>CAWUFW010004156.1:0-600000 GCA_963921515.1 Calotriton arnoldi
GAGTGAAATGTCCAACTAACTATAACGTTCCAGAAACCTATGGTTTTTTCAGTTAATTTCTATGGTTTTTTAAATGCTAATTTCTAACTATAACGTGCCTTGAAACCTATGGTTTTTTCAGTGAATTTCTATGGTTTTTTAAATGCTAATTTCTAACTATAACGTGCCTGAAACCTATGGTTTTTCCAGTGAATTTCAAAGGTTTTTTAAATGAAAATTTGTAAGTCTAATGTACCTCAATCCTATGGGTTTTTTATTATATATATATATATATATATATATATATATATATATATATATTATCTACTGGCGGTCGCCAGTAGATAGTTATCGTTACAACCTATTATCCATAGGAAATCCACGACATTCTATTTGAAATAACTCTCTTGCCGGTTGACGTATCTTCGCAAAATTTTCAAACTTTGTGGGGCGCTCCGGTCCGCTCCTACCCTGAAAGTCTCGGGGGATTCGTCAAGCGGGGGCCGAGAAAAAAGGGGGTCCCAAAACGTGTTTTCCCCATGCAATTTTCCATAGGAAACTTTAGACACGGCTACAGCCCGAACTGCTGAACGGAATTACACCAAATTTGGCAAAGAGGTAGTTCTTGGTTCAGAAAGAACCCTTTTGTTAAATGGTGTAAATCCGTTCAGTAGTTGCTGAGAAAATCAAAAGTAAAAGTACATATATATCTATGGGCACGGAGGATTCGCGCACCCTGAGCGCACCCTGCGCGCACCGTCCCGATCACGAGCTGCATGTTAATTGGCTGTCAGCTGGCTGTCAACATTCCGATTCAGGAAATGTTGGCAGCTATTTTGTCCCTCGGTAGAACCGAGGGACAGAAACAAGTGCGCAAAGCGCACAAAGGGGGCAGGGTAGAAACACCCTGACCCCCTAGGTTTGCTCAGGGGGTCCCACAAGGACACCCTGGGCAAAAAAAAACAAAACATTTTTTTAAAAAAATCGGCAGGATGCGCTCAGGGTGCGCGAATCCTGCCGAAAAATCGAAGCGCGGTCTCCCGCGCTTCGATAGTATTTTGCCCCCGGGTGGCCCAAGTCCCGGGGGCATGGTGGGGGGTTTAATTTTATGTGTGGGGGCCTCAAGGGCTCCCCAAGCCCCGGGGACCGCCACTCCCCGGGGCTTTCTTTTAAAGATGGTGCGGGAGGGCTCTGAGCCTCTCCTGCAGCCCCGGGGACCACCACCTCCCCGGGGCTTTTTAAAAAAATTAAACAACCTGTGTGGGGGCTCCAGCCCCCCCACACGCCCCGGGGACCGCCACCTCCCGGGGCACTAACAAATTAAAATGGGGGTCCGTTTTGGCCCCCGAAGCCCCGGGGACCACCACCTCCCCGGGGCTGTGCTGATGTAGGGAGGGGGCCGCGCGGCCCCCTCCTGGAGCCCTTGATGGCCCTGGGGACCGCCACCCCCAGGGCCGGCTCCTGCAGTGTCCCGGGGTGCCTACCCCCGGGACACTGTAGTTTGCTATGGCAGGACGGAGCCTCGCGGCTCCCGTCCTGCCATAGCAAACTGCTTTGGATATTGGAAGAGAGAGCAGGGAAACCTGCTCTCTTCCAATATCCAAAGCCGATTGCTTTTCCACATGGGGAGCAGCATGTCAGCTGCTCCCCATGTGGAACAGCAATGCCGGCTCCCAAGGGACGTGGGGAGCCGGCGGGACTGTGGGGGGATTGGGGACCCCCCCACAGTCCCCAACGGAGAGGGCCAGCCCCGGGGGATGGGGTCCCCGGGGCAAGTAGTGGCCCAGGAGGGGGGCCACGCGGCCCCCCTCCCCAAAAAAAAGAAAAAAAATAAAAAAAAAATGGAAAGGCCGGCCCCGGGGGATGGGGTCCCCGGGGCCTTAAATGGCCTGAGGAGGGGGCCACGCAGCCCCCTCCCAAGAAAATAAAAAAAAGGCCATGCCCCGGGGGATGGGGTCCCCGGGGCCAATACAGGCCCAGGGAAGGGGGGCCACGCGGCCCCCTTCCCGTTTTTTTTTAATAAAATTAAATTTAAAAAAAGGGGTAAGGCCCTGGGGGATGGGGTCCCCAGGGCCCAAAAACAGGAAAAAGGAAGGGGGGCCACACAGCCCCCCTTCAGGGGACAAAAAAAATAAAATAAAATAAAAAAACGATCGGGCCCGCAGGCCCCGCCCCTTTCCTTCACCACTCTGCAAACGCGCCCCTGGCGCGTTTGCAGAGGGGGAACGAATTCCCCTTGAATACTGGGGGTCCCTGGGGCCAACTAGCCCACCAGGAACCTCCAATATGCGCCAGGGGGCTGCGTTGCAGAGACGTGTAGAGAGGCCACACCCCTTTTACACCTCTCTGCAACGCAGCTCTGTGGCGCTTTTTGGAGGTATATGGTGGGCTAGTTGGACTCCGGGGACCCTCAGGATTCAAGGGGACTTAATCCCCCAACTTAAAACGCGCCACGGGCGCGTTTGCACAGTGGTGAAGGGAGGGGCGGGGCTTCAGGTGACATGTGTGCAAACAGGCCCCGTGGCGCGTTTTAAGATGGGGAATTAAATCCCTTCAATCCTGAGGGTCTCTGGGGCCAACTAGCCCAACAGGTACATCCAGAAAGCGCCACAGAGCTGCGTTGCAGAGAGGTGTAAAAGGGGTGTGGCCTCTCTACACGTCTCTGCAACGCAGCCCCTGGCGCATATTGGAGGTTTCTGGTGGGCTAGTTGGCCCCTAGGGACCCTCAGGATTCAAGGGGACTTAATCCCCCAACTTAAAACGCGCCACGGGGCGCGTTTGCACAGATGTCACCTCAGGCCCCGCCCCCTCCCTTCACCATTGTGCAAATATTCTTCTAAAATCATCCGAAATACGAATTCCGATTTACTCACCTGTTATCAGGAGAGACCTCAGTGCTGTATCTTTCAGCCCAGTACTGGTCCTGAAAAGTAATTTTAACCGTACTTACCAGTAACTTGAATTTCCTTCCATAGGCTAACATTGACTGGTTTCACTTGGAAATTCTTCTAAGTGTGGAGTTTTGGAACTTTAAAATATTCCTCTAAAATCAGCCGAAATACGAATTCCGATTTACTCACCTGTTATCAGGAGAGACCTCAGTGCTGCATCTTTCAGCCCAGTACTGGTACTGAAAAGTAATTTTAACCGTACTTACCGGTAACTTGAATTTCCTTCATAGGCTAACATTGACTGGTTTCACTTGGAAATTCTTCTAAGTGTGGAGTTTTGGAACTTTAAAATATTCCTCTAAAATCAGCCGAAATACGAATTCCGATTTACTCACCTGTTATCAGGAGAGACCTCAGTGCTGCATCTTTCAGCCCAGTACTGATCCTCAAAAGTAATTTTAACCGTACTTACCAGTAACTTGAATTTCCTTCCATAGGATATCATTGCCTGCTTTTTGCTGAAAAAGTTTCTAAGTGTTGATTTTTGAAACATACAAATATTCCTCTAAAATCAGCCGAAATACGAATTCCGATTTACTCACCTGTTATAAGGAGAGACCTCAGTGCTGTATCTTTCAGCCCAGTACTGGTCCTGAAAAGTAATTTTAACCGTACTTACCAGTAACTTGAATTTCCTTCCATAGGCTAACATTGACTGGTTTCACTTGGAAATTCTTCTAAGTGTGGAGTTTTGGAACTTTAAAATATTCCTCTAAAATCAGCCGAAATACGAATTCCGATTTACTCACCTGTTATCAGGAGAGACCTCAGTGCTGCATCTTTCAGCCCAGTACTAATCCTGAAAAGTAATTTTAACCGTACTTACCAGTAACTTGAATTTCCTTCATAGGCTAACATTGACTGGTTTCACTTGGAAATTCTTCTAAGTGTTGATTTTTGAAACATACAAATATTCCTCTAAAATCAGCCGAAATACGAATTCCGATTTACTCACCTGTTATAAGGAGAGACCTCAGTGCTGTATCTTTCAGCCCAGTACTGGTCCTGAAAAGTAATTTTAACCGTACTTACCAGTAACTTGAATTTCCTTCCATAGGCTAACATTGACTGGTTTCACTTGGAAATTCTTCTAAGTGTGGAGTTTTGGAACTTTAAAATATTCCTCTAAAATCAGCCGAAATACGAATTCCGATTTACTCACCTGTTATCAGGAGAGACCTCAGTGCTGCATCTTTCAGCCCAGTACTGATCCTCAAAAGTAATTTTAACCGTACTTACCAGTAACTTGAATTTCCTTCCATAGGATATCATTGCCTGCTTTTTGCTGAAAAAGTTTCTAAGTGTTGATTTTTGAAACATACAAATATTCCTCTAAAATCAGCCGAAATACGAATTCTGATTTACTCACCTGTTATCAGGAGAGACCTCAGTGCTGCATCTTTCAGCCCAGTACTGGTCCTGAAAAGTAATTTTAACCGTACTTACCGGTAACTTGAATTACCTTCATAGGCTAACATTGACTGGTTTCACTTGGAAATTCTTCTAAGTGTGGAGTTTTTGAACTTTATAATATTCCTCTAAAATCAACCAAAGTACGAATACCAATTTACTCACCTGTTATCAGGAGAGAACCCAGTGCTGCATCTTTTAGCCCAGCACTGACCCTGAAAAGTAATTTTAACCGTACTTACCAGTAACTTATATTTTCTTCCATAGGAATCCATTGTCTGGTTTTCAGCAAAAAAGTTTCAAAGTGTTGATTTTTACAAACTACAAATATTCCTTAAAAATCACCTGTATGACTTAAACGCATTCTTTCAACTGTTTACAGGAGATGCACCAGTGCTGGATCCAGGATCCAACACTGAGTAAGAAAAAGTAACGATAACAGTTTTTACCTGCTAAGTGAATTTCCTTCCATAGGATAACATTGGTGATTCTATGAGAAAAAGTTTCTAAGTGTCAACTTTTAAAATACAATAATATTCCTTAAAAATCACGACTGTAACCAAAACGCTTTTACTCAACTGTTTACAGGAGATGTACCAGGACTGAATCTAGGATCCAGTCCTGTGGTTAGAAAAGTAATCCATAAAGTAACTAATTGCATTTAACTAGAAATTCACATTGAGCTGAATGTTGCATTGTGTTTGAAAATGTGTTGCCCATTGCAACAACTGTAACTACTGTACTTAAAAGTCTATTGCCTATGTGCAAAGTATTTAAACTAAAGTAATTCATTCTGAGAAAGTATTTTTGTAATGTAATGTATAATGTAATTACAATGTAATTTAAAAAATAAAATATGTAAAAAAAATTGTTTCTAAAAATGTAGTAAATCAGTATGAAAAAATTAATATAACAATTAATACATTTAAAAATTGTCATTTACAAAACCTTTGAAATTCACTGAAAAAACCGTAGGTATCAGGCACGTTATAGTTAGAAATTAGCATTTAAAAACCTTTGAAATTCACTGAAAAAACCATAGGTTTCAGACACGTTATAGTTACAAATTAGCATTTAAAAAACCTTTGAAATTCACTGAAAAAACCATAGGTTTCAGACACGTTATAGTTACAAATTAGCATTTAAAAAACCTTTGAAATTCACTGAAAAAACCATAGGTTTTAGGGACAGTTATAGTTACTTGGACATTGCACTCGTACAAAACCCGTGAAATTCCCCGTTATAGTTAGTTCAGCTAACTATAACTCGCGCCCCCGCAATGCACTGCTGATGACGTCACATATTACATCACTCATGACATGGTCAGTGACATCACTGATGACATCACTGATGACATCTCAAATGACATCACTGATGACATCATCCACGTGATAATCTGATGCACCTCCTCACACCCTAATATAATCTTTGATACACCCACTCTAAATTACAGACTGCCATTCGCAAAACCATAGACACACCAACACCAATAACTACATACCCACTCACTGATTCTTAGGTCTACACACACACATCCACTCACTCACCCGTACAGTCACTCATACTTACGGTCACTCAGTACAGGACTATCATATGCACTCTTACTCCTATATAGACACTCAAACAACGCCACTCATCCATAGAGATACTCAGACACCTAGTCAGTCATGCAAATAATTAAACACACTGCCATTTACTCACCTATACAGTTATACACACACCAGCTCACTTACTCATACAAATAGTAGCACATTGTTACGCTCTTATACAATCACTGATACAAGCACACACTCATCCATACAGCCACTATCACAATCACTCACTCTTGCTTATAGCTATTTATATACTCCAACACACATATATACTGCCTTTCACATATGTAGTTACTCACACATGTACCACTGGGACATACATTCACTCACTAACACACTCTTACACACACTTACCCACCCATACAGTCTATCACAGATGCACTCTTGAAACCATCCACCCAGTGAATCACCCACTCACACATCTATGCACAGAGTTGCACACACCCCTCCCACACAAACACTCAGGCACCCATACAGATACTCAGACAAGCATTCAATAACTCATATAGACACTCATTTAGCTATTCACAAACACATGCAGCCACTTACACAGCAACAGACAGACGGATACAGACATTCACCCAGATTAGTCACTAACCCATGCATTCAGTAAGATACGTTAAATCACTCACTTATAGAGTCAGTCACGCACCTACTAAATCATCCATACAGACACTTACACACCCACTCATTCTTCAATACGTCTTTTCCTATATATATTAAAAATATTTAAACTTTACAGAAACACACAGTCACTGGATGATGTCATCAGTGATGTCATTTGAGATGTCATCAGTGATGTCATCAGTGATGTCACTGACCATGTCATGAGTGATGTAATATGTGACGTCATCAGCAGTGCATTGTGGGCGCGAGTTATAGTTAGCTGAACTAACTATAACGGGGGAATTTCACGGGTTTTGTACGAGTGCAATGTCCAAGTAACTATAACTGTCCCTAAAACCTATGGTTTTTTCAGTGAATTTCAAAGGTTTTTTAAATGCTAATTTGTAACTATAACGTGTCTGAAACCTATGGTTTTTTCAGTGAATATATATATATATATATATATATATATACATATATATATATTTAAAAGAAATTGTGAATAATTTTTAGTTAGGAAAACTATATTCATTTTTTTTTTTTTTAAATATTATACAGAAGTCGCGCACCCTACACGATGGCTGCGTGCATTCCGGTAGCCATTTTGAAAAGTCGCGCTGGGGTTGCGACTTCGGCGTAATTTATAAAGTATGAAATATCTTTAAATTAATTATAAATAAAAGTTTTCCTTTAAGTGTTTGTCTACATTTATTAATAAAAGTATTTTTAAAGTATTCTTTTCAATATAATTTCGACTAAAAATTATTCGAATATTATTGGATTCGGAGGTTAGGAGGGATGGCCATTTTGCTCGATCTGTTTTGCAAGATTTTTTGGTCTAGTCAGGTGGACACCCTCCTCCGGGTGAGGTACGGCTTGAGGATTCTATTGAAAAGGTGAGGAATCAACAGGCAGAAGTATCCATCAGAAGAGCAAGTTACTTACCTTCGGTAACGCTTTTTCTGCTGGATACAGTATCTGCCTGTGGATTCCTCACTGTCCCACCCGCCTCCCTATTGTCCACCTGTTTCTACCAAAAAGATACTATTACTGTTTGGCATGAATGTTTTTAATATGTCTTAATCATGCTTATGTTTTAATAGTGAGAAATGCTTGATCTGTTGCTATTTCTTTATGCCTTTATTGGTTATGCATTTGTATATATATATATATATATATGTTTAGTATACTATGTATACATGTCAAAATGTGTCGGTCCACCTGTTTACCTCGGTGGCACGGAAAAAATGGGTGGAACTGACGTCAGCACGCCGACGAGGCCCTCTTATGGCTCCTATGATGTCATACGGTGTCGCGAGTGGAGCCGTGCTATTATGACATCGTCGTCGACGTGGGAGAGCTAGGAAAGAATTCTGCGGAATGCTGGCGCAGGGGATATTCACCTAAGTGTTCAGGCTAGTCCTTTGGGAGCAACTGTTTATGTTGCCACTCCAGAAATCGAAACCAGTGATCCGAGGGCAGAGGCCCTGCAGATGGCACACGAGGTGGGGAGTCCAGTCGTCTGCACCGGCGGGGCAGCGAAGTGACAAGCACCACTACCCACAGAAAAGGTAACGAGGGCACTGAATAACACAGGATCTTCACTTTGTATCTGGCAAGTGCAACAAGGTTAAAATGCCCTAGTTCCAAAATGTAGAATTAGTGCTACAACGGTCTTCAAGAGGACCTGAGATGGATGCCACTTCTGCCTTCCGTACACTGGAGGCGGCACATGGGTCAGGCGGTACGGTCATACTGCGGTGGGACGCACACTCGTTGACCTCTCATGGCACTGCTCCACACTTCGGGGACAACGCTTTCCATTAGCTGTGTTTTCTGATGACGTGCCGTGCCGGCCCCGTCCAACAGCAGAACCCCTTTAGATCCAAACAGACTCTTCCACTCTCTCACCGGAAGTGAAACCAGGCCACGCGGACACTTTCACAATACAACAGCCGGGAATGCACGTTTCGGTAAAAAAAAACACATTTCTTCCTCCTAATTTATCAAATAAACGACTCACTGAAGAACAGGGGCCAGCTTCAATCGGTAAACAGCCGTTACAACGACTTTTTTACTTCGCGATACCATTACAATGCATGCATTACCATGCATGCTTTGTACATCGCGAAGTCATTACTCTACGCATTTTTTAGAGCGCATGGTCATTTACCACGCATGCCTTTACAACAAATTTTGTTGTAAAGGTATGTATGGTAAATGACCATGAGTTCTAAAAAAATGTAGACGATCCACGTCGTTGTAAGGAAACAGAGGCTGTTCCGTTTCCTCACAACGATGTGCACTGCCCCTCAGAGACGACATGAAGCAGGAACCACGAGGAGAGAGGAACCATGAGGAGTGAGAGGTAAGGGGTATTGGGCATGGGGTGGTGGTTACTTTTCTACGGTTTAGAGTAGTGCAGTGGTGTTTGGGTCGTATAGGGGATCGTGCTGAGGGTAGTGTTTTAGGGTTTAGGGTAGTGCAGTGGTGTTTGTGTAGTGTAGGGGGTCGTGCTGGGGGTAGTGTTTTAGGGTTTAGGGTAGTGCAGTAGTGTTTGTGTAATGTAGGGGGTCATGCTGGTGGTAGTGTTTTAGGGTTTAGGGTAGTGCTGTGATGTTTGTGTAGTGTAGGGGGTCATGCTTGGGGTAGATTTAGGGTTTAGGGTTGTGCAGTGGTGTTTGTGTAGTGTAGGGGGTTGTGCTGGGGGTAGTGTTTTAGGGTTTAGGGCAGTGCAGGGCAGTGGTGTTTGTGTAGTGTAGGGGGTCGTGCTAGGGGTAGTGTTTTAGGGTTTAGGGTAGTGCAGTGGTGTTTGGGTAGTGTAGGGGGTCATGCTGGGGGTAGTGTTTTAGGGTTTAGGGTAGTGTAGTGGTGTTTGGGTAGTGTAGGGGGTCATGCTGGGGTAGTGTTTTAGGGTTTAGGGAAGTGCAGTGGTGTTGGTGTAGTATATGGGGTCATGCTGGGGGTAGTGTTTTAGGGTTTAGGGTACTGAAGTGGTGTTTGGGTAGTGTAAGGGGTCGTGCTGAGGGTAGATTTAGGGTTTAGGGTAGTGCAGTGGTGTTTGGGTAGTGTAGGGGGTTGTGCTGGGGGCAGATTTAGGGTTTAGGGTAGTGCAGTGGTGTTTGGGTAGTGTAGGGGGTCGTGCTGGGGATAGATTTAGGGTAGTGCAGTGGTATTTGGGTAGTGTAGGGAGTCATGCTGGGGGTAGTGTTTTAGGGTTTAGGGTAATGCAGTTGTGTTTGGGTAGTATAGGGGTCATGTTGGGGGTTGTGTTTTAGGGTTTAGGGTAGTGCAGTGGTGATTGGGTAGGATAGGGGGTACTGCTGGGGGTAGCGTTTACGGTTTAGGTAGTGCAGTGGTGTTTGGGTAGTGTAGGGGTCGTGCTGGGGGTAGTGTTTTAGGGTTTAGGGTAGTGCAGTGGTGTTTGTGTAGTGTAGGGGGTAGTGTTTTAGGGTTTAAGGTAGTGCAATAGTGTTTGTGTAGTGTAGGGGGTCATGCTGTGGGTAGTGTTTTAGGGTTAAGGGTAGTACAGCGGTGTTTGTGTAGTGTATGGGGTCGTGTTTTAGGTTTAGGGTAGGGCAGTGGTCTTTGGGTAGTGTAGGGGGTCGTGCGGGGGGTTGTGTTTTAGGGTTTAGGGTAGTGCAGGGGTCTTTGGGTAGTGTAGGGGGTCGTGCGGGGTAGTGTTTTAGGGTTTAGGGCAGTGCATTGGTGTTTGGGTAGTGTAGGGGGTCATGCGGGGGTAGTGTTTTAGGGTTTAGGGCAGTGCATTGGTGTTTGGGTAGTGTAGGGAGTCGTGCTGGGGGTGGTGTTTTAGGTTTAGGGCAGTGCATTGGTGTTCGGGCAGTGTAGGGGGTTGTGCTGGGGGTGGTGTTTTAGGGTTTAGGGCAGTGCAGTGTTGTTCGGGCAGTGTAGGGGGTCCTGCAGGGGGTGGTGTTTCAGGGTTTAGGGCAGTGCAGTGGTGTTCGGGCAGTGTAGGGGTCGTGCTGGGGGTGGTGTTTCAGGGTTTAGGGCAGTGCAGTGGTGTTTGGGCAGTGTAGGGGGTCGGCAGGGGCTGGTGTTTCAGGGTTTAGGGCAGTGCAGTGGTGTTCGGGCAGTGTAGGGGTCATGCGGGGGCTGGTGTTTCAGGGTTTAGGGCAGTTCAGTGGTGTTTGGGCAGTGTAGGGGGTCGTGCGGGGGCTGGTGTTTCAGGGTTTAGGGCAGTGGTGTTTGGGCAGTGTAGGGGGTCGTGCGGGGGCTGGTGTTTCAGGGTTTAGGGCAGTGCAGTGGTATTCGGGCAGTGTAGGGGGTCGTGCTGGGACTGGTGTTTCAGGGTTTAGGGCAGTGCAGTAGTGGTCGGGCAGTGTAGGGGGTCGTGCTGGGGCTGGTGTTTCAGGGTTTAGGGCAGTGCAGTGGTGTTCGGGCAGTGTAGGGGGTCGTGCTGGGGCTGGTGTTTCAGGGTTTAGGGCAGTGCAGTGGTGTTCGGGCAGTGTAGGGGGTCGTGATGGGGCTGGTGTTTCAGGGTTTAGGGCAGTGCAGTGGTGTTCTGGCAGAGTAGGGGGTCGTGTTGGGGGTGGTGTTTAGGGTTTAGGGCAGTGCAGTGGTGTTCGGGCAGTGTAGGAGGTCGTGCTGGGGCTGGTGTTTCAGGGTTTAGGGCAGTGCAGTAGTGTTAGGGCAGTGTAGGGGGTCGTGCTAGGGTGTGGTGTTTCAGGGTTTAGGGCAGGGCAGTGGTGTTCGGGAAGTGTAGGGGGTCATGCAGGGGGTGGTGTTTCAGGGTTTAGGGCAGGGCAGTGGTGTTCTGGCAGTGTATGGGGTCTTGCTGGGGGTGGTGTTTCAGGGTTTAAGGCAGTGGTGTTCGGGCAGTGTAGGGGGTCTTGCTGGGGCTGGTGTTTCAGGGTTTAGGGCAGTGCAGTGGTGTTCGGGCAGTGTAGGGGTCTTGCTGGGGCTGGTGTTTCAGGGTTTAGGGCAGTGCAGTGGTGTTCGGGCAGTGTAGGGGTCGTGCTGGGGCTGATGTTTTAGGGTTTAGGGGAGTGCAGTGGTGTTCGGGCAGTGTAGGGGTCGTGCTGGGGCTGGTGTTTCAGGGTTTAGGGCAGTGCAGTGGTGTTCGGGCAGTGTAGGGGGTCGTGCTGGGGCTGGTGTTTCAGGGTTTAGGGCAGTGCAGTGGTGTTAGGGTAGTGTAGGGGGTCGTGCTAGGGCTGGTGTTTCAGGGTTTAGGGCAGAGCAGTGGTGTTCGGGCAGTGTAGGGGGTCATGCTGGGGGTGGTGTTTCAGGGTTTAGGGCAGTGGTGTTCAGGCAGTATAGAGGGTCTTGCTGTGGGTGATGTTTCAGGGTTTAGGGCAGTGCAGTGGTGTTCGGGCAGTGTAGGGGGTCGTGCTGGGGCTGGTGATTCAGGGTTTAGGGCAGTGGTGTTCAGGCAGTATAGGGGGTCTTGCTGTGGGTGATGTTTCAGGGTTTAGGGCAGTGCAGTGCAGTGGTGTTCGGGCAGTGTAGGGGGTCTTGCTGGGGGTAGTGTTTCAGGGTTTATGGCAGTGCAGTGGTGTTCGGGCAGTGTAGGGGTCGTGCTGGGGGTAATGTTTTAGGGTTTAGGGCAGTGCAGTGGTGTTCGGGCAGTGTAGGGGGTCGTGCTGGGGTCGGTGTTTCAGGGTTTAGGGCAGTGCAGTGGTGTTCGGGAAGTATAGGGGGTCGTGCAGGGGGTGGTGTTTCAGGGTTTAGGGCAGGGCAGTGGTGTTCAGGCAGTTTAGGCGGTCTTGCTGGGGCTTGTGTTTCAGGGTTTAGGGCAGTGTAGTGGTGTTCGGGCAAAGTAGGGGGTCGTGCTGGGGCTAGTGTTTCAGGGTTTAGGGCAGTGCAGTGGTGTTCGGGCAGTGTAGGGGTAGTGCTGGGGCTAGTGTTTTAGGGTTTTGGGCAGTGCAGTGGTGTTCGGGCAGTGTAGGGGGTTGTGCTGGGGCTGGTGTTTCAGGGATTAGGGCAGTGCAGTGGTGTTCGGGCAGTGTAGGGGGTCGTGCTGGGGCTGGTGTTTCAGGGTCTAGGGCAGTGCAGTTGTGTTTGGGCAGTTTAGGGGGTCTTGCTGGGGGTGATGTTTCAGGGTTTAGGGCAGAGCAGTGGTGTTCGGGCAGTGTAGGGGGTCGTGCTAGGGGTGGTGTTTCAGGGTTTAGGGCAGTGCAGTGGTGTTCGGGCATTGTAGGAGGTCGTGCTGGGGCTGGTGTTTCAGGGTTTAGGGCAGTAGTGTTCGGGCAGTGTAGGGGGTCGTGCTGGGGGTGATGTTTCAGGGTTTAGGGCAGTGCAGTGGTGTTTGGGCAGTGTAGGGGGTCTTGCTGGGGGTAGTGTTTCAGGGTTTAGGGCAGTGCAGTGGTGTTCGGGCAGTGTAGGGGGTCATGTTGGGGGTGGTGTTTCAGGGTTTAGGGTAGTGCAGTGGTGTTCGGGCAGTGTAGGGGGTCATGCTGGGGGTGGTGTTTCAGAGTTTAGGGCAGTGCAGTGGTGTTCGGGCAGTGTAGGGGGTCATGCAGGGGGTGGTGTTTCAGGGTTTAGGACAGTGCAGTGGTGTTCAGGCAGTGTAGGGAGTTGTGCTGGGGGTGGTGTTTCAGGGTTTAGGGCAGTGCCGTGGTGTTCATGCAGTATAGGAGTCGTGTTGGGGGTGGTGTTTCAGAGTTTAAGGCAGTGCAGTGGTGTTCGGGCAGCATAGGGGGTCGTGCAGGGGCTGGTGTTTCAGGGTTTAGGGCAGTGCAGTGGTGTTCGGGCAGTGTAGGGGGTCATGCTGGGGCTGGTGTTTCAGGGTTTAGGGCAGTGCAGTGGTGTTCGGGCAGTGTAGGGGGTCGTGCTGGGGCTTGTGTTTCAGGGTTTAGGGCAGTGCAGTGGTGTTCGGGCAGTGTAGGGCATCGTGCTGGGGCTAGTGTTTCAGAGTTTAGGGCAGTGCAGTGGTGTTCGGGGAGTGTAGGGGGTCGTGCTGGGGCTGGTGTTTCAGGGTTTTGGGCAGAGCAGTGGTGTTCGGGCAGTGTAGGGGGTCGTGCTGGGGCTCGTGTTTCAGGGTTTAGGGCAGTGGTGTTCAGGCAGTGTAGGGGGACTTGCTGGGGGTGATGTTTCAGGGTTTAGGGCAGTGCAGTGGTGTTCGGGCAGTGTAGGGGGTCTTGCTGGGGGTAGTGTTTCAGGGTTTAGGGCAGTGCAGTGGTGTTCGGGCAGTGTAGGGGGTCGTGCTGGGGGTAGAGTTTCAGGGTTTAGGGCAGTGCAGTGGTGTTCGGGCAGTGTAGGGGGTCATGTTGGGGGTGGTGTTTCAGGGTTTAGGGCAGTGCAGTGGTGTTCGGGCAGTGTAGGGTGTCGTGCTGGGGGTGGTGTTTCAGAGTTTAGGGCAGTGCAGTGGTGTTCGGGCAGTGTAGAGGGTCGTGCTGGGGGTAGTGTTTTAGGGTTTAGGGCAGTGCAGTGGTGTTTGGGCAGTGTAGGGGGTTGTGCTGGGGTAGTGTTTTAGGATTTAGGGCAGTGCAGTGGTGTTCGTGCAGTGTAGGGGGTCGTGCTGGGGTAGTGTTTTAGGGTGTAGGGCAGTGCAGTGGTGTTTGTGTAGTGAGCAATGCATGCGCTGCATCGCTAGGCGAGACCTAAAAAGCATTGCACCAAGATGGCTGCCAACACTTCCTGGATTGTAGTGTTGGCAGCCAATTAGAGCCAAGCTTGTGCTTGTGTAGTTAGGTCCCGCCCAGATATATAAAGATATTTTTCCTTTAATATCTCGAAAACTACTCAACGGATTTACACCATTTAAAAAAAAGGGTGCTTTCTGAACCAAGCACTACCTTTTTGCCAAATTTGGTGTAATTCCGTTCAGCAGTTTTGGCTGTAACCGTGTTCTAAAGTTTCCTATGGGAAATTGATTTTTTCACCACTATTTTTTTATTTCTCAGGAACTACTGAATGGATTTACACCATTTAAAAAAGTGCGCTTTCTGAACCAAGGGCTACCTTTTTGCCAAATTTGGTGTAATTCCGTTCAGCAGTTCGGGCTGTAGCCGTGTCTAAAGTTTCCTATGGGAAAATGAATGGGGAAAACACGTTTTGGGACCCCCCTTGACGAATCACCCTGAGACTTTCAGGGTAGGAGCGGACCGGAGCGGGCCATAAAGTTTGAAAATTTATACCGAGTGTAATTGCAACATGGGTGTATGTTTTTTATGGTTTGTCCTCTTAGTTATTATCCTCTGGTATAAGAGGTTACATGTTATATTTTTTGTATTGCCCCAGCCCTGAAGAAGTCAAAGGGTCACGACCCACTGACGAAACGCGCGTTGGCTGCATTGCATAAGAAAACCCGTATTAAAACGAACTACAACGGATCAAGAACTCATCTCTCCTTTATCAGAATTATAAGAACAGTGTTTTATACCTCTTACTCTTTGCTGCGTGTGCTTAGGAATTGTTGTTCTGTCTCTGCCTTGGACCTTTTTGTTCAGGTTTTGGGGGTTTAAGGGATATTTCCCCCACCTATAGCACCGCAAATACTTTGTAATTGTATACCGATCACGTTATTTGGTTTAGCGCCGACACAATACGCCTGTGAGAATTAATGTCCCTTTCTCCTTCCAGTCATAGCTTATTCTTATGCCTGCCATATTCCATGAGACCATTGAAAACAGTGGGGGTGCTTCTTTGCTCGTTTGTCTATTTGGGCTAATCGCCACACAGTTATGATTGATACTGCCTTTGGGGGACGTGCCGTTAACTAGTTTGGTAATGTGTGACGTCTCAAGAGGGATGCCCAGTACATCCAAGGACGCCTCCCTAATCATTAAGCCCGCAGGACAGCTAGCTGCACCAAAGGGCACTAGAGTGTCTGAGGTATCAAATAGTAGCGTAGGGGGCTCTGGCAATACATCTTGACAGGCAATGACGGGGTGGTCAGCCATCCTTCCAGTCTGCCCTGCAAGTCAATCGACCTCCCTCAGTGGTGACTTTGTTAACGACCCCTTAATATGGTTATTCGCCATCTGCAATTGATCTACGGGCGGTGGACTACGTCTGAACTGGATAGCCAAAGGGGCGGGTGGACATGTTCTAAACTCCAGAGCACTTAAATCCTCGGCCAGTTTTCCGTTAACCAGGATCAACTCCAGACAATCAGTGCGGGAATGAGGAATCACGTGCCTTCTAACCCTAACAATGTCTTACCTGATTAGGGATCTGCACCCTCTCACTTGCTGTATCCAGTGAGTCACCTTATTTCTCAGGGATTCATCATTCTCGAAGGCCGTCCGTGGGGCAAGCTTCTGGACATTGGTCATAAATACTTTGCAAGGGTTATTGGTTGTTGGGCGCCAATGGGAAAGGGGTCTTGACTCCATGCATGTACTACTAGGTGGCCCAGCCTTCCGTGGTCTAAGAGAGTGTCTAAGAGAGTGTTCTGGTCCAACAACCTGTCCCCCCGGATTGGTTGTGGTATATGTACAGGTCTCTTTCCCTGTCCTACATGTTGTGCCACGTCCCACTAGTGCAGCATCTTGGACTGGAGCAGAGTGCGAGATTGGCTGTCCATTACCCACTTGTTCTGGATGTATTTCCATAACAACAAATCGGGTAATTTGTGCCTCATAACATGGAGGTACCAATTTGTTGGAGGCCATTAGTTCCCTCAACAGCCCCATAAGGTCCCCTATCATAGATTTTAAAGTGATAACCTCAGCTTTTAAATTGCTAATGATATCATGAGCACTGGGAATAATGTTTGGTGTGCTTGGAATGTTAAAGTTGGCTTGGGATGAGGGTCTCAGTGCAGATATCCCTGTTTTTAATGGGGCTCTGTAAGGGTGCAAAGCGATTACTGCATACAATTGGCAGATCTGCTGTACTATTAAATTGTATGTCAGAATGCTTCCCACCGAAAGTTATGGCTGATGTCTCTGCACGTGTATTTAACTGTTTGGTAGTGAGTGCAGGGTTCTTTTTATTCTTAGGCATCGGAAACATCTTAGGTATAGTTTGGTTTGTGCCATAGTTAGCAGTATCGAAGGAGCCATTCTGATCAATTGGACCTGCCACCCCCCCATTCGCGTCTAAAAAATCCCCACACTCAACCAGGAGGGTATCAATGTGGACAAGAACACAATTGCTTCCAGCATGTTTAGCTAATTTCTTCGCTTTCTTGGGTTTCACTGCGCTTAGTCCACTCCCACCCTCTTTCACCTTCCTTTTGGCCATCATAAGGAGTAGTAGGTAAAAGCTCTTTCAACTGGTAGTGACCTTGACCTTACCACACTATCACAGTGGCAGTTACTTAACCTTGGAGTTGTTATGCCTTCCCTGCTTTTCTACACTTCCCACTAGGTAATGTACAAACAGATTGAAAATTTGACAATAACAATACCTTATAGTCCAAAGGCACAAGGTGTTAGGGGGGTTGCCCAGCCCAGCCTTCACTGGGCTCTGACAGGCCTACTCTTGGGCCGGGCTGCGGCCATGCGCTCCCGAGTGCGTCCCACACTGCAGGAGAGTTCTGGTGCCTTTATGGCACATCAGCTGCTTGGCCCACACCCCCTTTTGGATTTCGCATTGCACTGGGAGACCGAGTCCCACCCCAGCGAGAATGATGTAGAGATGCAGCGGTGTGAGCCACGCAGCAGTGAGTGAGAAGGGGTGTCCACTGGCCCAGGCAAGCGTCCCAAGCTGCGGGAGAGTTCCGGCACCTTTATGGCATGTCAGGTGCTTAGCCCCACCCCCTTCCGCAGTTCGCGTTGCACTGAGGGACCGAGTCCCATCCCAGGGAGAATGATGCAGAGAGGCAGCAGTGTTAGCCACAAAGCAGTGAGTGAGTAGGGGCCTCCACTGGCCCAGGCAAGCACTGCGGGAGAGTTCTGGAGCCTTTAAGGTGCATCAGGTGCTTGGCTCCCACCCCCTTCTGGACTTCACATTGCTCTGGGGGACCGAGTCCCACCCCAGCGAGAATGATGCAGAGAGGCAGTGGTGTGAGCCACGCAGCAGTGAGTGAGTAGGGGCCTCCACTGGCCCAGGCAAGTGTCCCCTACTTCTAAGTTCCTTATGGTTTGCTCTGCAGCCCCCCAGCCTCAAAGGATGCCTAGTCTCTATCACAGGATTTCATCTCCATATCTAACTCAAGCGGATGGGGGAATCCCCTGCAAGGTGAAGGTCTGGCTCAGGCTCCAACCCTATCTTCCATTTATGAACTGCATTGGGTTGAGTACAAAAGGGACTCTTTAGCCTTGAAAACCTTTCACCTTAAAACTCAAGTAATTTCTCTGGAAAATGTCTAGAAACATGGATATCATTCACAGTTGGTGGAATGAAATTGAGAATGCTCTGCAGAGTTACATAAACAATTCAGGCAACTAAAGCACAATTGGGAGGTCATCCAATTAAGATAAATAGTATGACTTCCAAGCTGGAGGACTTTGAGAATTGTATGAGACAAAATAACTTACTGGTTCTTGAAATTTCAGAACGGTCTGAAGGTGGTCATGCTAGGGCATACATGGTTCATCAGTTTAGACAAGGTTTTCCACAGTTTGCCGACTGGGACATGGACTGCCTCATTCGGACATCCCATAGATTTCAATTTCACAGGACTAATAAAGGAAGAGACTTCACAGTACCCATGTGCTATGCTTATCTATGTTGGAAATGTTAAACTTAGGCAGCTTATTTTCAATGTAGGCCACCCACACTCCATTACAAATCTTGTGGTGTGGAATTTTTGTGAGATTAGTCTTCTGTTCAAGATGGTTAATCTCCAGTGGCAGCTTCGAATTGGTGCCACTGATTGTCTGCTTGAACCCGCAAACCTACACATTAATTATAGCAATCAAAGCTTCTATTGTCAAGATCCTTCTAAATTGCAGGAACTTCTTAGACAATGGCTAGTTACAAAGAATAGCAATTCAAGCAGTCACAACAGTGATGGTTTTTAACACCTAAAGAAATTAATTAAACCTCATATATACTAACTTTAACTGCTGATGTGACTGTTATATTTTTTCCATGATTGTCTCCATAGCTATCTACAGTACTTCATTTCTCCTCAATAATGATTTCAGCTTATGCTGGTTTCAGTGCAGCTGCTGTTGCAGGTCTCTAATATTCATATACTACAAGAGGCATCCACGGCAGCTGCTAACAAAAGGCAGGTGTTAGAAAGTTTTTTGTTTTTTTAGGTTTTTATTCTCTGATGCAGGATAGTTATGGTGGGTGCTTGGGAATAAGAGTTGGGAGAGTAGTGTTCATTTGGGTAGGGATGGGAGTTGGGCTAAGGTACGGGGTTGGAGAGAACTCCGGAGCAGGGAACTTTGATTATGTAATTGGCTTAGTTGGGTCTCATGTGGGTGGTATCTGCATAAATAGGGGGAGCAAATGAAAAAAATAGGAAAGTTGCAAGTTTATTGATTATCAACTGCATCATACCTTTACTCAAAGCAGTAAAGCAGTATGTAATGAGTAATCCATATACCATGGTAACCAGAATATCCACATATTAAGCTGGAATAAATAGATCATATATCCAACAAAAGTATCCCACCTAGACTAGAGGCAGTTGGGCATCAATCAAAACTCCCGGGGCACCAACCACTCAAGCACGGGAAAGGAAGCAATTCCTTTTTGTTAAATAACCCTCACAAACTCTAGTAGTGTCATGCTTCATCATCGGGTTCACCCTGACTCCTAAAGGTCAGGGTGAGCTCAACCATATTTCAGGGAGCACTTAAGAGAAAATGGTCAGGGGGTTTAAAGATTAAAAATCATCCTACGGCTCCAGGTATCTCTTTATTAGCGGAATCGTAGGGGATATTAAAAACTAGAAAAAAGAGGGGGTCAAAAGGAAGTTATGGTCCTATGACCCAACTGAACCAAAAATGACTATGGGTTATGTAACTTTGGGGCTTATTTAACAAAAAGGAATTGATCCATTCCCGCGCTTGAGCGGTTGGTGCCCCGGGAGTTTTGATTGATGCCCAACTGCCTCTAGTCTAGGTGGGATACTTTTGTTGGATATACACTTGAATAGGGAGGACATATCCCCACTAGGAGTCCCTCTCCACCCTTCCAGCCCAGGTGAAGATCCCTTCTCCGAGTGGCCATAGTTTGAGAGTTATAGTGCAGAGCACAGCTGTAGGGTTACACAGATAATTTCCACTATCAAACCCTTGGAACCCGGTTCCTTTTATCACTGCATCTCGAGCTCTACTTTCGCTTGTACTTCTGCCCAGTGTTATTTGAAACTTGAATTCACAATGACTGAACTTTTAGGAATTGGCTATTCCGATGATATGGCATCAGCAATTCTAGCGGCACCATCGTTATTGCCAGATACGACCAACACCCAAAGCCTGAACCAATCCCAGAGTTGGGATGAACTGAAGGAGTTGAAAAGGAACCAAATGAAGATCCTATTGCATGGGGCGATTAAGACCGAATACGTGCGTGGAAACACAGCCCCCACAGGTTTTACTTGTCACCAACAAGCCGAGAATTTTCTTGGAAGACCCAATGTTCAAAAAAGATGGTCACTTATCGCGTGGAAATGCACGCAAGATTGGCTGATCCTAAAAATTAACACCGCAAAATGCCTCTCTGAAGCTCTTCTCGTCAACATCAAAACTAGCGAGGACGCATTGAACACGCAAATTAAGATAATGATATATAAGAAGAAACTTGATGAGGTAAATAAAGAAATCAGCGAACATGAGGAATACCTAATGCAAAGTAAAATTATCAAGCTACAAAAGGATCTTAAGAAGTTCTCTCATGAGAAAGTTTACCCCTACATAAGGGATGACTATAATAAACAACAAGACACCGATACCGGTTCATCCCATAGAAGCGATTCAGGATCATTGTATTCAGATCAGAATGAATGGTCAAGTGACAATTCCTCCAAGAGTTGGAGAAGCAAATCAAGATGACAGAGAAGAGGGGGTTTCAATCCATCATACCCCCCACCACAGATGTACGCGTGGCCCTGCCCATATGGACCACAACAATTTCAAGGTCCTCCCCAGTACCAAAATAAGTCATACTTCCAGCCGAATCAGAATCAACAGTATTTTTTAGGTCGGGAGGGAGAAGAGGAAGACGTGGCAGAAGAGGCAACAGAAGAGTCCAGTGGGACAACGACATAAGAGGAATGAATACAAGGAGCCAGACGAGGGACCAACAGGCAGGCCCAAGTTCAATGTAGACCTGGTAGTCAACCTCACGAGTGAGATCCTTACCCCAGATGAACAGGAGGTTCTCAACAAGGGACTTGGATTTGTCCCCATCACCCAGATTGACAAGTTCAAGACCAGGTGTGAATTGAGCGAGTTCTTTAGAAAGATTTGGGTGAAGACGTTCTTTGAAGGGAAACCCAAACAAGAGAAAGACACAGGCCACACACCTCTACGGCTAAAATCTACATTTTGCCCACCTCCATCAATGATGCCCCCTGAGGTCATGGCATTTGAAGAGGCAGTCACCAAGGAAGTTGAATTATTACAACCTAGGAGGAACGCCTACAACAACCTATGCAAAAAAGAACGGGAAGCACTCAAATCATTGAGCAACAGGAACAATATTGTAATAAAGTCAGCCGATAAGGGTGGAGCCATCGTGATACAGGACTTAGACACCTACAGAAATTTGTGTCTCACTCTCCTTTCAGACGAGAGACATTATTCAAAAATACATAGGGACTCTACAGCACGTCTAAAGAAGACCATCTCGACAATGACAGCGGAAGCATTGGAGAAGAATTAGATCACGAAGAATGAAAGGGATTTCATCATCACAGATGAACCCAGGACTCCCCTGTTCTACAAAATACCTAAAATCCACAAGGGCAAAATCCCCCCTCCAGGCAGACCAATTGTATCTGGCATTGGATCGGTATTAGAACACCTTTCCAAATATACTGATTGGTTCCTAAGACCACTCGTCACCCAAATCAAGTCATATGTGAGGGACACTAAGCATCTGCTCAATATCCTAGCGGACCTAGAATATGACCACACACAAGAAACTATGATTTGTCTGGATGTGGAGGCGCTATACACCAGTATCCCACAAGAGGAGTGCCTACGTGTGATTGAAAACACACTGCAGACACAAGAATGGCCATGGGAGGCACCTATTGAGTGGATCATGGCTTTGATGCACATGGCTCTTACAGAGAACTTCTTTAGGTATGAGGATCAACTCTACCTACAGGTCCATTGGACTTCCATGGGCAGTACTTTTGCCCCCAGCATTGCATGCCTGTACATGAGCCAGTTGGTAGAGGAACACATCTGGTCCAATAACCCACACTCCGGCAGAATCCGCAGGTGGCTATGGTACATTGACGATATCCTTATCATCTGGAATGGAGATGAAGGAAGCACAAAGGACTTTGCGAACTGGATTAACCTTCTGAATCCCTTTCTACGCTTCACAATGTCAACCCACAGTTCAAAGGTATCATTCATGGACATTAACATCATAGCAAAGGGTGGTAAATTGGAAAGCACACGCTACACAAAACCGACAGACCCCAACAGCATGTTACACTTCGAGAGTGCACACCCACGATCGTTGAGGGAAAATCTCCCAATCAGACAATACTTGAGAATCCGTAGGAATTGTTCTGATCTTGGCAGTTACAACAAAGAAGCAGACAATCTGACGAAGAAGCTGCAGGAAAAGGCCTACCCTAAAAAGGTGATAGAACAAGCGCGCAAGAGATCTCACAATACACCGTGCTCCGCCCTGCTGGAGACAAACATTAAAACAGAAACAGAGGCGCTTATATGTGTCACCACGTACAACTCCTCATCTGATACCATTAAGAAAATAATTAATAACAAATGGGAGATACTCACCTCAAACCAACTGGAATTTGATAAGCCTATGTTTTCCTTCAGACGTAACAAAAGCCTCAGGAACACTCTGGTCCATACAGACAATTACAAATGAAAGCAGAACAAACAATTGACCTTATGGACCCAACCACATGTAAAGGGCCACTATCCATGCGGCTCTTGTGTTGTCTGCCAGTTCACGACTCACACTTCACATATTGATCTGGGCCTCGCTATCACTGGGAACAGTGAGACCACACGAACTGTAATACAGAGAATATAGTGTACATGATCACATGCCCCTGTAAAGTTAAGTACATTGGCATGACTACCAGGAAAGCGGAAGTATGAATAAGTGAGCATAGGAGCATGATCAGAAGAGCAATCACAGCCACCAAACTCACGGCCCATGATCTCGAGAAGGGACACACAGACAATGATCTGGATCGAACAAATAAAGGGTGGCTCGAACATAGCGAAAAGGATACTCGAAAGAGAACAATGCTGGGTCTATAGATTACAGACCCATACACGGGGACTGAATGATTCCATCCCATGGAATCAACTGAGCCAAAAATTACTATGGGTTACGTAACTTTGGGACATTCAGTTCAAATGTAAATATATAGGGGCATAATCTGTTACCCTTATGATACGATCGTACATTTCCATCTAGTGCATCTACAGACATATTAGTTATCATGGGTATTTCCGGGCCCCCCACAGAGCCTCATATACATATCATGTCGCAGGGGATACTGCGTTGATGCTGCGCCGTCTGCCATAATCCTCCGCATGACCTTCATGCCTGAGTATTAATGATAGCTGATCAGCCTATGATTAACTGTATTCGCTGATTACACTTTACCTATATGCATAATAATTAGTAGGAGTTGACCTGGCTAATTATGATTTACGTGAGGGGCGGTTTACCATCACCGTCCAGCCAGATCACTTGGCCGTTTATCGTCTACCAAAACAGGCAACAATGACGAAGATTTACTTTGTCTAGTTTTGGATTACCTCGACTTCGGGTAGCAGTCTACTACAATCCCCATGGTGCCGCCTGTTTTTCGTAGTCCCTCTCGGGACTCACGGGAAGGACGTCATCAATAAGCGCAAGAGGCGGGGCCCAATCTCGAGGCCACCCGGAAATGCTCAGAGAATGACATTTCTTAAAGCTTGGTCCCAGCACTGCTCTTCGCAAATGCCGGGAGACGCGGACCGAATAGGTGAGGCAGCGGGCGGGACCTTTGAGTAAGTAAGTCAAAGGCGGGGAGGAGTTTGGAGGTTTTCTGAGCTACTTAGTACGGTAAGTGTAAAAAACGAAAATACAACAATTTCTAATGAAGCAAGTGTTTCTTTGATTTTGTCTCCTCCTTCACTTGGGATTCGTATTTTAGAGTCTAACTACAAGGCTACCCCCCTCTAACCACAGTCTCTTGAGACACTTTAGAACCTCCGCACTAGGGTAAGATGGTTTTAACATAACAATTGTTTTTGAGATGAAAAGAGAAGAATCAAGGGCATCACACAAGCAGAAAGAAGAATCACGGGCATCACACAAGCAGAAACGTGTATGAGTGGTGAGATGCAGGATGAATGTTACGCTAAGGTGTGTACAAAATAGGAACAGGGGTGGGAGCACACCGCTTCACCTCCCAGCAAGGTTCGCCCCTGGCATTATGGTAAATGCAGTTTCAGTTACTTGCTTGCTTCAAGAGTGTTCGAGTGTTTCGCCACAGTTGGCGCAGATAGTGCTGCAACAAGAGACTGCATTTACCAGAATGCCAGGGGCGAACCTTGCTGGGAGGTGAAGCGGTGTGCTCCCACCCCTGTTCCTGTTTAAAAGTACTCCCGTGAGTCATTGAGCTGACGAGCTCGTGGAAGAAGCACCCGCGCGCCAGTGAGAGGTACTTGACCTGATGCAATGTTTGGCAGCCTACTCAGCAAACCCCAAATTTGAAGTCTGTATTCTCTACTGATGAGGGTTAAAGAACCAGAAACACATGTCTAGAGATAGATCAGCACTATCTGCGCCAACTCTGGCGAAACACTCTGAATACTAGAGCAAAGCAAGCAACAAGAGACTGCATTTACCAGAATGCCAGGGGCGAACCTTGCTGGGAGGTGAAGCGGTGTGGTCCCACCCCTGTTCCTGTTTAAAAGTACTCCCGTGAGTCATTGAGCTGACGAGCTCGTGGAAGAAGCACCCGCGCGCCAGTGAGAGGTACTTGACCTGATGCAATGTTTGGCAGCCTACTCAGCAAACCCCAAATTTGAAGTCTGTATTCTCTACTGATGACGGTTAAAGAACCAGAAACACGTGCCTAGAGATCAGCACTATCTGCGCCAACTCTGGCGAAACACTCTGAATACTAGAGCAAAGCAAGCAACAAGAGACTGCATTTACCAGAATGCCAGGGGCGAACCTTGCTGGGAGGTGAAGCGGTGTGCTCCCACCCCTGTTCCTGTTTAAAAGTACTCCCGTGAGTCATTGAGCTGACGAGCTCGTGGAAGAAGCACCCGGGCGCCAGTGAGAGGTACTTGACCTGATGCAATGTTTGGCAGCCTACTCAGCAAACCCCAAATTTGAAGTCTGTATTCTCTACTGATGACGTTAAAGAACCAGAAACACGTGCCTAGAGATCAGCACTATCTGCGCCAACTCTGGTGAAACACTCTGAATACTAGAGCAAAGCAAACAACAAGAGACTGCATTTACCAGAATGCCCGGGGCGAACCTTGCTGGGAGGTGAAGCGGTGTGCTCCCACCCCTGTTCCTGTTTAAAAGTACTCCCGTGAGTCATTGAGCTGACGAGCTCGTGGAAGAAGCACCCGCGCGCCAGTGAGAGGTACTTGACCTGATGCAATGTTTGGCAGCCTACTCAGCAAACCCCAAATTTGAAGTCTGTATTCTCTACTGATGACGGTTAAAGAACCAGAAACACGTGTCTAGAGATCAGCACTATCTGCGCCAACTCTGGCGAAACACTCTGAATACTAGAGCAAAGCAAGCAACAAGAGACTGCATTTACCAGAATGCCAGGGGCGAACCTTGCTGGGAGGTGAAGCGGTGTGCTCCCACCCCTGTTCCTGTTTAAAAGTACTCCCGTGAGTCAATGAGCTGACGAGCTCGTGGAAGAAGCACCCGCGCGCCAGTGAGAGGTACTTGACCTGATGCAATGTTTGGCAGCCTACTCAGCAAACCCCAAATTTGAAGTCTGTATTCTCTACTGATGACGGTTAAAGAACCAGAAACACGTGTCTAGAGATCAGCACTATCTGCGCTAACTCTGGCGAAACACTCTGAATACTAGAGCAAAGCAAGCAACAAGAGACTGCATTTACCAGAATGCCAGGGGCGAACCTTGCTGGGAGGTGAAGCGGTGTGCTCCCACCCCTGTTCCTGTTTAAAAGTACTCCCGTGAGTCATTGAGCTGACGAGCTCGTGAAAGAAGCACCCGCGCGCCAGTGAGAGGTACTTGACCTGATGCAATGTTTGGCAGCCTACTCAGCAAACCCCAAATTTGAAGTCTGTATTCTCTACTGATGACGGTTAAAGAACCAGAAACACGTGTCTAGAGATCAGCACTATCTGCGCCAACTCTGGCGAAACACTCTGAATACTAGAGCAAAGCAAGCAACAAGAGACTGCATTTACCAGAATGCCAGGGGCGAACCTTGCTGGGAGGTGAAGCGGTGTGCTCCCACCCCTGTTCCTGTTTAAAAGTACTCCTGTGAGTCATTGAGCTGACGAGCTCGTGGAAGAAGCACCCGCGCGCCAGTGAGAGGTACTTGACCTGATGCAATGTTTGGCAGCCTACTCAGAAAACCCCAAATTTGAAGTCTGTATTCTCTACTGATGACGGTTAAAGAACCAGAAACACGTGTCTAGAGATCAGCACTATCTGCGCCAACTCTGGCGAAACACTCTGAATACTAGAGCAAAGCAAGCAACAAGAGACTGCATTTACCAGAATGCCAGGGGCGAACCTTGCTGGGAGGTGAAGCGGTGTTACCCCACCCCTGTTCCTGTTTAAAAGTACTCCCGTGAGTCATTGAGCTGACGAGCTCGTGGAAGAAGCACCCGCGCGCCAGTGAGAGGTACTTGACCTGATGCAATGTTTGGCAGCCTACTCAGCAAACCCCAAATTTGAAGTCTGTATTCTCTACTGATGACGGTTAAAGAACCAGAAACACGTGTCTAGAGATCAGCACTGTCTGCGCCAACTCTGGCGAAACACTCTGAATACTAGAGCAAAGCAAGCAACAAGAGACTGCATTTACCAGAATGCCAGGGGCGAACCTTGCTGGGAGGTGAAGCAGTGTGCTCCCACCCCTGTTCCTGTTTAAAAGTACTCCCGTGAGTCATTGAGCTGACGAGCTCGTGGAAGAAGCACCCGCGCGCCAGTGAGAGGTACTTGACCTGATGCAATGTTTGGCAGCCTACTCAGCAAACCCCAAATTTGAAGTCTGTATTCTCTACTGACGACGGTTAAAGAACCAGAAACACGTGTCTAGAGATCAGCACTATCTGCGCCAACTCTGGCGAAACACTCTGAATACTAGAGCAAAGCAAGCAACAAGAGACTGCATTTACCAGAATGCCAGGGGCGAACCTTGCTGGGAGGTGAAGCGGTGTGCTCCCACCCCTGTTCCTGTTTAAAAGTACTCCCGTGAGTCATTGAGCTGACGAGCTCGTGGAAGAAGCACCCGCGCGCCAGTGAGAGGTACTTGACCTGATGCAATGTTTGGCAGCCTACTCAGCAAACCCCAAATTTGAAGTCTGTATTCTCTACTGATGACGGTTAAAGAACCAGAAACACGTGTCTAGAGATCAGCACTATCTGCGCTAACTCTGGCGAAACACTCTGAATACTAGAGCAAAGCAAGCAACAAGAGACTGCATTTACCAGAATGCCAGGGGCGAACCTTGCTGGGAGGTGAAGCGGTGTTACCCCACCCCTGTTCCTGTTTAAAAGTACTCCCGTGAGTCATTGAGCTGACGAGCTCGTGGAAGAAGCACCCGCGCGCCAGTGAGAGGTACTTGACCTGATGCAATGTTTGGCAGCCTACTCAGCAAACCCCAAATTTGAAGTCTGTATTCTCTACTGATGACGGTTAAAGAACCAGAAACACGTGTCTAGAGATCAGCACTGTCTGCGCCAACTCTGGCGAAACACTCTGAATACTAGAGCAAAGCAAGCAACAAGAGACTGCATTTACCAGAATGCCAGGGGCGAACCTTGCTGGGAGGTGAAGCGGTGTGCTCCCACCCCTGTTCCTGTTTAAAAGTACTCCCGTGAGTCATTGAGCTGACGAGCTCGTGGAAGAAGCACCCGCGCGCCAGTGAGAGGTACTTGACCTGATGCAATGTTTGGCAGCCTACTCAGCAAACCCCAAATTTGAAGTCTGTATTCTCTACTGACGACGGTTAAAGAACCAGAAACACGTGTCTAGAGATCAGCACTATCTGCGCCAACTCTGGCGAAACACTCTGAATACTAGAGCAAAGCAAGCAACAAGAGACTGCATTTACCAGAATGCCAGGGGCGAACCTTGCTGGGAGGTGAAGCGGTGTGCTCCCACCCCTGTTCCTGTTTAAAAGTACTCCCGTGAGTCATTGAGCTGACGAGCTCGTGGAAGAAGCACCCGCGCGCCAGTGAGAGGTACTTGACCTGATGCAATGTTTGGCAGCCTACTCAGCAAACCCCAAATTTGAAGTCTGTATTCTCTACTGATGACGGTTAAAGAACCAGAAACACGTGTCTAGAGATCAGCACTATCTGCTCTAACTCTGGCGAAACACTCTGAATACTAGAGCAAAGCAAGCAACAAGAGACTGCATTTATCAGAATGCCAGGGGCGAACCTTGCTGGGAGGTGAAGCGGTGTGCTCCCACCCCTGTTCCTGTTTAAAAGTACTCCCGTGAGTCATTGAGCTGACGAGCTCGTGAAAGAAGCACCCGCGCGCCAGTGAGAGGTACTTGACCTGATGCAATGTTTGGCAGCCTACTCAGCAAACCCCAAATTTGAAGTCTGTATTCTCTACTGATGACGGTTAAAGAACCAGAAACACGTGTCTAGAGATCAGCACTATCTGCGCCAACTCTGGCGAAACACTCTGAATACTAGAGCAAAGCAAGCAACAAGAGACTGCATTTACCAGAATGCCAGGGGCGAACCTTGCTGGGAGGTGAAGCGGTGTGCTCCCACCCCTGTTCCTGTTTAAAAGTACTCCTGTGAGTCATTGAGCTGACGAGCTCGTGGAAGAAGCACCCGCGCGCCAGTGAGAGGTACTTGACCTGATGCAATGTTTGGCAGCCTACTCAGAAAACCCCAAATTTGAAGTCTGTATTCTCTACTGATGACGGTTAAAGAACCAGAAACACGTGTCTAGAGATCAGCACTATCTGCGCCAACTCTGGCGAAACACTCTGAATACTAGAGCAAAGCAAGCAACAAGAGACTGCATTTACCAGAATGCCAGGGGCGAACCTTGCTGGGAGGTGAAGCGGTGTTACCCCACCCCTGTTCCTGTTTAAAAGTACTCCCGTGAGTCATTGAGCTGACGAGCTCGTGGAAGAAGCACCCGCGCGCCAGTGAGAGGTACTTGACCTGATGCAATGTTTGGCAGCCTACTCAGCAAACCCCAAATTTGAAGTCTGTATTCTCTACTGATGACGGTTAAAGAACCAGAAACACGTGTCTAGAGATCAGCACTGTCTGCGCCAACTCTGGCGAAACACTCTGAATACTAGAGCAAAGCAAGCAACAAGAGACTGCATTTACCAGAATGCCAGGGGCGAACCTTGCTGGGAGGTGAAGCGGTGTGCTCCCACCCCTGTTCCTGTTTAAAAGTACTCCCGTGAGTCATTGAGCTGACGAGCTCGTGGAAGAAGCACCCGCGCGCCAGTGAGAGGTACTTGACCTGATGCAATGTTTGGCAGCCTACTCAGCAAACCCCAAATTTGAAGTCTGTATTCTCTACTGACGACGGTTAAAGAACCAGAAACACGCGTCTAGAGATCAGCACTATCTGCGCCAACTCTGGCGAAACACTCTGAATACTAGAGCAAAGCAAGCAACAAGAGACTGCATTTACCAGAATGCCAGGGGCGAACCTTGCTGGGAGGTGAAGCGGTGTGCTCCCACCCCTGTTCCTGTTTAAAAGTACTCCCGTGAGTCATTGAGCTGACGAGCTCGTGGAAGAAGCACCCGCACGCCAGTGAGAGGTACTTGACCTGATGCAATGTTTGGCAGCCTACTCAGCAAACCCCAAATTTGAAGTCTGTATTCTCTACTGATGACGGTTAAAGAACCAGAAACACGTGTCTAGAGATCAGCACTATCTGCGCCAACTCTGGCGAAACACTCTGAATACTAGAGCAAAGCAAGCAACAAGAGACTGCATTTACCAGAATGCCAGGGGTGAACCTTGCTGGGAGGTGAAGCGGTGTGCTCCCACCCCTGTTCGTGTGTACAAAATACACTGATTCCATGGGTTAGGTGGGTAGATGTATTGGCATCACCACCTCAAATTTGTAACGCCTTGGGTTAGGTCACACCCTTAAGGCTCGGGTATGATTGTGAAACCACAGAAAGTATATTGGATTATATACACACTATAGCACCCATCCCGAATGGCATGTATGGGTGACATAGGTGCAGCTTGGATTGGACAAGTATGCGCTTAACAATTCCCATTTATGTTTCTTTTACAGATGGATATGAAACATTACGGAACTGGATGAGAGATAAGTTATCTACTTACCTTTTCGTTTGAGTGCAGCTTTCTGCCCTCTATAAAAAATATAGGATAAACTCCTAGATAACAACACAAGGGAGAGAAACATTTTTGCCCTGAAGAAAGTCCAGGACCCGCCTGGGCCAATTTTGAGGACTGAATTATGTTGGCACTAGGATAATAGACCATAACTTCCTTTCGACCCCCCCCTTTTTTCTAGTTTTTAATATCCCCAGCGATTCCGCTAATAAAGGGATACCTGGAGCCGTAGGAGGATTTTTAATATTTAAACCCCCTGCCCATTTTCTCTTAAGTGCTCCCTGAAATATGGTCGAGCCCACCCTGACCTTTAAGAGTCAGGGTGAACCCGATGATGAAGCATGACACTACTAGAGTGTGTGAGGGTTTTTTATCAAAAAATAATCGCTTCCTTTCCCGCCCTTGAGCGGTTGGTGCCCCGGGAGTTTTGATTGAAGCCCAACTGCCTCTAGTCTAGGTGGGATACTTTTGTTGGATATATACTTGAATTGGGAGGACGTATCCCCACTAGGAGTCCCTCTCCACCCTTCCGGCCCAGGTGAAGATCCCTTCTCCGAGTGGCCATAGTTTGAGAATGGAAATAGATCCCCTGCTAAGGTAAAGCTTATTAGAGAAGAACCTTATATGCTTAGTTCACAAATTATATGGTTACAGGAGACACACTTTTCTACTCTCAAGTGCAATAAATTAAGACATTTGGGTTACAAGGTGCTAGCGGCAAAGGAGACTGAGTCCTCTCAATGAGGAGTTGCCCTTTTATCATGGGGAAAACAATGGCCGGGGTGTATTAAAGAAGGATACTTTGGGCTGGTGGATAATTGCTTTGGTTAAGACTGGAGACTTTCAAATAACTGTTTGCTCTATTTAGGCCTCCAATTCAAACAATCACTCCTTATTTATTTTTTGTTGGGAGAGCTGAAATGCTTGCTAAACCTGCTGTCTTGTGTGACAACTTTAAATTAGTCATTCAGCCTGGTTTTGACAAGTACTAGTTTATCTCATAGCAGAAAGGTGAATGTGAAGGTCCTTAAAACTAATTTTAGAATCATATGCCCCATTAGATGAGTGGAGATCTTGTCGCCATATGAGAAGGGATATACTTTTTTCAGTAACTCATCTCTCATCCTCAGGCATCAATATTTTTTTGTTATTCAAGCACTCATCCCATATTTACAGATTAAACTTAATCTGTGGGTCATCTCATATCATGACACGTTGTCTTTTTATATCGACTCAGGATTTGTCAAATGCCTCCTGATGTCTGAAATTAATGCTGAATCAGCCTCTAATAAAAAGGTCTTGGATTCCCTAAAGGTATTTACATGACCCAGGCTCTAAGTTATGCTATAAGGCAAGGTCAGGCTGATAGTGCAGTTGAAACATGTCTACGATCAAAACGTATTAAATTAGAAATTGATTATGCATTTTGCATTTATAGACCTCTTCAAGCTTCTCGAGGGCCTCAAATCTTGGAACACCTTATCACCCTTCAAATGTTGATTAAATAAATGGATCTTGGATTAAGCAAATCAAACACTGCATGTGTCTCAGAGCTTGTGCTTTGAGAACATCGAGGAAATGGGATGCCAACTATCATTTCATTTCAGCAGGAACTCCAATTCAAGCATTAGGGATTTAACTGTGGCTTTAATCTCTGCTAAAGGGATATAGGGACGTTTTTGTCCAGTTTGTCTGCAATTTATATGCAGAACACTGCAGAGCTACAGAAGAGCAGATCAATGACTACCTTGAAATGGTCCAAATTCAAGAACTTTCTTCTCCACAGAGGGAGGCATTGGAAATATCCATCACTAGGGATAAAATAGGAAATGCAGTTTCTCAGAAGAGGTGACTTTCTAAAAGTACTTTTTGGAAAATATTTATTACAAATCAGACTTTACCAGGGATTTGTGCTTGAAATAAATGTTTTAAAAAACCCAAGAATGAACTTTGTACCTGTTTCCTAGGTGGACATAACATGTTTTACATTATATATTATATATCAGTGCTTTCCTATGGAACATTTAACCCTGCTATAATGAAAACAGATTTTGGAGCCGTGACTCAGAATATGTTTAACATTAAACTATGCAAAAAGAACAATTGATGGACAGAATGCAGAACAATGTCATACATTCACCCCAGTACAGAGATCTGGGCCTACATCCATCGTTTTTTTGCTCACCATGCCATTCCAGTTTGAACCCAGCCATATGCAAATCAGTCTTGACCCTGTGCCCAATGGGAACAGTCCAGCCCGAACTGCCAGGCTAGGTTCTCCCTGGACTGGAAACAAGCATCCTAAGACCGGTTTCGGGGTTTCACCCCTCATCAGCCAGGATAGCTTGACTCCAGTGGCATGGAGAGCACGGAACACACGTCTGGGCATACCCGTCCCACTCGGGGTGACAAATGCAAAAAGAACAATTGATGGACAGAATGCAGAACAATGTCATACATTCACCCCAGTACAGAGATCTGGGCCTAAATCCATAATGTTTTTTACTCACCATGCCATTCCAGTTTGAACCCAGCCATATGCAAATCAGTCTTGACCCTGTGCCCAATGGGAACAGTCCAGCCCGAACTGTCAGGCTAGGTTCTCCCTGGACTGGAAACAAGCATCCTAGGACTGGTTTTGGGGTTTCACCCCTCATCAGCCAGGATAGCTTGACTCCAGTGGCATGGAGAGCACGGGAGCCACGTCTGGGCATACCCGTCCCACTCAGGGTGACAAATGCAAAAAGAACTGTTCCCATGAGGCACAGGGTCAAGACTGATTTACATATAGCTGGGTCTGAACTGAGGTGGCAAAGTGAGTTAAAGAATGATGATGGATTCAACCCAGATCTGTGACTGGGGGTGAGTGTCTGAAAAGTTTCAGCGCTCCGTCCATCATCTCCTTGTGTTAACATTAAACTATTACATGTCCTACTTTTAAATTCTATGCACCTTTCCTTGTGGGCAGCAAGGCTTACTAAGGGAAGACCTACTAATATTTCAAAAAAAGGTTTGGACCTGTTAAAAGAGGTTATTTTGACAGGTTGGGTTTGAAATTATAAACTGCACAGACAGGATACATTGGTAGGCCTTCTGAAATACTTGCACTGTCACTGTTGCGGGTGACATAATGGATGCTGCAGTCCACTAGTGATAGTTATCTTACAGATCCTGGGTACACTTTGTACCATATACTAGAGACTTATAGGTAAGTTAAATATACCAATTAGAAGTATAGCCAATTTAAACATGTTTTAAGGGTCAGAGCACCTGCACTGGGGCTTGCTTAGCAGAGTCCCAGTGGAAGAGTCAAAAGAAGAGCAGCATCTGCCCGAAAAAGGGAATGATCATGTAAAAAGAGGCATTTTCCTATAGTGACTATTAGGTGTTACTTGGGAGGGGGGAGAATATTACTTGTGCTTTGAGGTGGAAACAAAATGTGTCAGAGAACCCACGTATTTGCTAATGAAAAAAAGAGTAAGAAGTTGGGGCTGGAGGACAGAAGTTTACAAGATGGTGATAAAGTAAAATAATTGTAAAGAAAAGAAAATCTAAAAAAGGGATTTTGAATACATCAAGATGAACCATTAGTTTTGTCAATTCAACTGAGTTAGGAGAGAAGAGTCAAAGTTACTATCTATAAAAACAACTTTTCATGGTTGCCAATGTATTTTTAGAATTGTATTTGGTCCATCATAAAAGTATGAGATACCTACAAGTATGGTTGCATTCAATAACATGCTGCATCAAAATTGTGACTAAGTCATATCTTCTATTACACCCTTGGTCTTTGATTCTGATACTGATCTTTTGGGTGTCAATGACCAGATGGAGCAGATTCCATATTTGAACATACCAATGATATTAGAGTTGTATGTGGCTAATTGTGGTGAGGTCCACTTGAGTTCATATGAAAAGAAATCCAATATTGTGTTTGTCAGCATGTAAATGGTAGTGTTGCCACATATTTGATACCTGCAAAGTGGAGGTAGTTTAGTTGTGGTGCCATGACCTGCGTTCCTTCAAACAAAAATGTACTTTAATGCAAAACCTAGTGCACATTAAGGGTACCTTGAAAGGGTTACATTACTCATCATTGTGGCTAACCTTCAAATGGTCTAGCATTACTACATTGACAATATTATTATAATTTAGCTTGGTTTTCAATATTTACTCGTATCTTTAAAATGGGAGTGCATAACATGAATCAAACTCTACATTCAAGCAAGTGCTCAATAAATCATCTACCTATCAAGATTGAAGACAGCACAATTCTCACTCACCTCGACAAATATCTGGCAGACCACCAAGGCAGGACTTGGAACCGAAAGCAGCCCTTGCAAATTTTGTCAGACCAGCCACTGTCCCGGTGCATAAGGAGTGAGCACAGTGACCGAGCCTGAACTCTACAAGGGGAATTTAGTACCCCCGAAGAATTTGGGGGGGAAATGTAGAAAATGGTGCATTCTACAACACATTTTTCATCATATATTCAATAGTAATAGCTTTTAAAACAGAGTAAATGATGATCTTGCAGTGCACCAGGCTACCCAGCCACTTAAATAGTTATAGTTAGAAAAATTTTGTGTGTAGGTTATAGGTCTACTTAAAAAGTCCACATATAAAATGCCAAAGTGCAGTTGAGATTCCACTTCAATGAGTCACTCTATCAAGGTACAAAACGTCTGCAGCAGGTGCTTATAAAACTGTAACACATTTCAAAACACAGTGCCCGGGGGTTGAGTCAAGTGCCCGGGCAAGATGGCTGCGCTCAAAGGGAGCTCCTGCCAGCACGTGGCTTTGGGCCCCCTCCCATCGCCACCTGGGGGAGCCACCACTCAGAGGTGGGTGTCCCACCTGCAGGAAACTGCAACTGACACCCGGAGCCTACAACACCAGCCGATGGGCCCCGGAAGCCACCATCCGGAATTCAGCATGCCCTAAGCTGGAGCCACTGCCATGCTGTGATATCCACTGCTTAGGGGTCCCGACACCACCACATCTACATTCTGGAGGCCTCCACCTGCAATGCTGATTGCTCAGCCTCCACACAATGGGGCTGCAGGGATTCCTCACCGCCCCAGACCTAGGCTTACTCCACAAGCGACCGACGCACTGGGCCTGAAGGAAGCCACACTCACCACATTACAGGAAGAATTCCAGCACCTGAGGCCTACCTCTGCTGTAGGCCTTTCTCTCAGAGATTAGGGGGCCCGACTTCATAGCCTAGCTGCGGGGGCAGACCTACCCTTCCATCCAGCATCTTCACCTGGCTGGCCTGGCCCATTGGGGTTGCAAGCACCCCTTCCCCCGCACCTCTACCTCGCTCCTTGGACAATGAGCACTGAGAGTACCAAACTGTGTCCTCTATCCCTGGGGGGCTGGGTCAAGATACACAAGCACCCATCTTGACCCCAAGATGTCAGAGGGACCGACTCATGGTCTGAACAGGGGTGAGCCACCGCATGACTGCTCCACACCACTACTCCAGGATTGGCAGTTCCGTTTGTCTGCCCTTCTCCAGAGCCGCTCCTGGGACACTTCTGCTGGCAGCCTACCTCTGGCTGTGTTGGTCTGCCACACTCACGCTTCCCCTGGTCACGGTACCGCTCGCTAACAATGGCCCACCCCTGCTCCCCCCCTTCTGAGGGGCCACTTCTGCTCTACCTTGATTCAATACGGCAGCCCCTTCATCATGTAAAACATGATAGCTACTCTTCACTGAGGCAGTGATGGGAAACAGTCAAAGATAGGGAAAGACATGTATCCCTCCTCTGAGTCCGGCTTGAACGTTATACTGAGGGAGCTCAAAATGCTTAAAACTATGCTCTCAGAAGTGGCAAAAAATACCTCCAAGCCCTCTGTGGACATGCAGAGCATCCACTAGGACATTGCCTCATTCAATGCCAGGTTGACTATGGCTGAATCCCACTTGGACCAGATTGATGACAAAATCGCAGTCTCCATCGACTGGGAGCAGGATCACTGGCACCTGCAGCTGAAAATTGTGGAGTTGGAGGACTGCTCTTGTAGGGACAAGGTTCTGATCTCTGGGGTCCCAGAACAAGTGGAAGGTGACAACATCATGGGTTTCCTGACTTGTTTCCTCCGTGTCATGACAGGCTTGTCTTTTGGCACCCTTCGGATTTCCAGAGAGTCCACAGGATCTGTCAATGCCACCTACCCCTCAAGGAAGGACCATGGTAGACCATTGCCTGCTTCCTGCGACACCAACAGGTCTGTCAAGTGATTCAGCCAGCAAAAAAGCATGGCTTCATTCAACATGATGGACCCAAGATCATCATGTCTCAGGACTTTTCCCCAGAGACACAGGCTGTCTGCAGGTACTTCCTTCAGTTACGCCCTTGCCATCATCACCTCGGTATCCGCTATGGCCACCTGGACCCCGCAGTCATGTTGATCATGATAGCAAGACAACAGAATTCCTCAATCCTTGTCAAATGTAGGGGTACCTGGAGATGGTTGTGCCAACTGACATGGACCAGGGTCCCCCGTGGACTCCTCTGATGCCCCTACTTTCCACCAATATGAGGGCCCTTCAAGTTCCTCCTCTAAGGAAAGATAGCACCTGGAAGGAGTCACATGCCAGTGCTCAGGTGGCCCAAAACCACATCACCTTCGCAAGGGCACACATTTCAGGTAAGCCCGGGCGGAGAACTCCGCTCCGCCTGCTGAGTGTTTGGAGATTTGCCTCCTCCGCGTTCCACGGAGAATGCGGAGAAGGAAAATCTCCGCACACTCCGCAGCGGAGCGGAGTTGGCCAGCCCCCGCCTCCACCCCCCCTAATTAACAAGTAATTCTACATTACTTAAAAGTAAATTAAAACCCACTTACCTGTACTGTGGCGTCCCCGGGCTGCCCTCCTCCTCTTCCTCCCCGTCTGGGTAATCCTTCAGAAAACTGCGCATGCGCGCACGAAATGCACGGGCGCGCGCGCATGGGCAGTTTTCTCAAGGATTACCCAGACGGCGAGGAAGAGGAGGAGGCCAGTCCGGGGACGCCGCAGTACAGGTAAGTGGTTTTTCATTTACTTTTAAGTAATGTAGAATTACTAGTTAATATAGGGGGTGGAGGCGGGTGGCGTAGCGAGCGGAGCGGAGTTCCACGGAGTTTGTTCGCAACTCCGTGGACCTCGGCGTAGCCCCGCTACACCCACTACGCTCTGGGTTACTTTCAGGGTCATATCCCGGTTCCCTGTGAAACCTGCAGCCCCTCTGAAGAGACTTTACGCTCATGAGTCCCTCCTAGGGTATTTGAAACATATCAAGTCAAGAATATAGGATCACACAAATATCGAGTTTTTAATATTGGGATACAGAAATATCATGCTGCAGAAATATTGTTTACAAAAATATTGATTTTTAAGGTAAAGTACTATCGTTGTCAAAAATATCTGTTAAAATTCACAAAAATATAGTTGTAAAAAATATAGTTTTTTAATTATCTTTATTTATTTTAATTTAGATTTTAATTATATATGTCAAATTGTTTCTATAATTGTTGTTAAAGTTTTTTAATCTATTTTTTAATTTTTTATTATTTTTAAAATAATGTGATTTTTAATTCTAATTTATAGTGGTGTAGCGGGTTGTGAGGTTTGTAAGGGTACAGGGTGGGAAGTTAGTTAATTATAATTAATTAATAATCATTTTTTAATCAATATTAATTATTTAATTGATAATTATGTAAATTGTGTAATTAATATATTCTTTAAGCTATAGCAGATGCGGGTTGTTGGGTTTATATGGGTAAAGAATGGAAAGTTAATTAAGTATGATTAATTAATATTTAATAATTGATTTATTATGAATTGTTTAATTGATCATTAATTATGGACATTTTGTAATTATTATATTCTTTAAGTAATATTTTAAGTGTGGGATGTTGGGTTTTTAGGGGTACAGGGTGGGAAGTTAATTAAGGAATAATTTATTGATAATTCATATTTAATTTATTATGAATTATTTAATTGATAAACAATTATATAAATAATGTACTTATATTTTTTAAGTTGTATTTTAGGTGTGGGTTGTTTAGTGGGAGAAGGACTAGGGTGGGAAGTTAATTAAGTAATAATTAATTACAAATTAATTATTATTTTTAGTGAAATCTTTAATTTATTGATAATTTTGTAAATTATTTATTAATTACATTTTTTATGTTGCATATTAGGTGTGTTTTGTTGTGTTTGTAGGAGAATAGGGTGGAAAGTTATTTAAGTAATAATACATTTAAAATGATGTACTCATTTAGTAATAATTGTTTTATTTATTACTGAACATGTTAATTGTGTTATACTTTTTTATTTCAATTACATTTTAGGGCCTCATTATGATGTCTGTCGGAAAGCATTCCAACCGACTCCTTGTGAGAATCGTTTCCGACCGACTTGGGTTCGGGGAGGACTGTGTTCTGACGGACAACACAGGCTCCCAGTGAAGAAAGGGGTGGTTGCGGAAAACTTTGCACCCTGTGGTGGGCACCCCATGGTGCCCGCCACACTGTGCATGGTTGTAAAGAGGGGTCCCATGAGTACCCTCACGGGCCCCAACCACAGGCCTCCGGGTAAAGGGGAGCCTGTTACTGGCCCCCAAAGTCAGTTTCCGACAGCCGTTCAATGTCGGACAAACCGAGCCGGAAAGGCTGCCCAAATCCGACATCATAATACATCGGTCGGAAACGCAGTCCTTAGACCTGTACGATTCGGCTTCAACCGACTCAGAGTCTCTGTATGCCGGCCGGAACAGAGTCGGAAAGATCGAATGGTTACCTTTTATCGTAATCGGTCGGTTGAAAATGTTTCTGAGTCGGTCGGAAACATGGGTTCCGACTCAGGTTAGGAAAATCCGAATGCCGTTCGTAGCCTTTCCGACCAACATCGTAATGAGGCCCTCAATTGTTGGCTGTTACGTTTGTGGGAATATAGTGTAGCATTTTAATTAAATTGATAATATTTATTTTAATTGGAAATAATTATGAAAAATTGCAATAATTATGTAATTTGTTTGATTTTTTTTTAATTTACACATATAACTTTTATATTAAGAATTTTATATTTCTGTTTAATTAATAGAGTTGTAAAAATATGGTATTGGTTTTAAGTGAACAACTCTCTAATGCTGCACAGAGCGGGGTGGTAATAGTAAATGTTACCCTTCCCGAGTCCAATGCTTTCCCTACTGCTGCACAGACTGGAGTGGGAATAGTAAATTTTACTCCTCCGGAGTCCAATGCTTTCCCTACTGTTGCACAGACTGGAGTGGGAATAGTAAATGTTACCCCTCCGGTGTCAATTTCCCTGCTATTGCATCGACTGGAGTGGGAATAGTAAATTTTACCCCTCTGGAGTCCAACGCTTTCCCTAATTTTGCACAGACTGGAGTGGGAATAGTACATTTTAGCCCTCTGGTGTCTAACGCTTTACCTACTGTTGCATTGACTGGAGTGGGAATAGTACATTTTACCCCTCAAGTGTCCAATGTTTTCCCTACGGTTGCACAGACTGGAGTGGAAATAGTAAATTTTACCCCTCCGGAGAACAATGCTTTCCCTACTGTTGTATACATTGCAGAAGAAATAGTATATCTGTTTTTCACAAATGTTAGCACTTTTTTCATATTACTTAAATATATGCAATATTATTATATGTTTATTTGTTTAAATTTATATATTTTTTTTATATTATGCGTATATACATATATATAACTTTTATATATTTGTAAATTATTTTTGATAAACTTATTTTTTTCATTTAATTTGTCAATTATTTTATGATATATATATATATATATATATATATATATATATATATGTATATAGACAATTTATATTAGTAAATTTAAAAAAACACAAAAAATGTAATATAATATGACGTTTTTTTAATAATAGTGTTATGTCATATATATCTTTATATAAGTATACATACATATATATTTTTATGTGTGCATGTTTAAGTAAGTATATATTTATATATAGTGTAAAATGTTATTTAAAGGTATGTATTTTTACATTATTCTTATCTTGTTATAGACTAAAATATTTAATATTTACTTTTTAACCTATACATTTCTATTAAAAATCAATACTTTTGTATAATTTAACGATATTAGTGTGAAACAATATTTTTTTTGATGTTTTGTACTTAGCTTTATATGTATAGGAAAATAATATTTTTGTGATCAATATATGTGTTCTCAATATTATGTCAGGGAACCCCTGCTGTTTGGGGAGCCCCGTGGTTGTCTGCCGGCCATCCTCTGCTTGCTGACTCCTCTTTTTTCTGCTTATCCCCCACTCTATGCTTTGCAAAACAGCGGTTTCCCCTCCATTCTACCTCCCAATCTATGCACAACACTCTAGGGAGGCCCCGACTGCTGTGCTTCAGCTCACTGCCCATCCCCTCTGGCCCATTCAAGTAGATTTGCTGCATCTCAAAGCCAGGTTGCCAGTGCCCATCTGTAGTGCCCCCCTTCCATTTATTCCCCCTCCCACTTTTCCTCCCCTTCCCCTCAGGCCTCTGGCCTTTTCCCAACAAGCTCTCCTGTTCGGTGTTCTCTCTAGGGCGTATGTCCTCACCTCATCACCTGACGGTGACCTTACAGAATGTGAATGGACTCACCTATTACACGAAATACCGGAAGATCTTTAGCTATACCCACTCTCTTAAGCACAACATAGCCTCTTCTCCAATAGACTCACCTTTCCAATGAGGAGAGTCAGAAACTCCGCAGAGTCTGTGTGAGACTGTCTGACCACAGCCAGACTGGTCCTCGACATCCCCCACCACACCCACATAACTCAACAGCTCCGACAACTCCACTGGCTCCCGGTCAACAAGAGAATCACCTTCAAGCTCCTCACCCGCCCACGCCTACAAACCTCTCCACAACGCAGGACCAGCATATCTCATTCCATGTACCCACCAGACAACTCTGGTTTGTTCAACTTGCCCTGGCCACTGTCTCATGGATTCAAAAGACTAGCACCAGAGGAAGATCCTTCTTCCACCTCGCTGCCAAGACCTTGAACACCCTGCCCCTCCATCTTAGGCAATCCCCATCGCTGACCCAGTTCAGGAAGGATCTCAAGACCTGGCTCTACGACTGAACCTCCCCGCCCAGACGGATCAGCAGCCCCCACCACCCAGTGCCTAGAGACTCTCACAGGTGAGTAGTCACGCTTTACAAACTCCTGATTGATTGATTGATTGGTTGATTGACTAGAGTACCATGCATGCAATATCCAGCCAGGAGTGGGTGAGGACCCCCCTACCCAGTTATATCGCAAGAGCGGAGTCACCATATTACTGGCTAAACACCTGCCGGCCAAGACCCTCCAAATTTGGTGCAACCCCCACTGTCACTTTGTTCTGATCAAGGTCTCCCTCTATGATCAGGTCCTCCTCATTGACTCTGTGTATGCCCCGAACCATTCCAAGAAATCTACCTACACAACTCGGCATTTCACCCAGTCATGGTGACTACACTCCAAGCCTGGCTAAAAGCACACCAGCTACACTCAAGTCCCTCTGTGGTGCAAAGCCTCCCTCCAAATTGAGGGGTTCTGAACCCCATTTGGCAGAGTTTGCATCCAGGGGGGCTGCACCAGCTTTCCGACTTGGTAACGGATGGATACTACAAGTCATTTGCAGAAACACTTGGGCAGTATGGCCTATTGGCAGGCAATTTTTGAAACTACCAGTGCCTGCAGCACTGCCTTCGCCAGGCCTTGCCCCCCCTCTAGAACTGCCCTCCTCACCACTGATGGACTACTGGAGCACCTACAACGGGGCTATCTCCGGGTTATACCGGATTCTGGTGGACCGTGTTACACTTTCCTGTTGTCCCTCTCTCTTCAGGAGTGGTGGTTGGCCAGACTGCAGCTTCAATATTTGGAGACCGACTGGGGAGACATGCTTGTGGATCATAATTGATACCTGAGGGAAGCCCGCCTCAAGTTCAGTTACTTTAAGGTTCTGCATTGCTGGCACTGGTCACCCCTCCAGTTCCGCAGATCTTCTCTTCTTCAGTCTGTCATGTGCTGGAGATGTGGCTACATAGCAGGAGCAGGATACATCATCCACCTCGTCTGGTACTGCCCAGTAGTGTAGGCCTATTGGTCCTCTATCACCGTCACCATCAGACAGAAGGTGCTGTTTGCTGGGGCACTGAAAGCCCAGACTGCCCTGCTACATGACTTTGCCCAATGCCCGGCCATCACAAACCAACAATCCAGTTGGCTTACCCAGGCTCTGGCCACCACAAGAATTTGAATCCTGAGGCTTTGGAGGATGCCCATCTGATCTTTTCCGGAGGACTGATTATGTGAATTTGTCCAGGTGGCTGCTTACGAGCCACTCATCGACAGACTTACTGACCATTATGATTGTTTTCAGGACACATGGGGGCCCTTTCTTCACGATCCCTGACTGGCGTCCCCCTCTCTGTCTGGTCCCCTCCCCACCTGGGTCCGCTTTGCTTTGTTTGATGTTGACACCCTTGCACCACCTAATCCTCTCCACCCACAACTGCCTTGGTCTGACCCTCTTTCTCCTGCCTTTACCTCTTGCCCAATCTCAGTCCCAATCCCCTTATTGCCCTATGCCATCCCCTGGGGCTATATGGAGTGTCGACCTAGAATATGACCAACACCAGGGTTGGAATTCCTGCCTCTCACTCTAGCGTGTGCCCTTTAGATTTGCCCCACCGAGGTTTGTCTGTTCCACCGCTCACTGCAATTGGGCCCCACATCCCTTCCCTCCATAGATACCCAAAAGAACTGTGGACTGTACCCCCCTCCATTCCCTGTCCCTCCCCCCTTGCCCCTCTGCTTCTCCCTCTATATGGTCACTCCTAGATGAGGCTGTCTCCTTACTTCTCCCCACCTCCACCCTTTCCCCCTCCCATCCCCTCACTTCCCCCACCAACCATACCTACTGTCCTGGTAATTCTTGGGGTCGTTCATCCCTCGACATTCTCCATCACCGTGGGATTGAACCCTACTGGCTGGAACCCTGCCCCTAACCTGCCCCAAAGCTCTTCTGGTGATTTTCACTCTGTTATGCCGTGACTAGTGTTTTTCTTTGTTTTGGTTGTGCTTTGTTTCTTCACACGGAGCTTATTATTGCCCATATCACTCACGTTTCCCTCAATAAAGAATATTTCACACTTTAAAAAAACCTGGATTCCAACACATGTAGAAAGAGGAGAAACAGAGGAGAAATGCGCATATTTCTTCTCATTACACCTTCCCTGGGGAGAAGTAGCATTTTGACACATTCCAAGGGCTACCACTAATGGTAAATCGGGGAATGAGACAAAATAAATGGGTGGATGCGTGGAACACCCATGCTCCACCCATGGAACGCCTCCCTGGGGCAGAGCAACGCAAGGAAGCAACTTGCACTGCCTTGCGCTACTCCACATTTACCAAGCCTCGCAAGGTTACGCAATTGGCCTTGCTTGACTTTATAAATGTCATTCAAGGTTTTGCGTTGCCCTTGCGCCCCCTTGTGTGGCACAAGCGCGACACAAAACCACGATAAATTTGCCCCTCAATGCATATAATAGCAGAATAATTTGCACCTGGATGGTTTGTAGCTGTATTTTGTGATCTCTAATAAGCTGATACATCTGCTGCTATTCTTTCGAAGGTCTCCAGGATTGCGCATTAGAAGGGTGCTGTGGTTGACTGCCCTTTAGGTTATGCAACAGGTCTTGAAGGTTCTACAAGCAATTAAATGAAGCCATTGGCAGTCTCTGAGTGTTAAGAGTTATACATTTAACATTTTTGGAAGGCACATAAAGAGATCTTCTTTCTAAATAATGTGTTTTGCTAAGAAAGCAGCAAAATATTTGTGTATCTGCAGCGTATATGTGAATTACTAAATTGTTTCAGCAATTAGGCAATCGTAAACCCATTCTAATGTATATCAAGCAGCTCACACTCAATTATGTGCCCTCAAATGCACACATCTGGCTTGTAGTGATCTATACATTTTAGAACATTACTCTTAGGGGCCTATTACGATGTCGGTCGGAAAGTCTCAAACCGCCAGTCTGGCGGTTTGCGTTCTGATCTCCCAATTACTATGTTCGCGGTCAGAACGTAAACCGGCCGGTCATTCCGACTCGGTTCCGACTGGCTCCCGGAGTATTCCTCTGGGTGGGAACCGAACTGTAACCCCCTATAGACGGCGTTTCCGCCGTCTGGATTACGATGTCGGATTCCGACAGCCTTTCCATGCCGGCCATTCGGACATGGATAGGCAGTCAGAGAGTGACTGTGGGAGACCCTGGGAGGGCCCCCTTGCCCCTTCGGCCTATGGTTGGTAGCCGAGGGGGTACCTAAGGTACCTCCCTGTAAAACCATGCACTGTGTGTCAGGCACCATGGGGTGCCTGCAACAGGGTACAGGGTCTTACACACACCCCCATTTCTCCATAGGAGCCTGTGTTACAGCCGGTTTACGGCAGTAACACAAGCTCCCATAGAGAACAATAGGAATCTGACCGACCAGTGTTCGGTCGCATCGTATTCAGGCAGTTGGAACCGCTGACCGGAGGTCAGTCGGTCCCGAGTCTGAGACGGTGTCGGTCGGAGGCAATTCGGTCTGGCGTTGTAATGAACCCCTTAATGTGTTTCTATAATCCCCACCACTGTCCTCCAACAATTAAACATGCAGCTTTATCTGACTACTTCTTTTGTCAACTCCATCCCCCAGTTTTATTTTTTTCACCTTAGGAATTTAATGAATTTTGTGTTATTTCTTTGTTTTTGTCTATTGAACCCATGGAAGCTGAAATGCTGACAACAGAGACACTTCACAGCAAGTAAGACAATTTCTTGCACTACTAACTAATCGAAGTATATGATCTTTTTTCATACAAAAAGTAAAGAATCTCTATTTAGCACGGAATGTATGATTCCTTCAAACAAAGCATTCACTGTCAGTGTTTTTTTTTGTTTTTGTTTTTTAAGAGTTTTATATAGCGCGAACTAGACCCGAGATATCGGGTATCAGAGCGCTTTACATGAGCACCATTTTCGTTACAGAAGGACACATTGATTTTTGTTAGGCACTGGGAGATGTTTGAGTGGACAGGTCTTTTAGCACTGTCGCTAGTTTCAATATGCGACCTGTAATACCTTCAGCGATTCTTCCATTCAGTTTTAATTTGTAAAACAATACTATAAATTCCCAAAAGCCCATAGCTGGCGTGCTGAATGCTGCTGAATAACAAGGCTGTGTCATCTTGAATCTACCTCATGCCTCTTTCATCTAGCACCCTACACTCCCTGTCCCTTTATTACATTCTTGAATCTTTGCATCTCTGCTTTATCCCTTTGTCACAGCTTTTCTGTCTTTCTGTTCCTTTTTCTTTACCCCTTTTCTGCCTTTTTCTCTCTTGTTATGAGTCAAAATCTAATGATAGAAAAATAAGTTCTGGTTCCCGAACAACAATGCCAGAGGGTTCCTCTGGTTCAACTTAAGCTCTGTCTGTGTTTTTAACCAGCAGAAATGTGCATTCTGGGACCAGTATTTCTGCGTTGTTATATTTCTAGGTTTCCTAGTCATTCAAAGCTATTGGCTAAACAGCCAACACAGTCTAAGGGTGTCACACGTGACAGAGGCCTCCTGGTAGCTATGCTTCAGGAAGTCTTACCAGAATACTCCACATCAGTGTGAAATCTAATTCCAAGTACAAGGCTTTTATTTAACAAATCCGGCATGTGTAGCCCATGGTCAGTAAACCAGTGACTAATGCATCTCGAAAATGTTCTTTAAAAAAAAATGTAGCACTAGATCAGTTGTGTAGTAAGGGCAGGGCCACTAATGAAAGAAGAATACCTGTGTTGTCCCTGCCAAGACTTTCAGGATCCAACAATTATAGGTACCAAGTGTAACGACCTATAAAGACATGTTTCTTTAGAGATTTTTCTAACCAATATGCATACATTTTCCTTCTTAATATCCACCTTCCCAGCGGTATTCCACCAGTCTCAATATTCCACCTCTACTTTCGACACCACTGTATGTTTGTAAAGTTATGTATTGCAAGTCTCTGCCCTAAAACCCAAACTTATTCATGACATTTTTTACTCAAATCTGTATCATACATTGAATAGATCAGTGAAGACACCTGAGTTAGACTATAAAAAATATTCATAGGATTTAGGAGTTCCACCTGCATCTCCACTGTTGGCTATGAGAGAATAACAGATCAATAGCACAGTGATGGAGTCACTCAAAGTCCAGAGTGATAAGATGGATAACTGTTTTTTACAGTTGGAAGGTATATGTATACTGGGCATCTGCATATTCGCTAGCATTGACATGCATATTGTTGTAACTTTGACAAAGAACTGGTGTAGCGCTGCACTGCAACGCTGCACTGCACTAAAAACACACACCCAAGACCTATTTCTGACATAGGCTAAAAGAGGGCTTGGAGATGTATTGGTCAAACCCTATCTTGCCCTGTGTTTTACCTGTATACATGCGAATACGGTCACCCCACGGTAGAGAAGAACCTGGGTATACAAATATAAAACAACATTGGCCCCTCTCACAGAAAGATTTTTTTAAAGAGAACCACACAATTCAAGAGATTATGAAAAACACATAAAACAACATAATAATGCATTTCATAATCTTTAAAGTAAATTGAAAAGGAAGTGCTCAGAGCAAGATACTGGGAAAATAATTGGAAAAAAGTAATGAAAACCACAGTACTAGGTCATGGAATGCGTTCTCAATAAAGCACTTATTATTTTTGGCCATTTGTGGCCTAAGGGCATCTGGGACCATCTTACACATCTTATCTTGCCTTGTGGGGTTCCACAGGGCTCCTCGTTGAGCCCTACGCTTTTTAATATTTATGTCTCCGAACTTGCACCGCTGATCAGAAGTTTTAATCTGATTCGTACTTCCTATGCCGATGACACCGAGTTGGTAATTTCGACAGTGGATAAGGATTTTAACCACTCCCTCAAATTATACGACTGTATGATCACACTGAGCAGCTGGATGAGTAAGCACTGCTTAAAGTTGAATTCAAGCAAAACTGAGGTAGTTTTGTTTGGAAACCTCTTTCCACCTTGGTCTCCAACTTGGTGGCCAGACATCTTAGGTCCCCCTCCCACACCATCAGCTAAAGACAAGAATCTTGGTGTCATTATAGACGAGAAACTTAATTTTAAGTCCCAGGTCTCCAAGGTTGTGTCCTCCTCGTATTTTACCATTAAAACCTTAAGAAAAATTCTCCCATTCATTCCTAAAAACACTAGAAAGACGGATTTGACCTCGCTAGTTTTATCTAAACTAGACTATTGTAATGGTCTATATATCAACCTTCAATCCAACTTACTTAGAAGGCTGCAGGCGGTACAAAATGCCGCCGCTAGACTAGTCCTGGATGCTCCCAAATATCAGTCTGTTAGGACAGGTATCCAGGATCTGCATTGGCTGCCAGTTTGTCAGCGGGTTAAATTTAAGGCTCTCTGCATTGCCCACAAGGCACTACACAGAGAAGGTCCGAAATTTCTATGGGACATCTTCAGTTGGTATTCTCCAACTAGACCCTTGCGATCGACCAATGCCAATTTGTTGCCCAATGCTAGAATCAAAAAGACGAACTGGGGTGGGAGGAGTTTCAGTTACAATACCATCAAGGAGTGGAACTCCCTGCCAATACATCTTAGGATGATTCCCACCATTCTTGAGTTTAGAAAACAACTCAAGACGTGGCTCTTTAGAAACTAGCTGTCCTGGCATAGTATGCAGAATCCGTAAGCGCCAAGACAACCACGGGTATACATGCACTATATAAGTTACAATAACATAACATAATATACACAGGGGGAGGAGGAGGGACACCCCCCCTCATTTATATGCTTTAGCACTTTATAGCACACTTCAGCTGCTCCCGGCACGGGCCACCAAGGGGAGTGGGGCTGTGCTCGGGACAAGACGGGCCCGCCTGTGTCCATCAGAGCCCGGAAGAGCCTGGGCCGGGCCACACCTTTTGGTTTTGGCATCTTTTATTATGATTCCGTATAAGAACTATGGGCAAACAAAATGTCTACGGCAGCGCCATGTCCCAGTATGGAATGCCCTGCACTGCCTTCAATTCTTAACATCTTGTCTGGGAGTTATAGACAATGAACATGTTACTGTAAGGTCCTCAATATCTACTATTCGTTTGTTCTGACTCTGATGCAACTGTAAACATTAATGCTGAGACTGTTATGGATTAACTGCACCGCTGATAAAGACATTTAACCGCCACTGACAAATGCCTCATGTTATAAGACGAAAATAAATTCTAACTCCTCTTGCACTTCGTCCTGTTCCATCGTGGGTGCCATCAATACAAAGTAGCAGCCCAGAGACTATAGTGTCCTGATTATTCATGTACAAGCTTGGGAGCAGCTTACACACTCCCAATGATACTGTTAAGAACTTTTTTTATGTTTTGGTTGAAACTAATAGAAATGAATATTTGCTTATTCAAACGTTCTGTTTATGCTAATCAAACAAAATGTGCCCAATCTAAAGGCACTTTAAACTGAAGATTTGGAAACATGGCTAAAGGGAACTATTGCCCCTCCGTACAGAAATTATTCGCTCTCAAAATTCAGTTGGAGGAGGAAAGGAGCAAAGGGCGTTTATCTCTGTCACAACTTCTAAAGTAAAGTTAGGCCCTGTTATTATCCCAGCTTCTGCCCACGTAAAGGTTACATCCGGATAACTCCCCTTCAACTTCTACCAGAATCTGCCCCTTTTGTTAACATTTTAGGGATGTCCTATCGTTACATTCCAACCAAAAGAAGAGCATCATTATTTGCAGAATAAGGTCACCCCTTGGTTTAATAACAGGTTGGTGACACGCACTATCTGTATGATGACAATATTATGGTCAAAAGGGTTGGAAGTTGGAGCAAGCAGGGTACTGGTGACTGCATTGTGATAACTTTAGGGAAGCCTGGGTTTTTGGGGATTTCTATGTAGATCTGAGCATTTCCCTTTCTCTTGAAGTATGATCAAGGTACTCTGGCTAGCAGTGCTGGAAGTGGATAAAATGTACTCCGGAAACCCCTAAGTTGGCGGTGATGGTGTGGCGGAGGAAAGAAGGTAGAGTCATGAGGGGCGGAACTTGAAAAGCAGAGTCCGACAGTCAACTTTAGAACAGTGGCGGCTGGTGACATTTGAAAGTGGTGCGGCGTAACATTATTGTCGTACTGCACTGCGGCGAGCGAGCTCGAACAACCTACAGGGGATTTGGGGGGTTCTCCCCCCAAGAACATTTTGAAAAAAGAGTGGACAAACGGTGCATTTTCAATCAAATTTGAGGAAGCAGGAAGGTTAATAAAGCAATTAGTGCTGGGTCTAATAAACATAGATTGGTCACTGCACCTCCCCTCCCCTCACTTTACACAGCTTTGCCCTTGTACCTTCACCCAGCTCCACAGAGATCCATGCTCACACAGTGCTGTGTCCAAAGTGCTTCCATCTTGCCCAGCATCAAACTCAACTGTCCGACCTAACTCAAAGGAAAACCAGAGACTCAACTCTGGCAGCTTCCCATGACACGCGCACACACTCTACAAAGGAAATAAACACTAAAGTACAAAGTTATCCTATATGTAATCTGCCCTTTTACCACAAACACCTGTTCCCTAAATTCCATTTAACGCCCCGTCATACCCTGCAATGATGCAAACTAGATGGTGAAGCAGGCGGGATTTAAAAATAAACGACATAGGAAACGCCCGGCAGAGCTGTTCAGAAGTCTGGGATACACATTCTAGCAGAAAACCCCCCTCCCGGCACAAGTGTAACCTTTATACCGTAATCGCCACCATTAAAATGCATAAAGCAGCTAGAAGCGACCGTAATGATTTAAAATAGAGTTCAAACATAGCAAACACACTATATTGAAATATTAAAGCTTCGAAATGTAGAATCATTACTGGATATGTTCGTCAACAGACCGCCCGAGTTGCCTCTTACATATACCCCTTCTAGTGCACCTCCTGCCTGTGTGCCCAGGCGCCTGCCTGCGTGTCCAGCATGTGCCTGCTGCTGGGCTCTGTGCCCATAACATAGGCCGGATACGTACGTCCCAACTGCACAGTGCCCTTTATGCACACTATCTGGGGTTGCTCGCTCATCGCTACATAGTGGTCAAGAGTACATACATGCTTGGAGGGTGTTGCACGCTACACTTGTACCCCAAAATGTATTTATTCGGAATCATGGACGGCTGGAAGGTGGCCATAATACCCGAATTTTAGTTGGTGTGGGCTACCCGATTGCAAAAGATGATATTCCATAGAAGTGAAGGTGTCGTTCCTCCCGAAATAAATGGCGTAGGGGAAGGGCCAGTCTCGCACAGAATGAAGAAGAGGTATACAGAGCAAGAGGCTTTCCTGCCAAATATCAGATTGAAAAAACGCGCAGACTCGGCATGAGTTGGGCGGAAAAGGCAATCTTCTATGATATATATTGAAACGTTGGGAGCATATAGCATGTGATAATTTTCTTCTTAACTGGATTGGGAGACGTGTGATTAAGATTTATGTTTATAATATTATACGCGTTACCAGATATATATTGCAGAAAGCAAGCTCCTCTCCACCGGCAGGCGGGCAGCAGCACTGTAATATCCACACCTGTTGGCCTTCACTAAACGACACCCCCACTGAGCTGCTGGAGTGCACGGTGTGCGCACATCTCTAGAGCGTAGCAATGGAGAAAGCCAAATTGTTGGGCCCATTTTAATCCTCACAAGCATCTAGCACAGAATATTAACTGTTCATTATTGTCCTTATGAGTTATTAATTACATTGGCTCGCTTCCACCCAAGCAAAAGTGTCACGGACAATTTTATAGGGAGGCTATATTTCAAGATTACCGAATAAAATGACATCATTTTCGCACCAGACATCAAAAAAAGTCTAACTATGGATGGGCACGCGGCATACAAGCCAAGGGAAGGCAGCCAAGGACATGGTTTGGGACTAGAATTCAAAGAGAAGAATTCATTAGGAGGGTCACAATTAGACTAAAAGGAAAAGTGAAGCCCGGAAGAAGGTGAGAAATACCTGCCTAACTTGCATGAGCTAGCAGCAGAAAGTTCCAGAATCCTGTGCATTTCTATGTTGGACGTGTGCAACATATGGAGATAACATATGAATAATATGTCATGCGGCTGTTTAAAAAGCTGCAACTATTTAACTAGGCCGTACTTAATGGCCTGTTTTGGTCGAGGGAGAGAACTGAGGGAAGTAATTGAACACAAACCACAGCTATCCCTTCTGAATATAAACTAATTTTCAGATCGCTACCGTTTAGAAATTAGGCCGAACAACAATTTTAACAGGTGACTTTTATAGTGTTTAGTGCTTAATACTCCGCGTTCGCCTTCTGCCTAAACTTTGCTTTCATATATCAACAAATATATAGTCTACAGGGGCAGTATGGCCATTCATCATGTCACAAAGTGACACAAGATACATGTGCCTCATTTAAGTAGAGGCAGTTACTGCACAATAATCTGTGTATAATATTTATTATTATTATCATTATCTATCCGAGCCCGCACAGATCCTTTTTCCTTACTTCAGAAGGCTTTTTTTTAAAAATCAAATTATGTTTACGTTTAATAAGTTATAGACAAATTAACCTTGATGCCTGCCTTCTTTTTCCATTGAGGTGCACGCAGCCTGAACAGACAGGCAAACGGCATGGCGTTATTTTTGTTCTTGCGCAGATAAATAGCTTCCAAGGGAATTAAATTATGCCTGCCCTTGCAAGGCAACTTCCTAATTAACCCAACGTCCTTTAAAATATGACGCTAAGTGCTATTAGTCGGCACTGTACATCGTTAACAGTATTGGACACCTTTAATTGAAACATACATCTGTTCTTTGTCAAATAAAAAAATCAAAGTTGCGCGGATATCAAAAGCGGCCGGCATGCTCACGGGAGGAGGGACGGGGGGATAAAAAAAAAAAAAAAATGTACTTATCGCGCCGCCTCCGCTCCTGGCCGCCTGGCCGGTGTAATGGTGCAGCACTGCAGCCGGAATCGGATCACAGGTTCCTGCAGGGAACAGGAAGCAGCCAGCAGGCCGCCTCCCTCCCCTACCCTACGCCAATCACAACGCTGCAATGGCAGCGTTGTGATTGGTGAGGCGCAGCGCAGAGCGCCCCAGCCGGGCCATTTTCTCTATGTAGGCTGCATGCAGCAGCCTACATAGAGAACAAGGGGGAGTGCGCATGACTGCTTTGTTCGGCCCTGGGGCCGACCAAACAGTCACGGCCCATAACATTGGGCAAGCTACTCCCCCCCTGCCCTCGAGCGGGACCGCCCACCCGCCCTCCCACAACCAGGCACTCCAGGCACTTCTGCTTTCTCGCAGTGCGAGAAGCAGAAACATAAAATGGTAGTTTTACCATTTTATGTTTCTGCCTTCTCGCACTGCGAGAAAGCAGTGGGGCGACGCCCCCACGCCCCCATGGAGGAGCCGCCACTGCTTTAGAATGTATTTAAAAAAACAAATCTGCTGCAAAGAAATTGGCAACGGAGGACATATGTGACAGTAAGTCTGTTCTAGCTCCTTTAATTGGTCACAAAGAAGCTGCATTTTAAAATATCTTTCAAGATTAAGACACTTGCTGCAGAGATCACCGTGTGCCCAGCAATTTTGAGGTGATTATAATAGCAGTAAGGTAACTCCAGTGGTTAACACAGCTCTGGGACAGTTCTTTATTTTGTCCAGTCACACCGTTGACTCATAAAATAGCATAGAGGGTTAATGTGCCTGCTGTAAAGCACACTGTGTAACAGGCTGATCACTGATTCATATTTTATTTAGATAGGTAAGTGGGCTATGCTTTTGACACTGAGATCATTTCCACTTCATAAGTTGCACACCTTGTAATGTAGCACAGTGATCTATTTACCGGCATCAAGGATATGCATGCAAACTGTAAGTTGTGGGTTTGGATGCTTATTGTTTTGTTTCTCAATCTGTTGTTATTAATAAAGTATTGTTAGCACAGACAACCACGATCACTATGTTACATTTTAGATCCTGACTTTGTGTTCCTCCTGACCATTCACTCTTAGCATATGTCTAAAAGTATGTTTTATATGTGATTCCTACACCTTATAACCCTCATTGTCTTATATAACTTTTCTTGTACATTCATTTACACACTTGTATGAATTACTGTGCCTCTGTGCATGCACTGCTGAATTATGTCATGGTGTCGAAAAAGTACACCAGGACAAATTCAGCATGTCTCTCTGGGGAAATAGCTGCTGGAACCATGATTTGGTGGGTTCCCCCTACTTTCCAGCACTGCCAGCTAGGTTATATTTATAGGCCATCCGATAATATTCCACCACAGGCCTGACAATATGTCACAGCCCACTCCTAATCTGTCATTCATCCATACAGCATCCCAATTTTTAATAAATGTACTCCTTTAGAATCACTAGAGCGTATTGATTGATGTAAGAAGAATACAGTTTGTATTCAACCATTTGTAAGAGCCAAGGGTTCAGTAGCATCATCTCTCACATCGTGTCCAGCTCAACGCATTTCCACTCCCAAAGTTGGATATTTACTAGAACTTACAATTGATGATGCATTCATGCCGGGTGACATTTCAATCAATTTCTTCCTCATGGAAAGTGGCTGGTTTAATTAGTAAATTGAACAACCCTGACTGGATTGTGTTGATTGAGTAATTTTACTTTATTTGCCTTGAGGAAAACTGAGCCCTTCAGACATTTCACATTGTTGGATACACTTCATATGATACATGAGCCATCCGTCTAGAACGCTTTAACACCAACGTTCATTTAAAGGGGCCTAACTAGTACTATTGATTTTATACGTATCTCCAAAGTCATAGGTGCACTCATATTTAAATTCATAGTTTTAGAAAACTGTTTTAGTCATCATAATCCTCTCACTGTAAATATTTGTAGAGAAAAATCCCCTGCCCTTTGATATGGGGACATCATGCCTGAAAGCCACCAAGAATAAAGAGGTATTACTTAAAGGGGAGTTGGTTAATTCGATTGGCTTGCCAAGTGATTTGTTAATAAGCACATGGGAGACTTGTTTCTGTAGCTTAGATCAGTGCTTCCCAAGCTTTTTAGAACCACAATCCACTTTTTAGCATGACAAACTTTTGCGACCCACCTATCTTTAATGGACTTGAGGTGTGTGAACGTTTAATTAACTAAATCATTGTGTGGTATTGTCCTGTCATTTACAGACTGCAGATTTTCCATTGAAATAGCCACTAAATTTGTACAGTTATATAGTTTTACTGATAAAACTATATTGTACACAAGTGATAATGCGTGGAAATCGGGTTTAAGGGAATATTTATCATTTGCGCATCATCTTTTGTTTCATTCATCATTGCTTATGTTATCGTCTGCAGCAGGCGAGGTCTGGCAGGTCAGGCTAGACTGTTCCAATTGGAGGAGGCGCAAACTGATTTGCATATGACTGGCCTCTGTCTAGAGTGGAACAGTGGGTAAAACACCATGCACTAGAATGCTGATTGTGTGATTGCCAGTGACTAAGGTTAATACAAGCTTTCCTTCTATCACTTTAGTGAAGTAGACTATGCCATGCAGCAGCTTCTGAAATAAGCTCCTTCATTAAGATCTGCCCAGCTTCTACCTGTGAAGCAAACACAAGGAGATGATGGACGGAGTGCTGAAACTTTTCAAAAACTCACCCCCCGTCACAGATCTGGGTTGAATCCATCATCATTCTTTAGCTCACTTTGCCTCCCCAGTTCAGACACAGCTATATGCAAATCAGTCTTGACCCTGTGCCTCATGGGAACAGTCCAGACCGAACTGCCAAGCCATGTCTTCCCTGGACCGGAATCAAGCATCCTGGGACCGGTTTCGGGCTAACAGCCCTCATCAGCCAGGCTAGCTTGAATCCAGTGGCAAAGTGAGCAAGGGACCCACGTCTGGGCATAGCCTGCCAACTTAGGGCGAACAAAGCAAACACAAGGAGATAATGGACGGAGTGCTGAAACTTTTCAAACACTCACCCCCAGTCACAGATCTGGGTTGAATCCATCATCTTTCTTTCACTCACTTTGCCACCCCAGTTCAGACACAGCTATATACAAATCAGTCTTGACCCTGTGCCTCATGGGAACAGTCCAGACCGAACTGCCAAGCCATGTCTTCCCTGGACCGGAATCAAGCATCCTGGGACCGGTTTCGGGCTAACAGCCCTCAACAGCCAGGTTAGCTTGAATCCAGTGGCAAAGTGAGCAAGGGACCCACGTCTGGGCATACCCTGCCAACTTAGGGCGAACAAAGCAAACACAAGGAGTTGATGGACGGAGTGCTGAAACTTTTCAAACACTCACCCCCAGTCACAGATCTGGGTTGAATCCATCATCATTCTTTAGCTCACTTTGCCACCCCAGTTCAGACACAGCTATATGCAAATCAGTCTTGACCCTGTGCCTCATGGGAACAGTCCAGACCGAACTGCCAAGCTATGTCTTCCCTGGACCGGAATCAAGCATCCTGGGACCGGTTTCGGGCTAACAGCCCTCATCAGCCAGGCTAGCTTGAATCCAGTGGCAAAGTGAGCAAGGGACCCACGTCTGGGCATACCCTGCCAACTTAGGGCGGACAAAGCAAACACAGCCATATGGCTGGGTCTGAACTGAGGTGGCAAAGTGAGCTAAACATATGCTGGGTCTGAACTGAGGTGGCAAAGTGAGCTAAAGAACGATGATGGATTCAACCCAGATCTGTGACTGGGGGTGAGTGTCTGAAAAATTTCAGCGCTCCGTCCATCATCTCCTTGTGTTTGCTTTGTTCGCCCTAAGTTGGCAGGGTATGCCCAGACGTGGGTCCCTTGCTCACTTTGACACTGGATTCAAGTTAGCCTTGCTGATGAGGGCTGTTAGCCCGAAACCGGTCCAGGATGCTTGTTTCCGGATCAGGGAAGACCTGGCTTGGCAGTTCGGGCTGGACTGTTCCCATGAGGCACAGGGTCAAGACTGATTTGCATATGGCTGGGTCTGAACTGAGGTGGCAAAGTGAGCTAAAGAACGATGATGGATTCAACCCAGATCTGTGACTGGGGGTGAGTGTCTGAAAAATTTCAGCGCTCCGTCCATCATCTCCTTGTGTTTGCTTTGTACGCCCTAAGTTGGCCGGGCATGCCCAGACATGGGTCCTTTGCTCACTTTGCCACTGGATTCAAGCTAGCCTGGCTGATGAGGGGTGTTAGCCCGAAACCGGTCCCAGGATGCTTGTTTCCGGTTCAGGGAATACCTGGCTTGGCAGTTCGGGCTGGACTGTTTCCATGAGGCACAGGGTCAAGACTGATTTGCATATGGCTGGGTCTGAACTGAGGTGGCAAAGTGAGCTAAAGAACGATGATGGATTCAACCCAGATCTGTGACTGGGGGTGAGTGTCTGAAAAATTTCAGCGCTCCGTCCATCATCTCCTTGTGTTTGCTAGCTTCTACCTGTGTCACAATGTCATCGCCTTCTGTGGCCCACGCTCTCCTCGGTGCCTTCATTTTGCTTCCTGAGTAATATTCCTTCCTGCTTAGGTATGGACCCAGCCCCTCTCTCCCCCCCACACACACTTTTACACATTCTATCCAAGGCCCTTCCTCTATTTTGTGTTTTTTCTTCTTGTTAGCTCTCAGGCCACCGTTTCCATTTTCTTCCTTCCTTCCTCAACCCCCCCTCCCCCCTCATGGGGCAGATTTACAAGCGCCTTGCGCCACTTTTGCGTCACTTTTAACATGGGAAAAGTGACGCAAAAGTGGCGCAAGGGGCTTGTAAATCTGCCCCTAAGTCTTTAAGTGACTTTCACTTAAAATTATGGCAATGATCTGCCCCAAAAAAACGTTGCACTGTCTTTTTAGGTTGTATATAAATATGGTTTTCTATATATTTATTTTGATTGCTGGGGGCAGCCCTCCAGATATATTTTAGATTGTAGGCTGTTAGGAAGATAATATGTTCTGGGTGAAAGAATAGGCTTGGCTTGTGCAGGTTTAGAACGGGTGGGTTGTTTCAGAAGCCTTCAGGCATTTTCAGGTTTGTACAGAATGTTAAAAGCCACCTAGAAATTCTTTGACCTTATACAATGTCTCAGACTTCTGCCCCTTGCCTCACCCAGTACGATTTCCAGATCGTGTGTGGTTCAGGGTACTTTGTCCTGTATATAATTCTTATCCTACTTAAGTGGCCCTAAATCAGAGATCCACAAGGCCCACATTGTTTGTAGCTCCTTAGAACCCCAAGAATGAGAGACATCTGCAATTGGCTCATTCATATCTTTTGGTTGTGGGAGGTACACGCTTTATGGTTTTAAAATCATTTGAATTAGAAAATAATACCTGGAACAGTTTTGTCCTGGGCTATCAGGAAACATATTTGATGTACAAAACAGAGTATGTCTTGATGTTTTATAGAGAATCGAATGTTCTTCAGTGTTAGTGTCCCTTGAATCACCACACTGGTGGTATTTGGTGCGTGGAATCACCATGCTCGTAATGGTTTGCATATATGCTCACACAGGTGATGTCTTGCACATGGGGTTTCCCCAGTGCTTTGCGGAGCCTTAGATCATCTTAATGATTTTTTTTATACATGAGATCATTACAGTCAAAATAGTTTTTGCATGTGACCAGCACTGTTGCGATACTTTGTGCAAAGGATTTGCAGTTTGTGCATGGCATTATCATAGGTGGCAGTATTCTGTACATGGGCAAATCATAATGTTCATATGTAGTGCTTGACGTTTTTACTGATGGTGATATTTTTTGTCTGGGATTATTCCAGCATGCCATCAACCCAGTTGTGATGTTTTGTGCCTAGGAATATGGCATTAGGAATGTTGTGTGCATTTTGTAATCCCAGTAGTGACATGCAGTGTATGCGGCTGTTTAATTTTAATGTGTATGTCGGATCTTCCTGTGGTGGTGGTTTGCACCTGGGAGCATTACATTGTTGATGTTTTGTTCATATGCACGTTGTCATATTGCCGATATTGTGTGTGGGAACATTACATTGAAGATATGTTTGCTTTTGATATATTGTGCCCGAGATCGCCACAAAGGTGGTATCTTGTGCCTGATGTAACCACCCCTGTGATGTATGCCTGGGGGCTCTCGCATAGTTATGGTGAATATTTTGAGTCTTACCACAACAGTTACCAGACCTTAAACTGAAGAATAAGCCTACCCCAGCGCCAAATCCGAACCTCAACTCTACCCTTCACTTAAACCAAACACTGCCCCTTATCTAATGCAAACCTAACAATACCCCTTACGCTGACGTTTAGTCTGGTACTTACTACTTTCAATGTTGAAACATTCTCAGAAATGGTAATTTCAGTCCTGATAGAATCATCTAGATAATGGTACATCAATGTAATGGATTCTGAAAAGTCGTGATCCGAATCATTTGAAAAGGAAGGCAAAGTGCTACTAATGAACAAGTTCTTGCTCTAAGGCTTGTGTACTTTAGTAGCCTACCACATTAGCCTGCATTTGCTGTACCCATGTAAAGTATTAGACCTCTATGATCATGTATAGTTTGTGGGCGGATTAGTCCGGATGGTGGCTTCCGGCCTCATTTTGGGACCCACCACATCCTGTTTCGCTCTTGATTTTGTTGTTGTTTTGCTGTTTCTTCCTTCCTTACCACTTGTAAAGCGCTCTGATACCCTCTTGAGTCATGTTCACGCTGTATAAAACTTTATAAATAAATAAAAATCTTGATTTGTTTTGATCCTACTATTTGTTTCCATCATACTTCAGAATTACAAAAACATATGCTTCATTTTTGCTTTCTGACCTGCTGAATGTGTACAGTTCATTTATAGGTATTTACATTTTGCTGTGTGTTACAAAAACTGACACCCTACAGCCTTTCCGTTCACACTCTCTGTACCCCAGCAAGATTGTCCCATAATTCACTTTATTTTTCTTTCTCCAACTACAAAAAGAGAGGAGTTTGTAAACACCAATTTCCATATTTAAAAAAACTTAAGCAGCAATTGGTCAGAGGACTTAGCTGAACATTTGACCTCTGTCTTTGAAGCGCATCAAATATGACAAGATGAATACAGAAATTAAAGGCATTTTTAGTTATTGCTTCAACTTTCATGACCCACCGAAAACTGGGTGGGTCACGACTCACAGTTTGGGGAACACTGGCTTAGATGATTCAGCTGATCCCTCAGCATTCGTGAAATCATTTGACTCTTTGGGGCATATTTACAATGCCCCTGCGGCACTTTTACGCTGCCCAAGCATCACTTTTGTGACTCTCCGGAGGCGCGGTGTGCCAGCCCATATTTACAAGGCCTTGCAAAGCCACTCTGCGTGGCTTTTCATGGCCTTGTAAATATGAAGTAAGTCAATGCCTTACTATGCGTGGAAGGGGCGATCCCTAGGTGTTGCTGTGGTTGCCCCAGATTTACAACATAGCGTAAATCTGGGGACTTGCCAAAACTAACGCCTTCCCAAAGCAGGTGTGATGAGGGGAATTGTTTACATTTCTCCTCGTTTTTTCCTCTCTCCACTTGTGTTGCATTCTGCAGCACACATAGAACAAGGAAAATGCATCATTTGATTGTTTTTGTGTTTGTGCACGAAGGTGTGCCTTCCTGCACAAAAACCATCATGCCAACAACATAGACACCCTTGCACCATGGTGCAAAGGTGCCTGCATTAGTGCTCGGCTGCAGTCTGTGCACCGGCTCTGGTGGAAAGGACAGGAATGCATCGTATCTTGTATAAATGGCGCATTCCTTCCCTTTTCTTTTGATGTAGGGCAGCAGTACTAGAAGGCTTACGGTGCTGCCCTATGCCAAAATATTTAAAATATTCCCCTTTGTGTGCTACAATGAAAAAAGATGACAGCTCCAAAGAATCAAACAAAGAAAAAGCTAACAAGATGCGTTGATGCATTGTGCTTGTGTCCCCACAAACATTGAATGATAGTGTTCTTTCTTTTAAATTCTTTATTCGACTGTGAACAGCCATAAAAGCACACAGGCAGCAAAATCAATCAGAAAGATACATTAGAATACATTAATCTAACATGTTAAAAATACAGAACAAGCAATAGGGCTAATAAAAACACATTCCACCTTATAAAACCTCTCTTTTTATAAGAGCATTGATTCCTGTGAACGAACGGCTGCACAAAGGAAAAGCCCCATGCACACACAGGATTCTTCGTCCTCATGTTGTTTAAGGAAGTTGTAGGCTCTACCACACTGTCTAAAATTTCTTGCCTTCCGCAAAGTAACTAAGACGTTTTGTTAAAAAGCTGATAGAAGTTGCAAAAAAATACAAAGTGCATCATTGTTTGTTTTGAGGTACCATCACATGGCAATATTCTTAAATCGAGGTTGTGTTGAAAAGCAACTGGGAAGCATAATAAGTATTTAAGCGGATCAGCCGTAAAGGGAATTAATAAAGAGCGCTCCCAGTTACTACTGGGCTCCAATATTTAATTTGTCATAGCCCTGGCTTCATCACTTAGCCTCATGTAAGTTGCAACTGTTGATTTTTATAATTCAGCCTTAATCCTGGCCTCCTCAAGCTTTGCCAGCAGTAACGAGCGCACCCATTTCTTATCCAGATCTAAACATAAAGTAGGATCTGAAAAAGCATGTCCAATACCAATTACCCTCCAGTGCTTTATTGACATAAGCTAACCAGGGTAATAGTAATCCTTTATCGCATGGCAAGGAATCGAGGATTATGGGGCATATTAGCAAGTCCCACGTTAAAATTATCGCCGTTTTAGCGGCAGGAAACTGCTGCTAAAACGGCGATAATGGGCTTGCTAATATGCGTTATGGAATTCCAATAGAAGCCCAGGTTAGATGTCCTGCACATCTAACCTGGGCTTCTATTGGAATTCCATAACGCATATTAGCAAGCCCATTATCGCCATTTTAGCGGCAGTTTCCTGCCGCTAAAACGGCGATAATTTTAATGTGGGTCTTGCTAATATGCCCCTCTATCTTTTGTGAGCGACAATGCCTCCAACTGTCAAACAGACAACCGCAACATTACAGGTCTCGTGCACATATAATCACTCAGATATGCCAATTCTAGCTCTCTATGGCAAATATAATGAGGAGTTGAAATAGGGACTGCCAACATTCTCCTGCAAAATCTATTTATCCTCACTTTGCAAAATGGAGCAGTCTGAGATACCCAAGATCGCTGCTCCATAAGTTGCAATTGTTAAGCATTGTGCCTGATAGATCTGCAGCAGGGGGCTCAAAGACCTTCCCCCGCGGTGCTAGGTAAATTCAATAAGGAACCAATAGCTTGTACGAGTTTTAGCCTATTTTGGGATGCATGAGGACCCCAGGATCCAGAGGTACTAATAGTGATGCCCAAGTATGAGAAATTCTCAATATTTATAAGTCTGTTGGTACCAATAGTAACAAGCATGACTTTTTCGGACCACGAGACATAATATACGATTTCGTAAAATGAGTCAGCAAATCCACATCAGCCATAAAATCCACAAGTGAGTTAAACAGGCATCACAAAGACTTAGGGGTACAAGCCATTAAAATGGCATCGTCTGCATAAAGTAGCGCAGGAAGAAGAACGCCGTTGACCTTTGGTACATCCTGCATACAACCGATTAAATGTGAGCTGAGGTTATTGATATAAAGGATAAATAGCAGGGGGGCAAGCACCCAGCCTTGTCTTACTCCAGGCTGGGTCTTAAATTTGTCTGTGAATAGCTTTGATCTATTAACCAGTCAAATGCCATAGAGATATCTATAAAGGCTAAGTACAATGGTACCTGCCTATCCACTGTGTACTTATCAATTATTAGGTCTAGGTTCAGGCACTGCTCTATTGTACCAATTCCAGCACGAAAACCATATTGGCTAGTATGTAAGATGTTATTATAAGTTACCCAATTGTTGATTCTATTATATTAGATCCTTCCCAGAATCTTTGCAGGGATATCTCTTAATGATATGGGTCAGTAACACAGTGGGTTAGAGCGGCTTCCCTTCTTAAAAATTTGAACTATAGTTGAGCTTTTCCAGGAGCTCAGCACGTTGGACTCTGTTAAGTTGTTATACACATTAGTTAATAAAGGGGCCCAAAAAGTGAAATTAGTTTTTATTACATATCTATTGGTACCTCATCAGGTCCTGGGATTTTACCCCCCCCCCCGATGCTCTGTGAAATGGCCATAGTCACTTCCTGCAGCGAAAATTGTAATAAATCTGGGCCAGCCACCTGGTCCACCAAGTAACTCGTGCCTTTTTCCTCAGGAGCAGAATGCATTTGCGAAAAATGAGCTACCCAGGCCTCGCTGTTTATATGACAGCTAGTATAAAACAACCTCTGATCAAATACACGATTGCTATTTACTGCATCTCAGAAAAATTTACTGTTTTTGGTCAGGGCAGTGTGCCTCAATGTCTTCCATTGCTGTATAAGAATTTTGTTATGCCTATGACTTAATGCCAGCTTATTCTGTTTCTGTAGAGTGATAATCAAAGCCCGATCTCTAGGCTTCCTGAACAGGGCATTACGCAGTGCACCGTTTGCTCTAGAGCATTCCTTAATAAACCAGCGCAGGGTCTGGGGCAACTTCGCAAATGGCTTAGAGAGCACATTTCTAATAGCATGGCACATGGCCTCAAATGAACCCACCACCTGCCCTCCATCAGCCCTTTGAGATAGACACATTAGGGCTAACCATATTCTCCTTAATCGTTGTTTCCATAAATTGTGCAGGATCAGCCAAACTCCAACAGACCCTAAGATTATCACTGGATGGGAATAGGTCTTTAAGGGCAGTCACAATCTTGAACTCTTTCCGGGAAGGAACAGCCAGCTCAATTTCAACCAAATTATGATCCCCAAAGTGTTATAAATAATTTTGCTTTGCAATAGGAATTGTGTAACATTACGAGAAACAAAAATATAGCCAATTACACAATTACTATTCCTACCCCTAAAAGTAGGAAAAGCAAAATTATCTGAACCTGCCCAATCCATCATCTTTGACATATCAGCTGCAGCTAAAAAACCTTGCAGTTCCCTGCCCCTTAAATCCCCAACATCTACCCCTTCTGCTGTTTTGCAAATCTGTGTCCCTGGGAGTTTAGCATCAAAATCTCCTCCCATGCAGATATATATGTAAGGCCCCTTTTCAGGAGCAGTCTCCACAAGGGAAGCTATATACTTAAAAAGCCTTAGGAATCTTTGTTTTGGGACTCTCAAAAAATAATTGTCATAGAAATTTATTATATATAGGGGAGAATCACCCCTGAATAAAACAACCTGAAAATCCTTTCCTGGGACATTAAGAGCCTCAGTGCTACCATCCAATAATAGATTAATTCAAATAGATAGACCCCCTGATGCTCTACCAGCGCAAGGAGGAGTAGCTGGTAAATTAAAAAAGAGGTAACACTCATAGTCTATAGAATCTAGCACCCAGGTCTCCCGTAGCAGTAATACATCATAAGAACTAATTAATTGTTGCCAGTCTGGTATCACCAGCTTATACCTAAATCCTGTGACATTCCAGCTGATTATCCTCAAAGGTAGCGAGCAATTTAATGTTTTATTTTTTCTAGCTGCAGCAAATGCTAGACTCGGGATTGCTACACTAAGAAAGCAAGTCTCTACTGCTGGAGAGGTCATAACTATTGAAGTACCAGCTGGCTGGGTGTCAGTTGCCAGGTTCAGATAATGACTTACACTTGGGTAGCCAGACTCAAGTGGTCTATCTGATCCAGTTTGCCCGGATAATCCCTTCTGTCAATCAACATCATTACAATCCTGCAGAGGAGCATATCTGGTAGAACATACAATCCCTGGGCAAGCCTGGTTAAACAGAGTGGGTAAGGCAAAGCCATTACTTACATTTGCAGGTTTATAAAAATATCCCAGTGGTAATGCAACTATATTAGAATTTAACATTCCATCCCCTTGATCAGTATTTAGCAGTCTCCATGCAACACTGGGGTGCCTAAAATTTACAACCATGCAGTCCCCTGGGACATCATTGGGATCGGGCCCCAACCATTAAACAACACTTAATAGACTCACAACCGAAAGCTGTGCCAGACCCTGAACTGGCCTCTAATAATTATACTGAATGGCTCCAAAATACATTTAGTAGGTTAGTACCTTACAAAACAGCTTCCAAAAATAGAAAGACTCCCTCGGCGCCATGGTTTACTGATGCACTTAGATTGGAGAAACAACAGTGTAGAAATCAAGAAAGACGCTGGCGCCTAGAATATGACGACACTGAAAAAATACGTTATAAGGCGGCTCTGACAAAATACAAACATCTTATAATTAAAGAAAAAAGTATTTATTATACGAGAAAAATTGAAACCGCACAAAATTCAACCAAACAACTGTTTCAGGTAGTGTCCAATCTGACAGGGCAAGTGGTGAATTCCACTAAGGATGCGTCTCAATCACTCTGTGATTCCTTAGCCAGCTACTTTCAAGACAAAGTAGGCCAAATATATTCCAATTTCTCCGACCCTACAGCGGGCCGGAACCAATTGGTGGATAATAATAGAGACAGAGATACACCCATCTTTATGGAATTTAGACCAGTGTCGGTGGAACAGATTACTGATTTAGTTAACACATTTAAATCAGGCTCCCCGTCTGACCCATGCCCCCCGCTAGTCCTAAAAATGATCCCGGACCTGATAGGCACTAATCTAGCGAACATTTGCAACTCCATGTTTTGCTCAGGCACTTATCCGTCCATTTGGAAAAAGGCTATCATTCAGCCACTGTTAAAAAAAGTAATCTTGACCCGGGAGAGACCAAAAATTATAGACCTATCGCACGTCTACCTTTTCCAGCAAAGATTTTCGAGAAAATTATGAACATCCAGCTGGCGCAGTATATTGAAGAGAATAAGCTGCTAGATGACACACAATTTGGCTTTAGGAAAGGCCATAGTACGGAGACGGCACTCATTAAAGCATCAGAAGAAATTACAATGGTACTTGATAGAGGAGGTGCTGCAGTCTTGGTGCTTTTGGATCTATCAGCAGCTTTTGACACGGTTGATCATGTCACTTTGATCAACCGTGTCTCAGCCATAGGCATCGGACGGAAGGCTAAAGCACTTCTGGCCTCCTTCCTCTCCAATCGAACCCAGTCAGTCAGTATGGGTACTTTTCACTCATCAGTTTTCTCTCTCCCTTGTGGAGTCCCTCAAGGATCGTCGCTAAGTCCGACTTTGTTTAATATATATGTGACGGACTTGGCACGAGTAATAAAATCCTTTGGGATGAGTCTCACGTCGTATGCCGACGACACGCAACTGGTGCTGGCAGTTCATAAAGATGGAGAGGCGGTGGCAGCGAGTTTTCATGATGGTATGTTGGCCATTAGCTCATGGATGGCAAATAACTGCCTTAAACTTAACTCTGAGAAAACCGAGGTAATGGTCTTTGGTAACCTTGCCCCGGGGTGGTCTCCAACCTGGTGGCCAGTTGAGATGGGACTACCCCCCACCCCTGTTAAGAAGGCCAGAAACCTAGGTATTATATTTGATGACAGCCTGTCTTTTATACACCATGTTAATTCAGTGGTCTCTTCAGCCTTTTATGTTTTAAGGACGATAAAGAAACTGTTACCTTTCATCCCAATTAATACTGGTAAAACACTCATCAGTGCTCTGGTTATGTCAAAGGTCGATTATTGTAATGGCCTGCTAGTTAACGCTCAAGAAAAAGTTCTAAGTAGGCTGCAACTGATACAGAATGCAGCCGCCAGGATACTAACAGGTACTCCAAAGTTTAAGTCAGTTACTAAAGTGTTACGCCAGCTTCACTGGCTGCCCATAAAAAATAGAACTAAATTTAAGGCGCTGTGTATCGCCTACAAGGCAGTGCATGATGCAGGACCTGAATACCTGAAAAAAGCCTTTCTAGCATATGCGCCTAATAGAGCCTTGCGCTCAGCAGATGCCAACCTTCTGATCATCCCCAGAACCAAGAAAGTTAACTGGGGTGATAGAAGATTTATAGTGGCCACAGTTAAACTATGGAACTCGCTTCCCATACAAATTAAGACCAGTCCTACATTGTTATCATTTAGGAAACAGGTCAAAACTTGGCTCTTTGAACAATAGGTAACCGGTCCTCCGCTAATCTTTACAGTCCATAGCGCCGAGACACCCAAGGGTATTTGTGCGCTCTAGAAGTTGTTTAAATAAATAAATAAATAAACCATCCCACCCGCCTGACCATTATAATGTCTTCAGCCTCAATGTCAGTTATACGCTTGTTCACCTTTAGCCAGTGTGTGACCTTATTCCGGGCCTGTTCCCATGATTCAGTTTGTGTCTTCTTTAATGGCGGTATACCTGCCAATATCATAATGTAAGGACAGCACTCCGAGGGGGATATTCACAAGAACGTGCGCTAAACATCTCCAGAAAATGTTAACGCAACTTTACACATCGCGGCTTATTGCGGGAAAATAACCCTGTGTTAACGTGGAATTCACAACACGGCTGTACCATGAGATAGTCTGCCGAAAACGCGGCCAATGTCCGCGATACAACCACCTCGACGGAGATAAAAACACAAACCTCAACACCAAATAACGTGCAATGAGCCCATTCGCGATGAGGAAAGCAGCGATAAGCAGCGCCAGGCCCGCGACACACACACGGCAGGCGGGAATAAGCACAACAAAAGCCTGAAAAAGAAAGACAAACCAAACAGAAACCAACAGCGAAGCACAATGGAGGCAACCTGAGCCAGTACACAACCCCACAAGCCCCATTGGCAACAAAACATTGTACATGGCAGGCCATCATGGACAAGGTGAATGCAGCCGGAGAGCGGAGGAGGACAATGGAAGAAAACCAGAACAGCTGGAATGATCCGAAACGCACAAGCAAGCAGAAACACGCCAACAACCACAAGGCAGCAATGCACACCGGAGGTGGGAGTCCAGCGCCACACCAGGAGCTGGATGACATGGAGGAAATGGTGTCCACCACATCAGTCTGGAGATGGTGGCAGGAGTCGGGGACCGGAAACTGCTCAAAATCAACAGACACAACAGCAACAGGGAGAGGAACGACCAGGGATTGGGGAGACGGGAGGAGATGGTCACAATGGCACACATGCACAATTAAGCACAGCACAACTGCAGACAAACCATGCCCAAGAGTAACAACACCAACCAAGAGCACAAGTCACACAACCCAGCAATATCACACCATTGAACAAGCACAGAAGTGAAAACCACACTGCCTGAAAGGGAGAAGGGTGAGCCAAATCAGAGCTGAAGGGACATCTCACACACATAGGAAGCAGAGCACCCCAACATCGAACACAATGTGGTACAAACAGCAACATTTGCACAACCGAACACAGGACACAAGTGCACCCACTTGTGGCCGGGAAATTGCCATACGCATCTGGCAAAGCACGAAACAGGGACATGATAATGCACAAGTACCAACCCACAGCCCTGATGGGGTAGCAATGCACGTATGGCAGGGATCCAGATAGGCCATGACACACACATTGGCCTACAAATCAAGACTCAACACAGTTGGAGACAAGTGAAAGTGCGGAAACTTTATCAACAAGTGCGTGTCAGTACGGCCAAGAGAAGTGCCACGACATGCAGAACAATGCAGCAGCATGTCTGAATGAGGAACGTTGGAAAGCGCCCATGTCCACCCCGGGGGAGTCCATCACCAACACAAATCAGAGCCAACCTGCGTTGGTTGTCCGCGCATGGATCAGGAGTCCAGGCCAATGCAGCCATGTCCACTGTCGTCTTGGGACATGTGACCAGATCCTCAACATGCAACCAGGCGTCGGGACACGTGCAATGGGTCACATCCAGTTGTGGCTGCAGGTACTGTGTCACTCGTCCATGAATGCGAGTGCAGCAGCGTAGGCCAACATTTCCAATGAGAGATCGTTGTCCTCCACATCTAACATGTCGGCGACGTAATCCATCAGATGTCCCAGACAGATGTGCTGACTCCAACCCCTGGCCCCAATTTGCACCAAAGCCCAATCGGGGAGTGGCTCAATGTGGTCACTGCACACGACGACTTGTGCAATCTCCCAGGTCCAGTTGCCAGCATGCATGCCAAACATCCAGGCATGCCATAAACGGGCATCACAGTGACACTCCTGGTCGTGGGCCAACAGGGGTCGCACACACACGTCAAAATCCAGGTCAGCTACCGTCACATTGGAGAGGCAGACATCCATGGTCCATTCGAATATGCACGAGCGACAATGCAACACAGGCTGCACGCAGGTGACGTTCGCAAGGCGGAAGCCCAGCCGGTAACTGATCTGCAGCACTGCCAATGGCAGTGCCCCGAGTACATGCAGCAGACGTGCACGGTACAAGTGCACATGACTGGAGATGAGCATGTGTCCGGGATGGTCTGCCATTGCGTCAGTGGCTCTGCTTGAAGAGGCACTGGCTTGCCCTGCGCCAGTCCTGTGGATGAAATGGCACAGCTCAGAGCAATGAGCAGTGTCTGTGTGCAACGGCTGCAGACCTGGGGTGGGGTGGGAGTACGTGTGAAGGCCATATCACGCACGCTAACTATGACCAAGGACTCTTGCATGTGGGATGCGTACACGTTGGTCTCATGTCGGGCAGTGCGTAGTGTGGGAGTCGCAAGCAAATGCTATCATATCTGTCAGGGGGTGCTGGCCACATGCAAGTTCCAGCTCGGAGCTGCAGATGTGCTACCGCCTGAAAGTTTAGACAAAGGACCTTTCATCCCTACAGTATCTTCACCATCTGCTTGCATACAGGAGATTTACAGAGGCCTGTCGTGGGTGTGGTGGGATGTTTGTGACCCAGGGAATCATGGATGATATGCCCAGCACATGGCACATGAGAGGCCTCACTGTGTGTTACATTGCCTCACAGCTGCCCCTCCCTCCCACGAGCCCCCACACTTGTGTGCGCTGCGCTGTTGTACAACGTGCACTCCTACGGCACACCATTGTAATGCCTGTCCGCGCATGTCCAGCGGCATGCCAACAACACTGTGAAGCTGGCCTTTGAGGGTGTGTGGCCACGTGAGTGTAGGCCAATGGTCCGGACAGGGCAGACACAGGTGTACAGTCCATGGCTGGCTAGGATCGCGCTGTGATAGAGGCTAGGCAACTGACTTATGCATTCGCAGGACTGATACACATAACACTTGGCATGCATGTGCCAAGACCCCGAGCGGTCTTGCGCTCCTACATTTCCCCGTATGTGCGTGCCCGCCCTCCTGGTGCATGCAAAATTGCAACATTGACTACTGTGGCCCTGGTGGCAACAATACCCCAACACAGAGACACACTTACCGCACCTCCTGCTCAAGGCCAGGCCGGAGCCACGTCCTGATCCCCCTGCCGAATCAGCACACCCCTGCACTGACCTGACGTACGCCGGACCAGCACACGCCGCATGTGCATGCAGGGGGGGGGCGGGCAAAGCTACATGTCCAAGGTCTCAGCCACTGCTGAGGTGACATGCTACCGTCCGCTCAAGACAGCACACTGTGATGTTGCAGGGCTCGGGCACATCATGCTGACTTAATGACCACACGGACCAACTTGCTTAGATGGTGTGAATGGCTACGGGCACGTGCGCCCGGCCACTTTTATTAGCAGGCTCACATGTCGAGTGACACCTGTGTTGGATGTGTGTGGGGGTGTGTGCACACCAGCCGTCATGGAGTCCCTGGTGCAGTCAAAAAACGACAACAGTGTACATCGTTAAGGACACACCCATTCAACCATAAAGGCCCCATTACTTATGCTGCACAGAGTTAGTGGCCCCGGGTGCACAGCGTCCTGCACGGGCCTACCGCCACGGGCCGCTGACTTGCGGTGCACTGGGGCAGGGCCACGAGAGCAGAGCAGGGGTCCGTAGATGACAAAGGGAGTTGTCGCGGAGTGTCTCAGTGGACAGTGGAAGGTGTACCCCCAGGGCATGATGCAGAGGGCAGAACCACTCTGAAACAGTCACTATGGTGGAGGTGAATGGAACAGACACATGTCTGACACCAAGTCCGGTCCAGCCAGATGATGATGCAGACAACCCCCAGGCCATGGACACAGACGCCACCAAAGTCCCACCAGAAAGTGCCCATGAGTCATTGCGCACAGAGTTAGTGGCACCAGTGATGATAGGGGATGCCTCCTGCGATGAGGCGTGTCCAATGGTGTGGACTCCTCCACATCTTACCCAAGACACAGTTCCACATGTGTGAACTACTCGACCGCAGTGTAGGCCTGAGCCCTCATCCAAGTGTCGCCGGCTTGCGTTGAACAGGGTTAGTGGCACCACGTGTCGCTGGCTTGCGTTGAACAGGGTTAGTGGCACCACGTGTCGCCGGCTTGCGTTGAACAGGGTTAGTGGCACCACGTGTCGCAGGCTTGCAATGCAGACTTTTGCTTCACTGATCGGAGGGAGTATAGTGATGTGGACGCTGCCACGGACTTGGGGTCACTGCCATTCAAGACTCAGAACACAGTTCCATATGTGGGACCTACTGGAGCGCAGTGTAGGCCTGAGCCCTCATCCAAGTGTCGCCGGCTTGCGTTGAACAGGGTTAGTGGCACCACGTGTCGCCGGCTTGCGTTGAACAGGATTAGTGGCACCACGTGTCGCCGGCTTGGGTTGAACAGGGTTAGTGGCACCACGTGTCGCCGGCTTTCGTTGAACAGGGTTAGTGGCACCAAGTGTCGCAGGCTTGCGATGCGGAATTTTGCTTCACTGATCGGAGGGAGTATAGTGATGTGGATGCTGCCACAGACCTTTGGTCACTGCCATTCAGAACTCACGACTCTGTTCAACTTGTGCCAACAGCTGGGCCGAAGAGTACGCCGGTGGAGTATGTTAATGAGAAGTGAGTAATGTGGGCCTGCGGCGTGGAGACCAGCGATGGTCTGCGGAGGCTGTAGAGGTCGCGGGACTGGGGCCTGGAGCTTGCACCGGCATGTGGTGGGCCCTCTTTGAGACACGCCAGTGTCTGCAGGTGAGCGGAGCCTCCTTGGTGCGCTGGGCCAGGCATGATGGGTCTGGGGACCAGCGGCCCGGGGTGCAGCAGGCGCACAGGTTCGCAGGCCCTGCCGCGCACGGTGCCGGCCTCGTGGCGGGCTGGGAGGTGCCGCCCTGGCAGACGCATTGGCCATTCCGAAAGAGGACCACACCCAGTGCGACTGGCTTTTTATTCACACCCCTACGCAGGCCTGGCGTACGCAGGGCCAACCCACTCTGCCCGCGCATGCAGGGGGGGACGTAACGTGCGACATTTCCGCTTTCTGCCCCACAGCCTGTGGGGACATGGTAGCGTCCACTGGCCACTATACTCCATGCACCAGCAGTTCATGTCCACATGGCCATTTCTGTGGTTTGCACACTGAAGTCTGTCCACCACCTCCACGCCACACCTGGCATTGGGTAGGTCCTCATTCATTGGTCACTTGCCGCTCTCGCACATGCCTGGTCCACGCCTCTTCTCACATCCTGCTATTGTGTGGCTGTGGTGCCATGCCGTGGCTGGGTTGTGGGCATGGCAAGCCCAGGTTCCCAATGGAGTTGTGTTGTCGTGTCTGGTGGGTTGGCATGTTGTGTGGCATGTTGAATGTAGTTGTGCTGCGTGCCCATTGCCAGTGTCGTAAGTTGCATGACTGTGGGGTGGAGGTGTGTGGTGTGTTCATTTGATACTTTCCAACGGGCACTGCATTTCCATAGGTGCCATCCTGGGGGAGCTGGTTGATGATGGACTGTCGGGAGATGTAGGAATGATGCACCCTGCCTGGGGAGTTGGCCACAACATTGTTGAGGAGTCCCGGGCGGGCCACTATTGAATGCACATTCATGGGATGCGTGTGCTTTCTGTAGAGGTGGTTGTGTGCAGTGTCGCCAGGGGGCACGAGGGGTGCATGTGTGCAGTTGATTGCCCCCGACACTTGAGGGAATCCAGCTGTGGCGTGGGAGCCTTGCTTGGTCTCCAGCTGCTCCTGCGCAGTGTGGGTGGAGTGGAGGTGCTGGGGTACCGGGCTGATGTTGGCATCCAGGACAGGTGTGATAAACTTGGATGGCGCTGGCTGTGAGACTCCTCCGACTCTGGCAGTTGTGGGTCGGAAGGTACCAGAGGCCAACATGTGCAGCACAGCTGGCAGCTTTGTCTGCGGAGGGATGTTCGTTGTGTGCTGTGTTGGTACCGTCAGCAGGTGGGCGATGTGGGTCAGGATGCGGGAAATGGTTGTCCTTTTGGGCCTGTAGTGGGCAATGTCCTCCTCTGGCGTTCGGTCTGTGCGTCTGGTACGTTTACGGTGGGTCCGCTGTCTTTGTGTACGCTGCCTCTGTGGTGGTCCGCGGGGGGCGGGACGGGTCCTGGGGGTGGTGGCGGGCCAGGGGGTGGTGGCGGTGGGTGTTGTTGGCCCTCATGGGTCTCCGAGCTGCATGATCATTGTCTCCATGGCATCAGTGGGTCTTCAGTCGTGGCTCTGGGTTGGGCTCCCTTTCATGCAGCAGGTAGTCATCCCTGCTCCTACTGCGGCTTATCGCCTGTTTTGGGTTCGCATCGCAGATCTGGCAGTTCGTTGTGAATGTGGTGTAGTGGTGTTTTCGTGTATTTTTGCACGGGAACTACTCTGCATCTCATTAGGGTTAGTTGGTGGTGTCACCCGTGGAGGTAAATTTTGAGGCAGTTATTGCGGGAATACTTGCGTTGTCTGCAGTTTGCAACCGCTTGTGAATGGGGCGTTAAATATATCTCCACTTTTGTTGCGTTAAGGTGGCGATAACTCAGAGATAAGTCCTTGTGAATATCCCCCCGACGGTAAGTTCACAATTGTGGTGCTATCATTTAAATTTTCCAGACTAGCTTTCTCTCGTACAGTGGTTCCATCACAAGGGGAGGGGGTCTATAGGATAAACATGGAATGTCACATCCCCTGTCATGCCGTCTTACAAAGATAGCTCTCTCCCTCTCCCTGCGCAACATGTCATGCCGAAAATTTGCGTGGCTAACAGCATTTGAGGACGTGACTGCGTTTGGCGGATCCTGATTCTCTTCCATGGGTTTATGTAACACAGCAGTACAGATATTATACCCTGGCAGGGTATGACTACGGTTAGCACAAGTTAGACAGGAGAGCGGTTTTGCCTTTAGAATCCCCTTAATTGCTGTCAACTGCTCCAATATAGGTGCCAGCCTCAGATTTAGTACCTCCTTTAATAAAACATGCATAATATCAGAATTTGGAGGGTCTACTACATCCTTTCTGCCCTCTACCATTGTCTTGCCAGGTTGCAATCTCCCGCACGGTACACAGGGGGCTGATTTTTTACATTTTGGAATTGGTTCAGGGGAGGCATAATGACTTGAGGTACCCTTTAAGACTGTGCATTTCTGGGTGCTTACCCTCAATTCATCTCTACTGTTTGTATCCGCCAGGCTCTTGCTTCTAACATCCTCTACTAGGGTTGCCACTGAGTCCCTACTAGTAGTGCCATGTGTATTATTAGTGCTCAGTTCCTGGCAATCTGCTGACGCACCCGGGCACAACCCTTGCCCCAGGGAAATTCTGCGCTCAGTTAGGGCGTTTTCAGTACTTATTACTCCGAGCGTCCTCTCAAGTATGGTATCAATGCTTGCCGGCTTATGATGCTGCGGGAGATGCTTGTTTGCTTTACGCTTTCCCATGCTTGGACAAACAAACAGTCTGTTCATGTACAATGCTCACCCACATCTCACCTGACACAGACATTAGGGGGTGGTGGCCCGGCCTCCTCCAGGGACAGAATAGGCCCGCCCTTGGCCCAGACTTTGCCTGGGTGCAGCCTGTACACATCCCATGCCGCGGGGGTCAAGGCAGCGCTATAAGTGCGTTGTTGGTGCATCACTCATCCTGGAGCAGCAAGGTATCCTGGGACTGCGAGTCCCACCAGGATAGTGATCAGCGGCAGCCATGTGTGGTTTTGGCATCCCGCGCCACGGGGGTCGAGGAAGTGCTATAAGTGCCTTGTTGGCGCCCCCCTCCAGGAGCATCAAGGTACCCTGGGACAGGCAGTCCCACCAGGATAGTGATCAGCGGCAGCAATGTGTGCTTTTGGCTTTGATAGTATTCAAAAGTAAGCCGCGCAATGCTGTGGAAGTACAAGTCTTCAGACTAGATTATAAAATGGATGTGCAGGTTAGGAAAATAAGATTAAGGGTGCAAGCTTGGGACACCTTGCAAACAGCTAGCACTACAAAAACAATTTTTGTTTTTTGGAAAGTAATCTGTTCCCCCTTTTTTAAGAAGCCTCTGGCCCAGGCTTGGTTACTATGATTTCTGCTGATAAATGGCTGACACACTTCAGCGATATATATTCCTTGCCTCAGCTAGTATAATCTAGTACTTTGCCTGTGAATGAGCCACCACAAAACATTTCTGCTTCTCTGAGCTTTGCAGTTGCTGTTATTATTTTAGCCATTAAAAGTAGCCACAAGGGCAAGGCCTCTCGCCCAGATGGGCTCCCAATAGATGTCTATAAACATAACATCGAGTTGTGAGTCCCTGTTCTGGTAAATGTTATAATCAGTGCTATAAAATGCGGATTGCCCCATCCTGGTTCCATTCAACGATTGTCACTTTACTTAAAAAAGGCAACAGGAGTGACCCCAAGTGCTACAGCCCAATTTCCCTTTTATAATCCACCGTCATCCTAATGGGGAAACTATTAATGGATGAATTGGAGACCTGGGTAGATGACAATTCTAGCCTTTCAGATACACAATTTGGCATTCAGAGTGGGTTGGGCACTAATGAAGTGTTTGAATCTTCAGTTACAAATTATTAAATATACTGTAGCTAAGAGAAGTTGGAAAAATGTCGCCATCAAGGATTTAAGCTGCATATTCAATTGGATTGCATTAATCACTCTAAGTTGTGGGTGACTATGTGGCCCAAGGCATTGAAGAAGCCATTGCTTTGCACTGCACATCAGAGGAGATGTGTCAATTCTGCTGGATCCACAGGCTGGCCGAGCACCTTAGGCCCACTTCCATGAGTCCAGGACTGGGATTTTACAACTTGCCATTTTAGACTCACGGATGGCAGAGTCCAGGTGCAGATGTAAGGTTGTTGGAAGCCTGTTGTGTCACTGAGGCTTCAGATCAGGTGGACAGTCAACTAGGCCTTGGAGTCACTCTGGGTTCTGGGTTCAAGAGATGCAGGTCCAGTCCTTCTCAATCATGCAGGATGACGGTAGGAAGCAGGTCAGCACAGTAAAGCAGTAGTCCAGCAGAATACAGTCCAGCAGGGTGGCAGGCTTTCAGCAGCACAGCAGTCCTTCTTCTTGGCAGAGTATCCACAGGTCCAGAAGTATACTGAAGTGGTCGGATCTGAGATCCATCTTTTAGACCCTGGTGCCCTGGCTCTGGAATTTGGGAGAAGCTTCTGGGCAGTGGCTTTGAAGAACATGAAATTCCCTGCCTCCACTGCCCTGGCTCCAAGCAGGCTGGAGTGACACTGCAGGGTTGTCTGGCCCTTTTATGTGGAGACAGAACACAGCCTAGTCAGGTGCAAGTGGGGCTGTGCTCAGCTTCCCCCCCATCCTGCCAGCAGCTGGCCCATACAGGCACATCTAACCCTCTATTGTGTGACTGTCTGGGAGGAATTCACAAAGTCTAATGGTGAGTTACACCCAGCCACATGACTAAGGGCAGAAAAATGCCAACTTTCCAAAAGTAAAAGGAACAGATGATGGACGGAATGCTGAACAATGCAAACATTCACCCTGAGTCACAAAGATCTAGGTTTAATCTATCATTCTTTTGCTCACCACGCCACCCCAGTTTAGACCTAGCCATATGCAAATCAGTCTTGGCCCTGTTCCTCATCGGAACAGTCCAGTCTGAAATGCCACACCAGGTCCAGCCCAAACTGCCTTTTGCTTTTGTCACCCTAAGTGGGAAGGGTATGCCTAGACGTGGGTCCCATGCTCACTAGGGACTTATAAGTAATTTAGGGCCAGATGTAAGACCGTTTTTTGCGGTCGCAAAAGGGAAAGCAGCCCGTTTGTGACTGCAAAACTGGTCTGCCCTATGTACAAACCATATTTTGCGAGTCAGTTACCTATTACCGACTCGCAAAATAAGGTTTGTGACTCGCTATTAGGAAGGGGCATGCCAAGGGCATCCCTTCCAATTAGCGACTCACACTTCAATGTACGTTTGTTTTGCGACAGCAATTGCGGTCGCAAAACACTTGCAGTTTACCACCTACTTCAAGTAGGTGGTAAGCCACTCGCAAAGGGGAAGGGGTCCCCAGGGGACCTCTTTCCCTTTATGAATGGATGCAAAAATATTTTTAAGAGCAGGCAGTGGTCCCACGGACCACTGCCTACTCTTAAAAAATGAAACACAGACATTTCATTTTTCTTTTTAAATGCATCCCGTTTTCCTTTAAGGAAAATGGCTGTATTTAAAAAAAAAAAAAACTGCTATATTTAAAAAGCAGTCACAGACATGGTGGTCTGCTGACCCCAGCACGCCACCATCCCTGGGAGTGCTAGCCATTCCCAATGGTGTCGCAAATTGCACTTTGCGACCCCATTAGGAATCGCAAACAGTGTCTGAGACACTGTTGTACATTACATTTTGCGAATTGCAAAACCGAAGCAATTTGCGACTCGCAAATTGTAAGGGTCATATATCTGGCCCTAAATATGCCAATTGCGTATAAGCAAATATTAGCATGTGTAGACAATAGAGTACATGCACTTTAGTGCTGGTTAGCAGTGGTAAAGTGCTCAGAGTCCTGAGGCAAGCAAAAACAAAGTCAGAAAAAATGGAGGAAGGCAACAATTTTAGGGATGACCCTGCAGAAAAGGCTAAGCCCAGCATGGATCCCCTCCAGCCAAAAGCCAGGGTAGACTAATCAATACCTTGATGGACTTTCCTGATTAGGCGATAGAACATGGACGAAAGCCCTGTTATGCAGCTGCATTTGTCAGTTCTATGTCTCTCTGTACTCAGTTGGATCCCTCTATCTATATTCTCCTGAGCCACTGAACTGACCCATGAGGAACCCTTCTCCTCATCTGTGGCCCCCATCTGTGCAGCACCTAACCCTAACTTGCTCATAGATGCATCCCAGTAGGCAGACAGTACCACCTTGGCTAACAAAGTGATGTGGCACATTCTATCCCTTGGATCAGGCTTCTGTCCCCAACCCAAGGAAAATTCTGCCCATAAGGACAGCAACCAACAGAGACGTGAAAAGAGGTTTCAGAAGCAGTCTGGCAGCATCAGAGAGTTGCATCATCAGGGTGCGGCACAGTGATTGGTTAGCAGACCCTGTAAACACACTGCGGTAGGGTGCCTTTTGACAGAGACATGCTGGAATTGGTGGACAGAGTGTGAGCTTGTTGGAACAAAATGGGTGAGAGATTGAAATAAAGAGCGAGTGAGAAACTATTAGAATGTCGCATCCCTTGTCACATAGGAAAAGGACATAAATAGAGAGGAAGATTTTTCTTCTGAAGGCACTCCAGATAGGGAAATGGAGGTGAACAAAGGATTACACACATGCATGTGGTTAAACCAACAGCACAAATATACTTCCAAATAAGAGGAACTCTGATTCCTGTTGAGTTGTACCTTATATATTTCTCGAATAGAAAATTTACAGAGATGAATATACAATATTAAACCACAACATAGGTCCACACAATTTGAAGCCTTAAACCTGTGGGATAAGATGACAAGAGAAAAGAAAAGAAATAAATTTGAGCTCAATTTGCAGTAGGACTCATTCTTGGAGGAGCGCACAGTAAGAGGATGAGCTCCTAGGCCTGAGAACACCCATGCATAGTGTGGCAACTGACTCACTGCATGCTACCGCTCTGGTGTTGACACTTGTGTCCCTCTCAATAAGTACCTTGCCTTCAATGAGCACCTTGATAATTCCCCCAACAGAGGCAACTGTGGGGACTATCCCAGATCAACTGATCCCAAGTATACCTCAGGATTCAACACCGAGGCCTGGACGGACTGCATTGGTTCCTTTACAGGGGGAGAACTTAGGCAGCATTGGGATGGGGAGCAAAGCCACTTGCACTAACTCAACAGTCAATTTGCCAGGAGCAGGAAAGACTACACTGAGAATGAATCTTGCACAATTGAAAACTAAATTTGAAGAAATGGTGAAGGGAAATGTAGAGATGAACATTCTAGGATATTACAAGAAAAACAAGCTGCTTTATTTGAGCAAGCAAGCCGTGAGAGTAACAAGAGAGGCACATGCAAAGATGGAGAAGGTGGTGGATGAGTGTGGAGTTGATATAACACAGCAAAAGAATCTGCAGAAGAATGCTAGAATGGCGATGCCTGAAAAGGAGCTACGGTTGTTGAGACTAAGAGGGCTGAGAACCCATGTGAGAGAACTGATTCAGTACATTAGTGAATGGAGCAATGTCGGAAAATTTAGGGAGTTGTGGTCAAAGAAAGAGAAGCTTAAACTGAAGCAGAAGGGAAAAGGTTCAAAGGCGGATGAGGCAGGAAAGCGAGAGGAAACAGTAAAATAATTTCCTTTACATGAGGTACAGGGAGGAGCCTAGGTACATGTCCCATGGTCTTGATCAGACCTTTACCGCTTTGCCAATACTCTTCCAAAGCTTAGAGAGAATCCCGGTAAATGATACACTCAGATGGAACAGACCGTGACTATTTCCAAGATCTTGTGGGAAAACTTGGACGTGTTGTTTGAGGTGGCAGTCCCGAAGGATCTGTCGGCAAAGTGAAGGATGGCAGTCAATTGGCCTAAGCAAGATCCACCTCTGGTGGCAGGGACAAATGCCCCTTCACCCATTGGTAAAGCCAAGTAGGATGAGGGTATAAAGCACCAGAAAACAAAGGTTCCCCTAAAGGAGATAAATTGGCCCACGATATTCCGAACATCCAGAGACCCGAAGGAGTCAGTGCCTGCTTACGTTGAGATGGATGCAGGTGTATCGAGAGCACAGTGGGAGGAATGATTCCCTGTCAGAGAACATGGGAAACATGGGAGTGTTTCTGGCATCGTTTGTGCATGGTTTAACACCAGCGATCAGTAACCAAATCACCCAGGGTGTCCTTGTTGGCAGAGCAAGTCAGTTGATGAGTTCTTACTTTATGCAAAATACTCCAGTGACACATTAGAAGCAAAGCGCAAAGGGCTTAATGAAAGGTTCATGATAGCCTAGATGCAGTTAGCGCAGAATGGAGGAGTGTTAGACATAAGAGCCTTAGGGTGGTTTTCCCTCAGAATTTTGGCCTGCTTTCCTCCAATTTTGCTGAATTTTCCTTTTGTTGGCTTTAGGACTCTGTGCACTTTACATGGTTAGATTGGCATATTTAATTTACTTATAAGTCCCTAGTAATTTGCACTACATGTGCCCGGGGCCTGTAAATTGCATTCTACTAGTGGGCCTGCAGCATTGATTGTGACACCCACTTAAGGAGCCCTTTAAACATATCTGAGGCCTGCCATTTCAGAGCCTGTGTGTGCAGTTTTAAACTGCCATGTCGACCTGGCAAGTTAAACCTCTTGCCATGCCAAAACCTTCCTTTTCAATACTGATAAGTCACCCGTAATTTAGGCCCTGGACAGCCAGAGGGCAGGGTGCAATGTATTTAAAATGCAGGACATGTACTTTTAAGTTTTACATATCCTGGTAGTGAAATACTCTTAAATTCATTTTACACTACTGCAAGGCCTATATAACCCACAGCTTAACATTGGGATTGCCTTATTACCTTTTATAAACGTAATTTTGAAATGGGAAGATATAATTGGATTAAGTTTGGTGTCTCTGGAATCACAATTTAAAATCCAAACTTATGGTGGAGTTGGATTTTAAATTTCAATTCTGAAAATGCCACATTAGGTGCCTGCTGCCTGTCTCTGGTCACATGTTTGGGGTGGGTGACAGCTGGACTTTGTGTATTACCCCTACCCAGCAACAGACAATGGGAGCTTAGGTGCGACTTGATGGGCCATCCTGGCAGGATGGGAGGGAGGAGCTGGATCCAGCCTCACTTACAACTGAATAGGCTGTGTCCTGTCCCCACACAAAGGGCTGAAAACCCCCTGTAGTGAGTATGGAGTAAGGACAGGAAGGGCAGGACATCTGTGCTGTTCACATTCTTGTCTTTGAAGTCTCCCCCACTTCAAAGGCACTACTGGGTATAAATACTGGACCTCAAATACCACCACTTCAGTACACTTTTGGACCTGAGGATACTCTACCAGGAGAAGGGCTGCTGTGCTGCTGAAGGGACTGCCACTCTACTGGACTGTTGCTCTGAAAGAACTGCTGCTTTGCTGTGTTGACCTACTGCCTGTTGTCATCCTTGCCTGGGTGAAAAGGACTGGGCCTGCATCACTTGATCCCAGAATCCAGAGTGACTCCAAGGGCAAGTTGGCTGGCCTCCTGATCTAAAGCCTCAGGGATATTCCAGGCTTCCAACAACCTTACATCTGCCCCTGGAATTTGCCATCTATGAGTTAACCCTGCCAAGTGGTGCCACCCCATTCCTGAAACCTTGGAAGTGGGCCTAAGCTGCTTGTTCCAGCGGAACCGATGCATCCGCTGTCAAACCGACTCATTGGCGTTACTGCGTGGATCAGAACTGGTGCATTGTCTCTACTGCCTGGTTCGGCACCGATGCATTATAGCTGCTGTGTGGCTTGGACCCAGTGCATTGCCTTCAGAGCCGCCAATGTGTGACGCGCTTCCCAATGCAAGGTCTTCGCATTTCCTTGGACAGCAGCCTCCACGATAATGCCGAAGTCTTCGCATTGCTGCTCACAACTCATCAGAGCCAAAGCATCACCACTGCTGTGCGGATCAGGGCCAGCACATCATCGTCGCTGCGTGGATCAGCACTGATGCATCATCTCGACTATACCACGCAAACTTGATGTTGACGCACCCAGGATTAAGGTACTTTGTTCAGCGGGCCTAACCTGGTCCCTGTAGCTGGCCTGTGCTCCATTGTAGTCGTCCTGAACTTGTGACTTTGTCCCAGTCCTGCATGACCAGATATCCCTTGTTGGTGCTTTGTGCTTTTTGGCATTATTTTAACTTATATCTTTAAAATTCAATATCTCCAGTTTCCCTGATTAGATTTTTGACATTTGGTCTTGTTTTATTTATCAGAATATCATCTATTTTTCTAACTTGGTGTGGGAATCTTTTTTTGTGGTGTTTTCCCTGTTTTAATGTTTTATGTCTTGTACAAATACTTTACACATTACCTCTAAGTTTAGCTTGACTGCTCTGTGCCAAGATACCAGTTAGTGAGCACAGTTTGAATTAGGGTTTACCTGCCTCCTACCCTGACTAGGATTGTGGTTGCTACTTGACCAGGGCTCATTCTCCAGTCAAACAGCAACCCAATTTCTAACATTAGTGATCAGTGGTAAGGATAGGACTTGTGTTTGTGCAGTGCCATACAGTAATTTGGTGTACACTACCATCCTATATCAAAGACTGATTAGAGTAAATTCCCCCTGCTTGGCCTTTTTTGTTTTATTCCTTCCAAATTTACTCTCACCCTATCTGACTGTTGTGTCTGTGACCCCACCTGCAAAAGTTGGAGTTTGAGCTGGCCAACCTGGAGAGCTACACAGTGGATCAGCTCAATACGTTTTGTCAGGAGAGGGGCTGTCCGCTAACAGGAGCACTAAGAAGGCAGAGCTCCAAAAGGCCTTAAGGGCATGGGCAGAGGCCCATCAGACTCCAACTGGTGATGAGAAGGAGGAGTTGGAAGAGGAGGAATTGGAACAAAGCCAACAGGAGAACCTTGGAAGGCAGTCTGTAGAGGAGGGGTGTAACCTACTCCCAGTATTGGCAGTCCCTCTCTGGGCAGGAAGCAGTGTGTCTTCCGGGAGTCTGTCCCCAGAGGAGTTGGAGGACAGGAGAGAGGATAAAAAATGTATTATGAGGCTTCCTAAATTGGAGAAGGATCAAGCTTTGGAAGAAAAGAGGGTAGCCGTTGAGGTACATCGAATGGCCTATGAGCTAAGTCTCAGAGAGTTGGACATTTAGGCTATGCAGGTGGAATTCAGCAGTAATGGTGGCAACATTCCAACAGTGCCCAAAGGAGAAGTGAACGTTTGCATACACAAGAACCTAGTGCCAAGATATGTAATGGGAGATGACATAGATAAGTGGTTTTCGGCTTATGGAGTGGCTCTAGGGGTGCACTAAGTCCCAGAGGACTTAGTACACCCTAGGGCAGTAGCTTAGGGCACCCTAGGGCAGTAGCTTATGGAGGTACATGCCAACGGTGGGGAGGTACAAACTCCTGACACTGGAGGTAGAAGATCAGCCACAGGATGCCCCCATGAAGGTCATTCTTCCTAATAAATTTGGCCTGGCCCCTGAGAGATACAGGCAGAGGTTCAGGAATAGCCACAAACTCCCAAATCAGACCTGGGTGGACTTCCTAGATTACTCCAGCAATGCACTGAATGGCTTGGTGAGGGGCAGCAAGGTAGATGATTACACAGGGCTGTACAACCTGATTCTGAGAGAGCACATGCTCAATATTTGTTTTACAGAGCTGTGCCAACAACTAGTAGATACTAAGCTGACTATCCCCAGGAAGCTTGCTGAAGAGGTGTACATCTGGGTCAGAACCAGAGAGTTCAAGGCAGCATCTGGGGGGACTCCCAAAAGGGTGTTTAGTGTTCCCACCAGAAGAAGTAGGTGGGATGAAAAGAAGTAGTTCTTGCAAGACCCACAAAATAGTTCTCAAGGAAAAGGGTCCCACTCCTAAACTGGCCACCAGAAGAAAGGCTTCTCTGATAAGAATCATAGCAAGTCTTCCCCCAAGTGCTATGAGTGTTATGAGTGTGGGAATTACAAGGGTGATCCCAAGTGCCATAAGAGGGCACAGCCTCCCACTGGAGAAATATCTGCAAGGTTGGCTAATGTAGTTCTTAGGGAGGAGATGGCCCCAGTTGGGGGGAAGTCGGTGAGATTACCCTAGTGTCCTTGGGTGATGTGGAGATGGTACCTAGAGCCCTCATGCCTTCCAATACTACAAAGAACAGGCAGTGTTTCACCATCAGTGGGTGGAGACTCTGAGGGACACAGAAGCCAGTATGACTAAAGAAAGGAGTTAGCTGATGGCCCCAGAACAGATCATTACCAATACATTCCACAAGGTTGTAGTAGCAGGCAACCGAGAGGGCTGCTAACATGTGGGGGGTTGCTGGTCTTTAGAAAGTTGTTGTAAGTCTTGCTTTGTCTGTGGATTGTTTGCTGGGAAATGATCTTATCACACTGCCTGGAAGGAAGTGGAGCTCTGGTCACACCTGTAAATGTTGAGGTTGCCTGAGTGGGTTTGTGCAACCACCAGGTCCATGGCTGCCCGGGAAGAAAGTCAAGGATGTCTGGAGCCGGGAAATTGGCAACAGCTGTCAAATAAGGGAAGGGCAAGGTGTGCGGGAAGCCAGTCCCTGAATGTCTCACAGATGAGGTGGATGGGGCACCAGAGGAGGCCCCCCCCTGGAGCACATTGGAGAGAAGATTGACTCCCTTGTTGATCTGCCTGAACTTACTGGATGGAAAGCAAAAAGGAGGACCCACAAGGGAGGAGTTCTGTAATGCTCAGAAGGAGTGCCCAACCCTGGAGGGCATGAGGCAACAGGCTGAAGCCTAGGCATCTGGTGATGCCTCTGGAGATCACTGCACCTATTGGGAGAATGATCTCCTGTATAGTGAGCCTAAGGCACATGGGCATGGGGCAGCAAGGGCACTAGTAGTTCCCCAATGCTAAAGAGCCTTCCTACTGGGACTATAACAAAACAACAGTGTCTCAACCGGTAATCATTAGTAAGGGCAATTACAAAGAGTGTATGAATCACTTGAGGGAGGAGAAAAAAAGGAAGGGAGACCACAAACAGGTTTCGTACAGGATAAGGTGTTATTTGTAAATGCGGCGCATCCATGGTGGCGCACGGGTAGTTGTGCGTGACGCATCTTTCTTGGCGCATCCCTGCTGATTTGCAGGGATGCGCCAGAAGTTGTAAATCTGCCCCTAAGTACTTATGACTTATACGCTTTGCTGCTAAATTGTCTTAATGATAATCTGCAACCTGCCTACATTTTGTCCTTCAATCATTCAATCAATAGTCTTTATTTGATCAATCCGAATATGATCATAAAAGACAGGCATGCAACAAAATACACACATTTTTAAAAAGGAACAATATATATAAATATTTATAATATAAATCTTTGAACTTGAAACCCTTGTCTGTCATTCTTATTCAAATGTTTCTTACCTGCCAAAGAAAGTGACGACTCCATTCGGGGAGCACCAAAATACTGGAACTACACTGCTCTCTGGGCTGGTTGTTGACATGCTTCACAAATGGTAAATAAGGTAGAGAGAGTGCACCAACACAACTAATGGAAGTGGGAGTCATGATCTAGGTCCACCTGCAGATGGTAACTCCTCATGCTGGAGAGGCAAAGGCAGCATCGTGGAGGACCTCAGTCCAAATGAACACTGCATCAAAGGCATGGTACACAAAAGTGACAGTGCATTCACTAACGGTGAGTCAGGCAGTAAGTGTGGCACAATTTCATAGTAGTGGTGCCTCAGGTCAGAAGTTCACCAAGAGATGAATTCTCTTATGTACGCTTAGACTCTCGAGTCAAATAGCCGCACACACAACATCACTGCAGAAACACACTGTCCCCTTCTCGTCTCCAAGAAAAGTGCAATGTTGGATCGACCTTTCGGACTGTTTGGCACTACTAGACGGGCCAGATGTAAAAAGGTCATGGTGTGGGCTGGTTTTTGTGGTCCTGGCACGGCCACAGGACCAGAATGAACAGCCAACACACTCGCCCTTTCAAGCTGGCCGATCGATCTGGCAGTGCCAGACCGCTTGAGCCCAAAAGGCCAGCTCAGCACTGCAAAAGTGTAGTACAGCAGCAGGGAACGACCAAAGCACATGTGAAATCCATGTCTGTATTCAAGATTCAGAACAACAACGATTTATGACACCGAGCCGCACCCACAACGGTTAAACTGACTCTGGTCAGCTGTAGAACATTCAACTCGAACGTTCTAAAGCGAGCAGACCACAAGATACTAAGGGGTGGGGTGGGAAGGGAAATGTGCGAAAGAAAATATAACTGTACATTTTGTGCCTTGCAAAATCTGTACTGGATGTGCATCTTTCTCCAAACATACGATGGGGTGCTTAAAATATCAGTATCCTGCATTTCTGCATGGACAGTTTGTCCTTTACAGTCTCCATCCACATGTTCGCTCCAGAAGTGACGCATCTACTCTTATCTCAGCCGTCGCTAGACACGCTGAAGCTATGCATTATTTTGGCCACCATTGGAGCCTGTAAACATTTGTGGGGCTTATTTATGGGCCCTTGCGTCACTATTGCGCCGCTGGTGCGGCACTTTTTGTGACGCACCAGCGGCGTAAAAAATGCGCCATGTTGCGCCATATTTACAAAGTGACACATCTAGGTAGATGCGTCACTTTGGAAACCCCTGCGCCACATTATACCTGCGCCAGGTTGTATGCAGGGGGGCGTTCCAACGCAAGAAAGGGTCGTAGAAGTGACACAGTGAAATCTATAAGATTTCACTGCGCCACTTCTAGGGCGCAAATGCGTCAATATCTTACACCTGCCTAATGGCAGGCGTAAGACTGACGCAAGCCCTTTAACATGGGACTTGCCCATAATGACCCATTGCTGGAGTTGCGTCACTTTTGTGACACATTCCAGCAATGCGTCATTTTTGCGCCTACAGATACGTCAGAAAGACTGACGTATCTGTAACTCCTTGCGACATGATGCGTCATACTGTGAATATGACGCATCATTGGTGTCGCAAGGAGGGCGCAATGAAAAGTGACGCATCGCTGTTTTCTCGCAGCGATACGTCACTTTTCATAAATGAGACCCTTTAAGTTTTGCAGTAGGCAAGAGTAACTCGCTTTATGTTGTTGATCATAACCTATTCTTAGTTGTTTAGATTCCCAGTCCTCTCCCTATTTCAATTCATAGGTAAGTTTAATATTTTAAGACATTAAAGTCATTTTGTGAAAAAACGCAGGTATCACAAAACTAGAAGAGCATACTGGTGTGCTGCTCGAATAAATAATGTACCCTACACTGGTGGTAAAGCAAAAGATATTTCATAATTAATGCTCCACAAATCTACGTGAAGCACCATTAGTGGATTTAATTGATTAATCTAATTAGATCACTCTATTGATAGTAGAGATTAAGATAAACTACTTCTTAAGCGATGCATTTGATCTATGAATGTGAGACCTGGCCATTAATGATTACTGAATTTTCATTAGGCTAAGGTGATTTGCTTGCTAATCATTGTTTGTGTGCAGGTCACATTATGCCTTTCTAGACAGTCCTGTTCTCTGCTGGACGCTGACCTGCGTTTCGGCCATTTGGCTCTGTGCATTAAAGATTAATAAAATGCTACACACAATTTTCGGCAACGTCTATGAACTCTACGATTTCTTGTTTCCATGTTTTGCAAAGTTGATGCATTGTTATTGAAATGGTTGTCGTGCTGTGTGTGAGTTGGCTCACTGTTGCCATGGCAGAACCCTGCTCTTCCTTGTTTTGTGTCCAAAAAAACATCCTCCTGTTTTTCCTAACCCGCCAGGCAAAAATCAAAACGCAATTCATTTGACTCAGCAGGGTTAAAAACCAAGCAGAGTAACAAAATATGAGTTGGGCCGAGAAAAGGAGAAAGAAATAACGCACAGATCGATTTAAATCCTTGCTACTCAGTTAGATTAAAAAATCAAATGATTTCTTCGCTACAAGGCCGTTTTTTCGGGCCAACTAACATTTCTTGTCATAATGGAAGACAAATGTAGGGGTTGTGAGGTATGTTTCGTTAAGTTCAGCCCAAATTCGTGCTAAAGGAGCCCCTCCCATCTATGTGACTGAAACCATTCCAAATATACATGTATGCCATTTGAAGTACAGGCAGGTGAAAATCATGTTTATACCACCTTCATTTTTAATAGCAATCGTTTTTCTAGATTGTCTTCTTTTTTAATAACAAGTGGAAGTGCGCCCCTGCTTCCAAAATATTATTTCAAAATGAGCATTTTCCTTAGAAATTAACAATTCACGGCATGAGAGAACCGGCAAGAGGCTTGAAGCACTCCCTGGGTGCAGATTGGGATGACATCTACAGCCACTGCTCAGCTATGATAACGATTCCATTACAGAAAAGGCATTGCTTTTTTAATTTCATCGTTTATTGGTTGTGTGAAGGGGACGACAAATATTGAAAGTTTGATAGTTTAGTCAGGGGGGGCTTTGCTCTCTGTTCATTTCACAGTAACTTCTCTCACTTCTATTTTAAATTAAACTATTATTCTTGTAATTGCCATTCTGCTTATAAAAGTAATTAAACTTGAAAACATATGAGCCTAACTATAATGTGGACATCAGGCAAAGTTACAAAGTCTTCTGTGAGCTCACTGAGCAAATGCCGTATTATCAGAGCACACATATGCAAGTCTAGGGGCAAAGTAGCACTAAAACCACAAAAATGTAAACAAAGGGACTTAAATACCACAGAGAGGAATTGCGATTTGAATAAAAGAGATGTTTAAAATTAGGGATGTGACAAATTTAATTAATTTTCTTTTTGCATAACTACGTGAAATTTCACCAAAATATATGGATTTAAGAGAAATGCAAATGTGCTATTTAGAGCTATATTTTAGCGAAATGCATCAAGTCCATTCAGGAGGGGTGAGGACGTATTTTGCATTAAAAAAATGGAGCAAAAGCACAAGTGCTACTCGCATTTTGTGCCTTCTCTTTGTTCCCATGCTTCCAAGATAGAGGGCCTCATTTATGGGTTTTATGCCGTAGGGCAGCGCAACAGGCCTTGCTGCTGCGTTGCCCTATGGCAAAAGAAAACGGCAGGAATGTGCCATATCTACTAGATTTGGCACATTCCTGTCCTTTCCCCCTGTGCTGGCGCACAATGGGCTGCAGTGTACCAACGCAGGCACCTTTGCACCATGGTGCAAGGGTGCCTGCGTTGCAGGTCTAATTATTTTTGTGCAGGAAGGGAAACCTTCCTGTACAAAAATAAGCACAAGAGGCTTTTTCCTCTTTCTATTTGTGCTGCAGAATCCAGCACACATACAGAGAGGAAAAACGAGGAGAATTAAATATATTTCAGCTCGTTGTGCCTCTCTTACGCCTCCCCTAGGCGTAAGTTTTTGGCGTTGCCTTAGACTTACGATTTCTCGTTAATCTGGGGCAGTGTCAAAAAGTCATGGATGTTGCTGGGAAAGCCCCTCTCACACAGTTTTCTGCATGAAAGGGCACATATTTATAAGGCCATGAAAAGCCACGCAACAGGGCTTTACATGGCCTTAAAAATATGCCAGTGGCACATGGCGCCACCGGAACGTCAAAAAAGTGACGTCCCGGTGGCGCAATAGTGCCGGTAGGGCCTCATAAATGAGGCCCAGGATTTTTACCTGAACGGACTTGCAATTACACAATGTGGCATAATGGTGGAATTTTAGGAATTATGTGTAACAAGTGTAATGCGAATTGCTAGAAATTATACGAATCTACACCAGCGTAACAAAACTTTTACCTGAACCTATTCAAAAGAAACAATATTCCTAGAAAAAAGACTTGGGTTTCAGTAAGGCATTTTGCATGTGAATGCCTTAATTAATTGCCAGTAATTATGTGCCTACTCGTCCCTGTGACAGTCTTGACTATGTGGTGTATACATTTACCTGAATCCCTGCTATTAAGTAAAACAAATGGGGCATATTTATGAGAAAATGTCAGGGCATGGAGCTACGCTAAATTTGGCAATGCTGCAATCCGACATTTTCAAAACCCAGGGATGTGCCATATTCACAAGAATATGGTGCACCCCTGTGTTTTCCCTAGCGCTGCTGTAAAATTTAGCTGCCTAGCGCCAATACAGGCACCCTTGCTCCACAGTGCAAGGGTGCCTGCGTTGCAGGGAATTGTTGTTTATGTGCAGGAAGGTGTCCCTTCCTGCACATAAACAATCATTAATGCCATTTTCTTCTTTCTATGTGTGCTGCAGAATGCCGCACAAATGGGAGTAGCAAATTGTCATTATTTAATGATTGTTTATGTGCAGGAAGTGACACTCTCCTGCACATAAACAATCATTAATGGCATTTTCTTCTTTCTATGTGTGCTGCAGAATGCAACACACATAGAAAAAGCAAAAACGAGGAGAAATAAAAGTATTTCTCCTTGTTTTGCCATTCTAACGCCTGCTCTTGCATGATGTTAGTTTTTGGCGCTGCCTAAGATTTACCCCTTCTTGTAAATCTGGGGCAGCATTAAAAGCAATGGGTGTTGCGAAGGAACGCCCACAGCACACCCATTGCACGCCTCTTTCACGCTAAGTGATGTGTGTAAAGGGGCCTTATTTACAAGGCGGCGTTAAGCCACAACAAGTGGCTTAATGCCTCTTTTTAAATATGGAGAAGGGCAGATCGCCACTAGAACATCGCTAAAAGTGATGTTCTGGTGGTGGTATACCCTTATAAATATGCCCCCAAATCTCTATAAGTTCTGGCCAGGCTCCTCAAGGGAAATAAAGGAGGTTGTCTTCTTATGCTTCGCCTGACAATACTAAAGCCTTGAAGGACCAAAGCACCCCTTTCCTTGTAATTATAAGGGTGCTTCGTGTGTAATGTAATATGAAGAATTTCATTAAGAATAATAAGGATTGCCACGTTTTAATGTAGCCAATAGCTGCATGTATGCAGTCCTCGTCTAATTCTTGCTCTGAGGAATACAAGTGCAAGAGCTTTAGAAGAGCAACAAAAACAAAATAAAGTAACTTAAAACACTAATAAATAATTTATTTGAGAACTTCATGAATCACCAGAAGCATAAACTGAGTGTTGCACTTCTTACACTAGCAAAGAATAATGTCACAAAAACAAATTTAAAGTAGCACAAGTATTCCCTCTGCACATGTTCACCATGGGAATATATTGCCCAACTACCCAGTGCTGGCTTTAGGTGGGGTGTGACTGGTGGCATCGCACTTCTGCCAAGGTCAAGGGTGCGGCCTCTGCATGGCAGGCTGTTCCAAGATAAGAGCAGCCGACAGGGATCTTTATATGCATGGCATTTTTAGGGGATAATTACAACGGCATAATAAATTTTAATGCACCTGAGGAAGAGATCAGCCATTTGTCTAGGTACAGTACTATAGAGGGCTCATGTTCCTGCTGCAAAGCACAATGTGTGACATGCAAATCACAGTTTAGTGTTTTATGTAGTTAGCTCAGTGGGTTTTTTCTTTTGTCACAGAGATCATTTTGTTAGTTGAAGTTCATAAGTAATACTCCTTCTAAAATAGCACATTGAGCTATGACCTGGCATCAAAAAGCAGAATACAAATTGAAAGGCATAGATTTAGAACCTTATTGGTTTTACCCCTCAATTTGTGTTATTTTTGGGATACTTTAGGGCTTACTGTCCAGTGCAAATCCTGATTTGTATTTAACAGTAGTCCTAAGGTAACACAAGGTAGCACTATGTTGCAACAAGTAGGCATACCATGGGAGGTACATGGACAGTCTCCTGCACTCACCTGTGGATATTGAAGCTAATCCCTTTCTACTAACTTTAGTAGAAAGGGATTGGCATAAAAAATTATACCTCCTCCAGGCTGGTGTAAAGTTAGAGAAAATATTTATTTTCTCCAAACCTTTCCAACTGCATGTCTTCTCAGTTGTTTAGCACACATTGAAAAGTGGTAAAGAGGGAAACCTTCTGAATAAAAATGACAGGTGGGCCTACTTGTAGCCCCAATCACATGGATGTCGAACCCTCTAGCAAACCACTCCCCAGATTACCATGCACTCTACTACAACCTCTCCATACCCCCGTTTCACAAGTAGAGCTAGAAACACTTAGAACCCAAACGGACAGCACATACATGAACATGCAAAACGCTATCTTAGAAATGAAGGATATCCTACACCTCTGAGAAAGGTATCTCTCAAAAATCAACCATATTCAAAAATCAATACACTCAGCCCACAGCAAGGTAAATACTATTCCCTTGCCTCTGACAAATCGGCAATATCGACCATGCAAACACCGTAGATATTTAACGGACTCTGAAACGCAAACCCTACTGCTATCTTACAAGTCGACTCCCAGTCTTCCCCCCCCCAATATGGATGAACATAAAATTCAATCAGTCCTAATCAGTGCAAATAGAACAACACAGCCTAACAATAGAAAGATAAACCCCAATAACCTAAAAAGAGTAACTTTAACCTCCCCAAAAAATGACATAAATCTGGGTAACTCATTGAAACCGATCTCTTGCCTACTACTCAACTGCCGCTCAGCAATGAAACATGCCTCTGACATCGCAGACCTCATCTTGAGCCAGGAAGTTGACGTGGCCATCCTGACGGAATTGTGGCTTACTGAATCATCTTCCCCATGCTTAGACCTACTGGTTCCACCAAACTACAACACTGTGAGGCTAGGCAAACTAAACAAAATGGGCGGAGGCATTGCCTGTATCCATCGATGAGACATCTCTATCACAAAACTTCACTCTGCCCCCCTTGAATCATGTGAATACCTCGGGCTCTCCATAAGATCTACAGATAACCAACTCTGCAAACTACACGTGTTTTACCATCCCCCAGGTAAAAACGATGTGTTTATAGACCAACTAAGGGAAATCATTACATCAAACTCTGCCCCTCACTCCAATGATATATTTCTAGGGGACTTCAATCTTTATTGGGACAACCCCTATGATAATCATGTCAATGTTGATAAAGATTTCCAAGCAGACCAATCCCTGGTCCAAGCCTGTACTCTACCAACCCGCACTAAAGGAGCTACACTAGACTGGATCAACTCCAAAGAAAAAGCGATTAAAGCAATCTCAATAGTTCCTTGTGATTGGTCAGACCACCATATTATAACCTTACAAATACCCGCAACAAAAAATAAACCAACCTCTCAATCAGTCAAACCCAGACAATGGGTTCGAGGCACTAAAAACCTAAACCTGGAGAAACTAGCAGCTGGTTGCGAGGAAGAACTTCAACCTCCTAATAATATGGCAGACGTCAGCGAACTCACAGAACACTACAACTCACTGATGACAAAACTAGTTGACTCCATAGCCCGTCGAAACTCAAAAAAATCCCGGACAAAGACAAACATCCATGGTTCAACGGATCTCTTAATGAAGAAAGAAGAAAACTGAGACTAACTGACCGGAAATGGAGACAACACCCTTCATCCCCTCAACTAAAACTGCTAAGAAAAACCAGAAACACCTACAACAAAAGTATTCTAAAATCAAAAAAATACTTCTTTAGATTGGAACTCGACAATGCCAAAAATAGACCGAGGAAACTTTTGATAATATTAAAACAACAAGCAAACAAAATGGCCAAATCCTCTTTAAAAACATTTGATTTGCAAATAAGCAGTGAGGAAATCTCATCCTTCTTCACAGCTAAAACCAACTCCCTGGAGAATGAGCTAAGGACTGAAGCTAATAACCCAACTGTCCTAAAGAGTGCACTAGCTGATTGTCCAGTCCAACCCGCTCAGTCAATACCCAAAAATAAAGCTCAATGGTCAACCTTCAAACTGTACAATCACAGAGATATTATCAAAACCTTATTGACTATAAAACTGAAAAACCACTACAATGATCCTCTTCCCTCGAAATGTCTGTCGTCTATCAACCATATTGTTATCCCCATTTGCACCAAGATTATCAATGCATCGCTATCTCAAGGATCCATTCCAGACTGTCTAAAAACTGGCCAAGTCATCCCCATCTTAAAAAAACAAACAGAGAAGCCCTCAGACCCAAACAACTCCCGACCGATAACCAACATTCCAATGCTAACTAAAGTACTGGAAAGATGTGTTCAACAACAACTGAACCAACAAATTACTGAATTCAAGCTATTAGATGACTGCCAATCGGGGTTCAGACCTGGTCACAGTACCGAAACAGCAATTCTACATAAAGTGGATGACGCCCTACTCACACTAGACTGTAATGAAACTTGTCTGCTAGTTCTGCTTGACCTCTCTTCCACATTCAACACTGTTAACCATGAAAAAATACTTGAGCGGATTGAGAAAAGGATGGGATTATCGGGAACAGTCCTAGAATGGTTTAAATCCTTCTTAGAGAACTGATCGCAAAGATTTCTGGTGAATCAAAAACTATCTTTACCATCCCCTAATCTAGTTGGAGTACCACAAGGCTCAACACTATCCCCATCACTATTTAATCTCTATGTTAAACCACTAACCAAAATATTACAGCAAGCGAACATCTCCTTCCATATGTATGCGGATGACACACAGATGTATATTAAGATTCCGTCACTGGAAGAGATCAAGACGATGAACCAAGCACTAAAGAAGACCGTTCAATGGCTAACAAACAATCACCTTACGCTAAACTCACAAAAAACAGAATTCCTTCTGATTCCCTCCCCCCCAAAAAAACTCTATGGTGATAAAGGATTGGACTAAGATGATCACTGCACTAAATTGCACTCTGATCCTAGTGGACTCTACCAACTCCCTAGAAATTACGTTGGATAAGAACCTAAACATGCAAACCCACATCAACACAATGGCAAAATAAGCCCGCTTTCACCTGAGCTATCTTAGAAAACTGAAACCATTCATCGAAACATCAGACCTCAAAATGTCAGTCCAGTCATTAGTCATCTCGAGGATTGAATACGGATGTACAGCTTTATCAGGACTACCCAAGATCTCAACAGCACCGCTAAAAGCCTGTCTGAATGCAGCCGCAAGACTCATAACAGATCTATCAAATTTGACCACATCACTCCACAACTGAAAGCGCTCAATTGGCTGCCATACGAAGCAAGAATCCAACTAAAGATGGCCTGTATCACACGCAAAGCGATACACTACTGAATGCCACTGTACCTAGCCCAGAAAACTACGATATCTGGAGGAAGCAGATTCTCTCGAAGTTCCGGAGATCTTTTACTGAAGCCCTCATTCTTCGGTAAGAAAAAAACATATGATAGAGCATTCTCTGGAGCTGCACCAAGAATATGGAACTCGCTTACCCCGAGCATCAGAAGAATCCTGACTACTTCAGCATTCAAAAAAGAAGCTAAGACCTTTCCAATGAGCACATTTCTCCCATAAGCCAACAGCAGACCGAACACACCATTGCTCTAAGCAGAGTTACAACAGACAATCTTTTGATTTTCTATATTCTGCTCTCTCCAGAAAACTACATAAATTCAAGACAACAGACCTTTCCGACTTTTTGGAGTGAAACTATCCGATCATTCTTCCTAGATTAGACTCCTGGATTTAGCTCTGTATTCTGTAACCAGTATGTTTGCTGTGCACAGTTCTCTAAACTAAATATGTATTGAGATATCCTTTTAGGACAAATATATCTAAATGTCACATATGGTAATACTTAGGACACGTACGATTGTATTATAAGTTAATAAATAGTTATCTGTTAGACTGGTATTATTTCAAGTACAAATGTTTTCCACGTTAAAATGAATAGAGATGCTTGATAATTGTTTAAAGAACTCAAACTAATTGTTCAGAATTACAATGCTATAGAACTGTTAAGCGCTCTGATACCCACTTTGGGTCTTGTTCACGCTATAGAAAACACTGAAAAAATAAAATAAATAAATAGAATAAGATGTTGTGCTGTAAGGATACCCTTCCAGTATAAAACCTAAGCCTGATCTCACGTAAAAACCCTTGCACTATGGTGCAAGGGTGTGTGCATTGACCCAAGGCAGCCTAAGATATGCCAGTGCTATAGGAGAGAGAAGCAGCACTATATCTAATGAGATATGATACTTTTGTGCTCTCTTCTTTTTGCGCAATGCAGCACAGCAACTTTGGTTACTGTGTACCTTAAAGAATTAATCTACCCCTTCGTTTCTCCAGGCCAAACACTGCTAACATATAAACCCCACCAGTAAAGATTACTCCTGCACCCTTAAGTCCTCATTGTATTAAGTAATATTTCCTATTCATTTGGGGCCAGATGTACGACCCATTTTTGCATGCGCAAACGGGTTTGCGACCCATTTGCGCATGCAAAAATACTAATGGGCCATGTGCAAACCCTATTTAGCGAGTCGCAATTTATTTAGCGATTTGCTGAATAGGATTTGCGACTCGCTATTAGGAAGGGGAGAGGATGTAGCCTTACGGCTAGAGCGGTCGACCTTGAAGCTGGGGAACTGCGTTCGAGTCTCGGCAACGACGCTCAACATCCTGTGATCATGGTCAAATCACTTAATCTCCCTGTGCCTAACAAAAATGAATATGTCCTTGTGTAACGAAACTGGTGCTATGTAAAGCGCTCTGATACCCAATATCTTCTGGTCTAGTTCGAGCTATATAAAACTCTTAAAAAAGAAAAGGGGCGTTCCAAGGGCGTCCCTTCCTAATAGCAATGTAATATTGTTTTGCGGTTGCAAAACACTCGCAATTTACCGCCCTCTTCAAGAGGGTGGTAAAGCACTCGCGAAAGGGAAGGGGTCCCCAGGGGACCCCTTCCCTTTTGTGAATGTGGGAGAAAATATTTTTTAGGGGCAGGCAGTGGTTCCAGGGACCACTACCTACCCTTAAAAAATGAAACAAAAACGTTTCATTTTTCTTTTTTTAAATGAATCCCGTTTTCCTTTAGGAAACTGGGCTGCATTTAACAAAAAAAACTGCTTTATTTAAAAGCAGTCCCAGACATGGAGGTCTGCTGAGCCCAGCAGGCCACCATACCTGGGAGGGCCAGCCAATCCCAATGGGGTCGCACATTGCGAGTGTCTCATGAATATTCATGAGGCATGCAATTTGAGACCCCATTGGGAATCGCAAACTGTCTCTGACACTGTTGTACATTAGCATTAGCGACTCGCAAATTGCTACTCGCAATTTTTTGCAATTTGCGAGTCGCTAATGCCAATGGTCATACATCTGGCCCTTGATGTTTTGATTTACAGACTTGTATGACTCATTGTCTCTATATAATATGTTTGTGATGTAAAGCACTCCAACAGTCTACATTGGGATAAGTAGCACTATAAAATAAATAAATGTGAGGGAGGGAGTAAGGAGAGATGAGGGGCATCATTGGAGATTGGTAGTGAGTAAATCCTGGAAGATGGAGGTAATTGGGGGGGCACCATTAAGGACTGTTGCACTAGACAAAGCGCTAAAGCTGCCCTGTATCTACCCATGAAGCAATAATGGACCTGACCGATATCTCAGTCAGGGCACCTCCAGGTCAGGACTATCCATTTCTAAATAGGCCAAAGAGATATACCTATCCACCCGCATACAGATGCTGCAAAATACTTTCAATGTCATCCTACACCCAGAGTGCAATGGAAAACATGTGGGAAATTCAGAATATCACTAACCTCTTATGTAGTGCAAACTGATTACCTGACATCTAGGGAGAGCACAAGAAATTCTTCAGCTGACAAATCACCTTTGGTAAAGTGATGAAATGCAGGTAGCACATATGTTCTGAAGGTGAAATCTGAAAGTAATCCCAATGACTGGTCGCAAAATCAAAAACATTTTGGTACCCATTCGAGAATCAATTTCATGCACTTCCTAGGTGGTTATTAAGTAGATGTCAGTGACCACCAAGCTTTTAAAAAGATGAGATTGTACCACTCAAAGCACTAAACAAAAATTCCAGGCTGACTCCAGCAGCTTAACTAGAGAGCTAGCGAAGGAAAAGCTTCACAAGATATTGCCAACCAACAATTTTTCTGCTGTGCTCTCGGCCCCCAAAGTATTTCTACTGTCCGTCTATTGGGAGTGGGACATGTGTGGAAAAACTGCTAACCACAGGAAATGTTGAACTGACTGTAGAATGAATATACCACATAGGCACTATTGTATGACAGAAGTGGCCGCTGATGCACCAGAGGTTCCATCTGCAGTGTGTCTCTCGCAGGAAATAAATGTGCATAAAATGGTCTAGAGGGGGGAAGCACCCACAATGGCATGGAGACATGGGTGCATGCAAATGAGGAAATAATTTGCCTTGGTACCAATGCCAAAATACAGATGATGGTGCAGAGGAAAAGAGGCAGTCAGGGGTTGCAATAAATATGTGCCACACAGGGGTGATGCACAGTCAACAGCCAAGAAAACATCTTGTGATGAGGCACAGGGTCCCAGGGACCTTCAAGCATCCTCATGCCATTGGGTGCCGTCGCTCACTGTACCTGCCTTCAAGGAGATCTCCATTCCCCACTGAAAAAGAGGTCAGGCAGCCACCTCGAGAGAAAGGCAGACCAGCGGCTTTAAACAACGTGTCTGCTCTTCACTAATGCGCACCTCACAGCGCAGGCACAAGTTGGTGCCTGAACAGTGAACAGCACATTTACTGTAATGGGGCACTCTATCTTGGTCTAGGCCTTGCACACCAAGATAAGTGTCCCTTGGCCTATAAAGGGTTGTATGACACTATATTAAAGTCAATGATATTATTCTACAATTATACCACACAAATTTTTCTTCAGCCATGGCAAATATGAATGCTCTTCAATACTGAAACCATGCGATAAAAATTGAATTGTATTCACCTCATTGTTTAGTTCATGTTTTGTCTTAAACTACAAATTAACTGTACATGATATTCTCACAAAACATTTATGTAGAAATAGGGATTGTATGAATGCGTGAGTATGCCTGCATACCTATAGTAGGGATCATGGACCAACAATGCGCTGAATATTGAATACCTATATTGCACATATTGTGAAACTGTTTTTATGGTATATTTTTCTCTCAATTTTGAACAAAAAGATAAAATAATATAAAAAATATTATTGGTATAAATAAACATGTATTTTTGATACTTTACAATATTTGGTTGTTTACCTATTGTTTTTGCAAATTTGCCCGTCCACTTTTTATTGCATTTCCTAAATGCTTTTTTCACACTTGGAATTCAGACCCTGATTTAGGAAATTTAGTCAGGGGTACCCCTATTTTTTGCAAATATATGGTGCCTGAACAGTGAACAGCACATTTACTATAATGGGGCACTCTATCTTGGTCTGGGCCTTACACACCAAGATAAGTGTCCCTTGGCCTATAAAGGGTTGTATGACACTATATTAAAGTCAATGATATTATTCTACAATTATACCACATCCAATACATCACCTACCAGTACCTCTCCATGATTAGTATATTATTACTACTTTTACCTCCACATCATCTAGCTGACACTATTCAATAAGGTATTTGTCCATTAAGCTTGCATGGACATATCTTGCAACATTGTGGCTAGGTCATTGTAATGGATGTATAATTTTCATTCTCTATAATGCATATAATATACTGTGAGAAACCCCACAGACTCTATTCAAAACTCAAATTCATCAAAGATCGGGATCTGGTGCCCCCTTGGAGTTGATATATGTTTGGGCTATGGTACATGACCCATTAGTACATCTCAAGAGAAATCACCGGCAGGGCCCAAAATGTCCCAGCTATTTCCCTCCAATTGAATGACTTCCTCTTCCCATTTAGGGACCACAGTCTCCAATCAGATAGGGCTCACAGCATGACTCCTTGACAATAGAGTATCTTGGAAGTCTTTTGTTCAAAGAAGAAGAAAATAGAATATCCCTCACTAGGATGGCCAGGATCAAATATTACCAAAACCATACTGCTGTATGCCTGAGAACCAGTGCAAATTGAGATGGAATTTGATGAGCATACGTTGAGGTAAGCCATCTGTATCTGAGGCCACTTCCTTCAGGAATCTTGTATCTTTGAACTGGAACACAGTGTCTGAGAGGATGTATTGCTTTGCCTTCTCAAATAATAGAAAATACATCTCTCCCACATGGAGGCACACACACGGCAAAGCAAAAAAAACACCTAGAAAGGGATTTCACTCTCATAAAATGAGGCACTTCAAAAGACAGTTTTCAAAATAAAGCATGGAGTTTTATTCGTGCAAGACTTTCTAACAGAAAGGCTTTCCCGGATGTCGAATGAAACAACAAATAAATGTATGTATGTATGTATGTATGTATGTATGTAAATATATATATATATTCACTGAAAAAACCACAGGTTTCAGGGACGTTATAGTGAGAAATTAGCATTTAAAAAACCTTAGAAATTCACTTCACTGACGCGACTCCTCCTCCGTGCTCAGATATCGATATTATTCTTTTTTTAATCTCTCAGGAACTACCAAACGGATTTACACCATTTAAAAAAAAGGTCGCTTTCTGGACCAAGACCTACCTTTTTGCCAAATTTGGTATAATTCCGTTCAGCAGTTCGGGCTATAGCTTTGTCTAAAGTTCCTATGGAAATGAACATGGAGAAAACGCATTTTGGGACTCCCTTTTTTTCTCGACCCCCGCTTGACAAATCATCCCGAAACTTTCAAGACAGGAGCTGACCAGAGAGCCCCATTAGTTTTGAAAATTTTGCAAAGATTCGTCAAACGACGCCAAAGTTATTGGCAAATCAAAAAACGCTTTTCCTATGGAAACTAGGTTCTAACTATAACTACCTACTGGCGACCGCCAGTAGGTAATATATATATATATATATATATATTCACTGAAAAAACCATAGGTTTCAGGGGCGTTATTAGTTAATTGGACATTTCACTCGTACAAAACCCGTGAAATTCCCCCGTTATAGTTAGTTCAGCTAACTATAACTCGCGCCCCCGCAATGCACTGCTGATGACGTCACATATTACATCACTCATGACATGGTCAGTGACATCACTGATGACATCACTGATGACATCTCAAATGACATCACTGATGACATCACTGATGACATCATCCAGTGACTGTGTGTTTCTGTAAAGTTTAAATATGTTTAATATATATAGGGAAAGGCGTATTGAAGAATGAGTGGGTGTATAAGTGTCTGAATGGTTGATTTAGTAGGTGCGTGACTGACTCTATAAGTGAGTGATTAAACATATCTTTCTGAATGCATGGGTTAGTGAGTAAACTGTGTGAATTTCTGTATCTGTGTGTCTGTTGGTGTGTAAGCGGCTGCATGGGTTTGTGAATAGCTACATGAGTGTCTAATGGGTTATTGATTGGTTGTCTGAGTATCTGTATGGGTGCCTGAGTGTTTGTGTGGGTGGGGTGTGTGTGACTCTGTGCATAGATGTGTGAGTGGGTGATTCACTGGGTGCATGGTTTCAAGAGTGCATCTGTGATGGACTGTGTGGATGGGTGAGTGTGTGTATGGGTGTGTTAGTGAGTGAATGTATATCTCAGTGGTACATGTGTGAGTAACTACATATGTGAAAGGCAGTATATATGTGTGTTGGAGTATATAAATGGCTATAAGTGAGAGTGTGTGATTGTGAAGGTGGCTGTATGGATGAGTGTGTACTTGTATCAGTGATTGTATAAGAGCGTAAGAATGTGCTAGTATTTGTATGAGTAAGTGAGCTTGTTTATGTATAACTGTATATCTGAGTAAATGGCAGTGTGATTAATTATTTCCATGACTGACATGGTGTGTGAGTACCTCTATGGATGAGTGGCGGTGTGTGAGTGTCTATATAGGTGTATGAGTGCATATGATAGTCCTGTACTGAGTGACCGTAAGTATGAGTGACTGTACGGGTGAGTGAGTGGATGTGTGTGTAGACCTAAGAATCAGTGAGTGGGTATGTAGTTATTGGTGTTGGAGTGTCTATGGTTTTGAGAATGGTAGTCTGTAATTTAGAGTGGGTGTATCAAAAGTTATATTAGGGTGTGAGAAGATGCATGAAATTTTCACATGGATGGTGTCATCAGTGATGTCATCAGTGATGTCATTTGAGATGTCATCAGTGATGTCATCAGTGATGTCACTGACCATGTCATGAGTGATGTAATATGTGACGTCATCAGCAGTGCATTGCGGGGCGCGAGTTATAGTTAGCTGAACTAACTATAACGGGGAATTTCACGAGGTTTTGTACGAGTGAAATGTCCAACTAACTATAACGCCCCTGAAACCTATGGTTTTTTCAGTGAATTTCTAAGGTTTTTTTAATGCTAATTTCTAACTATAACGTCCCTGAAACCTATGGTTTTTCAGTGAATTTCTAAGGTATTTTAAATGCTAATTTCTAACTATAACGTGCCTGAAACCTATCGTTTTTTCAGTGAATTTCTAAGGTTTTTTAAATGCTAATTTCTAACTATAACGTTTCTGAAACCTATGGTTTTTTAAGTGAATTTCAAAGGTTTTTTAAATGCTAGTCTCTAACTATGCCTACAGAGGTAGGATATGTGAAGAAAGAAGAAAAAACGCACAGAAAGAAGCAAAAGAAATGCAGAAAGAAGCAACAGAAGTCCACAAAGACGAAGAAAAGTGCAGGAAGATGCAAGACATGTGCAGAAAGAACCAACAGAGGAGCAGAAAGAGGCCTTGTTGCAAAATCATCCTGTGCCCACAACTTTTTCAGACGGGTACTGGTGGTAACTGACTCTGACTAACCAGGCCTAGAGCCAGTGCTGTGCTAAAAGACACTTAGAATACAGTGAAAACACCTACATACACTAGGGAACACTATGCGTTGGGGTACCCCTGTGATTAGCATGACCTCCTCTGTAAGGCCCTAGTACATAATAGGGCAGGGGGATTAAAACTACCTCTTAAAACGCACTACGGGGCGCGTTTGCACAGTGGTGAAGGGAGGGGGGGGCCTGAGGTGACATGTGTGCAAACACGCCCTGTGGCGCATTTTAATTTGGGGAATTAATTCCTCTTCAATACTGAGGGTCCTTGGGCTCCAACTAGCCCACCACGTACCTCCAGTAAGCGCCACAGGGCTGCGTTGCAGAGAGGTGGCCCAGGCCACGCCCCTTTTTACACCACTCTGCAACGCAGCTCTGTGGCGCTTACTGGAGGTATGTGGTGGGCTAGTTGGACCCCAGGGACCCTCAGGATTGAAGAGGAATTAATTCCCCAACTTAAAACGCGCCACAGTGCGTGTTTGCACACATGTCACCTCAGGCCCCGCCCTCTCCCTTCACCACTGTGCAAACGCACCCTGTGGCGCGTTTTAAGTTGGGGGATATAGTCCCCTTGAATCCTGAGGGTCCTTGGGGTCCAACTAGCCCACCAGGTACCTCCAGTAAGCGCCACAGAGCTGCGTTGCAGAGAGGTGTAAAAAGGGGTGTGGCCTCTGAACACCTCTCTGCAACGCAGCTCCCTGGCGCATTCTGCAGGTTCCTGGTGGGCTAGTTGGCCCCAGGGACCCCCAGTATTCAAGGGGAATTAGTTCCCCATCTTACAACGCGCCCGGGGGCGCATTTGCAGAGTGCTGCAGGGAGGGGGCGGGGCCTCCGACGCGATGCCAGTCTTTTTTAAAAAAAAAAAAAATTGAAGAAGGGGAGCTGCGTGGCCCCCCTACCTTTCCTATTTTATTGGCCTTGGGGACCCCATCCCCCATGGCCTCACCCCTATTTTTTTTTTTTAAATGGAAGGGGGCCGCGTGGCCCCCCTCCCGAGGCCATATGCGGTCCCGGGCCCCCATCCCCCGTGGCATGGCCAGTGTTTTTTGTTTAACATTAAATTATTGGAGGGGGGCTGCGTGGCCCCCCTCCTCAGGCCATTTATGACCCCGGGGACCCCATCCCCCGGGGCCGGCCTTTCCGTGTTTTATTCTTTATTTTTATAATGGGGAGGGGGGCCGCGTGGCCCCCTCCCGGGCCACTCATGGCCCCGGGGACCCCATCCCCCGGGGCCTGGCCTCTCGTTGGGGACCTTGGGGGGTCCCCAATTCCCCCACGGTCCCGCCGGCTCCCCGCCTCCTGCAGGAGCCGGCATTGCTTTCCACACGGGGGCTGCTGACATGCAGCTCCCCATGTGGAAAAGCAATGTGGTTTGATTTTTGAAAGCGAGAGCAGGTTTCCTGCTCTCGCCTTCAAAACCCAAACCACAGTTTGCAATGACATCATTGCAAACAGCAGTGTCCCGGGGGTGGGCACCCCGGGACACTGCAGGAGCCGGCCCTGGGGGGTGGCGGTCCCCAGGGCCATCACAGGCTCCAGGAGGGGGGCCGCGTGGCCCCCTCCCAACATTTTCAAAGTCCCGGGGAGGTGGTGGTCCCCGGGGCTCTGGGGGTCCGTTACGGACCCCATATTTAAATATTTAGTGCCCTGGGGAGGTAGCGTTCCCCGGGGCATGTGGGGTGGCTCGAGCCCCCCCACACAACTAAATTATTTCCAAAAACAAGCCCCGAGGGGTGGCAGTCCCCGGGGCTTGGGGGTCCTTGGAGGCCCCCCAACATTAAAAAAACCAAGCCCCGGAAATATTTCAGACAAGCCCCGGGGGGTGGCAGTCGCCGGGGCTGCGGGGGTTCCCTTGGGCCCCCGCAATTATGTTGAACATGCCCCCGGGACCTGGCCCACCCGGGGGCTAAATATTAACGAAGCACGGGAGTCCGCGGTTTGTTTTTTTTTTTCACGGCGGGATTCGCGGATCCTACGCAAATTTCGCTGTTTAAAAAAAAAAAAAATGCTTTTTTGGGCCTAGGGGGTCAGGGTGTTTCTACCCTGCCCCCTTTTCTTGTTTTGCGCCTTAGTTTTTCTCTTTTCTTGTGCCTCGGTTCTACCGAGACACAAGATGGCTGCCAACACTTCCTGGTTTGGAGTGTTGACAGCCAATTAGCATGAAGCTCATGATCGGGAGGGTGCGCGGATCCACCGCGGCCATAGATATCGAAACTTTTATTTTTTGAATTTCTCAGGAACAACTGAACAGATTTACACCATTTTAAAAAAAGGGCACTTTCTGAACCAAGCACTACCTTTTTGCCAAATTTGGTGTAATTCCGTTCAGCAGTTTTGGCTGTAACTGTGTCTAAAATTTCCTATGGGAAATTGATGTTTTGACCTCTATTTATTGATTTTCTCCGCAACTACTGAACGGATTTACACCATTTAAAAAAAAGGGCGCTTTCTGAACCAAGCACTACCTTTTTGCCAAATTTGGTGTAATTCCGTTCAGCAGTTCGGGCTGTACCCGTGGCTCAATTTTCCTAAGGGAATTAACATGGAGAAAACACGTTTTGGGACCCCCCTTTTTTCTCGGCCCCCGCTTGCCGAAGCACCCCGAAACTTTCAAGACAGGAGCTGACCGGAGCGCCCCACTAGTTTTGAAAATTTCGCGATGATTTGTCATCCGGCGCCAAAGTTATTTGGAAAACATAAACGCTTTTCCTATGGAAACTAGGTCCTAACTATAACTATCTACTGGCGACCGCCAGTAGATAATATATATATATATATATATATATATATATATATGTATATATATATATATATATATATATATATGCAACAATACATACTTATAAGTAAGCAAATGCAACTGTTAAATGCATGGAATGAAATACATGGAGTAAAATAATAAAATACAAGGAATAATAATGATAATAATACTGGACATCCACTGCAAGAAATAAACACTGTTAAATGCAAATATTCAGACACAAGGACTCAAAAGGAAAGCATGAAAATATAGAAAGATTTATACACTAAATAACCACTTGAGACTTGAATGTGTACACAGACACAAACACACATCACAATGACAATAATCAAAAAGAACACATCACCGGCTGCAAAAGTGCATCATAGCCCACTCCTGACTGCTACAATGAATTAGACGCGTCCGTCGTTCATTCAGGTCAAAACCAAATCCCGCTTTCCAAGTCAACAAATCCCAGTTTTAGAATCTCAAAGCACTAGAAGTTTCCAAGAGGACCTCCTCTGCGCCAAGGAAACTTACTCAAGTTGGCCACTCTACATGTAAGCATTCCAAAGGCAAAGGAGTTTTCGCATATTCTTCTGCGCTCCCAGGAGTTCCAGCCCCTTACCTTAGCAAAGCTTGAGAAAGTAAAAAACATCTCCAAAAGTACGGAAACAATCTTGAATGTGATTAGCATAAACAACTTGAGTGATCTGGGGGCCTGCCCGTGTGCACAAAGCTCAAGCTAGACAGAGTCAGAATTTAAGATGGCATGAGGGCATGTCAAAACCAATAGTAAAAACTTCATAAAACTTTCCACTGTACAACACAATGCACTTTTGAGCACCACTGCACATAACACTACACTCCAAAACAGAGAAGTACATTCCACCCCTTTCTCTCTCTCAAGCTTTCAAACGCACATCCCACACGTTCTGTTCCTGGCAAGGCTGTTCTATTCTTTGAAAACTCTCCCACTCTGCAGCTACAAGGAGACACAAAATGAAATCTTCAAGGCAAAATACACATGCAGGAAACATGATGTTGTACATTCAGGCTAGGGTAAAGTAAAACACCTAATGTCAATTAAAACAATGGTAGTCAAAGGTCTTCAAGTGGTCCCAATACATGGGAGTGCCTCTGGCACTACAAAGGAGAGGGCCAATACCCTAACAGGGTCAAAGTATCGAGCTTTGTGCAAAATCTTCTACAATAAATATCAGGTCTTGCAATCTGGTGAAGGGTGTCCTTTACCATTTTATTCAGAACCTGAAACATAGAAATCTGTATGAGAAATTACATTACTATTTGAGGTGGATGCTAGTCCACCACAAGCAATAAGGTTAGTAACCTGTTATGTTCAGTCAAACTTTTCAGTAATTTGAACCTGGGCTCAAACCCTGGCAGCTATGGTACAGACCTGACAGGCATAACTTAAGAAAAATGTGTAAAGCATTTAAAAATACTAAAACTTACAAATTCAAAAAATCAACACAGTAAAAATCACACTCCAATTTAGAAAACTAGGGACGAAAATGAATAACCAAAATGACACCAAAGCAACACAAATTTAATGAAGGGAACTAGTTATCAGAATTTCTAAGATTGTAAATGAAAAAGTGGCAAGAAAAAGTAAAGCACAAATGATAGTATATGGTTGCAGTTGTTCAGGACCTAGGCACAATTTTAGGCCGACCGCTGTCGAGTGTGGGTCCAATAAATCAAGTATGTATGTACCAGTTGGACATTTGTCCTTGAGACATAGCTTTGGAAATGGAAGTTGAAATCCTTCAGTGGGGCAAGGTTGCAGGCTGTATTTGAAAAGTGTTCCATGAGCTCGGTTAGCCGTGCAACGAGGTCCTGATGAAGCCATTGGTCTGGGTGGGAAAAGCTCAGAGCAGGAAGTCCTCTCATTGGCATAATACTTAAAAAAAATATTTATTTCATTTTATCGAGCAGAACAATAGGTACATAAAGTAACTTCTGATAATGGAAGCGAAAAAAATATACAGATAATATTGGTGTAACACCTAGCAGGAGTGATCTTGAGCATTGGCTATAATATGTGCAAAAAGAATAAGCAGTATTCATTACAAACAATAAAAAGTGAATCAATCGTTCATAAAACTTTGATCACCTTAATAAATAATTAAACACTATCCTGATTCATTAAAATACCTTGGCAAAAAAAAGTGCATTAGTGCTTTTTGTAAGAAGAAATAATGTGCATAATATTTAATAGAGCCACATTTAAGACATCTTTTCAGAAACTCAACCCAATCTGCTCTTTTGCAAAGCTATAGATCATGATCTGTAACACGTGCAATAAGCAATTAAAGTGCAACAGTGCTACTTGATTATGAAACAATATTTTGTGATTCCAAACATATGTTAATACATTGTGCAAAGGAAAGTGCATTAGTGATTAGAAAGTGGAATTTAGAATGCAGAGCAAAAAAATCGATTCTGATTCAGGACATCTTCAAAGAAAACAAAAGGAACACTATCAAAATTAACGTGATCTTTTGCTGATTGCAAGCGCGTTGATGTTATAAGCTAGAGGCCAAATTTTTATATATTCATGGGACACACTAACGAACAAACCCTTTATCGTAAGGTACAAAGCTTTCAATGCCCTGACACCTTGTTTCCAATATTGCCAAATGGCATTAAACCTTTTCAGTCCCCCCACCTGCTTTGCATAAGCCTCTTCAAAATTCATGGTACAAGACATTTTTTTCTAGTCCTTACTGTCAGGATCTTGGCAGTCCTCCAATTCTGGGTGATGAAAGAGCGTGCAATCGACAAAGCTATTGATATAAAAAAATGTAGACTCTACTATTTGTTGGCTCCTTTGTGATATACCAAATAATACTAGAGTGGCATCTGGCAGAACTGAGCACTCAATACCCTGCCCAATTGCCTCAAACACATGCTGCCAGAAATTAGAAAGATGAGGGCATAAATAAAATGTATGGAGCCAATCCCCTTTGCCTTGTTGATGACAACAAAAACAATTATTTGAAACCGCAGGGTACATTTTATAGAGAAATTCCAGGGTATAATATGCCATCCATCTAGACAGGAATGGCATTCTTTTAAAATTGGCAGCCCAGCTATATTTGTTTACTATCTCTACAATTAAATGACATTCACTCTCTGATAGATGACATTGTGTTTTTTCTGATGCCCTGGAAATAAAATGAGTTAGGTCAGGCTGGGGGAGAGATCCTTCAGCAGTCTATACCAGTTTCCTATACCTGGAATTCTGCTCTTAACCAGAGCTCTGCTGATTGAATGGGGCTCATGAATCTCACTTTTAATATTAACCAGCAGAAAGTGCTTAATCTGGTTAAAGCTTAAAAATAGTTGCTTACATTGTTGGCTACTCCTAGCTATTAAGTCTTCCCAGAAGGTAGATTTTCCCCGCCTAATGAAGTCACCAAAGGTTTAAAAACCTATGGAGTTCCAAAATCTATTCTCTCGATCGGATTAAAAAAAGCCCCAGGTACCTACCCTCCTACAACAGCAATAAAAATCCATCAGAAGGCTACTTAGGGGATTTGCAAAGGGCACTTATCCACCTGAAGGTATCCTGTAGAAACGTATGTCTGGTTTTCTTTAGTAGCTACGCTATTTTGATAAAAAATGGTAGGCTAATTTCTGATTCCTGAATCCTCTTGTTAAAAAAATATATCTAATGCTCTGCATCCATTTAAATATCTTGAGAGAACATCTATTAGAGCAGCCTGACAGTAGTTTCGCATATTGGGAAACACCAGCATGCCTTGTGATTTCTGAAGTTGTAGAACCTCCAACTTTACCCTTGATGATTTTTTGTTCCAAATAAAACTCCTAAAAACTGAATCTAATTCCTGAAAAAAACTGCTAGTGGTTTTTATTGGAACATTAGAGAAGAGAAAAATCAATAATGGTAGTACCGACATTTTAATCATGGAAATACAGCCTATTATTGTCAAGGGGAGGAGTGCCCACTTATCAATCTATCCCTTTATTTTCCGTAATATTTTTTTGCAATTCAGGTGGAAGAGGCTAGAGAAATTAGTTGATACTGATATCCCAAGATATCTTATTGGGTACTGCATCCTTGCTTGAGGCTGTAATGATACCGAGAGGTCGGCAGCTGTTACATTAAAAAGCAATAATTCGGTTTTGCGTTAATTTATCTTATATCCTTCTATTTTAGTAAAATCTGTAATCGTCTGTACATTTCGCTTGATGTTATCCATTATCAGGCTGGAGATATAAAATGATATCATCAGTGAATAATTTAAGCCTAGCCATCCCTTTTATGGGTTCCCTAATATTATTTTTGCAGAGTTGTTCTGCAAGGGGTTAAAAAAAAGATGAACAAAATGGGGGAGAGGGCACATCCTTGTTGCATGTCTCTTTTAATCGTAATTGATCCAACCATTTTGGAGTTAGCCATCACCTTAGCCTGAGCCCCGTTGTATATGTTTGAAAGCACTGCAATAAACTGGGAGGGATATCCAAATTTTTGAAGGCTATAAAACAGGGCATCCTAGTTCACTTAATTGAATGCCTTTTCAGCATCAACCATCATAACTAAGGCCTTTGTATGATTTGCAGAGAAGTAATCTATTGCCTGAAATATAAACTATGTATTTGCTGACATTAATCAACCCACCAAAAAGCCACACCGATCTTCGTGAATTAGCTGTACTGCTGCTGACATTATGCAGGGCATCCATATTTTCATCAGCAGTTTATAGTCTGTGTTAAGCAGACTGATCAGTCTATATGAATGGACAGTTTTCTGTTCTTATCTTTCTTTAGCAATTGAACTATTGTTGATTCTTGAAAGGTAGGAGGGATCTCTCCCCCTTCTTTAATATGGTTAAAGAGATCCACTAAAAATGGCACAAGTTCCCTGGAGAATATCTTAATAAACTCTGTGGGTAGCCCATTATTCCCACAGACTTTAGCTTTTGGCATTTTCTTTAATACTTCCTGAATCTCAGTGGACGTTATAGGCTTCAACACTATCTGAGAAAGAGAATTCAGAAAATTGGGGTGTCAATTGGTATCATAATACTGTTCAATGGTACTCATTGACATTGTGTATTGTATCTGATAAATGTCACAATAATGTTGAAAAAACACTTTAGCAATTTCTTCCTGGTCGGTAGCCATTTTTCCCGTGATGGGATTCTCTAGAGATTGTATCATCACCTTTTCACTCTTGATTCTAGTAGAACAGGCGAGGAACTTGCAAATATGCTGGTTTCCTTCATATATTTTTGGTTGATAACTATTGGACTTATTAATCTCTTCTAAGATGTAAAAATCTCTAAGGTTTTGTTTTGCTGTTGCTACTAAGCCTGCCTCTGGCTCAATTCCGGAATTTTGCTCCCTAACTTGCATGGTGTCATCTAATGCTGCCTGCAGGCTCACTATCTGCTGGGAGCATTCTTTACTTTGATGCGCTTTAAAAGCTATAATCCTTCCCCTTAGTGTTGCTCTAAAAGTCTCCCATATTGTAAACAAGGAGGCCATTTCACTATTGAAGGCGAATAACTCTGGGATAAACGGCTTCATTTCAGCAACCCACTGGGGATTAGAGATCAAATATCAATCAAGTTGGCATCTTGGTCTGTCCCTATTATTTGAATCAATATCTACCACTAGCGAGACCAGTGAATGACCTGAGAAACCATTAGCCCAGATATCAGTCTGCCCCCTACTCAATAACTTTGACACTAAAAACAAATATATTTGTGAAGCGGTTTAAATCTTTGAGAAAAACATGTATATTGTTTGACCTCTGGGTGGTCTTCTCTCTAGGCATCTAACAGCAGATAACTTGACTTAAAAGCTTCTATTACTCTTTTTGTTCTAGGTTTTAGCTTATTTTTTATTCCTATTTGATGTATATTTAACCAAGTCTTAACTAAAGGTAAAATCCCCTTCCCAGATCAGAGGACCTACTGCCCCCAGAGCCATATTATGGATCTTGGTAAGAGAGTCTGTGTCATCATTTATGGGGCCATAGTAATTGATAACATTTAGACTGAAGCCGTTGATTGCTACATTGGCCCAGATCCATCTACCTTGTGGATCGTGGATCACCTCCCTAACCTCCCAGTCAATACTATTTCCTAAAAAATTGCAACACCCCTGACCGCCGCCTGTGCAGACCCGAAACACGCATAAGAGTATATTCAAGGAACTGACAACTCTAGGGTATTGCTCTTTAAGAGGATAGCCATCTCAGCAGATTACCGTAATAATTTTTGTTGGCTATCCCATTAATATTACACAAAAGAATCAGTACCTTGCATTACTCAAGGGAAGAAATTATACAGGTAATTTTAAAATCACTCTTAACACCTTTCCTCTACAATTTGAACTCATTTTGTCAGATTTTACAACTAATTTCTGTCCTACATAAATCTGCTCTTTTTTCTTACTGCCGAAGTGCTCCCCTCCCGACCCTCGCTGCACTCCCTCATAAACCCTGGTGCCCCCTTGGAAAGCCCCCAACGGGAAGGAAAAAACCTGCCTCGCTCCCTTCCCTATCGTTGTTACCATTTTGGTGCCTTGGTGTGGCACTAGAGGTCCCCATTCAGGTGTAAGCCACGTTAAAAGGAGGGAAAGAAACCCAGAGACACGAAACTCCCACTTCCTCCATTATTTTCTTTTTTTTTGTCTGGGTTTCATTATAGACTGACTGATGCATCCTAATTCACTACTTATCTGAACCCCCATTATTCATCATGATTCAGCTGCTGCTGCAAAATCTCTTTCACCTGCTGAATCGAGTGAAAAATGTGGAAGTATCCTTTTATGAGAACTTTCAGTTTCGAACGTTGAACTATGACCGCCTGTATTCCTTATCTCTTGAATTGATCAAGCATTGATTTGAACTCTCAGTGACGTCTTGCAGCCATGGCCGACATATCTGAAAAAATGTTAAATCGAAACTTGTTGGATGTCTGGAATCCCTTTGACTTAATGACTGCAGATATAATTAATTCCTTTATTCAAAAGTAGCCAAAGTTGACAAGGAATTTGCATGGATATTTTGTGTTAGTCTGTTTGTGAAATGGGACATGATGAGGCCTCATAATTAAATGACAGTCTTTGTTATGCGCCTCCCCCAGGAAAACATAATTCTGAATAAGGTCCAAAATGAATTTAATGAGATCTTGACCCACTTCCTGCCCTACCGGGGTACCCAAAAAGCATAAATTTGACCTCCTGGAACGAGTCTCAAACTCATCAAGCTTACTCTGGGTTTCTTACAGCTCCTGGCCATACTTTGCTTGGAATAACTTGAATTTTTTCTGAGAGTCTTCAAGATCAGAAATACGCTGTTCTGCATGGGTTAGCCTTTGATATAATTTCTAAATGTTATCATTGATGGTCTCAAGCTGGCTCTTAACTTCTATGTGGGCCTTTTCTTGGGCATTTTTTAGCTCCCTAATTTTTTTTTTTGTAAATAATTCTTATTGAGTAAATAAGAAAGTACCACGTGTTACAAGTATCATAAGGAAGAGAAGCAACATGTTAAAAAGAGAAATATAATGAGTAAATTACAACCTTATGCGGAGAATTAAAAAAAAGAAAATCTAGGTACCTATTAATTATTAGTTATTTGTATAATTTTGCAATATAAGAAAGAAAGAAAGAAGGAAAATAAATGGGAGGAAAGGGGGAAAAGGAAACGGAGAGAAGGGAAAGAAGAAAGATAATTATTTATTAGTGTAAGGATGAGTGTGTAGATAGGAAGGTAGTAAAAGGTAACCAAAGTAAGTCAGATTTGATTTTTTGAGATATTGAAGAAGTTGAAACAGTGGAAATTCTATGTTCATCACAGATAAAGTTCCACCATGTTAGCATACATATTTTAGAGTTGTCTTTCCAACAAGTGAGAATAACTTTAAATGCAAGGGCTATGAAGAGGTCAAGTAATTTCAACTTCAACGTAGTGTCATGAAAATCAGCAGACATGGATCCAAGAAATACATTTTGAACAGATAATGGAGTACAAAAATGAAAAATCTTAAAACATTTGAACCATACGGATTTTCAACATTTAAAAACATTAGGACAATGGTACAGTAAATGGAGTAAAGTGCTGTTAGAAGATAGACATGACCAGCATAGAGGAGAGGAGGAGGGGTTAATTTTATGTATAAATACAGGTGTCCGAGGTGCTCTATTATATAAGAAAAATAGCGATTGTGTGATATTAGCAGCTTTAGAGGTAGTAAAAACTTTGCGCCATAGTTTGTCCCATCCTTGAATCGAAAGAGTCATCGAGAGATCTAATTCCCAAGCTACTTCAATCGATGTTTTTGGTCTTTCAGAATTAGGAGTAGAGAGGAGTTTAAATATAAGGGAGGCTTTCAAGTTAGAATCAGGAGAAATATTATACAAAGGAGTCAGGTGGGAAAATGGAGTGAAATTGGGTGGAAAATTTTTATTTGATAAAAATACTTGGAGTACCTGTGAAAGTTGGGAATTTTGGGATAAGCAAGAGGAAGGTAAATCGTAATGTTCTTGTAAAATGTTAAAAGGTATAACAGAATTATGAGAAACAAGTTGTTGAACATAAATAATATTCTTCTCTTTCCAGTGTTTGAAGTAGAAAGATTTCTGTTGAAACTTAATAAATGTATTATACCAGATAGAAGAGGCAAGGAAAGCTTGATGAAAATTAGAGCCATTTGTAAACAATGAGTGTATCAGGTGTTGTGAGTATTTTAAAATAGGATGCTTAGTTATAAAGGTGCAAATGGACATAAAACAGGTGTCGTAAAAAGAGAATTCATGTAGTAGAGAGCGTTGAAAATTGATCCAAGAGGGTATCGGTTCATCGTGATACAGTTTGTTTAATGCATAAACTTGTCTGATCAAAAAAGCGGTGTGATATAATTAAAAATTAGGGAATCACACACCCCTTCGTTTTTTGGTTTAAGTAATTTGGATAATGCGATACGGGCAGGTTTGTTGTTCCAAAGAAATTTAGAACAAAGGGAGTTAATTTGGTTAAAGTAATAATTGGAGATCTTAAAGGGTAACATAGAAAGTAAGAATAGAATGAATGGTGCAATCATCATTTTAATGGTGTCCAATCTACCCCATCAGGATAAATAGAGGGGAGACCAGGAGGAAAATGAGTTTTGAATCTTGGTTTTTAATGTATTGAAATTGTGGGTAAGAGTTTGGAGGATGGTAGAGGAAAATCAAACACCTAGGTATTTAATTTTAGAGGGACACCATTTGAAGTTAGTGTTGGAAAACATGAATTGATAACATGAGGAGTTTAAAGGTAAAATCTCAGTTTTTGAGAAGTTTAATTTATATCCAGATACCTTTGAATACAAATCAATTTCCTGTAAGAAAGGAGGTAAAGAGGTTAGAGGTTTCGAAAGGTAGATTAAAATGTCATCTGCATAGGCCGATAGTTTGATTTCATGGGATTTATATTGGAAACCAGATATCAAAGCATTATGGCAAATGCGTTCAAGAAAGGGTTCAAGGCATAAAAGAAATAAGAGAGGGAGCGGGGGCAGTCTTGCCTGGTGCCCATGTGTAAGTCAAAATAAGGAGATAAGAAATCGTTGACAGAGACACACGCTCAAGGTGCTGAATATAATATTTTGATGAATGAAAGAAATTTGGGGCCAAAACCAAACCAGTGAAGAGTTTTGAACATAAATTGCCAATTTATACGATCAAAAGCTTTTTCAGCATCGAGGGATAGAGCAGCTAGGGGATCAGGATATCGCTTTGCCATGGCAAGAATATTAGAGAACATTCTAGCGTTATCTGAGGTGAGTCTTCCCTTAGTAAATCCAGATTGGTCAGATTTTATAAGTAAGGGTATAACATCTTCTAGTCTAGAGGCAAGAATTTTAGCAAACATTTTGCAGTCATAATTAATTAATGATATTGGGCGATAGTTTTGACAAAGGGAGTAGTCTTTATCCGGTTTGGGGATAATTACAATGAGGGCATCAAGAAAGGAGCCTTCAGGTTTGGAATGTAATAGAAAAGAGGTGAAGAGATCATGTAAGTGTGGGGCAAAAATATGTGAAAACGAGGAGATAAGTTCAATAGAGAAACCATCAGGGCCAGGGGCCTTAGCTCTTTTTAGACATTTAATTGCGTCTAAAATTTCCTGATGTGATATATCCTTTTCAAAGAGTGCCATAGCCTCCGGTATAGAACAGGGGGGGGGGAGACCATCAAAAAATGACTGGGTGTCATTAACAGAAGGATTAGTATCATCTATATATAATGAGTGATAATAAGACTGAAATGCGTTGACAATGTCTGAGGCAGATTGTAGTAATGTGTTATTGAGGGTACTATGAAGAGGTCCAACGGTTTTCCTTTCAGATTTAACTTTTAAGTAGTTAGCCAACATTTTACCTGCCTTATTCTGGCCACCGTGGTATTTGGATTTTATTTTGAGTAAGATGTTACAGGCATTGATTGTGACAAGTTTGTTTAAGTCGGCTTTAGCCTTGATGAGGTTTTGTAGGTGAACAGGAGATTTAGAAGTATAATAAGTGTGTTCAAGGGACTTAATCAGTTTGAGGGTAGAGAGATATTGGGAGTTTAATGATTTTTTCTTTTTGGCAGTATAGGAGATAGTGAATGCTCTAAAAGAGGCTTTAAAAGCATCCCAGTTGTTATGTACAGAAGTATCACTTGATTTATTAAATTGTAAATATTCATTTATAAAGCAAGTAGCATCAGAAGTAGGTTTGATCAGATAGCAAAGAATTATTGAATCTCCATCTAGCATGTTTAGGCATAACGAGGCATAAATCCAAATTGACTGAAACAGGGGCATGATCAGAAATAAAAATAGAACCAATCTCAGAAGACAGGAGTGAGGGGAGTAAGAATTTTGAGGTGATAATGTAATCGATACGAGACATGGTATGATGTACATTTGAAAAAAAAGTGAATTCTTGTTTGTCAGGATTACAAGTCTTCCAGGCATCAAAGAGTGGACGAGAGGCAATAGCAGTTTGAAATGCTTTATGAGATTTGTCAGGTTTGAATTTACAATCTGATTTCCTGTCGGAGAAGGGGTCCAGCCAATTATTGAAATCTCCAGCAACAATAATATTGGGATTAGTGATTGAGGATAATTTTATTTTAATAGCATGCCAAAAGTCTGGGTCAAATCAAATCAAATCAAAACAGCTTTATTCGGTGTAGTATTTACATCCATAAAAGCATACTATAACACAATAAATTCAACATTCACTTAAAAGAAGTGGTGAGGTTTTACATAGAATTCCAGATTTTCATGATTGTATTTAGAACGTTATAAAATCCTAAAGGGTGACTTGGATATTATACACACATAATAAAAACGACCAGGTTTTTCATATTTTCATTATTATCAATACAGACAAAGTAGCTTAAAACTGTTGTGCAAAAAATATCACATGTGCAAGGTTAATGCATGATATGCAAAACTGCAAAGATCTCCATAATGCGATTGGTTAAACATTGTGTAAAAAAGATACGGTATCCTAAAACTTTACTAAAAATATCTAAAATTGGGCTCCATAAACAATCACTTATTTCATGTTATATGTGAAACATTACAATCAAATCAGATCAAATAAGCCTTATTCTATTTTGATACAGTAAAAAAGCCATAAGAACACGAGTGATTAAAACTGATATAAAAACTTATCACGATTATGTTACATAATTCAGGGACGTAAAAAAGGACAATTCTTGTTTTCATGATTATATTACATACTACAAAGACCAGAGAGACAATCCATATATATACACAAGTAGATAAAAAAGATAAGAAGCTGGTTTTAACAGAAGGTTCACATTGTGTTCCGGTACCTAATAACAGCCTTTAGAAACGAGGAAATAATCATAATAATTTGTTCATTTTCCAATAGTTGTAACCTTAATAAAGCTGTTCTACATTGTCTTAGGCCCCAACTTCTAAGGGTAGGAATTAAGAACTTTTTCCTTGGTATGACATAATATTTACAGAACAAAGTGCAGTGCAGGGTTGTTTGTATTGATATATCGTCGCATGGGCGACTTTTTTGACCAGTCATTTTTTTCGGGAAATGTGACCAGTCTAAAAAAAGACCCACAGCGAAAACGAGCCAAAAGCATACGACAAAAGCTACTCTGTACCAATGCCAGATAAGGTTGTAAGCCTATGCATGTGGTCATCAGATGGTTATCCATGACTGATTTTTTCCCCCTCTCCTTTAGCCAACGCTTATTCTCTAGATGGTTCAGGCAGTTGTCTTTTAACGTTTTTCTAGATACCATTTCCATCGTGCTCGGGGAGCCAAAATATTCTGGATGGCCAATTTCATGTGTAAATCTTTTTATGTAATTAATCCATGTCATATTAGCCACCCTATCTGATTTGAGGCAATCAGAGATTACATCTCTATTAAAACCAGTCTCCACCGATACCCAGACCTTATGCCATAATAATAGAGGGTTAATTTTGATGATATCAGAGATGTAAGGAAGGCCAAGTTCCCTGTGGCAACTAAAAGTGGTGGTAGAACTGGGAACAGCCAACAAGTAGCGGATAAAAGTATTTTCGCAGCATTGAATTTGTTCTACTTCTTCAATGCCCCAGATGCCAGCTCCATATGTCCCTGTTGAAATGCATTTGGATTTATAGATGGCCAGCAACTCTGGGACAGGTCTGCCACCTAATTTCTTAGAGAAGTTAGTAACTACTCCTATGGCTCTTGAGAAGTTCAGTTTTCTAGCCTTCATGGCCGCTTTCCAGGATCCCTTCCTATCAAAGGTTATACCTAGGTATGAAAAAGTGTCCGTACTTTCGATTTTTTTGCTGTCAATAAAAATATCTCATGTCTTTTTCCTGTTTGTTCCACAGCTCATAGTGTATGGTTTGGTAGTATTTACCCTTAGGCCCCTATCATTCATGTAGGCAACAAAGTTGATGACAGACCTTTGTAATCCTAGTTGCGTCCGCGCCATTATCACTGCGTCGTCCGCGTACAATCGGATGGGGACGGGGGTGTCCTTTATGGTTGGGTAGTCACATTGATGTACACTCAGGTATTGTCCTAAGCTATTAATATAAAGTGAGAAAAGCAGAGGGGCAAGTATGCACCCCTGCCTCACTCCTTTTGTTATAGGAAACTTAGCTGAGCACTCCCCCTGTCTCCCATATCGGACCCTCGCCCCGGCCCCCCTACACAATTCCTTAATGAACATTAACAGTGGTGGATCAACCTTTAGTTCTTCAAGAATGTTCCACAATTTGTCGTGTTTGACGCAGTCGAATGCGGAACTTAGGTCCACAAACGTAAGGAAAAGTTTACCCTTCTTTGCTTTTGTATATTTATCTATAATTAATGACAGATTAAGTCCCTGCTCAGTTGTACCTAGACCTGAGCGAAATCCATATTTAAAATTTGATAGGACTCCCGTGTCTTCAACCCATGTCTGTAATTTATTTAAAATGACCCTCCCTGCAACTTTCATAAAAGCATCCACTAAGGAAATGGGGTGGTAACAGCTTGGTTCATTTCTGTCCCCCTTTTAAATATGGGGATCACAATAGCATCAGTCCAAGTAGGAATGAACCTATAGTGATTACAGCTATTTAGGACATTTGATAAAAGTGGGGCCCACAGCCCCATATTAGATTTATAGACATCCACTGGGACACCATCCGGGCCCGGTGCTTTCCCTGAAGCGCTTTCCTTTATCGCTCTAATGACCTCCTCGAGAGAGATATCGATGTCTAGGGGAAAGAGTCCATGTTTGGTGTTATCTTCGGTGCCCAGTGCTACTCTTGCTGTGATGGTGTCAGTAGCAGTCTCATCGTTATATAGCCCCATAAAATATTCTACCCACTTGTCTCCTGTAATGGCCGAATCTATAATATCGGTCTCTCTATTAATAAAAAAGGTAGCGTTAACCGCTTTCCAGATTCCGGTATTGTCTTTCCTTAAGCAGGCCTGGTGTAAGGCCTCCAATGCTTCCCTTTTTAATTGTGCTTTCCGTTTCTTTAGGGCTAATCAATATGATATTCTGGCCTGCCTTACTTTTTCCTTGCATCTAGGCTCACTATGCAGGGTGTTTTTCAGGAGGGTGTGCATCTTCGTGCATTCTTTATCGAACCAGCCCGATGGGCTGCGCACTACGTTTCGCTTTTCCCTGGTTAATAGTTTCCGAGCCTCGACTGTAATCTTAAGGAAGGCATAAAAAATGTCTTCATCGTCCCTGCCCTGTGAAAGACATATGTCTATTTCCTCTGGTGTTTTTTTAATTAATCGTTGGAGGAATATCCCGGGATCCACTTTTGCCCAATTTAAGGTGTACCCGTTGGTGCTAGCAAGGTGAATATCAAAATTATATAGTGTGTTCCTATTAATTCTTCTCGCCAGGCCTCTCAATGAGAGATTTAAACAGATTGGGTAGTGGTCGCTCATTAAAATATCAAGGGTGTTACAAGTAAATACATTACAGGAGTACCTCTTAGACAGTAAAACAAAATCAATAATTGAATTACAACCCCTGCCATTAAAGGTCGGTTAAAAGGGTAGGGGGTGAGCACAGGTCATTTGCATATCCTAAATCAAATTGAAAAACCATTTCGTTTAACAGATCCCCAATGTTTGTATGGGCAAAATGTGGAGGTGTATCTTCCTTATCCTTGCCCAGACCACAGATGCCCTGTTCGCTATGCTTGCACAGATAACAGTTGAAATCACCAACCCATATGATAAACATATCCCCTGATATTTTCCCTTCGGTATGTTTTAAAAGTCGACATAGGTCGGTGAGAACATTCATTGTCAGTGTTTTAGGGATATTGTTATAAAAATTTATCAACACAACGTCCTTTTCCCCACCCAGATTCATTGTCAATATCTGGTAGAACTCACTGGCATTACACTTTTCACATTATAAACCCCTGCCGCATTAGAAACATAGATGCATAAGCCCCCTTTATTTCGCCCCTGTTTGGTTGTAGTTGCTGGGGTATTAAAAGTTTGGAAGCCATTTATGTGTATATCCCTAAGTGCCCACGTTTCTTGGAGGCAGATTATAGCATATTCATCTATGAACGTTAGCCACTGGGGGTCTCTTACTTTAGCTGATAATCCTGCGATATTCCAGGATAGTATTTTACATATTCTACTAGTATTTGGCTTAGTCAGCTCTCCTTCAGTAATCCTTTGCAAACCAAATGTAGTGTGTTTGTTAGAACCCTTGTAAGTACTACTTTGGATATTAACTGGGTCTACACGTATGTCCCCCACCTCCTTGATGTTATCTTTGTAGGGTGATTTGCCTCTTACTTTCTCATCCTGAATGCAGATGTCGTGTCCCCTAGTGTGCATAAGGTCGCCCCTTTGAAGTGACGAGTCCGCTTTCCTGTCAGTCTAGTTCCTCCAACGAGGTTAGCGGTTCAAAGCGATTACAGAGTGGAATATTTCCTCAAGTTAAGAATTCTACATGGGAGTCCCCTGCGAATTTTCTGGCGTCAGGCCTGCGTGGAAGCGAATGAGGTGGATAAAAAGCTCCTAGCGGCAGTACATTAATTTCATCGTTATTATAGAAAGCGTTCCCTATCTTAGTTAGGATGGCATGAACTAACATAGGATCACTAAACGTCAGGACTATACAATCTCCCTGGAGCTCTTTTCGTTCTTTTCCCAGCCAAGCAACTCGTCTTGCCATTTTAAAATTTTTAAATAGCGCATCGCGGGAGCCAATATGCTTTCCCAACCAATGGAGTGACTTATTACGAAGTTCACTCCATGATTCATGTCCCGGTGTCAGCAGGGTGGGGACGTTGGCCAGGATTACAACATACGGCGTGGCTGCCGGAGGCAAGTCAAGGCGATTACACGCTGGGGGCTCCGGATTAGACCTTGATCCCGCAGGAGTTGTCCCTATGCTGTTTTTGGATCAGATGTTTTCTGCGGTCGATCTATTTGGCCCATTGTTATAGTGTAAATCTGTCGTGCCTGGGATAAGTCCGTGGGGTAGGGATCTAGTGGTAGTGTCCCTCACGGCTATGGTTGGGGTGGCTATTTGATTCGTGCTAGTGGGCCCATTTGAATATGGTCCAGTCTGTGTAGTCAGGGAAGTACCCACTTTTTTATTGATGTTACTTTTTCCCATTAAGTGCTCCTCCAAGTTTGCAACTCTCTCAGTCAATTTTTCCAAGGCTCCCACCATGTAGCTATGCAATGCATCTATACTTTTGGATATGTTTTCCAGTGCCAATGTTTGTCCCTCCATTTGGGCAGTCATAGTCATTTTTCTGTGCTAGCAGAATTTTTACGGGCGAGTTGTTTTAAAGGTAACTGTTTGCCCGGAGTTTTCCTTTTCTTGCCTTGCGTATTTTTTGGCCGCTTCACCGGGCTTCGCCCTCCCATTTTCTGTGCTGGGGAGCCCTCTGACTTTCCTGGGTTTTTACTACGCTTAAGAGGGGGTCGTGAATCCTCCACTAAGTCACTCACATCACTCCCATCTATGTGGTCCGAGATTTCTAGTATACAGCCATTTCGGGTGCCCTGTGCTATATGGATCTCACTTAAGGGTGTTGAAACATTAAGGGTGTGACCTCCCATCTCCCTTCCCGAACCCCGCCTTCCTTTAGATAGAGCCTCCTCTACCGTATTAATTTGTTCTTCGATGGCCCCCTTAGCCCCGGAGAGGTAAGTCAACAATGATGTTTGACCTGGTGCATTTGCTATATTGGCTGAGTGGCTCAGCTTCCTTTTGGGCATTATTATTGCACTTTAGTTACAAACATACAATTCAGGAGGCTTACTTAAACAGGTAGTCCTCGGTCCGAGTACAAGTCCGCTATAGGGGCTTAGGGGGCTGGCCCAGCCCGGCCTCTGTCGGCCCCTGACGGGCACAGACGGGCCCGCCCTTGGTCCGGGCTTCGTCCGTGCGCCGCCCGCGCGCGTCCCGCGCTGCAGTGGTTATGCTGGGGCTATGTAGGCGCCTCATGGCGCTGGAGCGATGACGGGCACAGCAGGGGAGTCTGGGGAGTGTAGTCCGACACTCTCCCGCAAGGATCTCCCGGCTCTCGGTGGACTTGGCCCCCTCCTCAGGCCTTGCCTCACAGTAGATGGGCTTCCTGCGCTGCGGTGGTCACGCTGGGGCTATGTAGGTGCCTCCTGGCGCTGGAGCGATGACGGGCACAGCAAGGGAGTCTGGGGAGTGTAGTCCGACACTCTCCCGCAAGGATCTCCCGGCTCTCGGTGGACTTGGCCCCCTCCTCAGGCCTCGCCTCGCAGTAGATGGGCCAAACTTGACTGGTCCATAAATATTAAAAAAGGTGATCTGTTTATTATGGACCATGGCATTAAGTATTGCCCATCGTCCACTCGTATCATTTTCAGTAGATAAAATTTGTATTTTCAAAGACTTATGACAGAGAATGGCAACACCACCCTTACGATTAACAGCTGGAGAAAAAACAACCTGACCCACCCATTGACGTTTTAGTTTAAGTGATTCAACATCATTACAGTGGGTTTCTTGCAGAAAAGCAATCTGACAATTAAGTTTCGATAAATGAGAAAATACCTTTTGACGCTTGATGGGGTGACCCAGACCACGAACGTTCCACGAAACAACATTAAACATGTTGATGTTTAGGAAATTGGGATATAGGCACAATGATGACGAACTACAGGGGTAACAAGGGAAACAAAAAGACAACGATCATCAAAAATCAGATAGCATGACAAATATAATAAACATATAAGGGAATAAAACAAATATACACTCATGTAGGTACTAGGGTAGAGGCAAGAGGTAGGAGAGAAGTGGGGGAGTAGAAGAGAGATTATAGAAAAAGAATAAAAGAGTTAGAGATAAGAAGAGACAGATCAAGGACACAACGCCAGATCTGAAGTGAGAGAAAAAGAAAGCATGAGTCGGGCATGTTCGCACTCAAAAGCAAGAACAGCAATGAAGAAAAAAGAGATTAGGAGAGGTTGAAAATAAAGATATTTAGGCCATGTAATTCATAGTTAGAAAGTAGAGAGCGGATAATGCGAGAAAAAAGTAACTATCTAACAATTTAATGACATTGAGTATTTGTGTCCATAGGTGACTTAGTAATGGATTGCAGGAATAGCCGTAGTTTAGATGGGTCTTCAAATGAGCGAGAGACACCTTCGTGGGTAATTTTGCAAAGACTAGGATGTAGAATGCCATATCGGAGGCTCATAGATCTCAGCTGTGGACGAAGAGCTAGGAAGTCTTTACGTCCAGCATTGGTAGCATTGGAGAGGTCTTGTGAGATGAAGATATTGTGTCCAGACCAGACAAGGTGACATTTTCCTCTAGCAACTTTTAATGCATGCATTAAGTCAGTAAATTCTAGAAATAGCATTATAATACCATGAGGTTTGCTAGAGTGAGGCTGAAGACGTCCAAGACGGTGAGCTCGCTGGATATTGAGAGGAGTGGAAGATTGAAGATTAAGAAGATCGGATAAAAATTTCTTTAAAAAAGAAAGAAGATCAGGACCTTCAATGTTTTCAGGTAAGCTATATAAGCGAAGATTGTTCCTTCGGTTGCGATTTTCGAGATCTTCGGTATGTAATTTCAGTTTATGAATTTCTTGTTCCAGCAATGGTACTTTAGTGGCCACATCCTGTAGATTACTTATACGCTGTTCCATCTCAAACATTTTACCTTCCATGTTGATCCAACGATCTTCAATCAACTGTAGTTTTTCATTAGTGGCATTCATGAATGGTTTTAATGCACGCAATTCGTCCAAAATTGAGTCCAAGACTGAATTAGAGGATGACTGAACAGGAGATGGAGGGTCATTTTGACTGTCTTCGGTTTGGTGCCAGATAAAGATGTTTTTGTAGGATTAAGAGGATCACTGGCCATCTTGACAATATGAACCTGTCGATGAGGAAGTCTTTTAATAGAAGAGAACCTGCCCATACACTAGATAATCAATGGTAGAGAATGTAAACAGGTTCAAACAGTGTAATTGGTAGATACCACGATCAAATCCTGGGTAGTATGATAATAAAAGGCGTGGCAGGCATACAGAGTAATAACAGTACCCACAGATTAGCAAATATGTAAAAGGAGCGGGATGTGGAATATCTTTTAAATGGAGTGTATATATTTTAACACATCCCCTCATACATAAATTCATTTGGGCTAGTGAGATCAGATAGTAATGCCGTCATGACATAGAAACATTGAGCTTATACATTTTCTTAGTGTAAATGATAAGGTACTTAGGCAGTATTAGAAACAATGACTCATTTGAAAAAGACCAAAGAATTAAATAGCATACAGAGTAGTAGGAGGAAGATAATATGAGGAGTGCATTAATAAAAAGGCACCATCATCCATAAAAACTCAGGATATCTCAGACAGCGATGCATGGAAATGAGGAAAATTGAGACCGGGGACAGTGCACCCTTTGTATTCCTCATAAAATTGTTGTTCCTTTTGGCAAAGAAATATTCAATAATATTGTTGAACTGCGCTCATAATATTCCTGACGATGATATAGATAGAGGTAATCCAAGGAGAAGCCAGTAATGAGTAAGAGTATCCGAGTCTGTATGCACTACTCCTCTGAAGCTTCTCATGTGTTTCATTTAATAATAGAAAGGAGAGCTCACCGAAGCAAAAAATACCGCCTCAGGAATCATAGGAAATGCGTTCGTGAGCGCTGCGCCGACAAAATGGCGGCCGTTCGTTCCTGTGAGGTGGCGTCGGCAATAATTCAGCAGAAATGACGAGTTGAGGCTCACCGTTGGTTCACATAAGTGCCACACACAGCGGAAGGTAAGCCCAGCCTGGGGAGCTTGAAACAAGCACAGAAAGAGGCCAAAAATCACTTCATTAGCTCCGTGAAGGAACGGAGCTTAGCAGATCTCCGCCATCTTGCTTAAGCGCGTAAGCCACACCCCAGCTCCCTAACTTTCACCAGGATTTCTTTCAGCATATCTCCCGACAGGGAGTTATAGGACGCAAATCCCCCCATGACTGTCCCCATGTATGTCCTTGGCTCAGATTGCATAGCTGCTTAAGATTGAGGGGTTACGTAGTTAATGGCAATTTGAGATGCTATCAATCCATTCAGTACATTCATCATTGCTGGTTCTGAAAGGGGATCGATATTCTCCAGGGATGTTGAACTCACCAATGTCAATTGCACTCCATGCCCCGGACCCAATCTCTTCCCTAGTGGAGTCTGGGCATCTTGCTCTACTGTCCTAGCTCCTTTAAGCCTGAACAGTGGATATGAGGGTTTTTGCCCTAGGCAATTGCTTTTTAATGCTCCTTTCACAGCTTCTGGAGGCATGTCAAATGGCTATCTTGAGGCAGTTCTTTTTCTGAAGGGAGAAGCTTGCCCTGTTCTGCTGAATTTCTTTGTGGGAGCATCAGCTGATTTTATTTTGAAGACTCATTTGCCTCTCCAGAAGACCAACTTCTCTCTGAGTCTGGTGAATCAGGTGAACCATCTCGAGTTGCACTCAGATTCATGCTTGAACTACACCACTCTATATCTTCTTCTTGTATTTCTGGGCCAATTTGCCCCACCTTTTTTTTTCACCGAGCTTTAGCTTCATCTGACCTAAATGGAAGGTCGCCTTGTTGAGGGAGCGTGCTTTATCCTGGAAAAACTCGTTTTTATATATTTTTTATTTTTACATGCCCAGTAGTGTTCAGTGGAGGGGGGTACACCGAACAGCAGCTTGCCGCACCCTACACCTGGGATGGCCGCCTCCACTGCCACCAGAGCCCAGCATCCCACAAGAAGAATGCCTAATGCCTCCCTAGCAAATTTCTCCCTAAACCCCTCTGCTCCCCCTCCTACTGTCTATCGTGCAATGGTTGAAGTTCCAGCCCAGTTCTCAGCGCTCGACCCAACCACTTGATGCCTCACAGTATCTTCTTTGCACCACCCAGATTCGGCATCTCGCTCAGCTTGTTGTCCTCTGGCGGCTCTCCCACCACTGCCAGCAACCAACACATGTTTCACTTCAGCTCTGCAGCTCCAAGCCGCTGATCTCGAAACTGCAATGGAAAAACTTTGGCTCCTGCATTCTCCTCACGCTGCCCATGCGTAGTCTGCACCCGATGGCCTGACGGCCCAAAGTCCCCCACTGCGGTGCGGTGCGCTGTGGTGCTGGGAGCAGGATTGAGGGACACATTGCTCCGATCCCCTGCATGGCAACTGTGAACCAGAAGTGACCTTGTTAGCCAAGGAGCATGGCAGGACCTCCTTGACCTCCTCGCTGAGTAATGAAATCATTCATTGTGGCAGAATATCTTTTGTGCCTTTGCCTGACCAACATGTTTATATTCAAACGTGGTCCATTTTTTAGAACACAGAATCTTTGAGTGGGAAAAGGAAGCTTTCTATTTCTGACAATGTGTTCCATGAGGCAAGATACTTTCTCACCAGGGGGTGGGCGCTGAAATGAATTTGCTACTGTGGAGAAGCTTCATGCTAGAGAATCCAGTTTATTTAGTCCAGTAAAGCTGTGCCTTGGGTGGATTGGCCTGGGTGGTTGGTGCCAGACCTCCAGATGTCTGGAAGTCCAGAATTTTCAGATGTGCTATGAGACGTCTAGTTAGACAAAGCCAAGAGGTCCCGGACCTCAGGAAGAGCAGTTGGGGGTCAAAACTAACTAGAGCAGCTGGCACTAGCAGTGTCCAGTCCAGGTCCAGTTGTTATTTCTTCAGGGAGAAGGCCTCTTGGAGCTTGTGTCCCCGTATCCATACAGGAGATCAGCCACCTGGAACTTGGAGTCCACTTCCTTGTCCTGGGTACAAATCAGAGCACGTCCTGACCTTTGCGTCTCCTTACGGGTTCCAAACAGCAGTTGCAGTCCCTCTTCTGTTCTTCGACAGGTCCAGAGAGTGTTCTGAGTATGGTGCATTGGGGTGACATTTATGCTTGGCACCAGGTAGTGGCTGGGAGTAGGGACAGGGGGAACAAGTCAGCCAGCTAAGAGAGCTGGTTGGGACCTCTCAAAGTTATGAGATCAACAAGATATGTAACAGTGTCTTTCTTCCTCTCCGATGAGATGGTGGTCTGGAAATTATGAGGCAAGTGTGAGAGCAAAAGAATTATATCTTTCCCCCTCCTTCTCTCTCCCCCCCTTTTTTTAATCCTTTCCGTTTCCGATGCAGGTCCCTACTGAAGAAGAACCTTCTTGTTGATGAAGTACTGACTGCAGGTGGTGTATTTAGTAAGGGTATGGTGAATGGACTCTACTATATAGATGTGCACCAACCCCCTTTATTGAGTAATTAGTAGTTGTTTTCGGTCCTGAAGAAATGCCACGATCATTTTTGACAGTTGATGGCATGAAACATGTCGACCGTCACTTGCACTTAAATACTTGATGAAACTACTAGCATCTCCACACCCAAGTGTTACTTACTCTTAATCATGACATGGAACCCACTAGTTAAAGTTAGTTCAGCGGACTTCCATAGTTATTTTTAAACCACATACTCCCTACACTCTACTCACTTGTTATATACATCACACACCTCACACACACCCACTTCATCTACGGCTAAGACCACAGTCTATAAAATATCTCTCCGGCAAAGACCCATTGGGCATTGCAGTGTCAGCACAACGAGGAGCTGCCCTATGATGAAGCATGACACCTCTCGGGCTGTGTGAGGGGCCTTGCTCCTTATAGGAGCCACTCCTCTTTCCTCTCTTCCGTTCTCTCATTACTAGGAACAGCATACCTCTTTATTTACAGTGCAGTTTTAAAGTGCCACTTCAACCTGGAAAATTAAACCTTTTGCCAGGCCCAAACCTTACTTTTTAATACTTATACATCACCCCAAGTTAGGTCTTAAAGGCTCATATGACAGGGTACGATTGGATTCAAAAAGTCGGACAAGTAGGTTTACGTTTTACATGTCCAAGTAGTTTTTCACTACTGTAAGGCCTATCTCTCCGATTGACTAACACTGGGTTAATTAGTAATAACTTTTGATTGGGAGCAGATAGAATTTTGGTATTTAGACTAATATGAATTGTAATTCAAAACCCTCTTCAGTGATAAAGTCGGATTTTATGTCGCAATTCTGAAAATGCAATTTTTAGAAAGTTATCATTTTCTTGTCCTAAAGATTTGTGACTTCTGCCTGTGGCTTGTGTCACAGGACTGGAATGGCTTTGATGTTAGGGTTTGTGTATTCCTCGCAGACAGTGAACAACAGGGGACTAGGTGTGGGTAGGATGGGTCATTAGGCCAGGATGGGGGGGCAGAGCTGTTTCATGCCATACTTGCCATACTTGCACTTCAAAAGGGCTTGCCTCCATCACACACAAAAGAGCTAGTCTTTCATCACCCCAGACTTCTTGGAGCCTTGACAGGGGAAGGAAAGAACCAGATTTAGGGATAGCAAAGGGTATTCCAAACTTCATCAGCTATAAATATTGGACCTCCAGAGCCACTGTTCATTACACTCCTGAACCTGTGCACATCACAGAAGAAGGACTGCCTTGTCCCCATAGGTCTGCCTTGCTGCTACCTGCCCTGCTTTTTGAAGACTGCCTTGCTCTCTGAGAAGTAAGACTGGAACTGCTCCCTTCATCTCAGGCTAACCTGAGTGACTCCAAGTGTTAGGTGGATGACCTTCTGTCTGAGCTACAGGAACACAGCAAGCTCCAGAGGCCTACCTGCAACTGCCCAGCTGACCTGCTCTACTAGACCTACCTGGACCTGCAACTGGACCTGCCTGAGCCCTGCTGGCCTCTGCTGGAGTGAGTTCCTCCTTCCCAAGAGGGGCCTCCCCAGGTCCTGGACCTTTGGCTGGCATCAGTGGGGCTCATCCTGTGATGAAAGGTGAAATTCTGAAGTTTTCATCTCTTCAAAGCCATGAATGGGCCTGTTTACTCAGACTTTGCAGCCTGCAACGACAGCCAACGGAAAGCTCAGTTGAACTTGACTCTTAGTGCTACAGGTACCACCAGCAACGACAGGCAATGCGAGATCTGCACCTTGTGCTGCAACAAGAGCCTGTGTTGACTGCCAATGCAAAGCTCTGACAATGACTGTCTGTGATGCCCAACCCGATCTTCACACTACAGCGACAACTATCCACAATGCCAGGCCTGCTTTTTGCGCTACAGTGACGACCATTTGCAACACTCTCCCAGCTCCTCACGGCCTTCTCTACTGCAAAAAGAACTCTTTGCGCATGTCCCTGAGAAGGCAACTTATTCAGTGGGACTTATCTGGTCCCTGTATCTGGCCCAATACTCCATCGCAGTCAACCTGAATTTGTGACTTTCCGTCAGTCTAGCACGACCAGATGACCACGAGTGGTGCTTTGTGATTTTAGGTGCTATACCTACCTAAAGCTTTGATGTTACATATTTACGGTTCTTCTTCTTGGATGTTTGTTGTTCTGGTCTCATTTTATTTATCAGAATTTACTCTGTTTTACTATAATGGTTTGGGTTTTTCTTTTGTAATGCTTTCACTTTATTACTGTTTGTGTGCCGCATAAGTACTTTACCCTTTCCCTCTAAGTTAAGCCTGACTGCTTTGTGCCAAGCTACCAGAGGGTTAAGCATAGGTTAATTTAGTGACTTTTTGTGGTTCACCCAGGCAAGTATTGCAGTTGTTGCCTGAGTGGGGCTTCGGCACCCCTCAACCAATAACCCGATTTCTTACAATGGTGTTCAGCAATGGGATCCAGTACTTTTGTTTATGTGCTGCCACTCAGTGATTTTGTGCAAAACTAAAATCCCATATGAATAATCTGACTTCAGATTCAATCTCTTTTTAAATTCTCTAGTTTCTGATTTGGTAATTTTTTCCATTTCCAAATTTAAGTCTTCACTCTCATCCTTTTTGCTGCAACGGAGTTGGAGCTGGGCAACATGTTCAACCTCAGCAAGGTAGAGCTGCAGAGGCTCTACAAGGACAGAGGGCTCAATGTGGGAAAGAAGCTCACCAAAGTGGACCTCTAGGTAGCCCTCAAAGCCTTTGAGGAAGTCAGGAGAATGCAGCCCACACCAGAGAAGCAAGAGGACAATGACCCTGAGGATGGTGAGGTGTACTTGGAGGATGAAGAAGATGAAGAAAATAGCCTGGCCACAGACCCTCACCTACAGCAGCAGGAGGAGGAGGGTCACATGCCACAGGAGTGAGATCATCTGCCAGGGCAGGGAGCAGTGTCTCCTACCACAACAAGTTCCCCAAGGAGCTAGAGAACAGGAGAGCTGAGAGGGAGTTCCAGCTACAGCTGGCCAAATATAACTTGACATTGGAAGAGAATAAACTATTTTTGGCTAATGAGTGAGTCTGAAGGAGCTGGATCTCAAAGCCAAACAATGCACAGGTCTAGCAGCAATGGTGGCAGTGACAGCACAGTGTCCAGTGATGAAAGGAGGGGTCACATCCCTAAACATCTTGTGCCTAGCTATGTGGTGGGATTTGACATTAAAAAATGGTTTTCAGCCTATAAAGTAGCCCTAAGGATGAATAGGGTCCCAGAGGAGGACTAGGGGCCAAGTCTCTAGAAAATCATTCCTACAGTGGGGAAATTTACCCTGCTGACACTAGAGGTAGATGACCAGATGAGGTATGCACCCATGAATGCCATTTTTATCACCAAATTTGGGCTCACCCTAGAGAAACACTGCATTAGATTTAGGGACAACCAGAAACTGCTAGTCAGTATTAGGTGGATTTCCTTGATTACTCCGGCAAGGACATCTGGGGTAAGACAAGACCTTTGCAAAGCTTGTCACCCACCTTTACTGGCTCTGGATGAGAGTGACCTCAGATGCATTCTGCAGGTCTTATTCTAACTGCCAGGCCAGTGAAAAATCAGGGGAAAGTAGAAGGCTCCCCTGGTTGCCTTTCCATTAGTTGAAACCCCATTTGAAAGGGAGGGCATTAACATTGTTTGGCCCATGGACCCTAATACTGCCCTAGGCAACAGGTTCATACTGGTCTTGATGAACCATGCTACTTGGTACCCGGAGGTAATACCCCTGAGGGCAGTGCCTGCACAGTCAGTGGCCAGGGCACTGATGGGATATTTACCAGAGTGGATTTCCACAATGAGGTATTATCTGACCGGGGCATCGACTTTATGTCAGCATACAAGTGTGGAGTATCCTATAAGTTCTCTACGCCCTATCATCCTTAGACCAATGGGCTTGTTGAGGCATTCAACAAGACCCCTAAAGGCATGACTTTGGGCCTATCGTAACCCTTGAGGTGAAAATGGGATGTCCTCTTACCATGCCTGTTGTTCGCCTATAGGACGGTGCCACAGAAGGGATTTGGGGTCAGTCCCTTTGAACTCCTTCATGGTAAATCTCTCAGAGGGCCTCTCAGCCTTGTGAAGGAGGGGTGGGAGCAAACACCCAGGAAATCTCTCAGGATTTAGTTAGCTACATGTTGGCTCTCCAGACTCTGATGAAGCGCATCTGGAAGATGGCTGTTGAGAACCTGGAAGCCAGCCAATTATGAAACTCTAGCATGAACAAAAGGCCACTCTGGTTGACTTTCAGCCTGATCAAAAAATGGCTGATGGAGCCTGTAGAATCTACTGCCTTGTAGAACAGGTGGTCTGGGCCCTATGAGGTAAAGGAGTCAAAGGGGGAGGTCACCTACCTGGTAGATCTCAAAACTCCCAAGAACACCTATATGTCAATTGACTCTAGCTCCACTATGAAAAGTCAGAAGTCACCAGGCTACTGGTGGAATATGATCGAGTAAAGGAGGAGAATAAACCTATTCCCGACCTCCTGTCTTCCAAGTTGCAAGATGGGGCAGTGGAAGGTGTCAACCTCTCCCCTACCATGACCCCAGAATAACAGAGGGACTGCTACCATTTGCTGGGGCAGTTTGCCTCCATGTTTTCCCTGATGCCTGAGCTTACCCGTCTGTGTACCCATGACATTGATATAAGGCACAGTATGCCTGTGAAGAATAAGATCTACAGACTATCTCATAAGTTGAGAGCCAGCATCAAGGAGGAAGTATTCAAGAAGCTAGAACTACAAGTGATTGAGCACTCCAATAGCCCTTGACCTAGCCTAATGGTGCTGGTACCCAAGGTAGCCCCATCAGGCACCACATGAGAAATCTGGTTCTGTGTGGATTACAGAGAGCTCAAATCAGTCACTAAGAGTGATCCCCAGTGCTGATGAGCTCATATATCAGTTGGGGGCAGCCAAGTTCCTGATCATGTTTGATTTGCTGTCCGGGTACCAGCAGATTACCTTAATTGTGGGGGCTAAGGACAGGTCTACATTCTCAACCCCAGAGGGCCACTTTCAGTTTAAGGGGATTCCCTTTGGGTTGAAGAATGCCCCTTCCACCTTCAAAAGATTGGGACACCGAGTCCTGACTGGGATAGAGAGCTTCAGTGCCACCTGCCTAGATGACATTGCGATCTTCAGTTCTAGCTGAGAGGATGACCTGTTTGACCTCCAGGAAGTGCTTCAGGCCGTCCTGACGATAAAGGCCAGTAAGTGCCAGAATAGGCAAGTATTGATGCTCTACGTTTTACACCAAGTAGGTGTGGCAAGGTTCAGCTCCCCAGACCAAAATTCAGACCATCTTGGCATGGGACCCCCCCCCAATAACCAGACTGAAGGGAGAGTCTTCTTTGGCCTCACTGGATATGACAGGAAATTTGTCAAGAGCTATGGCACCATTGTTGCTCTATTGACAGAGTTGAGTTCCAAGATGTACCCCAGAAAAGTGATCTAGATGGAGGCATGCCAGGACGTTTTTGACATCTTGAAGGAGGCCATGTATACAGTACCAGTGCTCAAGGTCCCTGACTTCTCCAAGGAATTTATTGGCCAGATGGATGCCTCAGAGCATGGTACAAGGGCTGTACTCTCACAGATAAATGAAGAGGGCATAGACAAACCTGTAGTCTTCATTATCAGGAAGCTCCTTCTCAGGGAACTGAGGCAAAGTGCACTTGAGAGGGAAACCTTTACAGTGGTCTGGGCACTGAAGAAGTTGAGACCATGCTTGTTTTAGACTCACTTCTGGGTTCAAACAGACCCCAGGCCCCTCAAAGGGCTAATGAAGATGAGGGGTAAGTATCCCATACTGTTGAGGTGGCCCATTATCCTACGAGCCTGGACTTTATGGTGGAATATCACCCTGGAACTGACCACTCCAATACGGATGGTCTTCCTGGGTTCTTGAGCCTTAGTGATGTGAACTCCTATGAGAGTGGGTAGTCCTCCCTGCTTTTATCGGAGGAAGACATATGTAAGACCTGACATCCTTGGCAAGGTCTTCCCCTAAACCTTTCGCCTTCACTCCTCCTGTTTTGCTGAATTCATTTTTGTTGGCATTTGGGCTCTGTGCACTTTACTACTGCTAAACAGTGCTAAAATATTTGTGCTCTCTCCTCTAAACATGGTACAATTGGCCTAGAGCTAATTGGCACATTTAATTTACTTGTAAGTCCTTGTTAAAAGGTACCCAGGGCCTGTAAATAAAATGCTACTAGTAGGCCGGCAACACTCATTGTGCCACCCGCTAAAGTAGCCTTTTAAAACATGTCTCAGGCCTGCCACTGCAGCCTGTATTGCAGTTTTAAACTACCATTTCAACACGGACAACATCATAGCCTCTTTTGAGGAGCGTTCAACTTCAATGCCCGCCTTTTTAGCTGAGCTGGAGGCATTTGGCCTGGTGTCAGGTTTTAAGATAAATATCCAAAAATCGCAAGCCCTTAATCTCACCCTCAGGCCACAGACATTAGTCACTTTGCATCAGGGCCTGCCCAAGCAATGGGCTCTGGCATCTATCCCATATCTAGGCCTCCAGATACCTTCTACCATCGCAGACACTGTTGCTCTTAACTATCAAAAATTATTCTACCAGATCAAATCAGACTTGCATCAGTGGGGGTCCTACTCCTTGTCTTGGTTGGGAAGTATATCGGCAGTTAAAATGACGATCCTCACCAAGATCTCGTTTCTCTTCCAGGTACTCTCTGCCTCAACCCCGCCTGGGACACTGCTTTCCCTTCAACAAGAAATTAACAGATTTGTGTGGGCAGACAAAAGTCCTCGTATTCGTAGAGACCTCAGTTACCGTTCCTCGGATGAGGGCGACCTGGTAATCCCCAACCTTCTCCGCTACTACCAGGCTGCCCAACTGAGGGACTTAGTGGAATGGTAACCTGCAGAATCTGAAAAGAACTGGTTGTTTATGGACCGGGCACTGGCGGGCCAGGCACTATGGCGCATTCCATTCCTCTCTAAACAAGCACGGCCCAAATCGCTATACCTCTCGCCCATCACCAAGGCATAACTGGCAGTCTTGGACAGTTTAGCGGCACAAAGGGGCCTCATGAACTTTCCCTCACCACTTACCCCCATAGTCAACAACCCATATTTTCAACCGGGCTCCTAGGACCCCTCATTCCAGGTATGGGTGCACGCAGGCTGCACATCTGTGGGCCACTTGTTTGACCTGGAGGGTTCACTCTCCTTAGAGTCCCTCTCCTTAGAGTCCCTCCATGCAGAATATGCGCTTCCTGAAACGGAGCGTTGGCATTACACTCAAATCCAACACTGGGCATTGCATCCCTCTACTCGCCCTGGTGCAGACCGACAACTTACCCCCTTCGAACGCTGGCTCTTGTCGAGGACATCTGACAAGCGCCTGGTTTCAGATCTATACCGCTTGATCAACTCACATACGGAGGTCCCCAAATCCAAGAGCCAAACATGATGGGAAACAGAAATAGGCAGTGATCTCATGACCAAATAATGAGGTGACATTTACTACAGGGTGCGGCACACTGTGCATAACATGGCCAGTATCAAGACGGCCACAAAGATCGTCACCTACTGGTACTACACACCTCATGGGATTCATAAATATAATCAGTCCAAATCCCCAGAGTGCTGGCGTCAATGTGGATCCCAGGTACGCTTCTGCACATCTTGTGGGAATGCTCGAAACTTAGGTCCTACTGGTCACAGGTGCTCGCGGACATTGACACCCACTTGGAAACAGAGCTCCCTAGATTCCCTGCTTACTTGATTTTAGGTCTCCCGAACCTTATCACCTTCCCCCTCAAGTCCCGACGGGGTAAACAAACTAGCTTGGCTTGGGCGTGGCCCTGCAAAATATTCTCTCCCACAGGGGTACAGAGCACATCCCGAAGCACCTAGGCTGGCTACACCGTATGTGGTATACACTAGGGATGGAATGCACCTATCTCTTGCTGTCTAATCAGGCATTGGCATTTCCTAAACTATGGACACCATTCTTGAATTAATTGACATCAGAATTCCAGGAACTCACCTGCCCTAAATACCTTTGTGTGCTGCGCCTTCCTGAGGCTGCACAACCTTCAACTAAAGACCACCATTCGTGCAGCACCTTAAAGGAGCAATCCTGCTCTCACTATTATTTCTCCTCCTTATTTTTTTATGGTCACCAGGTCCAGCAGGTGGGGGGGTAGAGGGAGGAGGGGTGTTGGGGGTTGTTATGTCACACTGCATGATGCCCTGCATGGACGGGGCCCCGAAACACTGATACAAATATGCCTTGTCTGTTTCTGTTATTTGGAAAAGCCAATAAAGAAATTTAAACCATAAACTGTATTTTAAACCTGACAAAATATGCCTTTAGCCAGGCCCATAATTTACTCTTTAATATGTATATGTCACCCGCAAGGTAGGCTCTAAAGGGTCATGGGGCAGTGTGCATTGCATTTAAATGTAGGACATGCGGGTTAAAGTTTAACATGTTGTTGCAGTGAAAAATGTCTAAAGTTGTTTTTCACTACTGTAAGGCCTATTTCTCCTGTCGACCTCCCTTTGACTTACACTGGGTTACCAGTATTACATTTAGTGATAACTTATGATTGGGAACAGATAAAAATATGTTTCTTGGACTCAAATTAATTGTAATTTTAAATCCTCTTTTTTTATTTCAAATAATTTTTATTGAAATTTAACAGAATACAACCAAGGAACTAAGGAGACGATAAACCAAATGACAACAGAAATAAATAAACAGCAGATGGTCACATTATACTCGAGTCTGTCATCTATACAGTTGCGATAAGAAAAAAGAGAGGGACCCCTTAAAACCAGGGGAATAGGGTACTACTAGACAGTAGAAAAAATAATCCCTTGGCCAAGGAATAAATTGAAGTTACTGAATACAAAACTAGCTTGTACACAGAGAATGTTTTTTCAGGCCACCCATACGTTGTACCAATTATCCACAACTACTACAACCCATATGGTAGATCCAAGTAATTACATAAACAACATGAATATATTCAAAAATAAAATCATATTTTATTAACATTAAAACATCTCTTAAATCACAATATCATAAAACAACCCCATACATTTCACAAGGGTACAAATTAAAATTCATATACACAAAAACATTTATGACAACAGACACAAGAGAGTAACAACAAATAGACAGTACAATTTGTCATCAAACAGCACATCTACAAAAGACACTTCTTTAGCTTGTCCTAGATACACTGTATTATCTTTAGTCTGTAGGATAAGCTGATTCCAAAGATTGTGCAAAAACAGCGTCAACGCTGTTTCGATGGCTTAATTTATTTTTCCATCTTTTCAAGACAAACTTTTATTTCTCTCTCTCTATCGGCACTGAATGGTTGCCATAGAACTGACCCTTATTTCATACGAAATTCGTCTTCACTGTCTGACTGCGAAGCATTAGCGGTCCTCATTACCCCAAATCTGTAAACACTCAGAAGATTTTCGCTTCAGAATTCTTATTCCATTAAAAAAAAAAATTTTTTTAGGTTACTGCCGTTGCGATCTGTATCTTGTTTTTATATTGCCAGCCTGGAATCCATTAGATAGTTTAGTATGTATCCTTAAGAGCCGTAGACACTAAGGAGCTGAAGAATCCTATGCCTTAGCAAACACTTATGATGTTTAGTATTAATGGACTGCTAGAGCTTCATCACGCCAGCGTAACACGGGAGTACTCCTCACCTCAGCGTTGCTTAAGGATACATATTAAACTATCTAATGGATTCCAGGCTGGCAATATAAAAACAAGATACAGATCGCAACGGCAGCAACCTAAAAAATATTTTTTTAAAGAGAATAAGAATTCTGAAGCGAAAAATCTTCTGAGTGTTTACAGATTTGGGGTAATGAGGACCGCTATTATGCTTCGCAGTCAGACAGTGAAGACGAATTTCGTATGAAATAAGGGTCAGTTCTATGGCAACCATTCAGTGCCGATAGAGAGAGAGAAATAAAAGTTTGTCTTGAAAAAGATGGAAAAATAAATTAAGCCATCGAAACGCGTTGATGCTGTTTTTGCACAATCTTTGGAATCAGCTTATCCTACAGACTAAAGATAATACAGTGTATCTAGGACAAGCTAAAGAAGTGTCTTTTGTAGATGTGCTGTTTGATGACAAATTGTACTGTCTATTTGTTGTTTCTCTCTTGTGTCTGTTGTCATAAATGTTTTTGTGTATATGAATTTTAATTTGTACCCTTGTGAAATATAGGGGGTTGTTTTATGATATTGTGATTTAAGAGATGTTTTAATGTTAATAAAATATGATTTTATTTTTGAATATATTCATGTTGTTTATGTAATTACTTGGATCTACCATATGGGTTGTAGTAGTTGTGGATAATTGGTACAACGTATGGGTGGCCTGAAAAAACATTCTCTGTGTACAAGCTAGTTTTGTACTCAGTAACTTCAATTTATTCCTTGGCCAAGGGATTATTTTTTCTACTATCTATACAGTTGCAACACAAGGCAGAGATCTACAAGTATTGGCAGACCCATGAATAATCAGAATCGTGAAATCATTATTTGCATGTGCAGAGTTATCGTGTCACGATTACCAAATTAATAGCAACTAAGACTTTTTACTTACAGTTAGATCTTTCTAAATCACCTGTAAATTATAATAAAAAGTCTTATAATAAATAATAATAACAACAACATTAAAAATAATGATAAAAAGACCAATGGCTCATGTTCTTAATGATAGATGCACTTGATGGTAATCTGAGGTGTTATATTGTACTGTTCGTTAAGGGTACGGTAATCCTCATGTGTGTCCCATGGAGAATTGAATGTCAAAGGTTGTCATGGGGGTTTAAAAATGAAGGAGGATGAGTCTAAAGCGTTCCACATTTTCCTGTGAGATAGGCGCCATGGGGAAAGTTGTAGAGTAGTGTTGTCAGCACCTCTTAAGAAGATTAGCCACTCCTGCCACATCTTGAAAGAAACTGACTTGGAGGATTTCCAATTACTTAGGACTACTTTGCACGGCAGAGTGAGCATTAAATCAAGTAAGTCTCGGGGACGCGCCTTCAGAATTCTGCGGCATCATCCGGCGGCATCCAGGGGGGACACCAAGTCCCAGTCTGCAATTCACTCCCAGGGGGAGGAGCTACTGGCACCCGTGCGCTCAAAGCGCGCCAACGAACTCCGCGGCGCGGGACGCGCCTTCAGAATTCTGCGGCATCATCCGGCGGCAGCCAGGGGGGACACCAAGTCCCAGTCTGCAATTCACTCCCAGGGGGAGGAGCTACTGGCACCCGTGCGCTCAAAGCGCGCCAACGAACTCCACGGCGCGGGACGCGCCCGTGCAAAGCCCGGGCCAAGGGCGGGCCCGTCCACGCCCGTCAGAGCCAGACAGAGTCAGGGCAGGGCCACCCCCCTTGTCTGCTCCATTGAACATGACCTGACTATAGCTCCTCGTCGAACTGGGGTAAGATCTATCCTACTTTACATATTTAGGTGTCGTTGAGGACCCTGTATAACTCTTTATCCCCCCTGTAAATTACTTATTGTTTTACGGGCTTTCTCTAATATTAACTGCTGAAAAGCTTTTGGACTCCCTTTGGACTAAAACTTGAGTTCAAGTTGAGCCTCTGCAAAGGACATTGTAACCTGAATGGACTATTACCTTAAAGCATATACCTTTATCTATGTTGCTCTTTGATCAGCCAAGAAAGGTTGAGCTAATTTATTACGTCCATGGTTCTTTCTGTTTACTCTTTTTAATATAGGTTTCGAATATTTGGAAACTTAAGTCCATTTTACGTCATCTGTGGTTAAATCGGCTCACTGTTGGTGCTCCAGGTTTCCCCGCTTATTATTAACCTAATTACTTTCCCAGCAAATTGAGCGGTTTGCTGGGAAAATATGGGGAAAAGGAAGGCACCTGAGTTAGTCGCTGAAAAGAAAAAAATGGCGAAGATTAGCAAACCGGTGATCTCAGCAGCCGATAATTGTACTCTAGCAGCTATTGACAAGCTGATTGAGGAAGTTGAAACTATGCTAGGAAAAGGGGATGAAACTAGCCTTAAAGGTCCAAAGAAAATTACAACATTTTTTAATAAGCAAGCCAAATCTACCTCTAATAAGCAAAACCCTAAACAACCTCGCCCTTGCTTAACTGTGCATTGTGCCCAAGACTTTCTTTCGGACACGCAAGGTACTCCCAATCAAACGGTCCTGCTGAGGCAAGCAAAATCGGCCCAAGAAGATCAAGAAGAGAGCAATCCCTTAACATTTGGCACTATCAACTTAGACTGCTCCAACAGATATTCAGTACTAGCTACTGTTATTGATGATCCCAGTGACAGTATAGAGGTGCGGACAGAACCTTTAGTACAGGTACTCTCTGGTAAGAAAGAGATAGGGACCCAGTCTGATCCTGAGAACATCATAGAGGTACTGAGAGATTTGAGACAGAAGCAGAACCTAATACTAGAGGAGCTTGCTGAAGTTAAGAGAAGACTAGCTGATATAACTCTAAGCTCTCCAGTAATCCTGGGAGAAAAAGCTAGCCCCCTAAAAACTCTTGGGCATTCTGGGGAAAAATGGGACCCCCCTATAAGGGCAAATAAGGGCCTATTAAATTCATCTGAGGAGTGGGGTAAGAAGCCATCAAAGACCCCAGATGTCCAGAATATTGCCCCATTAAGACCACCTTCTCAGCCTTAAAGATCGAATATACGTAGATCATGCTCGGGTAACCTAGCTGAGTTTAGCAGTACCCATAACTCCGATGGCCGTAGCAAAGCGCAGTGGGAGTCCAATAGTGACAGTACAAATAGGTGGAATCCATCACATCCCCATGGGACTGGACATAGTTTGAGATATGGACGGGAGGGGGGGAATCAGCTCCAACCACAGAATGTATACCCACCCATACGGAATCAATTGAAAGGCAAGGCCATCTCATACAACGTCTTTTTAACCAACGTCCCAAAAGTAAAATCTGGCATCAGAGAAGATGAGGACTCCTTGATAAATAAATCGATCTATTGGATCAGATATAAGCGCCAATGCCTTTCTGTTGTAAGATCAGATATTGTCAGAGCTGAAAGGATTCACCAGACAGGGGGAGAACTAGACGATATAAAGCTAATGTTCCAGTCAAAGTACATTGCGGATAGTCTAGTTGATATGAACCTCCGCCCATTCAATAACTCTGACTATAACATTGGCATAAGATTAAATACTACTGATCCAACTAGCGATAGAAATGTACATCAAGATAATCAGGATGATGGGGACCTAAGTTCTGTAGATTGACTATTACTGGCAGAGGAGGAACAGAATGTGGATAAGAGATTGCCTATAGAGCATTGTACGAACCTGGCTAGTCCCTGCTGCAACTTCTGCCAACAGTTGGGTTCTTCCATCGAGCGTTACGCAGTACAGCCCAAAAATGGGGAAGACAATATTAGCAGTATAGAAGAGGAGCCTAGAAGTCTTGTATTACACGAGACGCAGATTTATAACACACCTCAGAATCCAAAGGTCATTAAAGTAATTTCCTGGAATATAGCAGGCCTTAAGCAAAAAATGAAGGAACCAGATTGGCAAAGCTATGTGGAGGATTTTGACCTCTGCTTATTCCAGGAAACATGGGCTAGGGAACAATATCACAAGCTAGGATATAGAACTTTTAGTATTGAGGCAATAGAAGCGAAAAAAGGAAGGGCATCAGGTGGCCTGATAGTATGGGTAAAAACTAGCTTAAATGCCACAATAAGAACTCTTCCCACATACTCGCAGGACATCTTAGGCTTGAATCTCAAGTTTGTTAATACCATTGAGATGAATCTTTTTAATATATACATAAGACCGAGGGTTAGTTCTAGAGAATCGCAGCTGCTTGAACACTTCAAGGAGGTGCTAGAGCCCATTGACACAAAAAACATCACTATTATAGGGGGTGATTTTAACTGTTGTTATGAACCCATGGGGGGATTGGAAGCAGTTACAGAAGAGGAAGATCAAATCAGAGGGATTCCACTCCTCCAAACAAAGAGCACAATAAGGGGTAACACCTCCACCCTGCAGATGCTCCATTTTACGGTTGAGAAGGGCCTTAGAGCTTGCAATGGTCGCTTTACCTCAGACCTTGCTTGCGCAAATACCTTTTCTAGGGGAACTATAGGCTCTAGAATAGACTATATACTTATTTCTACTTCACATTGGGCTTATGCTAAAGATTTCAAAGTTGAGACACGAACAGAAAGTGACCACTTTCCTTTATGCCTATCACTGGATGGAATTTATTTTCCCACCCATGCATCAGAAGAATTCCACCTACTGTCCGAAGCAATGCATCCATTAATAGCTAATAATAGAAGGGCAGTTAGATGGCTTGTTGTTTTAGATCGGGTAGAGCCCCTAATTGGTATTTATAATTCCTTTAGCAAATTGGTAGGTTCCTATTTAGTCCAGCATCCTGTAACAACTAAGATCACAGATATTCATCAGAAACTGGTAAAGGAAATTCAAGTATACTTAACGAAACCCCAGTCAAAAAAGAACGTACTAACTCGGGAGGTACACACACCATGTATCTGGTTCAATAGGGATTGTAAGATAGCAAAATCCCGCTTAATTGAGGCCATCAAAAACAAGAATCTGCCTGAGATTAGGAAGGAAAGATCTAATTATAAGAAAATCCAAAAGGCAGCCCAAAGGAAGTGGGAAGATAATACATGGGAAGAACTTATTGTAGCTGCAAAGAAGGGGGATCAAGCCTTGTTTTGGAGGCTAATGACGCAGGGAACAAAGCATGGCCTTACACCCTCTGACCACTTTCTAGATCCCACAACCTGGCATAACCATTTCTCAAAACTATACTATAGTGAGGAAAATGTGGACCCAGCAAGTCAGCCTGGGAGAAACCCCAGGGGACCTTGGCCAGACAGCCAATGTCCGTTTTTAATCTTTAGCTTAGAGGATACGGCTCTGGCTGTAGCTGCAGTCAAGCCAGCAAAAGCACTGGGCCCCAATAGATTACCGGGGGACCTTTTTAAGCATAGTGAGGAAGTTTGGGTACCATATATAAACGAACTATCAAATGCTATAGCCAGGGGACAGCCGGTGCCGCCCTCCTGGAAGGGAGCAGAAATAATTCCCATTTATAAGAAGGGCAAAAGGGACGACCCAGCAAATTACAGGCCTATAAGCTTGATAGATGTTTTACAAAAGATTTATGCCAAACAAATTTTAAATAGACTTATAGACTGGATAGCCGTAGAGAACATATTGTCACCATGCCAGGCGGGATTTAGACAGAAGATCAGTACAATTGATAAAGTATTCAGACTTTTTATCCTGGGATGGAAATATACTAGATTAAAATCGAGCCATTTATATGTCGCCTTTATAGATTTAAAGGCGGCTTCCGATTCCATCCCTAGAGCCCAGTTGTGGGAAAATTTGAGCAAGCAGGGTGTCCCCGAGGAGATCTTAACCCAAATCATTAGGTTACATCAAGACAATTATGCCAAGGTGCGATGGGGCAATAATGGCGAGCTCACAGAGGAAATTCCAGTTAGGAGGGGAGTGCACCAGGGCTCTGTCCTGGCCCCAACACTGTTCCTCCTATATGTAAATGACTTAGTAGAACATCTTCAAAATTGTGCTCATGACTCCCCAAAATTAGGGGGTAATCACATTTGTGCTCTAACTTTTGCGGACGATACCATCTTGTTGTCCCAGACACCTAACGGCCTGCAGAATCTACTCCACAGTCTTAACAACTACTGTAAAGGGAAAGGCCTAGAGGTGAACCCAGCTAAAACTAAATATATGACGATAAGGCCTCATAAAAGTTTTAAAAGTAAAATCTATTGGAATGGCACTGAACTGGAACGGGTACCAAATTTTGTATATCTAGGGGTTAACCTTGATTCTAGACTTTCTTGGTCTACCCAGATGGAGAAGTCAAAAGCCATACTAACGCAAAATGCCATCCCTATCGTCAAGAAAATGGTGGCGACTTCCTCCAAGGCTATTACACCGGCTCTGGAGGTCTACAAAGCAAGAGCACAATCTGCAGCGTTGTATGGAGCAGAGATCTGGGGCAGTGGAAACCTTAAGACCTTAGGTACCATGGAGAATAAAATATTGAGGATGTTTGTTGCCCTCCCCCAAAATACTCCGTTGATCCCTCTGACATACGATCTGGACATCAAACGTTTGGAGTCTCTTGCAGTTTGGAGGTCTCTGATGTTCTGGATAAGAACCTGGATAACTCCAGAGCTAATTGTATATAGAGAGTCACTAGCTGAACTGCAGGCACTCGACATCCATCTCACGTTCCCCTGGCTAAAACATATCCGAGGGTGGCTCACTGATTTGGGATTGAGCCGATATTGGTCGAACCCGGGGCTATTGACTCGCGAATCTAAATCGGAGTTTAAGATTATATATTGGGATTTTATTAGAGATAGGGAGATTAGGAGTGGTACACAAGGCAGGCTCACTGTTGAATTCCTCCAGCATAAGATGTCCCCTAGCTTTGAGCCGTTCCTTAATGAGGTAGAACCGCAACAAGCAAAGAGCCTATATCTGAAATTCAGATATGGAATATTGCAACTAAACACCTTTGTTGCTAAATGGTCTTCTACACTGCTTGAGGATAGGGAGGCCCATTGTATTTTATGTCAAATGGGGGTTGCAGAAGATATGCCACATGTTCTGTTCTTCTGCCCAGCATATTATGGCCCCAGAATAAAGTGGATAAAACCTCTGGGCAGGTATTTTAATGTTAGGAGAATGGAGGATATGATGAGAATTTTAAAAACAGACAATTCCCTGTCTAATAGTATTTGGTGTTAGTCGTTTCCTATTGGCCATAAACTTCATCAGGAAAAAGAAAGGGCAAAGATTATAGGTTGCACATGAGTTGGGTCTGAGGAATTGTTACCTTTCAGTAATGACTTGAGTCCGGGATAGAGAAGTGGTGTCTTGACATTACTTTAAATAACTATCGTAGACCCGAAGCAATTAGTAAAATTTAATTAAACAAAGTACTGACCGACGGGGATATAGGGGTTTTGTAGCAATTAAAGTAGAACTGTAACGGAGGCATGAAAGTCCCTTTATTAAGAAACAAGGGGTATAAAAGGGAAACCGCGTTCATTTGTGCAAACATTGCACTATTTGGATAACGGGAGCTTTACTTAATTCTTATGTCCTTAATTGAAGTGGACAATTTTAAGATTTGATAGATACATTGAATGCATATTTTATTGATTTTTTGTATGAATATTTTATTCCAAGTTGGAAGTATTAAATAATTGCGATTTTGCACAATTGAGGTATTAGATGCTCCCCAAGGAATGGCCACGGGTTGGGAATAACCTCCCTATTCTGTTTTCCTAGTAACTTAAACTAAATCCCTCTGAGAAGACCAGCTAGCTAGGGAAACATATAACCGCTTTCTCCAAATTAATATTGCCTGTAAGCATAAAAGTGGTATACAGATGAACTGAAATGCATAATGGAAGAGCATAGTTTTAATGAATTGTACACATGTCTATTGTATTTTAACGTGTTTTGTACTTTAATGGTCTTGTAGGCCGAAATAAAGTATATTGATTGATTGAAGTAAGTCTCGCTCGTTGTCGTTTTGTATTTGTGGTGACCAAGTAAAATGTATGAGAATTCTCTATTTGTAGTGCTATGTAGGGTGTGTGTTATAACTCGAAGATCCTATCCCAGAATGGTTGCAAAATTGGGCAGTGAAATAGCATATGTGGAAGATCACCTGTGTGCGAGTCACAGTTCCAGCATTGAGGTGAGTGGATGAGATTAAGTTTGTGGAGCCTAGCTGGTGTTCAGTAGGACCTATTTATAATCATGAATTTCATTTGAGCGACAATCCTCTTTAATGGTAAAGTCAAAAATTATGTCACAATTCTGAAAATGCCACTTTTAAATAGTTGTGATTTTCTTGCCCTAAAGATTTGTGCCTTTTGCCAATGTCCTGGGTCAGATGACTGAATGGCTCTGCTGTTAGGTTTTGTGTATTTCTCCCAGACAGTGACACAAAAGGGATTAGGTGTGGGTAGGATGGGCCATTCTGCTAGAATGAATGAGGCGGAGCTGTACCTTCCCTACTTGCACTTCAAAGGGGCTTGCTTCCAGCTCACACAAAGGACACTAGTCTTTTTTTCCCTCCAGACTTCTTGGAGCCTTGACAGGGGAAGAGAAAACATTTCTGGACCAGATGTAGGGGTAGTATAGAGAATCCCCCTTTCAAAGGCTGGCGTCAGATATACATATTGAGCCTCTAGAGCCTTTTTTCAGTATATTCCTGGACCTGTAGACATTACTGAAGAAAGACTGCCTTGCCCCCCAGAGGACTGACCTGCTCCTACTAGAAAACTGCCCTGCTGTTTGAGTACTGCCTGGCTCTCTGAGAAGGAAGTCTTGACCTGCTCCCTTCATCCCAAGCTAACTTGAGTGACTCCAAGGGTCGGATGGCTGACCTCTCGACTGAGCTAAAGGGACACAACAAGCTCCAGAGGCTCCATGCAATTGCCCAGCTGACTTGCTGCACTGTACCTGCAACTGGACCTGCCTGAGCCTTTTGGCCTCTGCTTGAGTGATATCCTGATCCCCAAGAGGTGCCTACCCAGGCCCTGGACCCTACGCTGCCATCATTGGAGCTCTTGTGATGAAAGGTGAAATCCTGAAGTTTTGGACTCTTTGTGAGGGTGAACAAGTCCATTCATGCCAAGACTCTGCCACCAACAGTGACCACAATGCAAAGCTTCTATGATCCCGACTCTTTGCGCTACTGTGACCGCCAGCAATGACCTTCAACACTAGTTCTGCAATTCGCGCTACAGCAACAACATCCAGTGGTGACTGGCAATAAGAAGCTCCCGTAATTCTGTCTGCGATGCCTGATCAAATCTTCTTGCTACAGCAATGATCGTCCACAATGTCAGGCCTGCTGTTTGTGCTCTACAGCGATGCCCATCTGCAATGTTCTTCTTGCTCCTCGTGACCTCCTCCACCACAAACTGAACTCTTTGCACCAGACTTTGAGAAGGTAACTTTTTCAGTGGGATTCACCTGGTCCCTGTATCTGGCCTGTGCTTCATTGTGGATAGTCTGAACTCGTAACTTTCCCCTGGTGTAGCACAATCAGATGACCACGAGTGGTGCTTTGTGGTTTTAGGAGCTATATCTACCTAATACTTTGAATATGCAACTCTCCAATTCTACAGTTTTGTGCCAAGCTACCAGAGGGTTAAGCAGGTTAATTTAATGACTTTTTTTACCTCACCCTGACATGGATTGTGATTGTTGTCTTAGTGCAGCTTCCACCTCCCTCAACCAACAAACTGATTTCTTACACTGAAGAAGCACAAGTCTGCAGACCACAACCAAAGAGAGAAACAGTGAGAACTACAGCAAGGAGAAAGGCTCTCTAATAGTAAGTGGAATTATGTGCAATATTCGATCAAGTTTTCACATTGAACACGCAGAGGACACTGTACAGGGCCATGTCTGCATTAAAGAGAAACACAACACAAACAAGGGAAAGTGTCAAGTTAATAAATTGCTCCCAGGAGAAGAAAAAAAATGCTATTGGCAAGCATACTCTTTGCAGAGAGGTGATAGCACTCACAACTAAAAGTAAAAATAATTATAGTAATGAGTTGAAAGGCCATAGACTAGCATCAAAGCATGTTGGTAAAGCAGATGGGAGTAAATAGGTAGACTGAATAGGAAAGTCTGGCATCAAATAAAAAATGTCACTTTCTCTTTTTTTTGTTTAAATACAGCCAATAAAAAGAATTCAGGGGTTAAGTATGACAGAGACATAAGAGAACAGAGATAGCCCTAAATCAGTACTAGCAGAATGAATAACCCTTATCATGGTTGAGATACAAAATAGATTTGCATGCCTTGCAGCAGAAGAGGTGACACACAGAGATAGTGCCCAAACAGCAGGGGCAGAACTGAACACTCGGGGGGGGGGGTAAGGGGATAACATCAAAAGGAACATTGGCAGACGACAGGAGACCTGAAGATAGTGTACAGAGGTTGTATACGGACCTAACAATTGAGATAAAAAATAGATTTGCACTCTATGAACAGAATCAAAAAGAGATACTTGATGCTTTCACAATTCTGGGAGGGAAGATACATAATCTGACAGAGCATACACAAGTATTGCAAGAAACAGTTCAAGAAATAAACAGTAGGGTGGCTAAAATCATAGAAGAAATACATAAGTTAAATCTAGTGGTTAGGAGTGACTCTTAGTTCCTCCCTAGCAAGGGGGTATGCTTTTCCAGGGGCACCCCTACCAACTTTTTGCAGCAGTTCCTGATCGCTCTCCTGAAAACAAGTGCAGCTTATTGCTAAAATCCAAGATGGGAAACTCTTCTCACCATGTGCAGAGCCTGTGTGCCTACCCAGAGGTGTGTCCAGAAAAATATCTGGTTCTTCCTCTTAGGTCACTTTGTTTCCAACCTGACTAGTGACCAAAGGCTGGTCCTCTGTAGGCAAAAACCTGACATTTACTTCTGACAGGGAAAGCACATTTGAAACTAATTAGGTTTCTGGGCCTAATCCAATTGATCTTCCTGTCAGGGGAAGAAACACACCTCCCCATACCCAGGCTGTTAGACTCTTCTGGGAACAGGTTTCCCACCTCTTTAAGTTCAAGTATTTTCTGGATAGCTGCTGGGCTGCTAATATACATGTGCCTCCAGGAGGATCAGACAGGGATCATGTGACTTTCTAAAAGTAGTTTTTCCTAAATATTTATTTAAAATCTGACTTCACATTAAATTGGGTTGTTAATAAATATTGAAAACAGTTGCTTAACTATCTTTCTAGCTGGCCACATACTAGAAATGAGGTAGCTGAATTAATATTTTATTCTGCACTCTACCTTTCCAATAAGACAGCCAGGGACTTCCACAGTGAAAATGTCTTTTGAGGGCTTGTAGCTGCAGGTACATGGTGACATTAATTACTTGTGACTCTGTTGAACAGAGTCACAAGAAAAAAAGTTTAAAAAACGTGAAAAAAAGAAAAGGGGTCAGGGTTGAACCACCCTGACCCCCTAGGCCTGCTCAGAGGGTCCCACAGGGACCTGGACCCCCTAGGCCAAGAAAAAGAATTTAAAAAAAATTGGGGCGGGATCCGCTGTGGATCTGCGAATCTGGATAAAAATTTAAACAGAAAACAAAGCTCGGTCTCCTGCGCTTAATTTCCTTTAAGCCCCCGGGTGGGACAGGTCCCCGGGGCAATAAAAAAATTAGATGCAGGGGCCTGCATGGGCCCTCACAGCCCCAGGGACCGCCACCTCCCTGGTGCTTAATCATTGAATGCAGGGACTATAGTGATAACAAAAATGTTTGGGGGGCTACTGCCCCCCATGTAGCCCTGGGGACTGTCACCTCCCCAGGACTATAGATGTTAAATGTGGGGTGGGCCATGCAGCGCCCTCACAGCCCCACAGACAGCCACCTTCCAGAGGCTATTTAGATAATTATGCGTGGAAGGCTACTGCCCCCCCAACACATCCCCGGGGACCACCACCTCCCTGGGGCTACTTTCAAAATTAGAGGGGGGCTGCGTAGCTCCCCCTCTTGTAGCCGTAAATGGCCCTGGGGACCGCCACCCCCCAGGGCTGGCTCCAGCAATGTCCAGTGGGGCCCTGTTCCTGCCAACCCATAGCAAACAGTATGCTCTCTTTGAACAAGCAAGAGCACTTTGCTCTCACTTGTTCAAAGTAAGCACACTTTTCTTTTTACCCCCAGGGAGCTGCATGTCATCCCTGGGGGTAAAAAGCCATGCCGGCTCCTGCAGGAGGTGTGAGCCGGCTGGGACCGCGGGCGCCTTGAGGCTCCCCAACAGTCCCCAACCAGCTGGCCATGCCCTGTGGGGTGGGGTCCACGGGGCCAAAATTGGCCTGGGGAGGGAGGCCGCATGACCCCCTTTGCTTTAGTCACTGACAAAAAAAAAGGAAGGCCCCCCCGGGGATGGGCCTCCGGGACCAAAATCAGCATCAGGAGGGGGGCCACGTCACCCCCCCCCCTCCTTTTTAATTTTTTTTAAAAATGTGTCAGGCCCCGGGGGATGGGATCCCCAGGGCCCATTGATTAAGGGAAGGGGGGCCACACAGCCTCCCTTCCTAAAACACAAAAAAGGGAAGATGGCAGCTCGCCAATGGCCCCGCCCCCTTTCTCCATTATTCAGCAAATGGAACTCCTGGTGTGCTCTTGGTTGAGGGATAAAGTTCCCTTCGCTCCTGAGTGTCCTTAGGGGCCAACTAGCCCACCTATTACCTCCAGCAAGCCCCACATAGTGGGATTTCTGAGGTGGTTGGAGGTCATGCCCCTTTTTCCACCACTCTGCAAACGCGCCTGTCAGTGCACTACTTGTGGGGCAATGAGGTCCCTTTGCTCCCTGAGGGGCTCAGGACTAAAGTGGACTTAATCCCCCAAGCAGCAGTGCACCAGGAGGCATGTTTGCAGAGTGGTGGAGAAAGGGGGCATGGCCTCTGACCACCTCTCAGCAATCCAGCTGTGTGGGGCTTACTAGAGGTAACAATAGGTTTAGTTGGCCGCCAGGGACCCTCAAGAGTCAAGGGGACTTCCTCCCCCAACCAAGAGAGTGCCAGGAGGTGGGTTTGCAGAGTGGGGGAGAAAGGGGGCAAGGCCTGCGACCACCTCTCAGAAATCCCACTGTGTGGGGCCTACTGGAGGTAACAAGTAGGCTAGTTGGCCCCTAAGGATCCCCAGAATTGAAGGGGACATCATCCCCAACCAAGAGCAAGCCAGGAGGCGCGTTTACAGACTGGTGGAGAAAGGGGGCGTGGCCTGCTATTAGAGCTCAGTAATCCAGCTTTGTGGGACTTACTGGATTTAACAGAAGGGGTAGTTGGCCCACAAGGACGTCCTTGGGACACTAACCCTCTTGTTACCTCCAGTAAGTCCCACACAGTGGGATTGCTAAGAGATCTTCAGAGGCCACGCCCCCCTTTCTCCACTACTCTGCAAACACACCACCTGGCACACTACTGGTTGAGGGATGAAGTCCACTTTACTCCAGAGGGACCTTGGGGGCCAAGAAGCTCTCCTGGTAGCTCCTGTAAGTCCTACACAGTAGAATTCCTAAGAGCTGGTCGGAGGCCCAGCCCCTTTTCTCCACCACTCTGCAAATGTGACTGCTAGTTAAAAAACCTTAGAAATTCAATTTAAAAAATCAAAGGTTTCAGGGATGTTACGGTTAGGAATTGGCATTTTAAAAAAACATAGAAATTCACTGAAAAAAACACAGGATTCAGGGACGTTATAGTTAGGAATTAGCATTTAAAATCCTTAGAAATTCACGGTAAAAAACAAAGGTTACAGAGACGTTATAGTTAGGCTGACATTTCACTCTTACAAAATCAGAGAAATTCAGCCTTTATAGTTAGCTGAGCTAACTATATTTTGCCCCCCGCAATGCACTTCTGATGACATCACATATTACATCACTCATGACATGGTCACTCACATCACTGATGGCATCACTGATGACATCTCAAATGACATCACTGATGACATCATCCACATAATCTCTCACTTATACAGTTACTCATGCACCCACTGAATCATCCATACAGACAATCATACACCCACTCATTCTTCAATACACCTTGTCATGTATATATATATATATTATCTACTGGCGGTCGCCAGTAGATAGTTATAGTTAGGACCTATTTTCCATAGGAAATCCGCGACATTCTATTTGAAATAACTCTTGCGTCGGTTGACGAATCTTCGCGAAATTTTCAAACTTTATGGCCCGCTCCGGTCCGCTCCTACCCTGAAAGTCTCAGGGTGATTCGTCAAGCGGGGGCCGAGAAAAAGGGGGTCCCAAAACGTGTTTTCCCCATTCATTTTCCCATAGGAAACTTTAGACACGGCTACAGCTCGAACTGCTGAACGGAATTACACCAAATTTGGCAAAGAGGTAGTTCTTGGTTCAGAAAGAACCCTTTTGTTAAATGGTGTAAATCCGTTCAGTAGTTGCGGAGAAATTAAAAAATAAGAGTCAAAAAATCAATTTCCCATAGGAAACTTTATGCAAGGCTACAGCCCGAACTGCTGAACGTAATTACACCAAATTTGGCAAAGAGGTAGTTCTTGGTTCAAAAAGAACCCTTTTTGTTAAATGGTGTAAATCCGTTCAGTAGTTGCTGAGAAAATCAAAAGTAAAAACACATATATATCTGGGCGGAGCCTAACCACACATGTCATCGTGAGATCTGATTGGCTGTCAGCACTTCATCCTGGAATTGCTGGCAGCCATCTTGGGACCAATATAAATGATAGTACCCCATTGAAATGCATTGTAGTGAATCGAAGATTTTGAGGGTTACCAAAAGGAGAACTATAAAGGGTGATAACAGACTTTAGTTACATTAGAATTCATTTGTTGATGGTACCATACTAATTTCAGGAATTGTGGTGTGTTCTAAGGTGATTTTACCCTGTGAAAAACCTTCTGCTGGGATATCATGAATTATGTTTGAGAGAAAACTATTTTCACATGCTTGTCCCATACAGTTTTGAAGGTAACCCAGAAGCTAAAATGAGAGCATATTTTCTGTAAATTCACATTATCTTTCTCAGTCATGTGAGAATGAAGTCTGACATTCTCAGTTAAACATGTACATCCAACAAGGGCAGAGACTGTCAGTTGATTCCTTTGTGTTCTACTGCAGCTTCCCAGAGTGTTCTAAAGAACAACTAGAGTGCTAACAGCCTTACTTATGACAAAAGTATGGCACACCTGAAGCCATCTTGATTGGAATAAACTGGTAACACTTAAAACATTTAATTTAAAAAGGAACAAAATGATGGGGTTCATCTTGTAATAGAAATTATGGTTAGTGCTCTGGAAAGAAAAATTAGGACATGTTTCAAGTGTGATCTCAAATATCTTCCTGTTATATTTCAACAGGAGCAGCCTGTCAGTTGATGCCTTTGTGTTCTACTGCAGCTTCCCAGAGTGTTCTAAAGAACAACTAGAGCGCTAACAGTCTTACTTATGACAAAAGTATGGCACACCTGAAGCCATCTTGATTGGACTAAACTGGTAACACTTAAAACATTTAATCTAAAAAGGAACAAAATGATGGGGTTCATTTTGTCATAGAAATTATGGTTAGTGCTTTAGAAAGAAAAATTAGGACATGTTTCAAGTGTGATCTCAAATATCTTCCTGTTATATTTCAACAGGAGCAGCCTGTCAGTTGATGCCTTTGTGTTCTACTGCAGCTTCCCAGAGTGTTCTAAAGAACAACTAGAGCGCTAACAGTCTTACTTATGACAAAAGTATGGCACACCTGAAGCCATCTTCATTGGAATAAACTGGTAACACTTAAAACATTTAATTTAAAAAGGAACAAAATGAGGGGGTTCATTTTGCCATAGAAATTATGGTTAGTGCTGTAGAAAGAAAAATTAGGACATGTTTTAAGTGAGATCTCAAATATATTCCTGTTATATTTCAACAGGAGCAGCCTGTCAGTTGATGCCTTTGTGTTCTACTGCAGCTTCCCAGAGTGTTCTAAAGAACAACTAGAGTGCTAACAGCCTTACTTATGACAAAAGTATGGCACACCTGAAGCCATCTTGATTGGAATAAACTGGTAACACTTAAAACATTTAATTTAAAAAGGAACAAAATGAGGGGGTTCATTTTGCCATAGAAATTATGGTTAGTGCTGCAAAAGAAAATTTAGTGCATGTTTTAAGTGAGATCTCAAATCCTCTTCTATTTCATTAGAAAATGCAGACTGAAACAATCACTTTCAATACCAGCAGTAGACTTCCAGTTAACTCCTTGGTGAGCAGTAGCTTTACTACAGTGATCTAATGAACAACTAGAGTAATAACATTCTGAATTTATGGCAAATGTGTGACACATCTGAATGCCTTCTTGATGGAATCAAAGTAAAAAACTGAAAGCATTTCCTACTGAGGAGACTGCAGTAAATGAGGAAATTAGGAAACTTCATAACAAAGAAGTCTTCCAAGATGGCCACCAGTGAAAAAAGAGCCCAAATGTAGCACAAATATTACCCAGATGTAGCCCACATATAGCCCAATGGCAAAAGTGTGCAAAACACTTTTTATTTTTATTTTTTTGCAGTTTTATGTAGTGCAGACTGGTCAGGTATTGGAGCGTTGCATCTTAAAACATGACCCCCTACACTACAAAAACACCACTGCACTACCCTAAACCCTAAAACACTACCCCAGCACGACCCCCTACACTACACAAGCACCACTGCACTATCCTAAACCCTAAAACACTACCCCCAGCATGACCCCCTACACTACACAAACACCACTGCACTACCCTAAACCCTAAAACACTAACCCAACACCACTGCACTAACCTAAATCCTAAAACACTACCCCCAGCACGACCCCCTACACTACACAAACACTACTGCACTACCCTAAACCCTAAAACACTACCCCCAGCATGACCCCCTACACTACACAAACACCACTGCACTACCCTAAACCCTAAAACACTACCCCCAGCACGACCCCCTACACTACACAAACACCACTGCACTACCTTAAAACCTAAAACACTACCCCCAGCATGACCCCCTACACTACCCAAACACCACTGCACTACCCTAAACCCTAAAACACTACCCCCAGCACGACCCCCTACACTACACAAGCACCACTGCACTACCCTAAACCCTAAAACACTACCCCCAGCACGACCACCTACTCTGCCCAAACACCACTGCACTGCCCTAAACCCTGAAACACCAGCCCCTGCATGACCCCCTACACTGCCCGAACACCACTGCACTGCCCTAAACCCTGAAACACATACCCTAGCACGACCCCCTACACTGCCCGAACACCACTGCACTGCCCTAAACCCTGAAACACCACCCCTTCACGACCCCCTACACTGCCCGAACACCACTGCACTACCCTAAACCCTGAAACACCACCCCCAGCATGACCCCTACACTGCCCGAACACCACTGCAATGCCCTAAACCCTAAAACACTACCCCCAGCAAGACCTCCTACACTGCCCGAACACCACTGCACTGCCCTAAACCCTGAAACATCACCCCCAGCAAGACCCCGTACACTGCCCGAACACCACTGCCCTAAACCCTGAAACACCACCCCCAGCACGACCCCCTACACTGCCCGAACACCACTGCACAGCCCTAAACCCTGAAACACCACCTCCAGCACGACCCCATACACTGCCCGAACACCACTGCACTGCCCTAAACCCTGAAACACCACCCCCTGCACGACCCCCTACACTGCCCGAACACTACTGCACTGCCCTAAACCCTGAAACACCATCCCCAGCACGACCCCCTACACTGCATGAACACCACTGCACTGCCCTAAACCCTGAAACACTACCCCCAGCAAGACCCCCTACACTGCCCGAACACCACTGCACTGCCCTAAACCCTGAAACACCACCCCCAGCAAGACCCCCTACACTGCCCGAACACCACTGCCCTAAACCCTGAAACACCACCCCCAGCAAGATCCCCTACACTGCCCGAACACCACTGCACTGCCCTAAACCCTGAAACACCAGCCCCAGCACGACCCCTACACTGCCCGAACACCACTGCACTGCCCTAAACCCTGAAACACCACCCCCTGCACGACCCCCTACACTGCCCGAACACCACTGCACTGCCCTAAACCCTGAAACACCACCCCCAGCACGACCCCCTACACTGCCCGAACACCACTGCACTGCCCTAAACCCTGAAACACCACCCCCTGCACGATCCCCTACACTGCCCGAACACTACTGCACTGCCCTAAACCCTGAAACACCACCCCCAGTACGACCCCCTACACTGCACCGAACACCACTGCACTGCTCTAAACCCCGAAACACTACCCCCAGCAAGACCCCTACACTGCCCGAACACCACTGCCCTAAACCCTGAAACACCACCCCCAGCAAGACCCCCTACACTGCCCGTACACCACTGCACTGCCCTAAACCCTGAAACACCACCCCCAGCATGACCCCCTACACTGCCCGAACACCACTGCACTGCCCTAAACCCTGAAACACCACCCCCAGCACGACCCCCTACACTGCCCGAACACCACTGCACTGCCCTAAACCATGAAACACCAGCCCCAGCACGATCCCCTACACTGCCCGAACACCACTGCACTGCCCTAAACCCTGAAACACCACCCCCAGCACGACCCCTACACTGCCCGAACACCACTGCACTGCCCTAAACCCTGAAACACCAGCCCCAGCACAACCCCGTACACTGCCCGAACACCACTGCACTGCCCTAAACCCTGAAACACCAGCCCCAGCACGACTGCCTACACTGCCCGAAAACCACTGCACTGCCCTAAACCCTGAAACACCAGCCCCAGCATGACCCCCTACACTGTCCGAACACCACTGCACTACCCTAAACCCTCAAACACCAGCCCCAGCACGACCCCCTACACTGCCCGAACACCACTGCACTGTCCTAAACCCTGAAACACCATCCCCAGCAAGACCCCCTACACTGCCCGAACACCACTGCACTGCCCTAAACCCTGAAACACCACCCCCAGCAAGACCCCCTACACTGCCCGAACACCACTGCACTAAAGCCTGAAACACCACCCCCAGCAAGACCACCTACACTGTCCGAACACCACTGCACTGCCCTAAACCCTGAAACACCACCCCCTGCACGACCCCCTACACTGCCCAAACACCACTGCACTGCCCTAAACCCTGAAACACCACCCCCTGCACGACCCCCTACACTGCCCGAACACCACTGCACTGCCCTAAACCCTGAAACACCACCCCTCAGCACGACACCCTACACTGCCCGAACACCACTGCACTGCCCTAAACCCTGAAACACCACCCCCAGCACGACCCCTACACTGCCCGAACACCACTGCACTGCCCTAAACCCTGAAACACCACCCCCTGCACGACCTCCTAAACTGCCGGAACATCACTGCACTGCCTAAACCCTGAAACACCACCCCCAGCACGACCCCCTACACTGCCCGAACACCACTGCACTGCCCTAAACCCTGACACATCAACCCCAGCAAGACCCCCTACACTACCTGAACACCACTGCCCTAAACCCTGAAACACCACCCCCTACACTGCACGAACACCACTGCACTGCCCTAAACCCTGAAACACCACCTCCAGCAAAACCCCTACACTGCCTGAACACCATTGCTCTGCCCTAAATCCTGAAACACTAGCCCCAGCATGACCCCCTACACTGCCCAAACACCACTGCACTGCCCTAAACCCTGAAACACCACCCCCAGCACGACCCCCTACACTGCCCGAACACCACTGCACTGCCCTAAACCCTGAAACACCAGTCCCAGCAAGACCCCCTACACTGCCTAAACACCACTGCACTGCCCTAGACTCTGAAACACCAGCCCCAGCAAGACCCCCTACACTGCCCGAACACCACTGCACTGCCCTAAACCCTGAAACACCAGCCCCAGCATGACCCCTACACTGCCCGAACACCACTGCACTGCCCTAAACCCTGAAACACCAGCCCCAGCACGACCACCTACACTGCCCGAACACCACTGCACTGCCCTAAACCCTGAAACACCAGCCCCAGCACAACCCCCTACACTGCCCGAACACCACTGCACTGCCCTAAACCCTGAAACACCAGCCCCAGCACGACCCCCTACACTGCCCGAACACCACTGTACTGCCCTAAACCCTGAAACACCAGCCCCAGCACGACCCCCTACACTGCCCGAACACCACTGCACTGCCCTAAACCCTGAAACACCACCCCCTGCATGACCCCCTACACTGCCCGAACACCACTGCACTGCCCTAAACCCTGAAACACCACCCCCTGCAGCACCCCCTACACTGCCCGAACACCACTGCACTGCCCTAAACCCTAAAACACCACCCCCTGCACCGCCCCTACACTGCCCGAACACCACTGCACTGCCCTAAACCCTGAAACACCACCCCCAGCACGACCCCCTTTACTGCTCGAACACCACTGCACTGCCCCAAACCCTGAAACACCACCCCCAGCACGACCCCCTACACTGCCCGAACACCACTGCCCTAAACCCTGAAACACCACCCCCTGCACGACCCCCTACACTGCCCGAACACCACTGCACTGCCCTAAACCCTGAAACACCACCCCCTACACTGCCCGAACACCACTGCACTGCCCTAAACCCTGAAACACCACCCCCAGCACAACCCCCTACACTGCCCGAACACCACTGCACTGCGCTAAACCCTAAAACACCAACCCCAGCATTACCCCCTACACTGCCCAAACACCACTGCACTGCCCTAAACCCTAGAACACTACCCCCAGTACAACCCCCTGCACTACCCGAACACCACTGCACTACCCTAAACCCTAAAATACTACCCCCAGCACAACCCCCTACACTACCCGAACACGACTGCACTGCCCTAAACCCTCAAACACTCCCCCAGCACGACCCCCTACACTACCCGAACACCACTGCACTGCCCTAAACCCTAAAACACTCCCCCAGCACGACCCCCTACACTACCCGAACACCAATGCACTGCCCTAAACCCTAAAACACTCCCCAGCACGACCCCCTACACTACCCAAACACCACTGCACTGCCCTAAACCCTAAAACACTACCCCGCATGACCCCCTACACTACCCAAACACCAATGCACTACCCTAATCCCTAAAACACTACCCCCGCATGACCCCCTACACTACCCTAAACCCTAAAACACTACCCCCGCACGACTCCCTACACTACCCAAAGACCACTGCACTACCCTAAACCCTAAAACACGACCTCCTACACTACACAAATACCACTGCACTACCCTAAACCCTAAAACACTACCCCTACACTACACAAACGCCACTGCACTACCCTAAACCCTAAAACACTACCCCCAGCAGTACCCCTACACTACCCAAACACCACTGCACTAACCTAAACCCTAAAACACTACCCCCAGCAGTACCCCTACACTACCCAAACACCACTGCACTACCCTAAATCACTACCCCCAGCACGACCCCCTACACTACCCAAACACCACTGCACTACCCTAAACCCTAAAACACTACCCCCAGCACGACCCCCTACACTACCCAAACACCACTGCACTACCCTAAACCCTAAAACACTCCCCCAGCACGACTCCCTACACTACCCAAACACCACTGCACTACCCTAAACCCTAAATCTACCCCCAGCATGACCCCCTACACTACACAAACACCACTGCACTACCCTAAACCCTAAAACACTACCCCCAGCACGACCCTCTTCACTACCTAAACACAACTGCACAATTTGTTACAGGCGTTGCAACGCAGGCCTGTGGTGCTTACTGGAAGTACCTAGTGGGCTAGTTGGGCCCCAGGGACCCTCAGGATTCAAGGTGACCTAATCCCCCAACTTAAAACGCACCACGGGGCGCGTTTGCACAGTGGTGAAGGGAGGGGGCGGGGCCTCAGGTGACATGTGCGCAAACACGCCCTGTGGTGCGTTTTAAGTTGGGGAATTAATTCCCTTTGAATCCTGAGGGACCCTGGGGGCCAACTAGCCCACCAGGTACCTTCAGTAATTACAACAGAGTTGCGTTGCAGAGAGGTGAAAAAGGTGCGTGGCCTCGGAACGCCTCTCTGCAACTCAGCTCTGTGGTCCTAACTGTAGGTACCTGGGGGGCTAGTTGGGCCCCAGGGACCCTCAGAATTCAAGGGGACTTAATCCCGCAACTTAAAATGCGCCACGGGGTGCGTTTGCACACATGTCACCTCAGGCCCCCTCCCTTCACCACTGTGCAAACGCGCCCTGTAGCGCGTTTTAAGAGGTAGTTTTAATCCCCCTGCCCTATTATGTACTAGGGACTTGCAGAGGAGGTCATGCTAATCACAGGGGTACCCCAACGCATAGTGTTCCCTAGTGTATGTAGGTGTTTTCACTGTATTCTAAGTGTCTTTTAGCATAGCACTGGCTCTGGTTAGTCAGAGTCAGTTACCACCAGTACCCGTCTGAAAAAGTTGTGCGCACAGGATGATTTTGCAACAAGGCCTCTTTCTGCTCCTCTGTTGGTTCTTTCTGCACATCTTTTGCTTCTTTCTGTGCGTTTTTTCTTCTTTCTTCACATGTCCTACCTCTGTAGGCATAGTTAGAAACTAGCATTTAAAAAAACCTTTGAAATTCACTTAAAAAATCATAGGTTTCAGGCACGTTATAGTTAGAAATTAGCATTTAAAAAACCTTTGAAATTCACTGAAAAAACCATAGGTTTCAGACACGTTATAGTTAGAAATTAGCATTTAAAAACCTTTGAAATTCACTGAAAAAACCATAGGTTTTAGGGACAGTTATAGTTAGTTGGACATTTCACTCGTACAAAACCATAGAAATTCCCCCGTTATAGTTAGTTCAGCTAACTATAACTTGCGCCCCCGCAATGCACTGCTGATGACGTCACACATTACATCACTTATGACATGGTCAGTGACATCACTGATGACATCACTGATGACATCTCAAATGACATCACTGATGACATCATCCATGTGATAGTTTCATGCATCTTCTCACACCCTAATATAACTTTTGATACACCCACTCTAAATTACAGACTGCCATTCTCAAAACCATAGACACTCCAACACCAAAAACTACATACCCACTCACTGATTCTTAGGTCTACACACACATCCACTCACTCACCCGTACAGTCACTCATACTTAGTCACTCAGTACAGGACTATCATATGCACTCATACACCTATATAAACACTCACACACCGCCACTCATCCATAGAGGTACTCACACACCTAGTCAGTCATGCAAAAAACTTAATCACACACCCATTTACTCACCTATACAGTTATACACACACCAGCTCACTTACTCATACAAATACTAGCACATTCTTACGCTCTTATAAAATCACTGATACAAGTACACACTCATCCATACAGCCACTCTCACAATCACACACTCTCACTTATAGCCATTTATATACTCCAACACACATATATACTGCCTTTCACATATGTAGTTACTCACACATGTACCACTGAGATATACATTCAATCACTAATACACCCATACACACACTCACCCACCCATACAGTCCATCACAGATGCACTCTTGAAACCATGCACCCAGTGAATCACCAACTCACACATCTATGCACAGAGTCACATACACCCCACCCACACAAACACTCAGGCACCCATACAGATACTCAGACAATCAATCAATAACCCATGTAGACACTCATGTAGCTATTCAGAAAGCCATGCAGCCGCTTACAAACCAACAGACAGACGGATACAGACATTCACACAGTTTAGTCACTAACCCATGCATTCAGTAAGATACATTTAATCACTCACTTGTAGAGTCAGTCACTCACGTACTAAATCATCCATTCAGACACTTATACACCCACTCATTCTTCAATACGCCTTTCCCTATATATATTAAACATATTTAAACTTTACAGAAACACACAGTCACTGGATGATGTCATCAGTGATGTCATTTGAGATGTCATCAGTGATGTCATCAGTGATGTCACTGACCATGTCATGAGTGATGTAATATGTGACGTCATCAGCAGTGCATTGCGTGGCGCGAGTTATAGTTAGCTGAACTAACTATAACGGGGGAATTTCTATGGTTTTGTACTGAGTGAAATGTCCAACTAACTATAACTGTCCCTAAAACCTATGGTTTTTTCAGTGAATTTCAAAGGTTTTTTAAATGCTAATTTCTAACTATAACGTGTCTGAAACCTATGGTTTTTTCAGTGAATATATATATATATATATATATATATCATCCAAAATTCGCCACGCATAGGAGCCCACGACCTTCGCAGGGCGGCCAGTGCTGCTGGTGCGAGGCTTCCAACATATAAATCCACATAAATCCCTCCTTGACACTTCAAAAGAGGTGCACCGACTCTGGTTGTGTTGCGTTCAAATCCGTTTAATACATGAAATATGAACAGAGGTAGGAGGCTCACAGTCCCAACGTTTCTGCTCCGTAGAGCCTTGATCACGGGAGAAAGTCTCTTTGCTTTTGAATTGCCCACGTGATTCTTTTAAAGCGCAGGCCATATTCTTTGCAAAGTGCGCAGGGGGAAAAGTAACCAACTTAAAAAGGAACGTGAACAGCGCGATTAAGTCCATGACATTAAAGTACTACTGCGCTGGAAACCTTCTTCTTTCTTTAATGTTTTCCCCTTGCACAATAAATTAAGTAAGCTTCAGCTGCACAGTCTGTTTTGACATTTTCACTTACTTCTTGAAAGCAACAACAGCCCGCAATGCCGGAATTCCTTCCTTTTGCTTCCCTTACTCGCCACACTCAGAGAATTCTTACGTTTCTCCGGGGGCAAGCAGGTCAGGCTCCAGTAATTAACACCATCCAAAATTCACCACGCATAGGAGCCCACAACCTTCGCAGGGCGGCCAGTGCTGCTGGTGCGAGGCTTCCAACATATAAATCCACACAATCCCTCCTTGACACTTCAAAAGAGGTGCACCGACTCTGGTTGTGTTGCGTTCAAATCCGTATAATTCATGAAATATGATCAGAGGCAGGAGGCTCACAGTCCCAACGTTTCTGCTCCGTAGAGCCTTGATCACGGGAGAAAGTCTCTTTGCTTTTTGAATTGCCCACGTGATTCTTTTAAAGCGCAGGCCATATTCTTTTGCAAAGTGCGCAGGGGGAAAAGTAACCAACTTAAAAAGGAACGTGAACAGCGCGATTAAGTCCATGACATTAAAGTACTACTGCGCTGGAAACCTTCTTCTTTCTTTAATGTACTTTAATGTCATGGACTTAATCGCGCTGTTCACGTTCCTTTTTAAGTTGGTTACTGGGGGGCGGTAGTCATACATTGAGACTTGTAAATAAAAGATATATTTCTTGGTGATATAGGATATAACAAAATCATTCCCCTTTGAAGTAGTGGTAAAAGTATATGTGAGCAAACAAATTGCTCAAGAACCAAGGAGGTTTTAGCGGAGTAGATAATAGATAGTTATAAAAATGTATGTAAAGGCACTGAAGAAATTATATTAAAAAAAATATATATATATATAAAAAAACATAGAATAATTTTGTAAGATCAGCTGAAGTAATGTACACAAATAGGGTGACTTTTAGGTATTTTTAAAAAAAATATGGGCAATTATAAATGTTCTCACTTTTAGTTTAAACAACTGACTACATATCCCACAATTCAACATGGAGGGTTTGATCGAAAATGATGATGTCAGAGATCACATGTTGTTGGAAAAGTGTATTAATTGGAGGATTCAAAAGTAACATGTTAACCGTGATCAAGTAAACTGTGTTTACGAAACGCGTCGGTTGTTCCTCTAACTGGATACCTTGTGGAAAATAAATTAATTGGAGAAGACTATACTTTGTGAGTGCGGTTTCTATAATCTGAAAGGATTAATGTGGATATAATTAATACGGCGGGGCTCTGCCTTGGAACTTGCACCGGATTGAAAGCGCCAGGGGTCCGTACGAACTCGAGCCAGGAGGGAGTAATATACATATATATTCACTGAAAAAACCACAGGTTTCAGGGATGTTATAGTTAGTTGGGCATTTCACTCGTACAAAACCAGAGAAATTCGGCCGTTATAGTTAGTTGAGCTAAGTATAACTCGCGCCCCAGCAATGCACTGCTGATGACATCACATATTACATCACTCATGACATGGTCAGTGACATCACTGATGACATCACTGATGACATCTCAAATGACATCACTGATGACATCATCCAGTGACTGTGTGTTTCTGTAAAGTTTAAATATGTTTTATATATATATAGGCCAAGGTGTATTGAAGAATGAGTGGGTGTATGACTGTCTGAATGGATGATTTAGTAGGTGTGTGACTGACTGTATAAGTGAGTGAATAAATGTGTCTTACTGAATGCATGGTTTAGTGACTAAACTGTGTGAATGTCTGTATCGGTCTGTCTGTTGGTATGTAAGCGGTTGCATGGGTTGGTGAGTAGCTACATGAGTGTCTATATGGGTTATTGATTGCTTGTCTGAGTATCTGTATGGGTGCCTGAGTGTCTGCGTGGGTGGGGTGTGTGTGACTCACTGCATGGATGTGTGAGGGGGTGATTCACTGGGTGTATGGGTTCAAGAGTGCGTCTGTGAGGGGCTGTATGGGTGGGTGAGTGTGTGTATGGCTGTGTTGGTGAGTGAATGGATGTCTCATTGGTACATGTGTGAGTAACTACATATGTGAAAGGCAGTATATGTGAGTGTTGGAGTATATAAATGACTATATTTGAGAACGAGTGATTGTGAGAGTGGCCGTGTGGATGAGTGTGTGCTTGTGTCAGTGATTGTATAAGAGAGTAAGTATGTGTTAGTATCTGTGTGAATAAGTGAGGTGGTGTGTGTATAACTGTATAGGTGAGTAAATGGGAGTGTGATTGATTTTTTGCATGACGAACTAGCTGTGTAAGTAACTCTATGGGTGAGTGGCAGTGTGTGAGTGTCTGTATAGGTGTATGAATGCATATGATAGTGGCTGTATTGATGAGTGACTGCATGTATGAGTGACTGTATGGGTGAGTGAGTGGATGTGTGTGTACACCTAGAAATCAGTGAGTGGGTATATAGTAACTAGTATTGGTGCGTCTATGGTTTCGAGAATGGCAGTCTGTATTTTACAGTGGGTGTATCAAAGGTTATATTAGGTGAGGAGGTGCATCAGAGGATCACGTGGATGATGTCATCAGTGATGTAAATTGAGATGTCATCAGTGATGTCACTGACCATGTCATGAGTGATGTAATATGTGATGTCATCAGCAGTGCATTGCGGGGGTGCGAGTTATACTTAGCTCAACTAACTATAACGGCCGAATTTCTCTGGTTTTGTACGAGTGAAATGTCCAACTAACTATAACGTCCCTGAAACCTGTGGTTTTTTTCAGTGAATTTCTAAGGTTTTTTAAATGCTCATTTATGACTATAACGTCCCTGATACCTATGGTTTTTTTCAGTGAATTTCAAAGGTTTTTTAAATGCTAATTTCTAACTATAAGGTCCCTGAAACCTATGGTTTTTTCAGTGAATTTCAATGGTTTTTTAAATGCTAATTTCTAACTATGCCTACAGAGGTAGGACATGTGCAGAAAGAGGAAGAAAGGCGCAGAAAGAAGCAAGAGAAATGCAGAAAGAGGCAGCAGAAGTCTAGAAAGATGAAGAAAAGTGCAGAAAGAAGCAAGAGATATGCAGAAAAAAACAACAGAGTTGCTTAAAGAGGCCTTGTTGCAAAGTCATCCTGTGTCCCCAACTTTTTGCTGACTGGTACTGGTGGTAACTGACTCTGACTAACCAGGCCCGGAGCCAGTGCTATGCTGAAAGACACTTAGAATACAGTGAAAACACCTACATACACTAGGGTGCACTATGGGTTGGGTACCCTTGTGATTGGCATGACTTCTCCTGTAAGGCCCTAGTACATAATAGGACAGGGGAATTAAAACTACCTCTAACTCAGAGGTGCAGAAAGAGGCAAGAGCAGTGCAGAAAGAACCAACAGAGGTGCTGAAAGAGGCGCAAAGGGTGCAGAAAGAGAAAGTGAAGTGCAGAAAGAGGCAAGAGAGGTGCACAAAGAGGCAAGAGAGGTACAGAAAGAGGCAGGAGGGGTGCAGAAAGAAGGAAGAGAAGTGCAGAAAGAGGCAAGAGAATTGCTGAAAGAAGCAACAGAGCTGTAGAAAGAAGCAAGAGAATTTCAGAAGGAGGCAAGTGAGGTGCAGAAAGAAGCTAGGGCAGTGCAGAAAGAACCAACAGAGGTGCAAAAAGAGGCAAGAGGGGTGCAGAAAAAGGTAGGTTAGGTGCACAAAAAGGCAAGAGAGGTACAAAAAGAGGCAGGAGGGGTGCAGAATAAAGGAAGAGAAGTGCAGAAAGAAGCAACAGAGGTACTGAAAGAGGCGCGAACGGTGCAGAAAGAGCAAGAGAAGTGCAGAAAATAGCAACAGAGGTACAGAAAGAGGCAAGAAAGGTGCAGAAAGAGGCAGGAAAGGTACAGAAGGAGGGAACAGGGGTGCAAAAAGAAGAAAGAGGGGTGCAGAAAGAGAAAAGAGGGGTGCAGAAAGTAGCAAGAGCAGTGCAGAATGAACCAACAGAGGTGCAAAAAGAGGCAAGAGGGGTGCGGAAAAAGGTAGGAGGGGTGCACAAAGAGGCAAGAGAGGTACAGAAAGAGGCAGGAGGGCTGCAGAAAGAAGGAAGAGAAGTGCAGAAAAAGGCAAGAGAATTGCTGAAAGAAGCAACAGAGGTGTAGAAAGAAGCAAAAGAAGTGCAGAAAGAGGCAAGTGAGATGCAGAAACAGGCAAGAAAGGTACAGAAAGAGGGAAGACGAGTGCAGAAAGAGACAACAGGGGTGTAGAAAGAAGCAAGAGAAGTGCAGAAAGAGGCAAGTGAGATTCAGAACCAGGCAAGAAAGGTACAACAGGGGTACAGAAAGAAGTAAGACAGGTGCAGAAAGAAGCATAGAATGTGCAGAATGAAGCAGCAGCGGTGCAGAAAGAGGCAAGAGAAGTGCAGAAAGAAGCAACAGAGGTGCAGAAGGAGGCAAGAGAACTGCAGAAAGAGGTAAGAGAGTTGAAGATACAGGCAAAAGAGGTACAAAAAGAGGGAACAGAGGTGCAGACAGAGGCAAGAGAGGTGCAGAAACAGGTAAAAGGGGTGCAGAAAGAGGCAAGAGGGGTGCAGAAATTTGCAAGATAGGTGCAGAAAGAAGCAAGAGCAGTGCAAAAGAACCAACAGAGGTGCAAAAAGAGGCACGTGAGGTGCAGAAGGAGGCAAGAGAACTGCAGAAAGAGGCAAGCGAGTTGCAGAAACAGGCAAAAGGGGTACAAAATGAGGGAACAGGTGGGCAGACTGAGGCAAGAGAGGTGCAGAAATAGGGAAGAGGGGTGCAGAAAAAGGCAAGAGGGGTGCAGAAATTTGGAACAGAGGTGCAGGGAGAAGCCAGAGCAGTGCAGAAAGAACCAACAGAGGTGCAAAAAGAGGCAAGAGGGGTACAGAAAGAGGCAAGTAAAGTGCAGAACGAAGCAAAAGAGGTGCAGAAAGAACCAACAGAGGTGGAAAAAGAGGCAAGAGGGATGCAGAAATGGGTAGGAGAGGTGCACAAAGAGGCAAGAGGGGAACAGAAAGAGGCAGGAGGGGTGCAGAAAGAGGAAGAGAACTGCAGAAAGAAGCAACAGAGGTGCACAAAGAGGCAAGTGAGGTGCAGAAAGAAGCAAGACAGGTGCACAAAGAAATAAAAGAAGTGCAGAAAGAAGGAACAGAGGTGCAGAAAGAGTCAAAAAGGGTACAGAAAGATGTAAGATGGGTACAGAAAGAGGCAAGAGGGGTACATAAAGAAGCAAATGCGATGCAGAAACAGGCAACAGACGTGCAGAAAGAGGGAAGAGAGGTGCAGAAAGTAGAAGAGATTTGCAGAAAGAGGCAAGAGAAGTGCAGAAAAAGAAAGAAATGTGCAGAAAGAAGCAACAGAAATGCAGAAAAAGGCAGGAAAGGCGCAGAAGGAAGCAAGAGTGGCTCGCACACCATTAGTACCAATTTAACACCCACATTTAGCAATAAGTAACAGGTGACCATTCAAGGTTTCCAAAGGGCCTTCCACCACGCTGTAACACTTGTAGCTGCATTTTTGGTAACGTTTGAGCCGTTTGAGCTAGAAACAAGGCTTTTTTTGTTCAAATCTGCAGATTAGGGAGCAGATGATGAATTATATGACTAATGCAGAAAATGTATAATTGTGCGAAAGTCGGTGCAGCCAAACAGTCGCATAATTCCAGTGGCCCTGCTCATACCTCTGACTAGGTCCACAAGTGCTCCTCAGTGATTCCTTCTTTTTTTGTCTCACTGAGTTCATAGTTGAGCTTCTATGGAAATGAGGAAGACTAAACCTGAGGTTACCACTCCACAACACAGACTACCATACCACATAATTACTCTTCATAACACATAATCCCACTCTACATAATTTCTATAAACTAAATACCACATACTTTCTATCCACATAATTTCACTGCACAACATACTGCATAATTCCACTACAAACAATGTACATCCACTCCACTTAAAAAAACATTAGTAAAAAACATTTACATTTACAACGCCAATAGCTCTAATTCTCGCAAATGCGAAACCTATTACACTGCAAAGAGTTCTTTAACTAGTAGTCGCGTTTGCAGAGTGGTGGAGAAAGGGTGCTGGGCCTCTGACCAGCGCTCAGGAATTCCGCTGCGTAGAACTTACAGGAGGTACCAGAAGGGCTTCTTGGCCCCCAAAGTCCCTCAGGAGTAAATTGGAATTCATCCCCCATCATGTAGTCTGCCAGGAGGCGCGTTTGCAGAGTGATGGAGAAAGGGGGGCATGGCCTCCGAAGACGTCTTAGCAATCCCACTGTGTGGGACTTACTGGAGGTAACAAGAGGGGTAGTTGGCCCCCAAGGACATCCTTGGGTGCCAACTACCCCTCCTATTACCTCCAGTAAATCCCACACAGCAGGATTGCTAAGTTCTCATAGCAGGCCACACCCCCTTTGCCCACCACTTTGCAAACGTGCTCCCTGGGGCGCTCTTGGATGGGGATTGAAGTCCCCTTCGCTGCTGGGGGTCCTTTAGGGGCCAACTAGACTACCTGTTACCTCCAGTAAGCCCCACACAGTGGGATTGCAGAGATGTGGACACAGGCCAAGCCCCCTTTCTCCACCACTATGCAAACGTGCCTCCTGGCACGCTCTTGGTTGGGGGATGAAGTACCCTTTCCTCCTGAGGGTCCCTAGGGGCGAACTAGCCCTCCTGTTACCTCCAGTAAGCCCCATACAGCTAGATTGCTGAGAGTGCTCAAAGGCCACGCCCCCTTTTTACACAACTCTGCAAACATGACTCCTGGCGCACTGCTGCTCGGGGGATGAAGGCGTGGCCTCGGACCACCTCTCAGCAATCCTACTGTATGGGGCTTACTGGAGGTACCTGGTGGGCTAGTTGGCCCCTAAGGACCCATTAGATTCTAGGGGACTTCCTCCCCCAACCCAAAACGAGCCAGGAGGCGTGTTAGCAGAGTGGTGCATGGAGGGGGCGGGGCCTCCGGTGAGATGCCGGCTGCTGTTTTTTTTCCATTGTTCAAAGGAGGGCTGTGTGGCCCCCTTCTCTTAACATTTTTTGAGCCCTGGGGACCCCATGACCCAGGTCCTGAGCTATTGACCCCGGGGTCCCTATCCTCCAGGGCCTGGCCTCGTTATTTTCATTTATTTTTGCCGGGAGGGGGGCTGCGAGGCCTCCCTCCCCTGGGCCACTTCTGGCCCCGGGGAACCCATCCCCCGGGGCCTGGCCAGCCTGCTTTTTTTGAGGAGGGGGGCCACATGGCCCCCCTCCTGAGGACAATGGGGACCCCATCCCCCGTGGCCGGCCCTCCGTTTTTAAATTTTTTTTAATTAAAGGGGAGGGGGGCCAAGTGGCCCCCCTCCTGGCCAACTTATGGCCCCGGGGACCCCATCCCCCGGGGCCTGGCCCCTTTTTAAAAATTTTTAAAACATTTTTAATTAGGGGAGGGGGGCGCGTGGCCCTTCTCCCCTGGGCCACTAATGGCCCCGGGGACCCCATCCCCCAGGGCCTGGCCTCTTTTAAAAAAAAATAATTGTTAATTAGGGGAGGGGGGTCACGTGGCCCACCTCCCAAGCCACTTCTGGCCCCGGGGAACCCATCCCCCGGGGCCAGCCCTCAAGTTGGGGACTGTGGGGGGAGCCCCGATGCCCCCACAGTTCCTGCCATCTCCCCGCCTCCTGCGGGAGCCGGCATTGCTTTTCGGCAAGGGGAGCGGCTAACATGCAGCTCCCCTTGCCCAAAAGCAATTCTGCTTTGCTTCGTTGAAGCGAGATCAGGTTTCCTGCTCTCACTTCAACAAAGCAAAGCAGGAGTTTGCTATGACAGGGGAGGTGGCGGTCCCCGGGGCTTGGGGGGCCTGTGAGGCCCCCCACCCTTATTTTAATTAAGCCCCGGGGAGGTGGCGGTCCCCGGGGCTTGGGGGGGCCCACGAGGCACCCCGCCAATATTTAAATTAAGCCTCGGGGATGTGGCGGTCCCCGGGGCTGCGGGGGCCCCGCTGGCCCCTGCTATATAATTATACATTGCCCCCCGGACCTGGCCCACCAGGGGGCTTAAGATTAACGAAGCGCGGGAGCCCGCTTCGTTTTTTTAAATTTTCTCAGCCGATTGGGACCTCACAGAGCCTTGGAAACCGCATCTGTCCTAAATCCAAGACCTGTGCTCCACAATATGAGCCCAACATTTGACGAGCTTCGTGGCCCCCATTTTCACTGGGTGGTGCTGGCTCAGCGGCAGGACGGCCGCTTAAACATTCCGCTCACAAGGTTGCCCATCAGATAAGCCGCACTCAAACACAGGTTTGCTCAACAGAGCCTTTAATGGTATGGGCAGTCACGCTTTCCACAAATTGCAACAACTGACTTCACCAGCCCGACGCGTTTCGAGTAATCTCTTCATCAGAGGCCACAGTAGTCTTATATTGTGGAGCACAGGTCTTGGATTTAGGACATATGCGGTTTCCAAGGCTCTGTGAGGGCTTTGCACAAAATTGAGATTGCATCCATCAGTGGACTCAATTACGGGACTTCTATTCCCACAAGGCTACGTGTTGTCTCATAAGGAGCCGCCCATCTGGGTGCACGATATTGCCGGATTACGGAACTGCAAGACCGCTATGCACTCTTCTGACTACTGTGGCCTCTGATGAAGAGATTACTCGAAACGCGTCGGGCTGGTGAAGTCAGTTGTTGCAATTTGTGGAAAGCGTGACTGCCCATACCATTAAAGGCTCTGTTGAGCAAACCTGTGTTCGAGTGCTGCTTATCTGATGGGCAACCTTGTGAGCGGAATATATATATATATATATATATATATATATATATATATATATATATATATATTACCTACTGGCATTCGCCAGTAGGTAGTTATAGTCAGGACCTAGTTTCCATAGGAAAAGCGTTTTTTCTTTTGCCAATATCTTTGGCGTCGTTCGACAACTCCCCGCGAAATTTTCAAAAGTAATTGTTCACTCAGATCAGCTCCTGTCTTGAAAGTTTCGGGGTGATTCGTTAAGCAGGGGCCGAGAAAAAAGGGGGGTCCCAAAACATGTTTTCTCCATGTTAATTTCCATATGAAACTTTAGACGCGGCTACAGCCCGAACTGCTGAACGGAATTACACCACAAGGCTACGTGTTGTCTCATAAGGAGCCGCCCCTCTGGGTGCACGATATTGCCGGATTACGGAACTGCAAGACCGCTATGCACTCTTCTGACTACTGTGGCCTTTGATGAAGAGATTACTCGAAACGCGTCGGGCTGGTGAAGTCAGTTGTTGCAATTTGTGGAAAGCGTGACTGCCCATACCATTAAAGGCTCTGTTGAGCAAACCTGTGTTCGAGTGCTGCTTATCTGATGGGCAACCTTGTGAGCGGAATATATATATATATATATTACCTACTGGCATTCGCCAGTAGGTAGTTATAGTCAGGACCTAGTTTCCATAGGAAAAGCGTTTTTTCTTTTGCCAATATCTTTGGCGTCGTTCGACAACTCCCCGCGAAATTTTCAAAAGTAATTGTTCACTCAGATCAGCTCCTGTCTTGAAAGTTTCGGGGTGATTCGTTAAGCAGGGGCCGAGAAAAAAGGGGGGTCCCAAAACGTGTTTTCTCCATGTTAATTTCCATATGAAATTTTAGACAAGGCTACAGCCCGAACTGCTGAACGGAATTACACCAAATTTGGCAGAGAGATAGCTCTTGGTCCAGAAAGCGCGCTTTTAATTAAATGGTGTAAATCCGTCCAGTAGTTTTTGAGATATTTAAAGATTTACAGATATCGATATTTGAGTATTGTGAGATCTGATTGGCTGAGCCGTCCCGAGCACGAGCTGGCCTCTGATTGGCTGCCAACACTTAAAACTAGGACGCGTTGGCAGCCATCTTGTGACTCGGTTGAAACGAGTAGGGGGGAAAAGGGGGAAAAAAGTAGAAGAGGGCAGGGTAGGAACATATGTTTTCGACAGTGTCGCGTGCTATGTTTAATTAAGCCCCCGGGTGGGCCAGTTCCCGGGAGCAATGTATAGTTATGATGCGGGGTTTACTTCTGTCAAGGGGACCGCCACTTTCTCGGAGCAAATATAATGATATGGGGGGTACACGTCTTCCCTCCCCCTCCGCCCCGAAGAGCAGCACATCCTAGGAGGTATACGTAAAATATAAGTGTGGAGGGTTAAGGCTCCCCCACACTGTCCCGGGGACCACTACTTCCTCGGGGCATTTACAATTAAAATGCGGTGGCTACTTTTGTCATGGGCACGTAGTTTCCAGGGGAAAATATAATGATATGGGGGGGCATGCGTCTCCCTCCGCCCCAAAGAACAGTACTTCCCTGGAGTTATACATAAAATTTCAGTGTGGAGGGGTGAAGCCTCCCCTACACTGTCCCGGGGCATTCATGAATTAAAATGCGGGGGTCTGTTGCGGACTGCCGGCCCCGGGGAGCACGATGTTCCTGGGCCTTTAAACTTCTGCTTCGCTTCATGGAAGCGAGAGGAGGAAATTTGCTCTTGCTTCCGTGAAGCGAAGCAGATTTGCTTTTGGCAAAGGGAGCTTGCACGGAGCAGCTGTCTTTGTTCAAAAGGAATGCCGGCTGCCGCAGGAGGCGGGGAGCTAGCAGGGACTGCTGGGGCATTGGGGCTCCTTGCGCGGTTCCCAAACATTGTGGCCAGGCCCTGGGGGATGCGGTTCCCAGGGCCTAAAATGGCCCGGCTGAGTTCTGAGTTATAGGGTGGCTCTAAAAAGAGCCCTTGTTTTCATTATGAGTTTGTTGGAGTTACATGTAAGTGCGGATGCACAGCTTCAGGTTGTTGAGAAAAACTCTGTTTCCTTGATCTGTAAAATGAACTCCATCACTTCTGTATATGTCATCCATATCGAAACGTAGATTGTTGTTGTAGATGGACCCCATTCTATGATCTCTGAGGTATGCAGAAACAGCTTTATTGACATTCTTCCTATCTTTCTCAATCTGAGGACAGAATTGATTTGACCATTTCCACTTTTGTCTTTGGCATATATTGGAGTATACAAAGACAGTTTGAGGTGAAAGCAACATCAATTGTGCAAAGGTATCCTTCGTTAGCATTTCCAGACCTACCCTAGTCAATGTGCCTAGGTCATTGCCACCACAGTGCACAATCATGAGGTCAGGGGGTTGGAGATGCAAAAAATTTTAATGAAAGGCAACAATTGGTGCCACTTTAATCCTCGCTGTGCAAACCATTTAATGTCCACATTTGTAAACCTAGGTCTTTGTCAATATGTCTGTGTTCAGCATACCTTTTGCACTAGAAAACATAGCTGTGTCCTACGATTCACACTAGTATTTTGAAGGTATGGCTGGAAGGAATCAAAAGATGTCTGTAGCTCATGTAGTCCGTTGGTAGAATGAGAAATATGTTAAAAGGTGGAGAAGAAGCTTTTTTTGAGAAAACCGATAACTGATTGGCTGATGAAGAACATTGTGCAGTGAAAACTAGGGTGCATGTTACTTTCGTGAAAAAGTATGTTTCTGATTGGTCAATAAAAAATGTTTGAAACGAACACTACATAGGATACGATCAGACATGCAGAAGTCAACCACACCTGCTACTTGCATTTGGAAGGTACTGTTCTGAATTTTAAAAAATGGTGAACTTGTGACCTGCACCTGCCGTTGAATGTTGCAGAAACTGTTGGGATGAAATATGGTGAACTTGTGACCCACACCTGCCGTTGAATGTTGCAGAAACTGTTGGGATGAAATATGGTGAACTTGTGACCCGAACCTGCTGTTGAATGTTGCAGAAACTGTTGGTATGGAAACTGCCAATAAGGTGATTGGGGGAGGTGTAGAAATAACTGTGGTATTAAAATATGAAATGCAAAATTAATTACAACTGATAAGCTATTAAAGTTAGTTTTTCAAAATGAGTAGTATGTCTAGAAGAAGTGTGTTGCAGCAGTATTATTAGAAATAGGCTTCTGAATTGTCGAAAGGGTTCGGGGCTGTATGGCGATGCAGCAGTGTGGGGGAGTCTCCAATCCACAAAACAAGAGAACCAGTTTGGGACGTTTTAGAAGAGAGTTAGAGAGGGTTAATATGAGTAACCAATAGAAATGTGTTTTGCAATTTGAAATAATGAAGGAACGATTTTGATTTGTTATTTACATCTATTTCTGTGCGGAAAGAGAGGGAAAGTTTGCCATTTCTGGTTTTATCCTTGATGAGAGTCTTGAATTACAGTTATTGTGTGAGAAAGAAAATATTGCATGCATTTGTGAAATTTGAAATCTGCATACCAACTACAGAGGTGAGTTACAAATTAATAAGGTGTGTTATATATTGTGTAGTAGTGGTTAAGTCTTTGGAGCGATATTTTTAAGTTTGAAAAAAATATTTTTTTTAAATAACATAGTATTACAGAAGTGTGCTGTTTCACATTTGTTACAAAATGTGCATAGAGTGTGAGTAGTTGCTGAACAAGTATCCCATATATATTTAGGTGTCTTCGAGAAAGAAGAAGTGCAGTTTGTCATGTTGAAAGGAGTGCATGGTTTTGAAAGTGAGGTGCAGGGTTGATTTGGGTTCCAAATTCGACCCGGGCAACATAAAGGAAATGGCGCACGTTTGCAGATTGTGCCTTGTCGAAAAATACTGGGGAGGGGTTTAGAAGAGGCATGTTTTATTAACTTGAGGGAGATGGAAAAAAATGGAAATGGAGACGTTGTGCTCTGAATATAAGTGAAGGTAACTGTCACACTCTCTGCCCGTGCAGAATCTGCAGACATTAGAAGGCCGGCAGATCGAGAGACTAAGAATGACACGTCCCTTGACCCCCTCACCTCCCCCCCATGCTTCCTCCACCTCCCTGTTTGTAAAAGGAAGGTAACAGAGGCGTATTTGCTTTGAAAAATATTACTTGGATCCTCACTGGGCTGCTGGTACCACCTGAACAGCAGAGAGAAAGTCCCAATTGCCTTTTATGCTACAGAAAAAAGCGACACACAGTTTCAACATATATCCTGGCCTATTGTACATTGGCCGTGTGCACGGATTTGTTTATACTGGTGAACTATACATGATTGTCAGGCTCCGTGGCGAATCTGTGTACAGTAGAGGGTCCTACAGATCGAGAGACTAGGAATGATATGTCCTTTGACATCCCCCTCTCCTCTTACACCCCTTCAACGCTTCCTTCTTCTCCGTTTGTTAAAGGAAGGTAAGAGAGGCCTATGTGCTTCGACAAATATTAGTTTAACCCTCACTGGGCTGCTGGTACTACCTGAACAGGAGAGAGAAACTTCAATCGCCTTCCATGCTACACAAAAAAGCGGCACACATTTGCAACTTACAGACCGGCCCATTGTACATTCTCCGAGTGTTTGTCTTAGCAGTGTGACTTTGTTGAGGTATGTGTATATTTCTACATGTATTTTCACACGTGTTATGCATCGGAAGATCTGATACCTAAAAAACACAGGTATATATCTATTTGTAAATTTCTTTTAAGTAGGTGCTACTAGGAAAAGGCACAGCCAGATGTACGCATGCTTTCAGTAATATGGTGAGACTTTCAACTGTGATATGGAAAGGGTTTCTGCTTTGTATTTGGGTAGAGTCAACACTGTTAGTAGTTGCTGAGGAGTGAAGATGCAAAAGACAAATGAGGTCAACGACATGCTGGCAAAGGGATTAGTGATTATGGTACTTCGTATGAGTCTTTGGGAAGGTATTGTTGAAGTGCGCCGTTCATATTTAAGTGTCTTCGTGAAATGAGGAATGCAGTCTCTTATGTTGAAAGGACTGCATGGTGTTGTGACTGAGGTACAGGGTTGAATTAAGATCCAAAATCGGCCCAGTCAATGTAAGAGAAATAGGCACGTTTGCAGATTGTGCCTTGTCGGAAAATACAGGGGGGGAGGGGGTTTCTTTACAAGAGATATGTTTTATGAATGTATGGGAGATAAAAAAGAAATGGAAAAGTTCCCTGCATATTTTGTGTACGGATTTGTTCACACTGGTGAAGTACATGTGAATATAAGTGAAGGTAATTGTCAGGCTTTCTCCCTGTGCTGAATCTGCGTATATTAGAAGGCCAGCAGATCAAGAGTTTGGGAACGACATGTTCCTTGACTCCCCCCTCCATTCTCTCCCCCCAACGCTTCCTCCCTCTCCTCTTTCTAAAAGGAAACTAACAGAGGCCCATCTACTGTGAAAAATGCCACTTAGACCTTCACTGGTCTGTTGGCGGCATCTGTACAGCACAGTGAAAGTCGCAATCGGTTTCAATGCTACACGAGTGCAGTGTGTCATGTTGCAAGGACTACATGGTCTTGTGACTAAGGTACAGGGATGATTTGGGGTCCAAAATCGGCTCTGGAAATGTAAAAGAAATGGCCTTCTGCAGATTGAACCTTGTCTGAAAATATTGGGGGGGGCTTTAACAGGGACATGCTTTATTAACTTCAGGGAGATGAAAAAAATGAAATGTTGCCTGCACACTTGGTGCACAGGTTTGCTCACACTCGTGAAGCACATGTGAATATAAGTTAAGGTAATTGTCAGGCTTCCTCCTCGTGCTGAAGCTGGCTACATCACAGGGGCGGCAGATCGAGAGACTGGAAATGACACGTTCCTTGACCCCCCCCTTCTTCCTCCCGCTCTCTAACGGTTCCTCTCCCCTCGTTTGTGAAAGGAAGGTAACAGAGGCCCATCTGCATTGACCCTCACTGGGCTGCTGGCAGCATCTGAGGAGCACAGAGAAAGTCGTAATCGACTTCTATGCTATACAAAAAAGCCGCACACAGTTGCAACATACATATCGCCCCAATTTACATTGCTTAATGATTCGTCTTAACAGTTTAAGTTTGCTGAGGTATGTCTATGATTCAACATATATTTTCACACGAGTCATGTATCGGAAGATCCGATACCTATAAAACACAGGTATAGATCTATTTGTATGTTTGTTTTAAGTTAGCAGCTAGATAGCAAAAAGACCTGCCACCCATTCTTTCTCTTTTAATTACTGGGATTTTAACCCTCCCCGTCCCCAGGGACCGCAGGGCCCTAGCCGGAGTATAGGGTAGCATTAACTTATGTAAGTAGCTGGGACCTTTTCCCTGCAGGATCCGCTGACTTACACACATGGCCTTAAAGAGGATTCTTTTTCTCACCGGGAGCCAGTGTAGAATATCCAGAGCATTTCTGGAAGAGGCTCTCCTAGGGAGCATCAGAACAAGGCGGGCTGCCGCGTTCTGTATACACTGTAATCGTTGCACACTCCCACCACTGGCGCCTAGGTAAAGGACATTCCCATAGTCCAGGCGGGAGGTCACCAACGCGTGGGTTAGAGTTTTCCTGGCGGCTACGGGGAGCACGTCCAAGACCTTCCGAAGATTTTTCATTATTCGAAACATTTTCCGGCCACCGTTCTCGTATGGTAATCAAACGAGAGTTTAGAATCCAACCATATCCCCAGGTTCTTAACCTGGTTACTGGGGATGGGAATAGTGCCCAGACTCTGTGGCCACCACCTTGATGACCATATTGAGGGAGCCTTCCCTACAATCAAGACCTCCGTTTTACTACCGTTGAGTTTTAGACAGTTATTTGACATCCACTCTTCCAGCTCCTGTAAACAGGAGGCGAAAGTAGTGGCAGCCTCCGTGTGGGCCTGGGAGAGGGACACTATCAGTTGAGTGTCATCTGCATATGACACAACACTGATGTCATATTTCCTGATGATGTCTGCCAGGGGGCCATATAAAGATTAAAAAGAGTAGGGCTAAGTATAGAGCCCTGGGGAACCCCTGAGCTAGTTTAATGCTCTTGGAGAAGTGAGGTCGTTGGGATACTTGAAAACTTCTGTCTTGTAAAAAGGATCTCATCCACTTCAGAGCCAGCTTATCCAGCCCTCCTACCTTAAGGCGCTGTAGCAGTGTTGAGTGGGCGACGGTGTCAAAAGCGGCACTAAGGTCCAACAGGACCAGTGCCACCGTCTGCCCTTCATCCACATGCCTACGAATGGTTTCAGTAGACAGAAGCAGAGCTGATTCTGTAGAGTACGTGGCCCGAAAGCCTGATTGTGTCGGGTGGAGTAAGTCGTGTTGATCCATGTGCATAGTCAGTTGAGTGTTGACCACCTTTTCTGCTATTTTAGCAAAGTAGGGCAGAAGAGAAACTGGTCGTAGGTTCTCCAACTGACTTGCACTTACACCCGGCTTCTTTTTATAGGGATAATTACCGCCTCCTTCCATTTTTGTGGGACCACCCTAAGTCAAAGGAGAGTTCTAAGAGGTGTCCAATGTAAGGTATTAGTACCTCCATACTCTCCTTCATCATTTTTGGAGTCATAGGGTCCCTGGGAGAGCCGGACTTAATGCTCAAGGCTATCTTTTCAAGATCATCAAAATTCGGGAGGTTAAATCTGGAGAGGCGAAATGCCTCCTCCATAACGCATGTTCCAGTCATTTCTAACCTCCCATTGCGTGGCATCCTCCGGGAAGGTGTTGTAAATCTTTCCCACCTTCTCAGCGAAAAATCGGCAATCTGGTTACAAGACTCCAGTGAATCGTTGCTAGGAGCTGTAGTTCTAGCCAGAGATGATAGGTCCTTAAAGATCCTAAATAACTCTTTCGAAGAGTTTTCGGCCTGCTCTATCTTCATATTATAGTACACTGCCTTAGTTTTCCTAACAAGCGTATGGTATTGTTTAAGGCTAGTTTTATATATGGCTCTACTCAGATCTGAAAAATCTCTTCTCCAGTTTCTTTCCAGGCGCTTACAGGACGACTTAGCCACCCTAAGTTCTTCGCTGAACCAAGGGGCAGAAATGGACTCTCTCCTCGGTACACTCATGGCCCATGGGGCAGCTCTGTCTAATGCCTCCGTTATCCTTTCTTCAAGCAAATTGCAGGCAGAATCTGCATCGCTACCACCCGGAGGACCGCCCTGCTGGAGGGCTTGATTGAAGTTGGCTGCTGAAAAACCAGCCCATTTCCTCCTTCGCGTCCCTACCCCTGTCTCTTTCAGCAGGGGAGTATTTGGTATCTTCGTGCTAAAAGAGATCATATAGTGGTCTGTCCATGGGACTACATTAGGGTTTTCAACTGTTATGTCCGCCCAGTTGGCAAAGATTGGATCTAATAAATGGCCATGTTGGTGAGTAGGGAGGGAGGACTGCAGCACCAGCTGCAGCGGCCAATTCCTGACAGAGCTCTTGCGCTGCAGTATTATTAATAGCGTCAAAATGTAAATTCATATCTCCTAGCACCAGTACTTTAGAGTATCGCAATGCCGGTTGAATTACTAGTTCCCTAAGGCTAGATGTGAACTGTGCAATAGGACCCGGTGGTCTGTAAATTAAAAACCTTTCATGACATAATTAGTATTCGCCATGATAGTAAAGAAGCCTACCTCACTGGCTTCGATAGTGGCCGCTTCTAGTGAGCATTGTACCGATAGTTTGTGGATAATAGCTATCCCTCCCCCTAATCACTTGGCGATCAAGTCTAACGATCCCATAGTTCAGAGGGAGGGCCTCAAGGATCTCAGGTGCAGAATCCTCATTCAACCAGGTTTCAGTCAAAAACATGATATCTGGCTGATTATCAGTCAGATAATCATGTACCTCATATTTATGTTTATTAAGGGATCTACAATTGACCAGTATCATTTTAAGATCCTGTTTCTTGTTAGGTAGTCCTCTGTTACCCTCCATCATATAAGAGCAGTAGCTGCATCTGTGAGTACCATGACCCATCTGTATGCTATGTTTACATCGATCTTGGATGGGGGGACACATCATATATAATTGCTCTGCAGTATATGAGTAAGATAGTGCGCAATTGGTAGGGGTTCCTGCCCCAAGCCCCGGCCGGCCGCGGACGGGCGCAGACGGGCTTGCCTTTGGCGCGCCTTCGGCGCGCCGGCGGCGCGTCCGCTGCGCGTCCGCCCTGACATGCGTATTAAATAGTTTCCTGCCCCCTCCAACTAGACCGCAAATTGCCGTCCAGCCCAGGAGACCGGAAGTGCTTCCCCTTCTTTCCCTGCCCTCCGTTCAATCGGCACAAAAACGCCGCGACGGACCGGGCGGGAAAAACAGATTCAAGAGTGGAGGCTTGATGCGAGATGTAGCCCAGCCGTGAGTTAACTCAGTATGTCCTTATTATTTAAAAAACAGTATTTCCGTTTTCACATTACACAAATTGAATATTTTTAAAAACGTGCTATCCGGTTCAAGTAAAAAACACTGTTAGAATACTCTTCGATTATTACCGCTACAGACGGGTCGTAGCAGACACTGCCACTGTCTACCTTTCACCGCTGCGCGTCCGCCCTGACATGCGTATTAAATAGTTTCCTGCCCCTCCAACTAGACCGCAAATTGCCGTCCAGCCCAGGAGACCGGAAGTGCTTCCCTTCTTTCCCTGCCCTCCGTTCAATCGGCACAAAAACGCCGCGACGGACCGGGGCGGGAAAAACAGATTCAAGAGTGGAGGCTTGATGCGAGATGTAGCCCAGCCGTGAGTTAACTCAGTATGTCCTTATTATTTAAAAAACAGTATTTCCGTTTTCACATTACACAAATTGAATATTTTTAAAAACGTGCTATCCGGTTCAAGTTAAAAAACACTGTTAGAATACTCTTCGATTATTACCGCTACAGACGGGTCGTAGCAGACACTGCCACTGTCTACCTTTCACCGCTGCGCGTCCGCCCTGACATGCGTATTAAATAGTTTCCTGCCCCCTCCAACTAGACCGCAAATTGCCGTCCAGCCCAGGAGACCGGAAGTGCTTCCCCTTCTTTCCCTGCCCTCCGTTCAATCGGCACAAAAACGCCGCGACGGACCGGGGCGGAAAAACAGATTCAAAAGTGGAGGCTTGATGCGAGATGTAGCCCAGCCGTGAGTTAACTCAGTATGTCCTTATTATTTAAAAACAGTATTTCCGTTTTCACATTACACAAATTGAATATTTTTAAAAACGTGCTATCCGGTTCAAGTTAAAAACACTGTTAGAATACTCTTCGATTATTACCGCTACAGACGGGTCGTAGCAGACACTGCCACTGTCTACCTTTCACCGCTGCGCGTCCGCCCTGACATGCGTATTAAATAGTTTCCTGCCCCCTCCAACTAGACCGCAAATTGCCGTCCAGCCCAGGAGACCGGAAGTGCTTCCCCTTCTTTCCCTGCCCTCCGTTCAATCGGCACAAAAAACGCCGCGACGGACCGGGGCGGGAAAAACAGATTCAAGAGTGGAGGTTTGATGCGAGATGTAGCCCAGCCGTGAGTTAACTCAGTATGTCCTTATTATTTAAAAAACAGTATTTCCGTTTTCACATGACACAAATTGAATATTTTTAAAAACGTGCTATCTGGTTCAAGTTAAAAAAAACACTGTTAGAATACTCTTCGATTATTACCGCTACAGACGGGTCGTAGCAGACACTGCCACTGTCTACCTTTCACCGCTGCGCGTCCGCCCTGACATGCGTATTAAATAGTTTCCTGCCCCCTCCAACTAGACCGCAAATTGCCGTCCAGCCCAGGAGACCGGAAGTGCTTCCCCTTCTTTCCCTGCCCTCCGTTCAATCGGCACAAAAAACGCCGCGACGGACAGGGGCGGGAAAAACAGATTCAAGAGTGGAGGCTTGATGCGAGATGTAGCCCAGCCGTGAGTTAACTCAGTATGTCCTTATTATTTAAAAAACAGTATTTCCGTTTTCACATTACACAAATTGAATATTTTTAAAAACGTGCTATCCGGTTCAAGTTAAAAAAAACACTGTTAGAATACTCTTCGATTATTACAGCTACAGACGGGTCGTAGCAGACACTGCCACTGTCTACCTTCACCGCTGCGCGTCCGCCCTGACATGCGTATTAAATAGTTTCCTGCCCCTCCAACTAGACCGCAAATTGCCGTCCAGCCCAGGAGACCGGAAGTGCTTCCCCTTCTTTCCCTGCCCTCCGTTCAATCGGCACAAAAACGCCGCGACGGACCGGGCGGGAAAAACAGATTCAAGAGTGGAGGCTTGATGCGAGATGTAGCCCAGCCGTGAGTTAACTCAGTATGTCCTTATTATTTAAAAAACAGTATTTCCGTTTTCACATTACACAAATTGAATATTTTTAAAACGTGCTATCCGGTTCAAGTTAAAAAAACACTGTTAGAATACTCTTCGATTATTACCGCTACAGACGGGTCGTAGCAGACACTGCCACTGTCTACCTTTCACCGCTGCGCGTCCGCCCTGACATGCGTATTAAATAGTTTCCTGCCCCCTCCAACTAGACCGCAAATTGCCGTCCAGCCCAGGAGACCGGAAGTGCTTCCCCTTCTTTCCCTGCCCTCCGTTCAATCGGCACAAAAACGCCGCGACGGACCGGGGCGGAAAAACAGATTCAAGAGTGGAGGCTTGATGCGAGATGTAGCCCAGCCGTGAGTTAACTCAGTATGTCCTTATTATTTAAAAAACAGTATTTCCGTTTTCACATTACACAAATTGAATATTTTTAAAAACGTGCTATCCGGTTCAAGTAAAAAAACACTGTTAGAATACTCTTCGATTATTACCGCTACAGACGGGTCGTAGCAGACACTGCCACTGTCTACCTTTCACCGCTGCGCGTCCGCCCTGACATGCGTATTAAATAGTTTCCTGCCCCCTCCAACTAGACCGCAAATTGCCGTCCAGCCCAGGAGACCGGAAGTGCTTCCCCTTCTTTCCCTGCCCTCCGTTCAATCGGCACAAAAAACGCCGCGACGGACCGGGGCGGGAAAAACAGATTCAAGAGTGGAGGCTTGATGCGAGATGTAGCCCAGCCGTGAGTTAACTCAGTATGTCCTTATTATTTAAAAAACAGTATTTCCGTTTTCACATTACACAAATTGAATATTTTTAAAAACGTGCTATCCGGTTCAAGTTAAAAAAAACACTGTTAGAATACTCTTCGATTATTACCGCTACAGACGGGTCGTAGCAGACACTGCCACTGTCTACCTTTCACCGCTGCGCGTCCGCCCTGACATGCGTATTAAATAGTTTCCTGCCCCCTCCAACTAGACCGCAAATTGCCGTCCAGCCCAGGAGACCGGAAGTGCTTCCCCTTCTTTCCCTGCCCTCCGTTCAATCGGCACAAAAAACGCCGCGACGGACCGGGGCGGGAAAAACAGATTCAAGAGTGGAGGCTTGATGCGAGATGTAGCCCAGCCGTGAGTTAACTCAGTATGTCCTTATTATTTAAAAAACAGTATTTCCGTTTTCACATTACACAAATTGAATATTTTTAAAAACGTGCTATCCGGTTCAAGTTAAAAAAAACACTGTTAGAATACTCTTCGATTATTACCGCTACAGACGGGTCGTAGCAGACACTGCCACTGTCTACCTTTCACCGCTGCGCGTCCGCCCTGACATGCGTATTAAATAGTTTCCTGCCCCCTCCAACTAGACCGCAAATTGCCGTCCAGCCCAGGAGACCGGAAGTGCTCTCCTTCTTTCCCTGCCCTCCGTTCAATCGGCACAAAAACGCCGCGACGGACCGGGCGGGAAAACAGATTCAAGAGTGGAGGTTTGATGCGAGATGTAGCCCAGCCGTGAGTTAACTCAGTATGTCCTTATTATTTAAAAAACAGTATTTCCGTTTTCACATGACACAAATTGAATATTTTTAAAAACGTGCTATCTGGTTCAAGTTAAAAAAACACTGTTAGAATACTCTTCGATTATTACCGCTACAGACGGGTCGTAGCAGACACTGCCACTGTCTACCTTTCACCGCTGCGCGTCCGCCCTGACATGCGTATTAAATAGTTTCCTGCCCCTCCAACTAGACCGCAAATTGCCGTCCAGCCCAGGAGACCGGAAGTGCTTCCCCTTCTTTCCTGCCCTCCGTTCAATCGGCACAAAACGCCGCGACGGACAGGGGCGGGAAAAACAGATTCAAGAGTGGAGGCTTGATGCGAGATGTAGCCCAGCCGTGAGTTAACTCAGTATGTCCTTATTATTTAAAAACAGTATTTCCGTTTTCACATTACACAAATTGAATATTTTTAAAAACGTGCTATCCGGTTCAAGTTAAAAAAACACTGTTAGAATACTCTTCGATTATTACAGCTACAGACGGGTCGTAGCAGACACTGCCACTGTCTACCTTTCACCGCTGCGCGTCCGCCCTGACATGCGTATTAAATAGTTTCCTGCCCCTCCAACTAGACCGCAAATTGCCGTCCAGCCCAGGAGACCGGAAGTGCTTCCTCTTCTTTCCCTGCCCTCCGTTCAATCGGCACAAAAACGCCGCGACGGACCGGGGCGGGAAAAACAGATTCAAGAGTGGAGGCTTGATGCGAGATGTAGCCCAGCCGTGAGTTAACTCAGTATGTCCTTATTATTTAAAAAACAGTATTTCCGTTTTCACATTACACAAATTGAATATTTTTAAAAACGTGCTATCCGGTTCAAGTTAAAAAAACACTGTTAGAATACTCTTCGATTATTACCGCTACAGACGGGTCGTAGCAGACACTGCCACTGTCTACCTTTCACCGCTGCGCGTCCGCCCTGACATGCGTATTAAATAGTTTCCTGCCCCCTCCAACTAGACCGCAAATTGCCGTCCAGCCCAGGAGACCGGAAGTGCTTCCCCTTCTTTCCCTGCCCTCCGTTCAATCGGCACAAAAAACGCCGCGACGGACCGGGGCGGGAAAAACAGATTCAAGAGTGGAGACTTGATGCGAGATGTAGCCCAGCCGTGAGTTAACTCAGTATGTCCTTATTATTTAAAAAACAGTATTTCCGTTTTCACATTACACAAATTGAATATTTTTAAAAACGTGCTATCCGGTTCAAGTTAAAAAAAACACTGTTAGAATACTCTTCGATTATTACCGCTACAGACGGGTCGTAGCAGACATGCTTTATTAACTTCAGGGAGATGAAAAAGATTAAATGTTTCCTGCACACTTGGTGCATGGGTTTGCTCACACTCATAAAGCACACATGAATATAAGTCAAGGTAATTGTCAGGCTTCCTTCTTGTGCCGAAGCTGGCTACATCACAGGGCCAGCAGATCGAGAGACTGGGAATGAGATGTCCCTTGACACCCCCCCTTCCTCCCGCTCCCTAACGGTTCCTCTCCCCTCGTTTGTAAAAGGAAGGTAACAGAGGCCCATCTGCATTGAAAAATACCACTTAGACCCTCACTGGGCTGCTGGCGGCATCTGACGAGCACAGAGAAAGTCGTAATCAACTTGTATGCCATACAAAAAAGCTGCACACAGTTGCAACTTACATATCGTCCCAATTTACATTGCTCGACAATTCGTCTTAACAGTTTAACTTTGCTGAGGTATGTGTATGCTTCAACATGTATTTTCACACGAGTTATGTATCGGAAGATCCGATACCTTTAAAACACAGGTATAGATCTATTTGTATGTTTCATTTAAGTATGATGCCACTAGGAAAAGGCACAGGGAGATGCATGCATCCTTTCAGTAAAATGGTGAGACTTTCAACTATGACATGGAAAGGGTTTCTGGTTTGCATTTGGGTAGGCGCAACATTGTTAGTAGTTGCTGAGTAGTGAAGATGCAACAGGCAAATGAGGTTAAAGACATGGTGGCAAAGAAATTAGTGCTTATGGTACTTTGTATAAGTGTTTGGGAAGGTATTGTTGAAGAACGCACTATATATTTAAGTGGAATGAGTAGTGTTTTGATATTTGAAATAAAGAAAATAGCAATGTAAATAATTGCTTGGTAGTTAATATCAGTAATCATATGTAATTATTTGAAAATATTGAATAGATGTAAGAAACTATTGAAACTGTTCTTTGTTTTTCAGAAAATTATTTAGTTTGTATCAGAAATTCAAGATGGCAAGAAAAGAGAAGAAAACAAATAAAACAGATCTACTTAAAGAAAAGTAAAAAGACTGCGTTACAAGCAAATGACAATGTTACTAAGGATAAAGTTTGTTCAGGTAAGAGCACTAAACACTTTCTTAAAAGAGTTGTCGAGAAATTACACGAACAGAATAGGAATGAAAGGAAAAAGAAGAGTTTTCAACTAAGGAGAAGGAGAATGACACTTCAAATGGTAAAAAAAAAGTGTTTGGGGGAAAACAACACGTTACACGAAGACAAAAACAATTTCAACAGATTCGACAACGACTCTTTCGAAGTAGAGTAATTCAGAATTTATTGAAAGATTGTAAGAAGTATAAAAGAAGATTACTAGCATATAAGCAGAAGCAACAGATTGAAACTGTAGTAGATACTGCTTTTGATTTGAAACGAAAATTATTTATTTTAATATTGAAGAGAAAGAAAACATTGGATAAAATAATGAAGTTTCTGAAAGACAAAAGCAAAAGAAAAAGACTTGTTAATAGAAGGAACTTTTGTAAAAGTTTTACTGGTGAATGGAAACACACTTCTACTAGTGAGCCTTTCTTTAATGAAGAAAGCTACTTTCAACAAAACACATTAGCGTTTTCAGTTGATACTAGTGGTCGATGCTACGAAGTTAAAAACGGTTTTCCCATTCTAAAAGAAGAAATGGTTGTTAGGAGTGCAGAAGAATTAATAGCTGAAGAAGTGCAAGGGAATCGCACACAAGCTCCTGTATATAAGTGGGATTGTAGCAGTATTTGCAGTATTCGACAGGAATCTATTGACATAATGCGAAATTTTTACGACAATATGCAAACACAAGCGTTAAACAGAAGATTAGGTTATTACAAGGACTAGATCCATGTAATGTAAGACAATATACTAAGTTGCACGGACATTCTCTGGCTTGTCTTTCAAGAAAAGTGTGTAAAAGTACTTTTCATCACTTAAGAATGTTAGCAGTACACCACTCAGGAATGCGGAAGTTTGTAAGGAAAATGTACTATGTAAAAACTCCTGCATTATGTTTAAGTGAAGTGAACACAACTCTTTTACACAGTTGTTTATCAGTGTGAAAAAATGTGTGATGAAATTGAGTTTCTTTTTTTGGTTTAGAACTGCAGTTTGTAGAAAGTGAGAGCTTGACAAGTGCAGATGTTGAAGAACATGGGAAAGAGATTAGCATTGATCAGTTTGTAGAAAAAGTTAGATAGTTTAAGACAGTGTCGTCTGAAAAACCAAACTATGGGGTCATTACGATGACAAAGTCCGCCCGCCATCGCAATGGAAAAAGGGACCGCCCGCAAGAGGTGCAGCGGTCCCGCTGCGCCTATTAGGATGCGACCGCCACCATGGCGGTCGCATCCTGTATATTTAACATTGTGGTGGGCGGTGCTGTATTCAGCACCCGCCACAATGTTAAAAGGGCATGTTGTGCATTTGCATGCACAACGTGACAGGCACCGCGCGGTGCCTGCCACCTTGTGCACGCAAATGTCGGGGGTACCATGGGTACCCCCCAAATGCAGCCACCCACCCCCAACCACCTGGGGGCCCGCAACGGGCCCCCAAAGTCAATCTCTGCAAGCCTTTCCATGGCGGAGTCTCCGCCATGGAAAGGCATGAGACCGCTATCATCGTAATATGGATGGCGGTGCCTGCAAGGCACCGCCACCATATTGCAGGCCTATTCCGCCCGGTAGGCAATCGGGCGGATTGCCTACCGGCGGAAAACTGGCGGACGGTCTTTCCGTCCGCCTGGGTCCCCACTGCCATCGTAATATGGCGGGGGGGAATGTTAGGTGGGCGGACGAAAATGGTGGGCGGATCGCCACCGCCATACGGGCGGCAGCGATCCGCCCGACATCATAATGACCCCCTAAGTTTGTATTTGTTGTCGACGTACTCATTAAAGAAGTCACACTAGGAATGTTAATTTATATTTAAAAAGTGAAAAGGAGAACAATGATAGGTGGCAGCAATTTGGGGCTTACTTGTTGGTGGAAGGTCGATTTGAGTTGGGTACTGATCAACGTATTTGTAAATATTGTAACAACAAATTAGAAGAGAACAAAATGCCAGCTAGAGGAGTACATAACAACTTAGAGTTAGTAGCTATTCCAGAGGAACTGGCAGATTTGAATACATATGAGTCTGTTCTTATTCAATCTGTTCACCCATTTCAAGCTATAATTCGTATGGAGCCTAAAACAGGTAAACTGCCACCAACAGATTTACAAAGAGGTCTGAAAGGAAGAATTGTGTACTTACCTTTAGATTTTAAGAAAAATATTGAAACTGTTGGTGGAGACAAAGAGGAAAATAAGCCAGTAGTTATTCTAGTAAATGGTGTACCAACAAAGAGTCGGAAAATATGGCAAGAGTTTGTAGATGTTAATAAACTTCAAACGGCTACATTATATCTTGTAGAGACAATATTTATTATAAATCTGTAAATGTTGATGAACAGGTAATATGTTTAGAAGATGAATCAGAAATTTCAAGTGGTCAAATAGAGAAAGTGGACAAGTCGAGGAGTGAAGAGATTTATGAACAGTACACAATATGTCCTCTACATTCAAAAGAAGTAATAGGAAACAGCATTGAATTATTTCAAATGAAAAAAGCAAAGGGAACTCCAATGAGTGTATGGGAGAAAAGGTTAGAAGCTCGTTGTTTTCCACAGCTGTTCCCCACTGGACAAGGTAGACGATTTGATGAGCGACCTGTACGGATTTCAGCTTCAGAATATCGCTCAACAAGATTATACTCTGAAGATCCTAGATTTCGACAGTGCATTCCATATATATTTCACCTTTTGTTTGACTAGATCCATGTAATGTAAGATAATATACTAAGTAGCATGGATATTCTCTGGCTTGTCTTTCAAGAAAAGTGTGTAAAAGTACTTTTCATCACTTAAGAATGTTAGCAGTACACCACTCAGGAATGTGGAAGTTTGTAAGGAAAATGTACTATGTAACAACTCCTGCATTATGTTTAAGTGAACTGAACACAGCTCTTTTACACAGTTGTTTATCAGGTAATATGTTTAGTAGATGAATCAGAAATTTCAAGTGGTCAAATAGAAAAAGTGGACAAGTCGAGGAGTGAAGAGATTTATGAACATTACACAATATGTCCTCTATATTCAAAAGAAGTAATAGGAAACAGCATTGAATTATTTCAAATGAAAAAAGCAAAGGGAACTCCAATGAGTGTATGGGAGAAAAGCTTAGAAGCTCGTTGTTTTCCACAGCTGTTGCCCACTGGACAAGGTAAACGATTTGATGAGCGACCTGTACGGACTCCAGCTTCAGAATATCGCTCAACAAGATTATACACTGAAGATCCTAGATTTCGACAGTGCATTCCATATATATTTCACCTTTTGTTTGAAAGTGATTTGTCTTCTCTTTTGTATGCAGTGAACCACATACTTAAAACGGGAGTTCATCAATCACATGTTTCAACCAAAGAATTCATGGACAAAGTTCAACAAACAGATGAAAATTTAGAAGCACAGTTAATTAATATGATGGCATGTCAACGTGGAACCAATGAGTATTGGTTTCATCGTCATGGCGAACTTAAGTGTATGTTAAGAAACTTAGGTACACCAACATGGTTTGTAACAATTAGCTGTGCTAAGTATGCATGGGAAGATTTACTTGAATTTCTAGGAGAAGCAAATTCCAATATAAAAAATATTGAAATGAAGGCACCTGGAGAACTGTGTTCATTGGATCCTGTAAATGTGTGCAGGTATTTTAATCATAGGTTTCAAACTATGATGTCTTTTATCTGCAATAAAAATAATTGTCCTCTTGGAGAAGTTATTGATTTTTTTGGGCGAAAAGAGTACCAAGCGAGAGGTGCTCCGCATATACACATGCTATTATGGATAAGGAATGCTCCGAAATTTGGAACGGATACTGATGAAACAGTATTGTCTTTCATCGAACAGTATGTTACATGTGACATTCCAAGAGAAGGAGGAGAAAAAAGCTTGAGACAACAAGTTTTACGTTTCCAAAGTCACCGTTGTGGAAAGTACTGTCGACGAAAATACAAGTCTAAAGGAAAATTTTATACCAAGTGTCGGTTTGGATTCCCACGTCCAGTAATTTCCAAAGGAAGAGTACATTCTTTTTGGTCTGCTGTAAGGCATACAATAACTCGGAAATCTCCCAAGAATACATACAACGTAAAAAGAACAGAACAGTCAAAGTATATTAATGACTACAATCCAGATATTTTGAAAATATGGAATGCAAACATGGACATTCAATATGTTGCAGATAACTCAATTGCCGTTGCACGCTATGTTACATCATATATAACAAAATCAGAAAAGACAGAGATGAAAGAAATGTGGGAAGAAATTTCACAAGAGAAGAGCCTTAGCAAAAGATTGTACAGCTTTAGCTTGAAAATGCTTTCCCACAGAGTAATTGGATCCTATGAATGTTCGGATCGCTTGTGCTCTTCCAGTTTATATTCAAAGTCATGAGGAATCATTTGGGTAAGTTTAGGTCTTGCCTGCACACGACATAGAGTGTTGAAAACATTAGAAGAAATTGAATACTTAGCACTGAATGAACCAGAAAGTACAGAAGTTCTTAAAACTAATATGTTGGAAACATACTATACCAAAAGAGTCCACATCTGGAAGAGCTATGTCTGTATGAAATACTTCAACATTACAGCTTTAAAAGAAATGTTACACCAAATATAAAACAAGGAAAATATGCAGTAATTGGATGTGATGGTTGTTTAGTAAAACATGCCAAAGGAAATCTTATTAACCAGAGAAAACTCGGTTGCGAAACTCCAGATAAGAGAGAATTTTTCTATTTAGCACTTCTGCAACTGTTCAAGCCATGGCGTAGCAAAACTGAATTACTTGGACATTTCGACTGCTATGAAGATTCTTTTAATGCATGTAAAGATAGCATTGCATGCACATTTTTCCCTACATATCTACAAATGTTAAATGATGAAATTGAACAAGAAAACACTATTGCAGCTGAAATAGCTAACAACAGTTCTCAAGATAGTCCAATTTGTGGTCCACCTAGTCAAGATCCACTGGGACAACCAATAATCGAAAATGAAGCAGCAACAGCCATGAATGAAGTAGAAATTTCAATGCAACAAGCACAACAGGAGAATACTACATTGGAAAACTTAGAAGAACAACTAACTATTGAACAGAAAGAAAATATATCTACAAGTGATGGAACAGATACAACATAGTTTGTTGCATGAAAAAAAAGAATGTCTATTTTCATCATTTAAACCTATTCTTATGTACATCAATGGTCAAGCTGGAACAGGTAAAAGTTTTTAATTAAAGTTTTGACCAGTTCTCTACAGAAAACTAAAGATTCACATTTATCTTGTGTTGTAACAGCTCCAACTGGATTAGTAGCGCACAATATTAAAGGAATTACTTTACATAGATTACTTATGCTACCAGTTGAACATGATAATAAATTGGAATATCAGAAGCTGTCTGGAGATGCTTGTTATGAAGTGTCAAGAGTGCTGAAGAAAATGAAACTTTTAATCATTGATGAGGTGAGCATGGTCTCAAACTTAATGCTTGCCTTTGTACACTTGAGAATGCAACAGGTTTTAAAAACAGATTACGATGTTCTGTTCGGAGGAAAACATTTCATTGTATTTGGAGACTTACTACAACTAACTCCTGTAAAAGGACAACCAGTTTTTAAAAACACTTGTGCATGAAGACACTAGAAAATGTTTGGGAAGTATTGGAAATGTGAACATGTGGTAAATTTTGAATATAAAGAACTTATAAAGAATGTGCGACAAGCAAGTGATGAAGATTATGGAAATATTCTCAAAGGTATAAGAATTGGTGTCCTAACGAAACATGGTAAACAAGCTTTAGAAAGGCGGCTACTAAGGAACTTGTTTATAATTGAAAACACAGCAGCTGAACTAATGTACAAGAAGATTAGAGAAAAGAAGTCTATAGTTTGCCTAATGCCTACACTGCAAGAGTGTTGTACATTTAATCGAGAGCTTCTGAAATTGGAAAAACAAGAAATAGTTCACATTCAAGCTATTGATAAAATTGAGCACCAGGGAGTGACCATTCTTCTTTCAGAGAAATTACAGACTAAATTGCACTCTTTGGAAAAGTCTGTATCTAAAACTGCTGGCTTAGAAAAAACTTTAGATGTATGTATAAACTGTCGGGTAATTTTGCGGCGTAATTTGAATGTAGAAGAAGGTTTAGTAAATGGAGCAATGGGGAAAGTTGTTGATTTTGTAAAATATCAGAACTGAGATGGAATAGAATTCTTCAAAATAAAATTTGATCAGATTACGGAGGTAAGACAGATTGAGCGTTGTGCTGTACATTTTTTGCTTGTAAAAGACTTGTATGTTTGCAGAAAACAGTTTCCTCTGTCTTTAGCATATGCAGTAACTATTCATAAATCTCAAGGTTTAAGTATAGACAGTGCTTTGGTAAATATTGGAAGTACAGTGTTCAAAGAGAGAATTTTATATGTTGCATTATCTCGAGTAAGAACATTGTCTGGTTTGTATTTGATTGATTTCGATGACAACAAGATTAGTGCTGATGTAAATTGTGTAAGAGAATATAATCGTTTAAGAAGACTTTATACACCAAATTTAGGTGAATATCCCATTTATGAGAAACGTGTTGTGTGTTCAAAATGAAAATATGTTAAAGAATCAAGTGTGGTTGAAAAAAATTAAAAAATTGAAGAGAAAGGAAAAGGTGTAAAGAAACAGAACATGGAAAGTGTTGATGACGTTGTGGGATACCAATTGGAAAATAGTTCAGGTATCAACTGTTACGCTAATGTGATTCTGAATGTTGTATTTTATCTACAAGATGTTCATCATGAAATCATGGGAAATCATGAAAAAAGATTATGTTCTGCACTACATTATGTATTTCAACAATTGACAACTGACAGAAGTAAAATCCATACTGCTTGTGGTATTTGCCATCTCTTGGATATATCTACTGGTTCTTTGACCTTCAGTCTTAATATACAACAAGATGCACAAGAATTTCTAATGCTTATCCTTGGAGTATTAGAAGATGAAGGAATACAGATTGAAAACTTATTTGGACTAAGTTACAAATGGGATCATAAATGTGAACAGTGTTCATTAACTTCAAGCACTGAAGTCGACACTGAACGATTCATATACTTAACAATACCAGACTGCAAATCTGTACCTTTTAACAAATTAGTAAAAGCGGCAAATCATGATATGAAATGTTCTCATTGTAAATCAGAGATGTTATCTACATTACACATAGAAAGATATGGAAAATATCTGATTTTAATGCTACAACGTTGTAGAGCAAATGGAAGAAAACTGCTAACCAAAATTAAACATTTTGTTGCCAGTCAAATATCTATTTCTGGAAGAACGTTTACAACAGTGGCTATTATTTTCCATGCTGGACCTACTACAACAACTGGACACTATACTGTGTATTTAAAGTGTAATAAAGGATGGACACATTGCAATGATGCACACTTGGAAATAAAACCCAGATTGCCTTACGAATTACCAAATTCATATTTGATATTTTTGAAGCCAAAGTTCTGAATACATCAATCGGCCTATTGGGAAGATGTAAACACGCTTTAACGAATTCATATTGGATATTTTGCAAACCAAAGTTTTGAATATATTATTCGGCCTGTTGGGAAGATGTGAACAGAAAGTAGATAGCACTGGAAACAATTACTATTTATAACTAGTGTTGGGACTATTATTTGTGCAGATTGGTATTGCATTTGGAAAAATTGCGTTGAAAAGCAAATAGTTTACATATTTGTTCTGTATATTGTAGGAGATGTAAATGAGTGTACATTTTGAAAATGTTCTTGAGATAAATGAAAGATATCCTGTAGAAGAAGAATGTAATGAAAAAATTGAAATGAGGAACACATATAGGTACACATATTGAAAATAATGCTGTACGCTGATTTTTTTTTTTTTCAACAATCTAGTTGATTGCTTTTTTTACCCTGCTGTTTCATGATGATACTACATTGACATCACTGTGTATAATGAAGTTAAGTGGAATCTGAGAACAGCAAAAAAGGGAAAATGAAATGTTATGTAAATCTTAAATTATGTTGTGGTCTTAAAAAAGTAATAGTATTATACATTACATTACATAACAGTTTTTTGGTTTCTTTCATTGTACGTAGTGGTAAACTTTGAAAAGAGTTTTAATGATGAATAGCACCATAGTACTTTGAAATAGTTGAAGAGAGTCATGTTTCTAAATTACCTAAACAGGTAAGATTACATAACATAATATGTATCATAATGTAAAAGAATGTTTGAACAACATTTATATGTTATTTCTTTGAAATTTAAAAATCTGTGATCCTTTATAGTGTTGGGTAACTTTGGTCATATAGGTGATCTAATCTGTTAGGTAGTTTTTCTTTTATACAGACATTATGTAAGCTCTCATGTATCTCTGTAGCACAACGTTAGCATTTAAACCAATAAAACAGACATTAGATTTTCGTTTTTCCATTTGCAGAGGCACAATCTATGCACTGATAGCATCACCCACACAGTACTCCTGCACTTATGCAATCACCAACAGAGTACAAATGTTCTCATACAATCAACCAGGCACTAGTGTTGCATTCAGGCATTCAGTCAGACAGTACCTATGGAGTAATCCATTCACTGAGGCTGTTGCAGGGATTCTGGGTAAGATGACAAGTATGTGTACAATTATGGGACCTTACTAGGTAGCAACTGAGTCATCCTATTACCTAAGTGCCCATAAGGCCCGGAGCAACTTGTTATATTGTATTATTTGCTGTCCTAATCCGTTACAGAGAAATAAATGATTAGACAAACCAGAACACAACATTCCCACATGTCTCAGGAATTCTGTTAACAAGACACACCCTTTAACTGTCACTATTGTATTTGTAACATCTGACACGGACATGAAACATTTTTAAAGATTTATTTTAAATAACATGGCGTAATGTGCAGTATATGTGCCAGAATAAAAATAAAATTGTATGATAGAATTATAATCAGTATAGCAGTGAATCGATATCTGATGAAGGGAGATGTCATCATAAAAAGAGAATAGAGAAAAGACTACCTTGCGTGACGTCCCTCTCCCTGCTAAAAAGAACTATTATTATAAAATAGAACATCTCAGAGCTTTGTCTGCAGACTACATAACTTTTAATATAGATAGTAATTGTAAACTACAGAATTTGTTTCGCTGTTCTCCTTGGAAACGGTTCTATCCAAGTGTGTGTGCCACTTATTCGTATATTCCAATTGCATCACAGTAAGGGGGTTCAACAAGAATTTCAGTGCATATTTTTATTCACTGAAAAAACCATAGGTTTCAGGGACGTTATAGTTAGAAATTAGCATTTAAAAAACCTTAGCAATTGACTGAAAAAAACACAGGTTTCAGGAACGTTATAGTTAGTTGGACATTTCACTCGTACAAAACCAGAGAAATTCAGCCATTATAGTTAGTTGAGCTAACTATAACTCGCGCCCCCGCAATGCACTGCTGATGATGTCACATATTACATCATTCATGTCCTGGTCAGTGACATCACTGATGACATCTCAAATGACATCACTGATGATATCACTGATGACATCATCCACGTGATAATCTGATGCACCTCCTCACACCCTAATATAACCCTTGATACACCCACTCTAAAATACAGACTACCATTTTCGAAACCATAGACACACCAATACCAGTTACTACATACCCTCTCACTGATTCCTAGGTCTACAAACACATCCACTCATTCACCCATACAGTCACTCATACATGCAGTCACTCATCAATACAGCACTATCATATGCACTCAGACACCTATACAGAAACTCACACACCACCACTCATCCATAGAGTTACTCAAACACCTAGTTAGTCATGCAAAGAATCAATCACACTCCCATTTACTCACCTATACAGTTATACACACACCACCTCACTTATTCACACAGATACTAACACATACTTACTCTCTTATACAATCACTGACACAAGCACACACTCATCCACACAGCCACTCTCACAATCACTCGTTCTCACATATAGTCATTTATATAGTCCAACACTCACATATACTGCCTTTCACATATGTAGTTACTCACACATGTACCACTGAGACATCCATTCACTCACCAACACACCCATACACACACTCACCCACCCATTCAGCCCTTCACAGATGCACTCTTGAACCCATACACCCAGTGAATCACCCACTCACACATATATTCACAGTCACACACCCCCCATCCACCCACAGAGACACTCAAGCACCCATACAGATACTCAGACAACCAATCAATAACCCATAGAGACACTCATGTAGCTATTCACCAACCCATGAAGCCGCTTACATACCATCTGACAGACTGATACAGATATTCACACAGTTTAGTCACTAACCCATGCGTTCAGTAAGACATGTTTAATCACTTACTTATACAGTCAGTCACACACCTACTAAATCATCCATTCAGACACTTATACACCCACTCATTCTTCAATACACCTTGGCATATATATATATATATAAAACATATTTAAACTTTACAGAAACACACAGTCACTGGATGATGTCATGAGTGATGTCATCAGTTATGTCATTTGAGATGTCATCAGTGATGTCACTGACCATGTCATGAATGATGTAATATGTGACGTCATCAGCAGTGCATTGCAGGGGCGTGCGTTATAGTTAGCTCAACTAACTATAACGGCTGAATTTCTCTGGTTTTGTAGGAGTGAAATGTCCAACTAACTATAACGTCCCTGAAACCTGTGGTTTTTTCAGTGAATATATATATATATATATATATATAAATATTTATGTTCCACTGTCTCCGCTTCACCTTCTCAACAGAAACACACGGCACCATAGACGGTATGTTTCATTCTTTTTACTAATTCCACCATAGTGCAAACACCCAGATGGACAGTCTACGTATTTCAGCTCTCAGTCTTCTACTGGACCATAGAGCCGCTGCATCTAGAACGGCTTTTTTAAAGTGCCCTTGTGCATTAACCCCTCATTACTGTCTATTGCATTGTATTACTAGATTGCAAGTCTTCACTCTTAAGTGTTGGCAACATTTCAACGCCATGTTATAAATAAATGCAAAGTACATTTTGCAAATTCATCTCGGCAAATTCCTCTTTATGGCAATGAGGTGTTGACAAAAAGTGCAAGTGCGTTATAGGAACATGTGCAAAAGATTGTCAAATACAAATTAGGTAAACAACTGTATGAAAATAATTGATTTTACGTAGTATGATGTAAAATTCCAAAGATAAAAATATAAAATTCACAGATAAAATTTAGAAAAGGATAGGTGGTAAGAATAGTGAATGAGAGAGAGAGAAATTCATTTTATGATTTATAAGGAATACGTTATAATAATTCTCTATATCACCTATCACTCTTTAAACATTATTAACCTCATAAATAAATCCTAATTAAATTTTTCTCTCATTTCATAATTATAAATTTATGTAAAGTACAATATTTACTTTTTTTCACTATTCAACCACCTTAGTTCTAAGTGATTCATCTAGAGTTTGTTCATTTTTCATGTAAGTTTTTATACCACTTGTTGTTAATGTCAACCTATTATGAATATATACATAAAGTGCAAGTGCAAGTGTTCTTTAATATTGAGCTGTTCAATTTAATAATGCCTGATCTAAAATCTTATTCTTTGAGTATATCTGTCAATAGATGTATCATGACATTCTACTCTTGAAAGTTCTAGAATGTAATTCATCTTATGAATGCAATCTCCACATTATAAACAATCTTATATTTTCCTATCTATTGCTTCATAGATAAAGATAAAGGAGACAAATGAGAAGTTCAATAACAGATAAAAAATTCACTTTCCAAATTATTGTCAGTCTTTCAGATGCATATGTAATTCTGCATCAAGGTTATGTCCATATGGAATTTCAGTTCCACTAGCTATAATGAGGTGAGATTCCATACTTCCTAGAATTAAAGTTCTATCACCTCCTCATTCCATTACTCCTACATGTTTTATTCCAAAATATTTCAGCTGTTGATTATCACTTGTATGATATTCTGAAAAATGTTTCGCAATTCGATAGGAAAAATCATGATTCTTTATTGCACGTAAATATTGGAGGATTCTCTGTTTTTACTTATTGATGGTACTCAATACGTATTGTTTCCCGCAGGGACATTCTAGTGCATAGACTACAAGTTTGGAATCACAAGTAATATGCTCTTTAATTTTTTTAATTTTTCCATTCTGAAGTTTATATGAGGATGTATTTAGACCATATTGACATGCTCGGCATTTGGAGAATTTCCAAAAGCCAGGTGTATTTAGCCAAGACAAGGGTGGTGATTTCTTAATGGCAAGATGGCTTTGTGTTAAAATGTCTCCCAAGGAAGCCACTTTCCTATATGTGATACTTGGATTTGCAGTCAATGTTTTTTTCAAAGTTTCATCTAATGCAAGGATTTTCCAATTTCACTGTTAAATATCTTTCAGTTCTTTCTTTTCCTTATTAAAATTCATAATCAAACGTATTTTTTCATTTTCATTTTCTCTTTTATCATTTCTTGGTTGAGGTATCAGAAATTCATCTCTTGATCGTTGTCTAACTTTTTTCCTTGCAGTTTCTATTACTTACCATGGGTAACCTCTTTCAAGGAATCGAACGCTCATTTCTTCCAATTGTTTTTCAATGTCAGATGTTTCTGAGCAGTTCCTTTTTGCTCTCAGCATTTCTCCATATGGAATACTCCATTTTAAATTTTTGGGATGTCTGCTGTTGGCATGGAGAATGCTGCTGCATGAAGTCAGCTTTCGATGTATTTCTGTACAGAGCCTCTGATTCCTTACAAAACCCTGTACATCCAGGAAGATAACACTTTCTATGCTAATGGGAGATGTAAAGGACAAGTTATATTTATTGTCGTTCAATGAGTGCATACAATTCTCAAATTCAGTTTGATCTCCTTCTCATATAACAAAAAGATCATTAATAAATCTTGTCCAGAATTTGATGTTACGATTGTCTTCTTTCCGTACAACTTCTGTTTCCCAGAGTCCCATAAAAAGATTAGCATATGTGGGTGCAAAAGAGGTAACCATTGCGGTCCCCTGTTTTTGTCAAAAATAATTTCCTTAAAAAAGAAAGATGTTATGAGTTAGGCAATATGCTAGCATCTCTGTTAGCATTTCTGAATGTTCCAGGAAACTGATTGATCTTATTTTTAAAAAATATTTTAAAGCTGATATTCCATCCTCATGTAAGATTGATGTGTATAGTGATGTCACATCAATGGTTGCCATTATGTAATCCATTTTCCATGGAATTTTGTCAATTTTATTGAGAAAAATCATTGTATCTCGTAGGTAGGATGGCAAGGAGGTGACATAATCCATTAAGAAAATATCAATAAATCCTGAGTTTTTTACAACCTGGAAACAATTGAACTCACTATTGGTCTTCCCGGTGGATTTATTTATGATTTATGTACTTTCGGTAGAAAAAACATAATCGGAATAATAGGGTGGCCAACTTTCAAATACATATATTCCTCAAAATCAATCAAATCCAAGTCTTTCCACTCCTGCAATTTGTGATGGTATTCTCGAGTTACAGTTTCCCTGGGATTGTTTTTAAGTTTTTCATAATGGTCTTCATTTTTCAATTGTCTGTTGGCTTCCTTTGAGTAATCATCAAGGTCCTTTACCACAATATTACTGCCTTTATCCGAGGCTTTAATAATGATATCAGAATCTTCTTTTAATTCCTTTATCGCTCTGTATTCTCCTTGAGTTAAGTTCAATGATCTTTTATCTTTTTTGTCATGTTTATTTCTGGAGGTTCTTTGCATTAGCTAGTTGATATCTTCTATCATGATCTCATGGAAGAGATCAACTTTGTTCCCAGGTGGCAATTGTGGGCAAAAGGTTGATTACACTTTTAAACCACTGTTTCCTGCTTTCCATGTTGCAATATCCATGTTCTGGCAATATCGTTTGTCAGATTCCAGAAATTGTCCCATCTCTTCAGGGTTCATTTCTTGTTCTTTTTCTAGGGATGTCAAAGGTCTTAAGGTTGTTATGTCTTTTAAACTCATTGTAGATGTTTCTATAGTTGTTGCTGTATTCCTGGGTGGGTTCAATGGATTATTCTCAAAATGTTTTTTTAATTTCAATTTACGGCAGAATTTGCACAGGCCAATACAAAGATTAGGTAAGTCAATGTCATTGTTTGGACAAAAGGAAAGTCCTTTGTTTAACAATTTTATTTGATTTATACTGAGGATTTTGGAGGAGATGTTAATTACCAGATCTTTCGTAATTAGTTTCTTTTTTAATTTTGCTTTTTCTTTCCTCTTTCTAGTTTGGACTTTACTTTATTTATGACTTCTTCTGGTTTTGATTTGCTTTGGCCCCTCCCCCACGTGGTTCCTCTTCCTCTTTGTCGTGTAATCATCTGTACCAATCTCATCTCCCTGGAAAAATCCAAGTTTGAGGTATTGGAATCCTCATCTGCTGAGCTTATGTCTGAGCTATCCACGGTTCCTCAATATATATATATATATATATATATATATATATATATATATATATATATATATATATATATATATATATATATATATATATATGTTATGTGATCAAGGCCCGAGGTAGGGCTGAAATTCGTCATGGCTGTAGAGGTTGTTGGTGAGCAATAAACAACACTTTGCTGCATTACTTTGTGGTCTGTGCTCCGTTATTGGAAGAAAGGAATCCAGCGTGTTAACGGAGTTGCCAGTAATATATTTATATATATATATATATATATATATATATATATATATATATATATATATATATATATATATATATTCCAAATGCAGTCCTGGTTGTGGACCTCCGTCGCAGCCAGCAGGAAACAGCCACACCAACGCGGTTCTTCAATAACACAAGTTTATTTTAGGCAAAGAAACAGACGCGTTTCGAACTTTCGTTCTTTATCACATGACCCGTTTTTTTAAACTTTGCTTCCTTAAATACGTCACCCTGACGATTTGTGCAACAACATAGAAAAAATACTACACATTTCCTACATGTTCCTTCATTTCAACAAAAACTTTATCATTAATTTGACAGAACATAGTGTTCTTTAACAGTTGTAAACATCCGGACCATTTTTTCTGTATACTGTAATTATACAAATTAAAGAAAATTGCAACTTTTAGCACAATTGTGTCTGAGTAGAGAGGTTAGAGAATTAATGTGACACTCTTATTTTTTTCACTCCTCACTCAAACATTGCATGTTCTATATCGTGGTCAAGAACATTTAGTCATGTGTATACATTAACCTTGAGGGTATAGTACCCAATTGTACTTCAAATGGCATATTGCTCGATGTGAAAGATAGGAAATAACGTAAAAAGGTGTTGCCACATGGGGGTCGCCTTCTACTCTTCCAAAATAATTTCCAGCATAATTTTGCTTGGAGAATCTTCCTCACATCTGTAATAAAGATAGAGATACAGTTATCTAACATGTACAGATACTTGGCCTTGCTATTTAACTTTAATATGACTGTATGTATGGTCCTTAGGAATATTGATGGAACAATAAAGATTTTTTTATACACAATATAATTCAGCATTGAAAAAGTGAAAAAGGGAATAATTAATAACACCCTAGGAAGAAAAGACAAACATACTTTGTGTTCATATTGTTTCAAAGATCACAATACTTTTCAAATTACAAAAGAGGGTCGGAGCTTCAAGGCTATAGATGTGTGTATAGCTCTTCATCAAGATTCATACCATGTTGGGCAAGGCAACCTGCCTTAAGGATATACATAGACTCCATTCTGCGTAATGCAGTGATTATATTACCTCCCCTGGGATGCTTGGCGACTGTATCCAATCCAAAGAACTTGGCTTTGGTCCAGTCTCCCTCATGGTATTCTTTAAAGTGCCTTGCTGTGCTATAACTCATGTCTGAGTTAGTGATCGCTCGCCAATGCTCCAATATTCGTTTCTGTACTGGAAATGTTGTAGATCCTATGTACCACCTGTCACAAGGACAGGTGATCACATACACTACAAAATCTGTCTTGCACGTAATCAGTTTTGTGATGCACTGTTTTTTCTTGATTCTATTTAGATATACTTCATGAATGTTGTTACTTTGTTTACAGGCCTTACAATGTCCACATTTTTTAAAACCTCGACTTTGTTGTAACCAAGTTTGTGTGTTGCTTTTCAGGTGACTATGCACTAACATCTCTCTTAGTGAAACATTTCTTTGGAAGGTTACATTGGGTATTTTCCCTATTTTCGGTTTTAATGTGGTATCTCGTGTGAGGATTGCCTACCTGCTTTGTAGAATTCTACGTAGATTGTTTGCCTGGCTAGGGTATTTAGTAATAAACCTTATTGGTGCCTTCTCTGGGTCTTTGACAGTTTGTGGTTTGTCTTGTAACAGACTTTCCCTGGTTTTCTCATCAGCTCTTGTACTTGCTTTCTGTAAACTCTTCTTGGGATATTTTCTCGCAATAAGGCGACTGGTCTATATTGGTATAGTTAGGACCTAGTTTCCATTGGAAAAGCGTATTTTGATTTGCCAATATCTTTGGCGCCGTTTGACGAATCTTCGCAAAAGGTTCAAAACAAATGGGGCGCTCTGGTCAGCTCCTGTCTTGAAAGTTTCGGGGTGATTCGTCAAGCGGGGGCCGAGAAAAACGGGAGGGTCCCAAAACACGTTTTCTCCATGTTAATTTCCATAGGAAATTTTGGAACAGGCTACAGCCCGAACTGCTGAATGGAATTACACCAAATTTGGCAAAAAGGTAGCTCTTGGTTCAGAAAGCGACCTTTTTTTAAATGGTGTAAATCCGTTCAGTAGTTCCTGAGAAATTTTAAAATAAAAAAATATCGATATCTGGTGACCGCTGTGCATCCGCAAACCCTCCCGAGCACAATCTTGATTCTGATTGGCTGCAAACACTCCAAACCAAAAAGTGTTGGCAGCCATCTTGTGACTTGGTAGAACTGAGTCACAAGCAAAAAGGTGAAAGAAAATAAAAGGGGGCAGGGTAGAAACACCCTGACCCCCTAGGCCTAGTCAGGGGGTCCCACAGGGCCCAAAAAGCAAGGGGTTCAATTTAAATTAAGAAGTGTGGGGGGTTCCTGCCCCCCCACACTGCCCTGGGGACCACCACCTCCCCAGGGCTATTTTCATGTTTGGAGGTGGGGCCGTGGGGCCACCCTCCTGGAGCCCTAGATGGCCCTGGGGACCGCCACCCCCCAGGGCCGGCTCCAGCAATGTCCCAGGGTGCATACCCCCGGGACATTGCAGTTTGCAATGACAGGTCAGGAGCACTGTGTGGGGCTTACTTGAGGTTCCTGGTGAGCTAGTTGACTCCCAGGGACCCTCAGGATTCAAGGGGACTTAATCCCCCAACCCAGAACGCACCAGGAGGCGCGTTTGCAGAGTGGTGGAGAAAGGGGGAGTGGCCTGTGCCCACCTGTCAGCAATTCCACTATCTGGGGCATACTGGAGGTATCAGGTAGGCTAGTTGGCCCCTAAGGACCCCCAGCAGCGAAGGGGACTTTCATTCCCATCCAAGAGCGTGCCAGGAAGTGCGTTTGCAGAGTGTTGGGGAAAGGGGGAGTGGCCTGCTATGAAAACTTAGCAATCCTGCTGTGTGGGACTTACTGGAGGAAATAGGAGGGGTAGTTGGCCCCCAAGGTTGACCTTGGGGGCCAACTACCCCTCCTGTTACCTCCAGTAAGTCCCACACAGTGGGATTGCTAAGAGGTCTTAGGAGGCCACGCTCACCTTTCTCCACCACTCTGCAAATGCGCCTCCTGGCACAGTACTGGTTGGGGGATGAAGTCCACTTTACTCCTGAGGGACTTTGGCAGCCAAGTAGCCCTCCTGGAACCATCTGTACGTCCTATGCAACGGAATTCCTGAGCGCTGGTCAGAGGCCCAGGCCCCTTTCTGCACCACTCTTCAAACGCGACTACTACGTTATAGTTAGAAATTAGCATTTAAAAAACTTTAGAAATTCACTGAATAAAACATAGGTTTCAGGGACGTTATAGTTCGAAATCAGCATTTAAAAAACCTTAGAAATTCACAAAAAAAAACATAGGTTTCAGGGACGTTATAGTTAGAAATTAGCATTTAAAAACCTTGAAATTCACTGAAAAACCACAGGTTTCAGGGACGTTATAGTTAGTTGGACATTTCACTCGTACAAAACCAGAGAAATTCGGCCGTTATAGTTAGTTGAGCTAACTATAATTTGCGCCCCTGCAATGCACTGCTGATGATGTCACATATTACATCACTCATGACATGGTCAGTGACATCACTGATGACATCACTGATGATATCTCACATGACATCACTGATGACATCACTGATGACATCATCCACTTAATATCTGATGCACCTCCTCACACCCTTATATAACCTTTCATACACCTACTCTAATATAAAAACTACCATTCTCGAAACTATAGACACACCAATTTCACTTAGTACATACCCACTCACTGATTAATAGGTCTAGACACACATCCACTCACTCATACAGTCACTCATACACGCAGTCACTCATCAATATATACGCTGATATGTGCACTCATAAACCTATACAGATGCTCACAAACAGCGACTCACCCATAGAGTTACTCACACACCTAGTCAGTCACCGAAAGAATCAATCACACTGCCATTTACTCATTATACAGTTATACACACACCACCAATCATTAACCCATATAGACACTCATGAAGATACTCACCAACCCATGCTGCCACTTACACACCAACTAACAGACTGATACAGACATTCACACAGATTGGTCACTCACGCATGCATTCAGTAAGACACATTTAATCACTCACTTATACAGTCAGTCACGCACCTACTAAATCAGCCATTCAGTCACTCATACACCCACTCATTCTTCAATACACCTTGGCGTATATATATATATATATATATATATATATATTTAACATACTTAAACTTTTCAGGAACACACAGTCACTGGATGATGTCAAGGAAAACAGGCTGCATTTAAATAAAATACTGCTTTATTTAAAAATGCAGTCACAGACATGGTGGTCTGCTAACCCCAGCAGTCCACCATCCCTGGGACTGCTAGCCATTCCCAAAGGGGTCGCAAATTGCGCTTGCCTCATGAATATTAATGAGGCATGCAATTTGCGACCCCATTGGGAATTGCAAACACTGTCTGAGACTCTGTTGTACATTCCCTTTTGTGAGTCGCAATTCGACGCAATTTGCGACTCGCCAAAGTGACTGGTCATACATCTGGCCCTAAGAGTAGCCCCCATACAACAGCTTTCCTGACATCGTATTGTACACCAGGAGGAGCAGAACCCAAATATAATGTCATCAGGTACTATTTTGATCACAAATGCTCTATTCTGGTAACTAATGAGCAGGCCTTTGTCATATGTCCACCTCCTAAGAAAAGGTTTAGTGCATAAACAATCTTGAAATATATAAAGTACCACAAAGCTATGATCTGACAAAAATATGTGGAAATAAAAAAATAGAAATATAAGGAGAAAGAGCATCAGTAACCCATATCACATCAATCAAAGAATTCCATACTTTTACTAAAGTGGCAGGCAGTCGTTTGTGTTCGCCACATGTGCTTAACAGTATTTGTACTAGAAGAGTCACCAGGCAGGATCTTATATTAGATTAATATCCCCACACAAATGAGGGGCCTTCACAAGCAGCAAATTCCACTGCACACTCAGTAAATATACCTGCTCCGCCGTGAAGCAGGCGTTGTAGCACACCCGGGACACACTCGGTGTCACCAGGTGGGCCCGATGATGAAGCATGCCACCAACTAGGTTGGTGGGTGAGGGCTTTATAGAAAAGAAAAAAAGCTTTTTTTCTTTTTATTACAAACATCATACAGTTTTGTTATCATGTACCCTCAGACTAGTTCCTCTTGATGATACATATTAACTTTGGGGATACGGACTAGTTCTCTAATCCTCTCTCCTTTTGATACTCAATCCTAAGGCCATTGACATTCTATGGGATGATTTTTTTAAATTTTTATTGCAAATAGTAAGAGTTCACAGAAACATATATGATTGAGTTTTACGTTCTAGCTCTATAACAACAATAATGACAACTGTACATGTATGATATATCTCCATTAGCAATAGCATCACCTCTTTATAAGCCAACATAATATCATTATGTTCAAAGTTGAAAACAAGAATCAATAACATGAAATTAAAACACATAAATGACAGGTCTGGTGATAATGCGAGTAGAGGGTAGAAGGGGGAAAGCAAGCAGATATCCTAAAGGTCGTTTTCACGACGGGCGAAGAATGTATTGCCCTCGAATGTTCGCCTGGCATATGGTCTTGCTTTGTCTATGATTGCCTGCCGAAGGAGAAAATTGCCAATGTACACTAGGATAGCCCTAGGCGGATCCCCTTGGCCAGCAGCGTGACCTCTCTTTTGAGTCAGTGGGGATCGGTGTGCCCTCTGAACCTCGGCCTCCCAGTTCCAAAGGGCCAGATCGGGGAATGCCCCCTTCAAGAGGGTTACTACAAATGCCATTACGTCCCCTCCTTCGATATTTTCTGCGAGGCCCAGAAGTCTGATGTTGTTCCTTCTCTGTCTGTTCTCAAAGTCTTCGAGCTTCCACTGCATATCCTCCGTAACCTTCTCCTGTGATTCCTTAAAGGCCTGCCATTTCCTGACCTCGTCCTCGAGTCTACTAGTTCTTTCCTCTACGTAGGTAACCCTATCTGCCATGTCCTCATACAGTTTATTGACTTTGCATAGCGAGCCCTGGAGTTTTTGGTTGCTTGTTGCGCCCTTCGACTCTCCAGTCTGGCCTCCCCCTGCATCTGCTTTAACGTGGAATACACGAGATCCATTGAGGGAGCCAAGGTCGTTTCAGCAGGACTAGCAGACCCTCCATGCTCAAGCATTACTCCGTCATCCTGATAGAGCTGACTGGTGGCCGAGTAGTCCCACTTGAGCTTTCGCGCTGTTGCTGTATCCATTTTGGAAGGGCTCGCTCTGGACTTAGACTTGGAGCTGCGCTTCAGGTAAGCAGACTTTTGAGTGCCTGGTGCTCTCTGGACTGAGGAGGACTCTGCAGAGTCAGATCTATCGGATGAGTTGCCTTCGCTGGAAAGTGATGAGTCAGTGTCATCATTAAGGGAGTAGAAACAGTCCCCTTCGGGGGAGCCAGCGGTTGTTTTAATACGATTATGCCCCTGTGCGTGTTCCGTTGTTCTCCCTAAGGATGCATTTACTATGAAGGGCTCTGGAACAGTCGCCACCCGATCATTACTCTTTTCCTCTGCTTCCTCTGTTTCTACATTGCCAACCATAGCTAGGCGTTGATCACTTGTTGGCAGCGCGCTGTTTAATCTACCGTCTGTCTGCTCCTGCTGCCCTGCTGGAATCCGAGCGTCCAGCCCATCCTCCTTCTCTTCACTCACCTCCCCTTGCCTGACAGCAAACTCAGATTGAGGCTGCAACAATGTATCCTCAGCGTGAGGAGTCACCGCAGTCTCGGAAGCTTTCCCTGCGGTGATCTCTGCCTGATCGTTGGGTCCCGATCTTGCTGCACCCGCCGGATTTGCTGCCAAGAAGGTCTCCGTCAGAGTGGGCTGCCGAAAGGTGCTCTCCAGAGCCTTACCCTTTCCTTCGTTGCCATCCCTCTGCTTCCCGCCATTGCCTCCAGCGCTGCCGCCGCCGCTGGGCTCCTCTGCCTTCTTCGATGGTGCTCGCCGGGACTGCACTGATCCTCGTGCAGCCACGGCAGAGGTAGCTGATTCCTTCTGAGAGTCTTTTGACTCCTTTAGCGGCTTGTTGGTTCTTGGTGCCATCCTGCTTACAGCGGCCATAAAGTGATATAGAGCTTGGATTATGCGGCCAATTTCCAATGTTAATGCCTTCTTGGATGCTGTTGAGTCTCGGATCCGCCGCTGACAGCTACAATCGACCACCCGACCTATCAGTCGGTCCAGCAGGTAAGAGCAATGTGGCATATCACCACCCCATTTCTAACCACTCTTGCAACGGGGGGGAGAAGGCTTCAATTGGGACTACTCGCTACAGCCTGCCGGCAGCCATCTTGCCCCAGAAAGACTTCCACTACTACATATAAAACCCAACACATGATTTTTGCCATGCCACGGTCGAGAGAAGATGGAGGTTCAGGCAGTTGATAAACCCCTTTCAGGGGATCGGCAGTGAAGCCTATTTGCTGTATCCTGCCTGGCTCAAAGTTATCCTCAATGGCCGAGTCCGAATGTTTTTTTCCGAGATTAAGGCACAAGCATTTCTGACTGAGGTTCAAGATAAGAAGGGGAAAGATGGAGGGGTTTGAATACACTGTCCCTGTGTATTGTTATAATGTGAACTACTTCATGGCAATTATTATTTATGGGTTTTCTACTGGCCATATATGATCTTGTGCCTTAGACTTAGACTTATGTGTATTTGTTTGATGGTCAGGTGAATAGATTACTAGGGTATGTCACATGGAGCACGGTGGTGTATCATGGGGGAGTAAAAAGGGGGGGTAGTGCGACTCAGGCTATGGGCTTCGGCCACCACACCTAGGTCATGCTTGACCTATTTGCCCATGAGGGGGGAGGTGGGTGGTCAGGGGGGCTCCGGGTTTGTGGGGGTCTCTGGGGGGGTTTCTGGGGTGGTAGGGTGGGTGGGGGCACGGTATAGCACAGCGTGGTATTTGAGACATATGGGGAGCAGCAAAACTACTCAAAATAAGGAAAGAGAAATCTTAGGGAGGAAGGTAGGAGATCTGGATTTAAAGGATAACTGGGTTGGACAGATGTTTGATGTGCATTAATGAGTCTGCGAATTGCTTCAGTTAATATCTGTGGCTTAAATGACCAGGCTAAAAGACAACGGGCTGCAGTGATCCTGAAAACAATGCACTTAGACCTTTTGTATCTCCAAGAGATACACATAGAGGGTACGAGAGGTAGTTTAATGGAACAGCTAGGTTTTCGCCTTATCACGAACACTAGGCAGGGTACTAAGACTAGAGGGGTTGCTATACTCTCCCGACGAAGCGATATAATAATTAAGAGGAACCTAGAAGACAAGTGGGGCAGATAGGCCCTGGTGGAGTGTATGATACTGGGTGAGACGTTCACTATCCGCTCAGTGTATGGTTCGACCGGGGATGACCTGGATATCTTTGAATTTCTAGATTTGTAATTAGGCTCCTGGCCTGCACCAGTTATTATGTGCGGAGATTTTAATATAAACGGCCTAGGTGGACTCTGGATGGAGATCGGGGATAGGTATGTGGGTCGGAAGAAAAAGGTTTTTCGAGCAATCTCTAGTTTAGTCCGGAATAACTCGCTTGTGGATGTGTGGGCGCGACTGAAACCTGATGATCCTGGTAGCACATATTTCTCGGCCCCGCACAAGCTTGTCGTTAGACTGGATTACTTTTTTGTATCTAATTTATTAATCTCTAGATGCAGGGTTGAGAAGTTTCCCCGATCCTCTCAGATCATAATCCTTTAGTTTTAACGGTGGATATAACAAAGGGGGGAAGACCACAGCGGGTATGGACTTTTGAGAGAGGGTTGTTGAAAGACTCAGGATATCTGCATCATATGAAGGAATGGATTGTGGGCTTCTGGGATATCAACAGAGGAAGTGCCAGCCCAGGGGTAGTCTGGGATGCATTCAAAGCTGGGGTACGCGGGGAGACGTTGAGCTATAGTTTGCATAGACAGAAACGAGAGGTACAGTCGGTGGAGAGGCTATGTAAGGCAATAATGGAAATAGAGGAGGAGGTGAATGAGGCAATCACCATGGGTATATCGCTGGATGATGCTCTGCTCAGACTGGCTTTAGCTAAATCTGAAGCTCAGGATGTTGCAGCTACCAAGGTGGCGGCAACTTTCCTGGTCAGAAAGGAGCAATGTTATGAGCTCAGTGAACGGGTTGGGCATGTATTAGCAGTACGTTTGCGACAGAAAAATGCAGCAGGGGAGATTAGGGAAATATTGGATGGAAATGGGAATCTAGTTGATGATCCAGTAGGGATTCGAGAGACTTTTAGGCAATTCTATGGGAAACTATACAATGAAGAGCAGGCCAGGGATCCTCTTGAAATTCAAAGGTATCTTAGTGAAAGTCGTATACAATCTATCACCGATGAAGATAGGGAGGCACTGGAAATTCCACTGACTGCGGAAGAGGTCTACGGTGCTTTAGGTAGTCTCCCTTCGGGCAAGGCAGCAGGGCCCAACCAGATCCCTTTAGAATTTTATAAAACTTTCTTGGAGGTAATTGGACCCGATTTAGTCGCCACGGCACTTCAAGCCCAATCTGGTAGCTCCGTCCCAGAGTCATGGGCAGGGGCAGATATGGTAGTCTTTTTGAAAAAGGGGAAACCACCCAGAGAACCAGGGTCGTACCGACCAATAACACTTATGAACTGTGATGCTAAAGTCTTTTCTAAAACCCTGGCGACCAGGTTAAGCAGTATAATTGGGAAGATGGTCAACCCTACTCAGCATGGCTTTATTCCAGGGAGAGGGACAACGCAGCATGTTCGTAGGGTCATAACCCTCTTCGACGCTGCTGAAGTTTCAGGGGATCCTATGGTGGTCATGCTAATGGATGCCAAAAAAGCATTCGACCGGGTCTCCTGAGACTATCTCTGGGCAGCTATGGAGCGGTTTGGTATCGGGAGGGGTTTTTCTAGAGCAGTTCAGGCTATGTATAATGATCCAACAGCCCAACTTAGATTGAACGGGGGATACACGGCATCCTTAGCAATCAAGCGCGGTACACGGCAAGGATGCCCATGCTCACCATTGCTATTCGCGATTTATATCGACCCCCTGATACGAAAGCTGGAGGCGAATGGGGGCATTGCCCCTATGAGATATCATGGGCTAGAATATAAAACCTTGGCATATGCAGACGACATTGCATTGGTTACTCCAAATCCGGTAGATGCTCTAGCTGTGATTGAGGCAGAGGCTCAAACATTCGGCTCCATATCAGGGTACGCCTTAAACAGGTCCAAGACACAGATAGTCAAGAATGCGTGGGCTGTGATCGATGATACACGGGTAGCTGACTCAGCGGTCTATCTGGGGATAAATATATCAGCAGATCTGGGGAAGACTATAGAAAGAAACATTGAGCCAATAATCACCAAAGCAAAAAAGGATTTCGATAGAATGCACAATCTCCATCTGTCACTAGTTGGGCGATGTAATGTGGTGAAAATGATGTTTCTGCCAAAAATGTTGTACCTGTTCAGGGCTATTCCGCTTGAATTTGAGAAGAAATGGTTTACTGCACTGGAGCACATGGTTAATAGTTTTATATGGGCACATGGGAAAATTAGGAGGGCACTGCGATTTATGTCTCTGCCAAGGGAAAGGGGAGGATGGGCTGTTCCCGACTTCAAAATGTATTACTGGGCGGCAGCCTTTCAGTATATGAGTGGGCTAATCGGGAGAGATGCGACTGATCCCTGTGTGAAATCTGGGTCAATAGAAATGTGTGCAATCTTGGTGGGAGAAGATGCTGAGAACTGCTTCTTGAAACTTACAGAGCCCAGTTATTTAAAAAAACTAGATTTAAGACCCTGATGGCCGCATATAAGATATGGACGGCATTCCGTAAAAAAAATCGGTCTTGGCAGACTAAACTGCTACACTCAACTTTATAGAAACCCCACCTTTCCTGGGGACATATTCACAGATTCTATAATGGCGGATTGGGAAGCGTGTGGGATCCGGAAACTGGGGGATTTGATGGGGCCCCATGGAATTCGGCAGTTTACAGACATACAAAATAGTTATGGTATTAACAAAAGAAACTTCTTTAAGTATCTTCAAATTCGTAGCTTTATAGGTGGGAAAAAGGGGGGGCGTTGTGGATTTAGTGATCATAAAATTATAGATGTTATTAGAGAAGGGGAAGATTGTACCATCCGGAGGATATATGCAGAACTCTCCTTACTTAAACATGACGATCTGGGAAAGTATGAGAAGAAATGGGCAGATAAACTCGGTATTGAGCAGGATAGCTTCAAAGTTTCTTTAGAATTAGGTCAAACTGTTCTTTGCTCTGCAAAGCTTCAAGCTCAGCAGTATAAAACAATCTTCTCCTTGTATTATACACCTGCAAGGATTGCTCAATGGGGGGGCAGACGGGAATCAGGTGCCCTCGGTGTGAGAGCACAGATGCTGATATAATACATATGTTTGCGTCGTGCCCCCACTTGCAAACCTTGAAGAATGCGATCGAACGATTTTTGGATAAAACATTGGAAATTAAAGTCTGTCTTACTCCATCGATAATTCTGTTAGGGATAAATAATGAGGTCAGGCAGGATCCATTTCAATGCTTTCTTTTTTTGGCTATGTCAGTAATGCGCATTTGTATAGCCACAGCTTGGCTGGATAAAGCAGCCCCAACGACTTTCAACAATGGCTCGCCAGGCTACTGTCCACATACAATATCGAGAAGGGGATTTATGAGAGAAAGGGGAAAAAGGGGAGACAGCTTGGCAAACACATTTGGGGCCCCATCTATAGATGGAAGGAAAATCAGCGGCACGGCTAGCCTTAATGGATTGAGTTGGCTTATTTTTAAGGATGATTAATGATGTTTAACAAACGTTTATTTCCTTTATGTAGATGCTTTCCTTTGGCTATTGGCTTTTTCTCTGTGATTTTTTATTTCTCATTTGATATCGTATTGTGAAGTTTGTATATGTCTCAGAGAATATCTGTACTGCTTCGGATAAATTGCTGTGATAAATCAAAAATAAAATTAAAACATTTTTTTTAAAAAAAGGTTGTTTTCACACCCGCCCCCAATGTTGCGCAAAAGCTCGGTACTGTGTGACTGGCTCTTACAAGAAAACCCGCAAGTAGGGGGGGTGAAGGATGCAGCTGTTGAAGTCCAGAATGGCAGAGCAGGGGTGAGTTTGAAGAAGAGTAAGACCATACATATTTTAACCTAGTCACTCAAGGGGGTCTGGTATTATCTTTGGTGTGTGTTTCAGGAAAGCAGTTGTCAAGTCATCCCACAATGCAGCAATGGTTCATTTCCGGGGTCCCCTTGCCTCCTTCCTGCACACACGGTGCCCTGAATTCAGTCTGTACCCATTGAAGGACAACCACACACAGGTTTTGAACTCGGGAAGAGGGTTTCCAGTTGATGGTTATATAGCATCTAGCCAACAATAAAGCAGGGTCTATAAACCTATTTGCAACGATGCCCATGTAGTCAACTGAATTTAAGAGGATAAGTGTTTTTGGAAGAGATTGAGGGGAGTGATTTCTCCAAAAATATTTTATGGGAGCAGGGAGAAAATATGGTAGTCTCAGTGGGAGAGGGGGGAAGACAAGTCTCTATTTTTGATCAAGGTAAAGCCAAAAAAGGTGCCAAGCGTTGAAGAAGCTGGACACTGGAATTGGCTGGTGGGCACCCTTAACGGTAATCGCTATCTGGAACCCTCACTAGCTAAACGAAGTTAACACTGGCTTACAAGTAATTTCTTGGATAATGGCTGGGTTTTCCAGTGATGGCAATACATCTGATCTGTTGTTTAGTCCTAATGTTGATATCATATGCATCTAGGAACCATGGCTGACCAGTGAAAACCAAGTTAAAAACTATTGTGTGCTAAGCTGCCCCACATCTCCCTCAAAGAGAGGGTCATACAAGCAGGGGATAGCAATTTTATCATGTAGCAGTTTAGTTTGGTACTATAGCCCTCACTCTCATATTTCAGACCTAATTAAATGTGTAAAGATCAGGAGAAATGTCAGCCATGAGTCAGATGATTACTCCTGGCTTTTAGTGAACACTTATTTCCCAGGGTTCAGCTTCCACCCCTTTGATTACATTGATATTTAAATTCGTATTGAAGATGGTTAAATTGTATAATTGTAAAATTGTCATTAAGGTAGAAGACCTGAATGCAAAAGTGTTTCATCATGTGCTAAGAGTTTGTCTGGATACTGATAGGGATGAGACTCCTAATATACCCCTTGCAATATTTCCAGATAAAATAAAAATGGATGCTCAGGGCAGCATATTTTAGAGTATTTAAAGAAGTATTATTGTTTAATTGTGAATAGGAGAATAGATAATGATATCCCAGCAAAATTCACAGGCAACTCGATAAGAGTTTATTTGATTGTCTCTTACTTTTGTTTTTCGATACTCTCGGATTTGAATATAAGTGATAGTATTTTTAGCGACCATAATATTCTCTCATTCAGTTTTGATTTTCCGTTAGTTGAAGTGAGTTCTTTGAATATTAAGGGGGATAAATGGAGTTTCAATAGGATAAAAGTAGAACGTATTGGAATTCCTCAAAAATAGCAGACTAAAAGGATTGGCTCACAGCAATTACATCTGGCAAGCATGTTTAGTATTGAGATTCTCGTACTCAATTCGAGTGGCATGTGAAGTCTTTTGTGGGCAAGGCAGATTCTCTAGGCACTAAAAGCCAATCATTGCAACTGTCTTCCTCTATACTCTCCTTAAATAAGGAGATTTATAGACTAATTCAAAGGCAGTTCCTTCTCTCTGTTGAAAGAAAGAAGCGTTGAAAGAAAGAAGGAGAGTAACATTGAACGCTTCCCAAAGGAAACTAACATATGATCACATGTGGATTGGTTTATGTGAGACAATGCTATTCCAGTTGATAACCATTTTGATGTTTTCAATCCTTTGGATGATAACGATTGACTGATCCCCTTGACCCCATTGGATGGAGGAAGAGTCGAAAATGTAGCCCTGGCTAGGGGAACCTTGTCTGTACCACTATCTGATGTTTGTTTGGAAGATATGGGGACATTTGACACTAGAGAGGCAGTAAGGGGACCTATTGAGAAACCTACCACTGATAGTCTGTATATAGAGCTAAGGCATATTCTGGATTAACCCTGGGCAAAGCATTACGCTACGCTCGCGTAGTTTGCGAAGTTTGCGCTACTTCGAATTGCACGTAGCACAGTGCAAACACGCGTAGCGTAGTGCAGCGGTAATTTTTTGCTTGTTCGCGGTCCTCAACGTCAAGTTGGCGACCGCGAGCAAGCAAAATGACATCCCGGCGAGACTTTTTCCTCGTTCGCGATCAGCAACATCAAGTTGCCGATCGCGAGCGTGGAAAATAAACCTCCCGGCGAGATTCTCAACGCGGGGAGGTCAGGTTTCTCATTGCGAGTGGTCGCGTATTCTCGCGATGAGAAACTACCAGTCCGCGTTGAGAAAGCTGCCGCTCGAGTAAAAATCTACTCGAGCGGCAGTAAAAGACAGCTCGCACTGTGCAAGATGCCGTTTTCAATGATAGCACAGTGCGGACAAGCATCCGGCACTGTGCAATCATTGCGAACAGCGCACTACGCAGTTCGCGTAGTGCTACGCGTAGCTCTACACTTGCAAACTACGCCCACCCTTACTCTGGATATAAATATTAATGCTCCGCCTGTGGATCCATCGAGCTCTGACACTGTTTTAATTTTAGGCTCCCAGGGTGTCAATCTCCCCACCGAATCGGTAGCTGGGAATCTCCCAATTGTAGTTACTGAGGAGATAACCAACAAAATAATAGAAACAGTCACATCTTTACCCCAGTTGCAGCGCTCGCTCGCCCAAACCATTGATAGTGCTCCATCTAGTTGTATAGATACTCATGGAGGTGTTCCCGCCAGTAGACATGAGATACACAACAGACTAACTATAATATCCTGGAACATAGCAGGGATTTATTCCAAGCTCCAAGATCCTGAATGGTTTACTACTATAGAAAATACTGATATTTGTGTATTCCAAGAGACCTGGGCTGTAGACAAGGTGCACATAAATGGTTATACCACATATTGTGTGGATGCTGTTCCCCAAAAACGACAGGTAGGGCCAGTGGCGGACTGCTAATATTAGTTAAAAATACTCTAGCTTGTAGGTATAAGCAACTACTAATACATTCGCTTGACCTTATGGGTATTCAGCTTATTTTCTTGTCTGGTTTAACTCTGACCTTGTTCAATGTTTACGCCAGGTCAGAATCTTTTAGCAGTGAATCTCTGGTACTTACACTACTAGACGAACTGGTGGGAGGTTATCAACTAAACTCTAAAATTATAGTTGCGGGGGATTTTAATGCTGCTTTCGAACCTTCCCCCCTACTAAGTGTTTCACTAGAGGAGGAGGACGAGATTTGGGGTATCCCCAATCTGGTTGTTGGCAAACATGGCCAACGTTTTTCGAATGTCTCTTTACAGATTGCCTCCCTAACCGCAGGTAGGAGTTTGAGGGCCTGCAATGGGAGAACTCCATCAGACCTAGGAAGACAGGCCACCTTTAAGAGGGGTGTTTATACAAGTATTATAGACTATATCCTTGTTGATGTTAGGATATGGTCACTAGTGGAAGACATGACCATTGAACCAAGGACAGACAGTGACCATAATTCTCTGGTATTAAAACTGAAGGGTAGGGACCTTGAGAGGGATGTTCACTGTCAAACATCTAAAATAGTAGAGCCGTGTACAACTAACAACCGGAGAAGAGTTACATGGCCTAAAGTCCTAGCTGATCAAGACCTCTACACCAGAATATATAAGCTCTTTGTGGCCTCCTTAAATATCTGTGCAGCCACAAGGATAGTACTGATTCGCCCGAACTTTCGCATGTTATTGTAGTACATAATGAGCTCTTTAAAGCTTTACAATCAGTCTTTTCCAAACATAGTCTTGGTGGAAGGCCTGTTAGTGCAAGGGATCGCAAGTGGTTTAATGATGACTGCAAGAGGGCTAAGAAGTCACTACAAATAGCGGTTAGAGAGCGTTCTAGATCTGACATAATTTCTGCTCGTAATAGTTACAGAGTCGCGCTTAATAAAGCTAAGCGCGATTATGCCGATACAAATTGGAACGACCTGGTCTCAGCAGCCCAAGTTAGAGACAGCCGTATGTTCTGGCACATTGTATCTAGGGGCAGTGTGGAGAAAGACACCTCCAATAATTACCATATTCAGCCGGAGGCTTAGGTGGATCATTTTTCGCGACTATACTCAGAAGAGGAGGTCCTTGTCAGTCCACAATTTGACCAGGTTGCCCCTAACGTAGAAACTACTATCTCTGAGGTGACTATAAACAACTTACCACTAGTTTTTAGCATAGAGGATACTGTGTCAGCAATTAGTAAATTGAAAGCAGGTAAGCCTCTGGCCCTGATTTGATACCGGGAGACCTGTACAAATCAGAACCTATGATATGGGCTCCGTACTTAAACCTTCTGTTTAATTGCATAGCGGCTGGTGGGGACATCCCGGAAACCTGGAGGGGCGCAGAGATAATAACTATCTACAAAAAGGGTGATGCTGCTATCCCCTCCAATTATAGACCTATCAGCCTGATAGACAATTTACAAAAGGTTTTTGCCAGGTAAGTTTTAGATAAACTCCAAGGATGGATGGACGATAATATGATTTTGTCCTCAGTCCAGGCGGGATTCCGCGCGAAAATTAGTACGTGCGATCAAGTTTTTAGATTTTCCCTGCTAACATGGAAGTATGTGCTACTCAGGAAACAGCGGCTCTATATAGCCTTTGTGGATCTGCGGGCTGCATTTGACCTGGTACCGCGTGATTTGCTGTGGAAGACCATGCTTGCCCGGGGCGCCCCAGAGGATCTTGTGTCCGTAATTGCTAGACTGCATAAGGATAATTATGCTCAGGTCAGGTGGGGGAAAAACGGGGAATTAACAGAGAAGATACCGATACAACGTGGAGTGCGCCAAGGGTGTGTTCTTGCCCCCACACTGTTTTCCCTGTTTATTAATGATGTGGTGAGCTGTCTAACGGGTTGTAAGAATGATGCCCCCACATTGAATAATGCAAAAGTCCCCATCCTGCTTTTCGCAGATGACTCTTTATTAATATCTACAACACCTATGGGCTTGCAGGTCTTATTGGATAAATTCCTGGGTTTTTGCAAGGAGAGGAGATTGGAACTGAACTCCTCAAAGACGAAATATATGGTGTTCGGTAAAGTACGGGGTGGCCTACGGGAGATTAAGATCTTACAAGAACCCATGGAACGGGTAAATAATTTTGATTATCTAGGCATAGGCTTGAATGATACACTTAGGGGTCGATTCCGATTCGGGCCGGAAAAAGCACCGACCGACTCGGAGCCGGAATGAATTCCGACCGACACGTACCTGTGGCACCCGACACGCCAAGTACGATGCAAAGCGTGCAAAATCAGACCGACACGTACTGAACCCAAGCCGAACGACCGAGCCGCACGGAAAACAGCAATCCGGCCGGAAAAACACGCGAATTGAACCGACCGACACGCACCCGGAACAAATCCAACCGAAACGTACACGCGAACTCCAAACCGCAAAGTACGATGCAAGGCGCGAAAACCACGACCGAGTCGTACGGAGGACAAGCCGTACGACCGACACGCATAGAAAACTGCGAGCCGAAGTAACACAAAACACCGCGACCGACGCGTACGCAGCATAGAAAACTGCACAAACACAGCGTGAACGAAACGGAGAAGACCGTACGAGACAACTGCAGGGTCCGACTCGGTCACAAGAACGTTTCCAACATGCACAGAAAGTACTAAGGAAAAATACACAAAAAAAGGCCAAACAAGCAATTCCAAAGCCAATAAATACTGGGGGTGGGGACAGAGAACAAAGACACACCCACAACTCCACCCATATAAAGGACACAAATCCCAACCATGATCCTTTGCAAATGCTATTCTACTGCCAGCACTCAACAGACAGCAACCACACACCCACAGCTCATCCCTCACACAAGCCACACACCATCAGCACACCAACAAATAGCTACCTCACATACACCCAGCAAAACACACACTCACACACCCTCACCTGCACACCAACACACACATCACTCACCATCACCACCCATCACCATGCCCCCAAAGAAGAATCACAAGTTCCTAGATTGTGAATTGGAAGTCCTGGTAGACGAGATCCTCAGGGTAGAGCCACAGCTGTTTGGCACACTGGTCCAACAGACACCCATCTCCCAGAAAACAAAGATGTGGGAGAGGATCATCAACAGGGTGAACGCACAATCACCATGTCTGTGCACAAAGACTGACATCCAGAACAGGTGGTATGACGTGCGCAGGAGGGTACGGGAGCTGCTGAAGAAGGACTACCTCCTGAGCCAATACACCGGCAGTGGCCCTCCTGCCAAGCCAGTATACCTCAGGCCCTGGGAGGAGAAGGTGCGGGCCATCCTTCCGCCAGTGAGCATCTATGGACTAGAAAACATCCCAGAGCCTGGTGAGTACACAACAAATGTACACAATATTCTGCCACAATACACACACACATCACTGTCAAGGGGAGAGTCAAACCATGCACTCTTAGCAATTACACAGCAACCAGAACAGAATCATCCCAAAATGTGTATGTCAGTCAGATAAACACAACACATGCCATCTCAAAGTTACATTTAACCGTGTCATCACATGTACAAACACAACTACAACTACAGCTAGGCAGTGGCACAAATATAACTAACAAACACATCCAGACATGTAGCCACCACTACAACACCAACACACTGAAAGAAAAGAATTCTGTGTATGCTGGGCAAGTCAGTGTAGCCAATAGCATCATGGGAGTCGTAGTCACAGACATAGCTCACCCCCACAACTGTCCCATCAACACCACCCTGAACCATGCGCACATCACAGGGAGTGGAAAAGGACTCACAAGATGGCTGACACTGGCTACTGCTGTGGGGAGCACAAGGCCCTGCTGGCAACTGTGCAACAACCAACAGCAGGACACCACTGACTGACATCCTGAAAGACAACTTCCACTCCCTGCAATGGAAGCACGTTCCATGGTGGGATATCTGGCTGGGTGGGAAGGAGGACTTGCAGCACTGACCATAGTCACAAGCACCTCCCCTCACACACCCCCTCAACACAAACTCCACATAACCCACCTGGGAGAATGCAATGCCTCACATCCTAACTCAAGATCCCACAAAGAACCTCCACCCTGGGTTATGTTGTGTGAAGCACAGGGACACTCTTGGGACTTTTAGCCAAACAACTGCCAGGACAACATTCCCAGCCATCCTGTCAGCACAGGCAGCCCACCCCACAGGGAAGCAGAGTCAAAAGGAAGGAAGGATGGGCATGCTGGGAAGGGGGTGGAGGCAATAGCATGATGGGAGTCGTAGTCACAGCTCAACATCCCCCACCACATGGCCCAGCAAGCTCACACTCACGCATGCACATCCCACAGAGAGTGGAAAGGCCCATCAAAGAAGTCTGACACTGTTGCTGTGTCGTGGGGAGCACAAGGGCATGCTGGGAACTGCACACCAACCAACAGCAGGACACCACTGTCACCCATCTTGCCATTGCTCTCACACCCACACACACTGAACTCCCCACAAAAGCAAGTAAGTATGGGAATGCTGGGAAGAGGGGTGGAGGCAATAGCATGATGGGAGTCATAGTCACAGACATAGCTCACCCCCACAACTGTCCCATCAACACCACCCTGAACCATGCTCACATCACAGGGAGTGGAAAACAACTGACAAGATGGCTGACACTGGCTACTGCTGTGGGGAGCACAAGGCCCTGCTGGCAACTGTGCAACAACCAACAGCAGGACACCACTGACTGACATCCTGAAAGACAACTTCCACTCCCTGCCATGCAAGCACGTTCCATGGTGGGATATCTGGCTGGGTGGGAAGGAGGACTTGCAGCACTGACCATAGTCACAAGCACCTCCCCTCACACACCCCCTCAACACAAACTCCACATAACCCACCTGGGAGAATGCAATGCCTCACATCCTAACTCAAGATCCCACAAAGAACCACCACCCTGGGTTATGTTGTGTGAAGCACAGGGACACTCTTGGGACTTTTAGCCAAACAACTGCCAGGACAACACTCCCAGCCATCCTGTCAGCACAGGCAGCCCACCCCACAGGGAAGCAGAGTCAAAAGGAAGGAAGCATGGGCATGCTGGGAAGGGGGTGGAGGCAATAGCATGATGGGAGTCATAGTCACAGACATAGCTCACCCCCACAACTGTCCCATCAACACCACCCTGAACCATGCTCACATCACAGGGAGTGGAAAACAACTGACAAGATGGCTGACACTGGCTACTGCTGTGGGGAGCACAAGGCCCTGCTGGCAACTGTGCAACAACCAACAGCAGGACACCACTGACTGACATCCTGAAAGACAACTTTCACTCCCTGCAATGCAAGCACAGTCCATGGTGGGATAACTGACTGGCTGGGTGGGAAGGAGGGCCGGCTGTCAACCAAATACAACCAATGCAGACCATGTACACACCCCAACAAATACATAAAAATGCCCAAATAATGCAGGACAATGTGCTACACCAATATCAACCCCTGACTGTGACAACTTAGGACAATGCAATGTACAGGCCCGCACCCAGAGGCACAGTCACAACTGTCAGGTGTGTCAACCATTGATGCCTGCAGAAACATAACATACATTGTGTGTGTCTCCCAAAAACAGGTGATGATGGGGACACAGCAGCAGACGCTGAGGAGTCCCAGTCCCAAGCTCAAGAGGATACGGAGCTCACTGGTGTCGTACAGCCTCTGCCCTCCTCGGATGAAGAAGACCAACCTGGCACCTCCGGTGCAAGTCAACATGCAGCACCAGCAGGACCACCAGCTGCAGCACCAGCAGGACCACCAGCTGCACCCCCTGCACCCACCCCTCCAACGACTGTCACCACAAATACCATCCCTGCCGACATGGACAGAACAAGGAGCACCACCAGCACAGGGACCCTGGACCAACGTGGGGCCATGGACACCACCACCACCACCAACCCCCAAGGGGGACCAGGGTCATCTGTGCGTGCCACTGCACGCACTGCACATGTCGGCAGGGGTGGTGGGAGGGGTGGGAGACAGAGGTCGCTGCTTGCAGAGGTGTCTGGTGTGCATGATGACCCACAACTGGTACGCATAGCCGATGCGTACCAGTCCAGCACCGGAGATCTCAGCCAGGTAGTGGGGCTCCTCAGAGACATGAAACAGCAGCAGGCTGCCCATCATGCCCGCTTGGACTCACACATGTCCCGCGTGGAGTCCAAGTGGGACACACTGCAAGAGATGACGGCGGTGCAAAGGGACATATTACAATGCCTCCGCCAGATGAACAGCAACCAGTCTACACCTCCCTGTGTGCCAACAACATCTGGTGCTGAACAAACTGCAACTGCCACAGGGAGGGAGGATGACTCTGGCGGAGAGTCCCCTGCACCGCAGCAGCCTGTACTTGAGGGCCCCCCCCAAAGAAGAGGGGTCGTCCGAGGAGGGGCAAGTGAGAGGCCGATGGCCAAGTGCAACCCCCAGGAAGCCTGAACCTGTTCTGGATGTTCACCTTTGTGCACAAACTGTTCACCCTGTTGACGGCAACACAACTCCCACACATGACATGGGGAGTACAAGTTGGACCAATGTCTCAGACAACTGTGGCCCCGATACTGGGGATTTTGTCTACCAGGACTTTCAATTCACCTAGGAACTTCTGATTGCAATATAAATGTACAGCACTAACCATCCTATGCACTATTCACACAAATGTATCACAATAAACACACTAATACACCATACTTGCCTCTGTTGTGATTCCAACGTGGGTGCTGTCATGGGGATGATGAACTGCAAAATTACACTGTGTATGCGAACTGCAACAGCAAGTACAACACAGGCATGTGAGTAATGGCAACGTGACACATATGAGGGAGACACACCACCAGGGCTACACAACACATACACACCTAGGCCATCTGACTCATTGCCTACACTGATGTTGCCAGGAAAGACGGTGCAATGCACAGACACCACACCTATTCCCAGTTGTAGTCAAGTAGCCCCCAGGTGCAGTAAGCAAATGGCAGTCAAATGTGTGACCACAGACAACGCACATCACAAAGTGAAGCACAGGTTTATTACACAGTTGCAACATGTCGTAACCACTACAGATGCAAGGTAATCCCACCTGGCAGCGGGCACACAGTCAACAACTGTAGAAGGAAGGAAGTCCATGGGTGTGGCGCACATCACCTGTAGGGACACAACAGCTACCACCCTGGAAGTACAATCACGTCGTCGGTGGACACAGTTGACCAAACGAATCTGAAAGTACCCTGTGAAGGACAGAAATGACACACAGTCAAAAGCAATGGAGAACAGGACAGAACAGCAAAACTCATGCACAATACATGTTACAAGATACCCACCCAGAACCAAGTTAGCATGTCAACACTGTTGGGGAGTACAGACCACCTGTAAGCACACATCGCTACACACATCCAGTCAAGTAGCCCATGGACACACTCCAACAGCACCAGAGCACCACCTACACATATCATGCCAACTCACATCATTGACATGACACCTCAGGATACTCACATTCAGCTAAAGAAGTTGGTGATGAGCTGTGTGCGGACATCACCATCATCATCATCACTGGCATCGTGGTCCAGGCCAGGATCCTCCACAGGTGGCGGATGTTGGTCATTGTCATCCTGGATGAGAGGCAACTCCTTCTGCACTGCCAGGTTGTGGAGCATGCAGCAGACGATGATAATCTTGCACACCTTCGCTGGGGCATATGGGAGGGACCCTCCTGTCTTGTCGAGGCAGCGGAAGCGGCTCTTCAGGAGACCAAATGTCCGCTCAATCACTCTCCTGGTCCGACCATGTGCCTCATTGTAGCGCATCTGGGCTGGTGTCACAGGGTTCCTGAGGGGTGTCAGCAACCACGGCATGTTGGGGTATCCCGAGTCACCTACGGACAGACAAGTGCACATTAGCTGACTTGGAAAAGTGGGCGGAATACTACAGATCAGATCACACACAATGGCACAAAGTCAGTACACACCGACAAGCCAGGCACGCTGGTTCTGCATCTGTGCCATCATCCTGGGGATGCGACTACTCCTCAAACACAAAGGCATCGTGTGCTGAACCAGGGAAACGGGCACACACGTGTGAGATGGTCATATCTGCAAGACACACCACCAGTGCATTGACCGAGTGGTAGTGCTTGCGGTTACGGTAGGCCTGCTCCTGGGCCTGTGGTGGTACCAAAGCCACATGTGTCCCATCAATGGAGCCAATGACATGCGGCATCCTCCCCAGGGCATAGAAGTCACTCTTCACGTCAGTGAGTCGTTGCAGTCTAGGGAAATAGATGTACCGGTTCAGGTATAGCAACATTGCCTCCAAAACATCGCGGAGCACACGGCTCAACATGGTCTGTGACATCCCACCAGCAGTCGCCACAGTATGTTGGAAGGTACCGGTGGCAAAGAAGTGTAGGGCTGCCATCACCTTCACCTTGGGGGTCAGCGCTGTAGGATACGGCCGGCCAGGCTGCAAATGTGGGGCCAACTGCACTGCCAAATCCTCAATCAGCTGCCTGGTGAAGCGGTACCGCCGGATGCTGTCCCGTTCCACCATCGTTGCCAGGTCTGGGAATGGTCTATGGACAGCAGGAGCCCTGCAGTGCAGAGGAGAAGAAAGCAAGATTGTCAGTCACCCCACATATGCGGCATTGAACACACTCAATATCACATCATACATCATTATGAGGCACAACTACATGAAGTGTGCAGTTCCGTAAGGACATGTATGGTACATACATGGCCAACATCTGTCATCACGGTTCAACAAGTGGCATCAATAAGTCCCAGGTTGGCCCATTGGATATCATGAGGCCGTGTCACAGTTCCCATCTCCTGCTGCCATGTCACAATCACCCCCACAGTAACATGTGAGGACAGATGTGCCCCAGGCATCACAGCTCAACGACAGGTACATTCCCAGGGACCCTGTATTGCCACATGGACACTGGCATTACATGGAGTATCATGTATACACCACAGCAAAACAACCATGATCCCCACAGGTAGTGGTTCCACTTGCCTCTGCAGGACAGACATGGACGCCTGTGACACACACACACACAACATCAAAGTCCATGCACACACAACGTGGATGTGGAGACTGTCTCCCATTGTGCACATGAAATCAGAGACATTGTAAACACTACATGCACACAGACTGTGGAGGACCATCACTATTGTGCTACTGGGACACCCTGGCTCAAACATACCGTCCCACATGGGACTCACGGGGTATGTGACATGACATACACATACACCACCGTGAAATGTGACCATGGCACATGCACAGATATGAACAGTTGCACATCACAGTGGTCATGTACACGTAACACCCAGGATCCTGTCCCCATGAACACGTGCACAGCCTGGGGGTGGCTGCCCCCAGGTGACACCCACAGGACAACATGTACACCAACATACACACAATAGGAAATGCAGCCTTACATGCCTTATGATACAGTTTGGACCGGCTGTGGTGTTGTAGGTGTGCCCCTCACTCCCTGGGAGCTATCTGTGGCTGGCATATGTTCATCTGAGACAGGCATGGTGACATATGCCAGTCACTTGTACAGGGATGCGTTGAACAGCAATGGACCGATCGGTGCACTCGGCCGGCCCATTGCATTCAATGTGTGCGGGTACACGTTGTACCCCTGTACGCAGCAGGACCGCAATGGACCGATCGGTGCACCCGGCCGGCCCATTGCATTCAATGTGTGCGGGTACGCGTTGTACCCCTGTACGCGCAGAACCGCAATGGACCGATCGGTGCACCCGGCCGGCCCATTGCATTCAATGTGCGGGTACGCGTTGTACCCCTGTACGCGTTGAACAGCAATGGACGATCGGTGCACCCGGCCGGCCCATTGCATTCAATGTGTGCGTGTACGCCGTTGTACCCCTGTACGCTGTTGTAACTGCAATGGACCGATCGGTGCACCCGGCCGGCCCATTGCATTCAATGTGTGCGGGTACGCGTTGTACCCCTGTACGCGTTGAACAGCAATGGACCGATCGGTGCACCCGGCCGCCCATTGCATTCAATGTGTGCGGGTACGCGTTGTACCCCTGTACGCGTTGTAACGCAATGGACCGTCCGTGCACCCGGCCGGCCCATTGCATCCAATGTGTGCGGCACGCGTTGTACCCTGTACGCCAGCAGAAATCGCGAATGGACCGATCGGTGCACCTGGCCGGCCCATTGCATTCAATGTGTGCGGGTACGCGTTGTACCCCTGTACGCGCTGTACTGCAATGGACCGATCGGTGCACCCGGCCGGCCCATTGCATTCAAGTGTGCGGGTACGCGTTGTACCCTGTACGCTGTTGAACAGCAATGGACCGATCGGTGCACCCGGCCGGCCCATTGCATTTAATGTGTGCGGGTACGCCGTTGTACCCCTGTACGCTGTTGAACAGCAATGGACCGATCGGTGCACCCGGCCGGCCCATTGCATTCAATGTGTGTGGGTACGCGTTGTACCCCTGTACACGTTGTACCGCAATGGACCGATCGGTGCGCCCGGCCGGCCAATTGCATTCAATGTGTGCGGGTACGCGTTGTACCCTGTACGCGCTTGTACCGCAATGGACCGAATGGTGCGCCCGGCCGGCCCATTGCATTCAATGTGTGCGGGTACGCGTTGTACTCCTGTACGCGTTGAACAGCAATGGACCGATCGGTGCGCACCCATTGTCAATGGCTTAGCCTGGCAACGGACGCTGCCGAAATTCGAACGAGTCGGTTGCTGGAAATTCAGTTGGTCACCCACAACAATGTTGCAAAATCATGTATGTCATGAAGTTGAAGATTTGAAGGATGCTGTGGGCGTGTATTGGTGCTGCTATTCCATGGATTGGCCAGATTCAGAAGATGCAAACGACTTGGACCTATCACTTTGGACACATGGGACAGTATCTGCCTCTGCAGCACATATATATTGCTGGCTGTTCCCCTGAGAGCTCACTTGCCTGCACTACATGCTCCAGGACGACATCTGCCACTGCACTGCTGCTGTCTCTGCCCCTCTGGACCCTGCAATGGCACGTACTGTGGAGAGAGCCCCAGCCTTCAGCCTTGAGGAGAACCAGGCCCTGCTGGACAGCCTACTTCCACAGTACAGCAAGCTGTATGGGACATCAGGGGAGCAGGTGAGTGTTCTGTGCACTGCCTTTCTGAATGTGCATTTTGTCTGACTAGCAAGGCTGAAAGTCTGCACGCCACTGGCTAGCAGGCTCACTGAGTAGTTGTCACCCCCCATAGTGTGTAGTGACATGCACTGGACAGGTATGGTGCAGTGACAGTGCATTTGAACAAGGTTTTACTTCCCATGCAATGATACCATGTAGTGACTTCTGGCAAACTGTCCATGGGCAGAATTGCACTGCCTGTGTACATCATGTGCCCCTGTGATTGAGACATGTATATACAACTGTGTCATGCACGGATATGTTGCATGTGTAGTAATGGCCTTTTCACTTTGTCATCCTGACAGGTTAATGCCCATCGGAAGCAGGAGATCTGGAAGGACATCGTCCGGGCTGTCCGGTCCATGGGGGTCTACAAGCGCCGGATCCGCAACTGCCAAAAGAGGTGGCAGGACCTTCGGGCTGGACCCGGAGGATTGCACGGGTCCAGCTGAAGCTGTCGCCTCCTCGCAGGAGGGGCGGAACACGGACCCTGACCCCCACATGCTCCAGATCCTGGCGGTGGTGTTTCCAGACCTGGATGGGCAGCTGAAGGCCAGACAGCAGCAAGGAGGGGGTGAGTCAAAGACTGCACTGTGAACTCTGTATTACATGCTATGTGCCCTCCTCTGGCCTGGTTAAACTGCCACAGTACAGCAGTCATGTTGTCCAGGAGCCATGTCCCTCTATTGTGCACTGCCCACTCCTCAACTGATACCCAGGTGTGGCCCTTACATTCAGGGCATTGTGTCACTTGGGACTGTGTCCTTGCAGTTTCCTTCACTCAAGGTGCGGGTCAGCATCTGTTTCCCTAACTCTGTTGTGGGCATCATGGGTGGGTTTATTGTTCACACAACGCCTGTGTTCGGACATGTAATCTGCGTGTTGCTTTGATATGCGGTTCACTTGCTGAGCTGAGCCACCACATGTGCCTGGGGTATCTGGCACACACCCATGCAGCGAGTGGGAACAATGTTTGGGCCCCAGGAGTGTGCAGATTACGTGTGTCACACATACATAGCCAGCTATCCACTGTCCAGGGCTCATCCCTCATTCATGTGGGGCAGGACAGTCATGCCTACTCCAGCCCATCCAATACACCTGTACTCCCACTCCCGTGTATCAGCTGACACGTTGTGCGCAGTGATTTGACCCCTCAGGTGTCTGCCTCTGTGTCAGTGTGCTGTGGATTTGTTGCCAGGACTGCTGGGGTGTTTCTCGGTAGGGGCTCAGCATGCCACTGGAGATGTGACCATAGGAGACGATACTTGTGTGTCACATAGGTGTTTGATCAGCTGCCCGTGCAGACTGGGGTATGCGAATGTGAAGTTCAGGCAGCTGTTTCCCATTCACAGCAGATTGTGAGGGGCTCAGGTTCAGAGGGTAGTGTCACAGGTCTCCCATATGTCCAATCGGTATGACCTGGACAGATGAGGGTTAAGATGATGTGTTGTGTGTGGGATGTACATGTGCACTTGTGCAGCTCCAGGACTTGCATTCCCCATGACCTACTATTGTGACACAGTGCAGAGTGTTGTTGTCTGGCTGCTAAGTCATACATCACTGAGACAGTGATGTATGACTTAGCAGTCATGCCTCCGCCATGGCATGTGTCTACTTATTGGTGATCCTGCAGGGGAGTGACATGTGCTACATGCACACCATTGTGGCAATGGCTATCAGGACATGGGTGCATCATGGTGTCTGTCGCTGGTATGTATCACATGTATTTCCTATTTGACTCTGGGCATCCCTTTCATCCGGAAACCTGTACTGACTCAGTGGCAAGAGTTGTGATGTGTGCATGTCCACATGCTACACCGTGTCCTCTGCACTGTCCAACTACTGTGTAGGTGGTGCATGTGTCCACACTGGGGTGTTGCTATCCAACAGACACCAGACAGATGGGTGCAAGGCCATGTGGGATGTGAGTGCCATGGTTGGCATCAGTCTGACAATTGGCTTCTCCTGTTCAGTTAGGGCACTTTTAGCAATGTTCAACTAATGATGCCAGGGCTTGCTCTGTGATGTGCTGTGCTCACAGTGGTGTGTGCGTTGGTGCAGGTGACTGATGTCTGTCTGTTTCCCCATTGTTTGCAGATACATCCACGGCCACGGAAGGGGACAGCTCCACGGACCAGGAGGAGCCGGAGAGCCAGACTGGGTCAGCAGCCGAGGAGTGGTCGGAGGGACCCAGTGGCACAGAGGGCGAGGGGAGCCACACCGAGGAGTCCTCAGCAGCATCCACCTCAGCTGAGGACCACAGCGGCTCGGAGGATGACTCCCTTATGGAGGCGGGTGTCAGCAGCCACCACACCCCAGCTAGTGTTGCTGTCCCCGCCACCACCAGCACCACCACCGCCCTCCCATCGGCTCCCATTCCCCAGGTCCGTGGAGGCTCCCATGTTCGGGAGCGTGTCTCCTTTGGGCCAGGCACCACACCCCCTGCCCCTGTGTCCCCTGCTGCCCTGAGTGAGGAGTCTGTGTACCTCCTTCGCCAGCTCCATGTAGGGCAGACAGCCATGCTGAGTGTCCTCCATGCGCACACCGCTCTGTTGACTCAGCTGGTGTCGTTCATGGAGGGCATCTCATCGGGCATGTCTGACCTACAGAGGGGCAATAGGTCCATGGACTCCTCCCTGACGGCAGCAGTGTCCCTCCTCAGACAGTCCCTCACCCTCCTGCCTCTGCTCCATCCACACTCCCCAGCACCTTACCCATCCCAAGCACACACACACCGGCACAGGCACACACCAGCACACACACGTCCAGCACACAGACACACATGCCACAAACAAAACGCACACGCACGCACAGTCAGGGGACTGAAGCCAGACTCACAGGGGATGGGGCCCTGGAACACACACTCACATCCACGAGCACTGCGCAGTCCTCAGTTGCCTCTCCCTCCAAAGCACCCTCCCTTGCCTCACCTGCAACCCCAAAGACCCAGCGGCTCTTCCTCAGTGACCTCGGCCTCTTCCCCTCCGATCCAGCTGATACAGCATTCAGGGGGAAGAGGAAGCCCACCCACACGGAGCAGAGTGCCCTCGCCCCCGGACACCCTCCCCAGGCGCAGACAGACTGAGGCCCCCACCCGCAAGTCCCCCCAGAGTCGTAAGAGCAAGACCCCGCCGCCGCCCTGCAGCTCAGGCACCAGGTCTCCTTCCTCCATCCCTCAGGCCCCCACTCCACAGGTGCCCCCACCACACCCTGCCCCAGGTTCCCCCACCCACAGATATACCATCCCCAAGAGGATCCAGCCTTCTCCCCCTGCCACCTGCTCTCCTGGCACCACACCCCCCACTGCGCTTGTCTGTGCCACTGATGTGGTGAGGGTGTCCTCCCCCTCTGTCCAGCCCACCTTGCCTGTTCCCCATTCTCCTCCCCTGGTGGTAGGCACTGCAGTGGAGTCCACTACCACCCTGTCTGACTTGGGCACTGCAGTGGCGGACCTGTCCACTCCATCTGCAGGGTCCACTGCAGTCGTGCCGGCACCCACAACATCTGAGTCATGCCCCCAGTTGTGCCGGCACACACCATGTCAGACACCTCCACTGCAGTTGTCAGTGGCTCTCCAGCACCCACCACCCCTTCCCTGCCTCCTCCTGGTGAGCCCTGATCCTGTCCCTGCGGTGCCTGGCCTGCCCCCCCGGTTTCCCCTCCTAGTGGATTGTCCCTGGTTTTGTGCAGTGCAGGCATGCGTAGGGTGACATCTGCCACTGTCACCCTGTTTGGACTTTGTCAATGAACTGACCATTGGCCTTTGTGTTTTTTCTGGACTTTCACTTTTAAACACACATATGCTGAATAAAGCAACTTTCTGTTCTCTAGTGCTTATGCTTCTGATGTACATGTTGTTGATGATGCTAACCATGCCCTTGCTGCAGTGATGGTGATATTTGGTCTCATGATAATGAAGTGTTACTGTGCAGGAACACATGTGGTCCAGGGGGAATGTGTCCTATCCTGTGGTGTATCCATGTCATCCATAGCAGCATCTGAGGGTGTCATGTGTTCAGTATTTGGCAATGGGATTTCCTACTTACATTAGCAATTTCACATCTGTGGCTTCCACCCCTGCACATCTGTTGTGCCTGCCATTGTTCAATTCGCCTACTTCCCTGACCGTGTGGCCATCTCCACTGGACATGCAGGTTTGGGCATCAATGGGGAAGGTCTCATCTGTGTTGTCAGTGCAACATTGCTATACAAGTGTGTTGGATCTGTGCTGATGATTTCGTTGGCACTTCCATGACCAGGCTGATGTGACGGGAGCCTTCATTTGGTGCTAATTGTTGATTGTGTGACCAAGTGCTCAGCTGACATGATGGGGCCCTACTGAGGCAACATATGGCACAGCTTTCCTCACACAGGAGTGGAGTCCCCTCATGGCAGTGTGTACTCCTGTGACATTGCCTGCGCCCAAGGTGTGTGTTGTATGAGCATGTCTGTGTGTTCACTTCCGTTTTGCTGTGCATGCTGTGATCCCTAGTGTTGTACCTGTTTGTGATGCTTGCTGAGTTGACCTATTGTCCCCCAAAGTCTTCTCCTGGGTTCTCTGTGATGTGGGTGCATGGCACATTACTGGTCATCAGGGTGTCACCCATAGGTGTGTTTGCTGTCAGGGCTGAGTTTGTGTGCAGACGCAGATGGGTCACAGTCAGGTTTCCCCTTGGCACTTGTTGTTTGCACCTGTCATGTGATTTCCAGTTTGTGTTATCTTTCAGTGATTTGTGACACGTTGTGTGTGTGACTGCTGGCACTCCTCAGGGTCCGGGCTGCAATGTTGGTCGTTGTCTATGTGTGTTCTTTGTGGGTGACCTTGGCTTCTTCATTGTTGTGTTACTGTGGCTGGGATCCCATTGGTTGGTGTGGTATTGCCGTCATGTCCATGTACAGCGTAGTGTGCAGTGTGTCAGACATTCAGGAGTCTTGTTGAGTGTCCATGTGTGATGTGTTTCTGCACCTTGGTTCCCACCCACCACCCTGGAATTGTCATGGGGGCATGTGCAATGTCACCAGTGCATGTGTGCTTCACTGCTGCACATTGTTGGAGGTCGAGGTGTGTGGTGTTGAGTGTGTGCAGATGAGAGTTGTTGCCCGGCTAGACCCCTGCCTCCATGTTGGCCTTGGCTTACTGGCCGTGCTGATTGATTTGTGCTTGTGTAGGTGTGATGGTAGTTTGTTGCTCAGGACACATGGCTGTGGTTCACAGTGTGAACGACATTTAGCTTTGTCATCACAGTGGGATTGTAATGCAGCCCAGGGTCACCACATTGTGGGGGCCCTGGGGGTAGTGCTGTGGTGTGTCTGTGTCTTGCTGTGTCAGTTGCTGTTCCTACGTGCCTGTGTGACATGTGTGATTTGTGCACCCTCTCATCTGACAATGCCTGATTGCCCACATAGGGGATTTGGATCCATGAGTTACCTTTGTGTGGCACTGTATGCACATCTGTATAATTGGTATTCAGGCCTCCTCATGTGTTGTGTGGTTGCCTGGGGACACTGGCACCCCCTCACCTGTTGTGTTTGATGTGCAGTGTGGGTCTGCCTGTTTGTGTTTGTGCATCTGCACCACTGCATTGGCATATCTTAGGTATGCCATTGGCTGTATGTAGTTTGGTGGGTTTCCCTGCTGTCCCTGGGACTCCTAGGTCATCAGTCAGCACAATGATCATGGTTTGTGTGTCCCATTGCTGCCATGGTATGGTATCTGTTCACCTCACATCTACAGTCTCCACAGGGTATCTGCATTTGTGTGCCCATTGGTGCAAATATGTGGGTCTGCATTCTGATGGTCACTTCTGTCATTGTGTCATTGATGAATGTTGACTGTGTCAGCCCCCATGGGTGTTGTTTGTCTGCACATGGCCAAAGGTATGTCTTATTTGCACTGCAGTATTTGCCTCCCCAATCTATGTTGCAATGGGACACATGCACTACTTTGCCACTGATGTGTTTTATGTTCTGTGACCAGGAATCATCCATGCAGTTTGGCAGTTGCAGCTTTTTCTTTGTCAACACTTACATTTTGGTCACTGTGATGATGGGGGTTTGGACCCCATTGCCACAATGTTCAAAATGTGCTTCAGCTATGGACCCCACACTTACCTTTTGGTCACTGTGATGATGGGGGTTTGGACCCCATTGCCACAATGTTCAAAATGTGCTTCAGCTATGGACCCCACATTTACCTTTTGGTCACTGTGATGATGGGGGTTTGGACCCCATTGCCACAATGTTCAAAATGTGCTTCAGCTATGGACCCCACACTTACATTTTGGTCACTGTGATGATGGGGGTTTGGACCCCATTGCCACAATGTTCAAAATGTGCTTCAGCTATGGACCCTACACTTACATTTTGGTCACTGTGATGATGGGGGTTTGGACCCCATTGCCACAATGGTCATGGCCTGCTTGCATTGTGGGGGCCACACACATATATGTGTGGCACATGTGATAGGGGGTCACATTGTATGTTCAAAGTCATGTTCAGTGTTGTAGGCATTTGACACAGTCTACACACGCTTGTCATGGTGTTGGGGGATGTCTTTTTCTTGCATTCCCTAGGTTGTGGTGTGCTGGTTGTGTCATGCATTGTCCATCCTATGAGTGGGGGTGGTGTTGGTGGTAGGCATCCAGCCCCCCATGGGTAGAGGTGGTAGTAGTGACAGGCATCCAGCCCCCTGGGTAAGGGTGGTAGTGGTGGTAGGCATCCAGCCCACCCGGGTAGAGGTGGTAGTAGTGGTAGGCATCCAGCCCCCCCTGGGTAAGGGTGGTAGTGGTGGTAGGCATCTGGCACCCCCATGGCTAAGGGTGGTAGTAGTGGTGGACATCCAGCCCCCCTGGGTAAGGGTGGTAGTGGTGGTGGGCATCTGGCACCCCCATGGCTAAGGGTGGTAGTAGTGGTGGACATCCAGCCCCCTGGGTAAGGGTGGTAGTGGTGGTGGGCATCTGGCACCCCCATGGCTAAGGGTGGTAGTAGTGGTAGGCATCCAGCCCCCTGGGCAAGGGTGGTAGTAGTGGTGGGCATCTGGCACCCCCTGGCTAAGGGTGGTAGTAGTGGTAGGCATCCAACCCCCTGGGTAAGGCTGGTAGTAGTGGTAGGCATCTGGCACCTCCCTGGCTAAGGGTGGTAGAAGTGGTGGACATCCAGCCCCTGGCAAGGGTGGTAGTGGTGGTGGGCATCTGGCACCCCCATGGCTAAGGGTGGTAGTAGTGGTAGGCATCCAGCCCCCTGGGTAAGGGTGGTAGTTGTGGTAGGCATCCAGCCCCCTGGGTAAGGGTGGTAGTAGTGGTAGGCATCCAGCCGCCCCTGGATAAGGGTGGTAGTGGTGGTAGGCATCTGGCACCCCATGGCTAAGGGTGGTAGTAGTGGTAGGCATCCAGCCCCCTGGTTAAGGGTGGTAGTAGTGGTGGGCATCTGGACCCCCATGGCTAAGGGTGGTAGTAGTGGTAGGCATCCAGCCCCCTGGCTTAGGGTGATAGTAGTGGTAGGCATCCAGCCCCCCTGGGTAAGGGTGGTAGTGGTGGTGGGCATCTGGCACCCCCATGGCTAAGGGTGGTAGTAGTGGTAGGCATTCAGCCCCCTGGGCAAGGGTGGTAGTAGTGGTGGGCATCTGGCACCCCCATGGCTAAGGGTGGTAGTAGTGGTAGGCATCCAGCCCCCTGGCTTAGGGTGATAGTAGTGGTAGGCATCCAGCCCCCTGGGTAAGGGTGGTAGTGGTGGTGGGCATCTGGCACCCCCTGGCTAAGGGTGGTAGTAGTGGTAGGCATCCAGACCCCCTGGGTAAGGGTGGTAGTGGTGGTGGGCATCTGGCACCCCCATGGCTAAGGGTGGTAGTAGTGGTAGGCATCCAGCCCCCTGGGTAAGGGTGGTAGTTGTGGTAGGGCATCCAGCCCCCTGGGTAAGGGTGGTAGTAGTGGTGGGCATCTGGCACCCCCTGGCTAAGGGTGGTAGTAGTGGTAGGCATCCAGCCCCTGGGTAAGGGTGGTAGTGGTGGTGGGCATCTGGCACCCCCTGGCTAAGGGTGATAGTAGTGGTAGGCATCCAGCCCCCCTGGGTAAGGGTGGTAGTGGTGGTGGGCATCTGGCACCCCCTGGCTAAGGGTGGTAGTAGTGGTAGGCATCCAGCCCCCTGGGTAAGGGTGGTAGAGGTGGTGGGCATCTGGCACCCCCATGGCTAAGGGTGGTAGTAGTGGTAGGCATCCAGCCCCCTGGGTAAGGGTGGTAGTTGTGGGAGGCATCCAGCCCCCTGGGTAAGGGTGGTAGTAGTGGTAGGCATCCAGCCCCCTGGCTAAGGGTGGTAGTGGTGGTAGGCATCTGGCACCCCCATGGCTAAGGGTGGTAGTAGTGGTAGGCATCCAGCCCCCCTGGGTAAGGGTGGTAGTAGTGGTGGGCATCTGGCACCCCCATGGCTAAGGGTGGTAGTAGTGGTAGGCATCCAGCCCCCCTGGCTTAGGGTGATAGTAGTGGTAGGCATCCAGCCCCCCCTGGGTAAGGGTGGTAGTGGTGGTGGGCATCTGGCACCCCCATGGCTAAGGGTGGTAGTAGTGGTAGGCATCCAGCCCCCCCTGGGTAAGGGTGGTAGTAGTGGTGGGCATCTGGCACCCCCATGGCTAAGGGTGGTAGTAGTGGTAGGCATCCAGCCCCCCTGGCTTAGGGTGATAGTAGTGGTAGGCATCCAGCCCCCCCTGGGTAAGGGTGGTAGTGGTGATGGGCATCTGGCACCCCCCTGGCTAAGGGTGGTAGTAGTGGTAGGCATCCAGCCCCCCTGGGTAAGGGTGGTAGTGGTGGTGGGCATCTGGCACCCCAATGGCTAAGGGTGGTAGTAGTGGTAGGCATCCAGCCCCCCTGGGTAAGGGTGGTAGTTGTGGTAGGCATCCAGCCCCTGCAAGGGTGGTAGTAGTGGTGGGCATCTGGCACCCCCTGGCTAAGGGTGGTAGTAGTGGTAGGCATCCAGCCCCCTGGGTAAGGGTGGTAGTGGTGGTGGGCATCTGGCACCTCCTGGCTAAGGGTGATAGTAGTGGTAGGCATCCAGCCCCCCTGGGTAAGGGTGGTAGTGGTGGTGGGCATCTGGCACCCCCTGGCTAAGGGTGGTAGTAGTGGTAGGCATCCAGCCCCCCTGGGTAAGGGTGGTAGTGGTGGTGGGCATCTGGCACCCCCATGGCTAAGGGTGGTAGTAGTGGTGGACATCCAGCCCCCTGGGTAAGGGTGGTAGTGGTGGTGGGCATCTGGTACCCCCTGGCTAAGGGTGGTAGTAGTGGTGGACATCCAGCCCCCTGGGTAAGGGTGGTAGTGGTGGTGGGCATCTGGCACCCCCATGGCTAAGGGTGGTAGTAGTGGTAGGCATCCAGCCCCCCTGGGTAAGGGTGGTAGTTGTGGTAGGCATCCAGCCCCTGGGTAAGGGTGGTAGTAGTGGTGGGCATCTGGCACCCCCTGGCTAAGGGTGGTAGTAGTGGTAGGCATCCAGCCCCCTGGGTAAGGGTGGTAGTAGTGGTAGGCATCTGGCACCCCCTGGCTAAGGGTGGTAGTAGTGGTGGACATCCAGCCCCCTGGGTAAGGGTGGTAGTGGTGGTGGGCATCTGGCACCCCCATGGCTAAGGGTGGTAGTAGTGGTAGGCATCCAGCCCCCCTGGGTAAGGGTGGTAGTTGTGGTAGGCATCCAGCCCCCTGGGTAAGGGTGGTAGTAGTGGTAGGCATCCAGCCCCTGGCTAAGGGTGGTAGTGGTGGTAGGCATCTGGCACCCCCATGGCTAAGGGTGGTAGTAGTGGTAGGCATCCAGCCCCCTGGGTAAGGGGTGGTAGTAGTGGTGGGCATCTGGCACCCCATGGCTAAGTGGTAGTAGTGGTAGGCATCCAGCCCCCTGGGTAAGGGTGGTAGTTGTGGTAGGCATCCAGCCCCCTGGGTAAGGGTGGTAGTAGTGGTAGGCATCCAGCCCCCTGGCTAAGGGTGGTAGTGGTGGTAGGCATCTGGCACCCCCATGGCTAAGGGTGGTAGTAGTGGTAGGCATCCAGCCCCCCTGGGTAAGGGTGGTAGTAGTGGTGGGCATCTGGCACCCCCATGGCTAAGGGTGGTAGTAGTGGTAGGCATCCAGCCCCCTGGCTTAGGGTGATAGTAGTGGTAGGCATCCAGCCCCCCTGGGTAAGGGTGGTAGTGGTGGTGGGCATCTGGCACCCCCATGGCTAAGGGTGGTAGTAGTGGTAGGCATCCTGCCCCCCCCTGGGTAAGGGTGGTAGTAGTGGTGGGCATCTGGCACCCCCATGGCTAAGGGTGGTAGTAGTGGTAGGCATCCAGCCACCCTGGCTTAGGTTGATAGTAGTGGTAGGCATCCAGTCCCCCCTGGGTAAGGGTGGTAGTGGTGGTGGGCATCTGGCACCCCCCTGGCTAAGGGTGGTAGTAGTGGTAGGCATCCAGCCCCCCCTGGGTACGGGTGGTAGTGTTGGTGGGCATCTGGCACCCCCATGGCTAAGGGTGGTAGTAGTGGTGGACATCCAGCCCCCCCTGGGTAAGGGTGGTAGTGGTGGTGGGCATCTGGCACCCCCCTGGCTAACGGTGGTAGTAGTGGTGGACATCCAGCCCCCCCTGGGTAAGAGTGGTAGTGGTGGTGGGCATCTGGAACCCCCCTGGCTAAGGGTGGTAGTAGTGGTAGACATCCAGCCCCCCCCTGGGTAAGGGTGGTAGTGGTGGTGGGCATCTGGCACCCCCATGGCTAAGGGTGGTAGTAGTGGTAGGCATCCAGCCCCCCCTGGGTAAGGGTGGTAGTTGTGGTAGGCATCCAGCCCCCCTGGGTAAGGGTGGTAGTAGTGGTGGGCATCTGGCACCCCCCTGGCTAAGGGTGGTAGTAGTGGTAGGCATCCAACCCCCCCTGGCTAAGGGTGGTAGTAGTGGTAGGCATCCAGCCCCCCCTGGGTAAGGGTGGTAGTGGTGGTGCGCATCCAGGCCCCTGTGTGCATATGTGGCATTGGTGATGGGCATCCCGCCCCTATGGTGCTGCTGTTGCTGGTGTAAGTAAATTCTGCATCCCTCTGTGTGTGTGTGATGTGTCGTGTACGTGTTGTATGTTTTTGTGGTTGGTGTCTGACTTACCTTCTGAGCCGTACGCGTCCGTGCCTGTTCCGGTAGTAAATGTAGAATATTGGTAGGATCGGGACGAAGGGATTCATGGTTGGTTTGTGTCGTTCGTCTTTCTCGTTGCTTCGCGTCGTCCTCGTCGCTGGCGTGTTCGCCTCGTAGCCGTGGATCGTGTTGTGGCGCGAATCGGAGCTTATGTGCGCCTCTCCCGGAAGCTTTGACGTGCCGGACGTAGCGACGGGTTCGGCGCGTACGGAAAGCGCATCGTACTTGTTCGGCCGGACGGGGCTGCATTTTCCCTTCCGTGCGACTCGATTCTGCGTTTCCGGATTCGCCTCGGTCGGAGAACAGGACCTGGATTGGGTGAGTACGACTCGGCCGGATTCTGTGCTGTTGTGCGCATCGTACTTACTCGTTCGGAATGATGTACGGATCGGTCGGGAAACAGGCATTCGGATGGCTTTTTTCCCGACCAAATGGTATTGGGTGCGCCTCCGACCGAGATCGGAATCGGCCCCTAGGTTGGGATTACCAATTGAGGAAGAGTTTCTAATCCTATGCCAAAGATCTAAATCTATATTAAGATTTTTAAACAATCTTATACCCAACCCCTTTCTCCGGCTGTAGAAATGTATCGTGCAAAAGCCCAAAGTGGAGCCCTGTATGGAGCAGAGATTTGGGGTACACCTCTGTTAGTAAATTAACGATCTGTGAAAATACTTTTGCTAGGGCTCTCATTTCGCTACCAATTACAACACCACTCACCCCACTTTTTTGTGACCTTGGGTTAAAGAGAATTGGCGACCTGGCTGCTTTGAGACCCTAATTTATTGGTTGCGCCTATGGACCACTCCTCAATTAACTGATTATCGCAATTCTCTACGGGAGGTCCTGGCGATTAACGGCGCAAAACATCTACCCTGGTTTAAACACATTGCTAATTGGTGTAAACTACTGAATCTGACAGGTCTGTGGGAGCATCCAGATAGGGCCACTAGACGTGATACTCTGACCCTAAAACTATGTACTGGAAGGTAGTGGGGGAGCATTACACTAATAATCAATCATGTGGCCAGTTAACTCTAACTTCCTAAATATAAAATCATGCTCATTATTTGAACCCTTCTTTGATCTAATTTCGCCCCGCACAAAAAGTTTGTATACTAGGTTTAGATATGGCAATTTGCTACTGAAATTTCCTGGGAAAGAGGCGGTTGGCCTAGTCTTAGATTTTTGTCCTGCCTGCATTGAAGTTAATGAAACTGAAGAACATATTCTGTTTTTCTGCCCCAAGTATCAGCAGATACGCAGGAGATGGATTAGACCAATATGTCTCAACATGGCTGCAAGGCAGTACCAGATTGCGCTTAGAATTTTCAAAACAGACACTTCTGGGCCAATAGTCTTTGCTCTTAGTCGTTTTTTATTCTCCTTCTGGATAATTAGCCAAAAAATTTTATTGCCGTGTTGTCACATTTAACTTTTTTATGTTGTAAATGTATTTTAAATATTAGGGGGCAGATTTACAATTAACTAACGCAGCACGGCGCAGCAAGTCATTTTGCTGCGCCATGCTGCGTTAGTTTGGAAAGCACAGGGATGCGACATATTTACAAGAATATGTCGCATCCTTGTGCTCTCCCTGCGCTGGCGCACAAACTGCAGCCATGCGCTGGCGCAGGCACCCTTGCACCATGGTGCAAGGATGCCTGCGTCGTGGAGAGATTAGCTTTTGTGCAGGAAGGGGAACCTTCCTGCACAAAAACAATCGCTACAATCATTTTCCTCTTTCAATGCGTGCTGCAGAATGCATCACGCATTGAAAGAGGAAACGAGGAGAAATGAAAACATTTCTCCTCGGTGCGCTCTCACTACGCCACCTCTAGGGTGGCGTAGCTCAAACGCATCTCCAGAGTTACGATTTCTCGTAATTCTGGAGATGTGTCTTGTTCCATGGGTGTTGCGTGGGAACACCCACAGCAACACCCATGGAACGCCCCTTCACCGCAAAGTGCTGCGTGTGAAGTGCCGTATTTACAAGGAGAGGAAAAGTCACGCAGGGTGGCTTTTCCTCTCCTTGTAAATATGGAGCAGCTATGCCACCAGTACGTCACAAAAAGTGACGTACTGGTGGCGCAGGGGGCTTGTAAATCTGCCCCTAAGTCTTATAATCATGGTTTTGTATTTTTTAACGCACTAGCTCTTGCTTTTGCATTTTTTTATGTATGATTAGGTCATTCATATCTATGCATTTAGGTTATTTTTAAACTATGACCTGGGATTGTCATTTGTACTTGAGATAGTAATGGTTTAATACTTTTTTAATTGTAAATACATTTATGTTTTATCTCTGCATACTTTGATGGCTTTTTGTACAATGACCGAATAAAGTTACATGATGATGATGATAGTAAAGGATTTGAAGAAATGTTGGAAGATAATAATGGGTGGCTGTGGCAATAGAGTAAGATTGTCGCCCATTCAAATTGAAGTAGGGGATTGCATTAAATTTATAACTGAATTATATGTCGCCAGTTCAGTGGCTTCAGCAGTAATCGCCAGGCCTCAATCAGCGTCTAATATGCTTCTTATGGCTTCCCCTTCAACAAAACAAATTGAATGCTACATCCAGGGTGTCAGATCCTTGGGAGCTTTGGGACGTGAAGAAATTTCTGATTTCCATAATAAAGAAGGAAGCACTGCTTTGGTCCATTTTTCTTACCCCTTTACTTAGTTTCTTTTGTCCCCTTGGATCACATCCAGCATCCTGGTCTGGGAGAATTACTGTGCCACTGCACACAAAGGGCTCATGTAATTCCCCAACTAACTATAGGCAGATAGTCTTATTTGATTCTGTTAAGAAGTCTTTGCACAAAGTACTCTTGAACTCCTGCAGGATTGGGTCACTGAAAAAAGATAATCTGAATAAAACAAAAGGGTTTTGGGAATAATTGTTGTACCCTGGCTGAGATAACTATGCTACAACTGATCACTGAATAATATGTCACTGTTCAGGGTCAATTTGTATACACTGTTTTAATAGATTTTAGTACCACATTTAACTGGTTTGATAGACACATTTTCTGGGGAAAAAACTGCTGAGCCTAGGCATCCCTGAGAATCTACTATGGTTTATTACAGGCCTGCATTCTTCCACTTGGTGCTGGGTATTACAAGGGGAAGCCCAAGACCTCTCAACTAGAATCCCCTATATATAAAAGTCTTAAACACGGTTGCCTGTTGGCACCCTTATTGTTCTCTCTATATATTTATGATTTATCAATTGTACGAGTGGTGCATCATCATTTGGGGATCATATGATTCCCTGTTTGTTGTATGCAGATGTTATTGTTTTTTAAAATCTTACTCCTAAGGGCTTACAAAAGCATCTGTCATGTCTTTAACAGGATACACAGTGTCACTTTTTTAAAATTAATATGACAAAAAGTAAAGTTTTGATCTTTAAAGGAAAGACCACAGGAAGAAGTATAATTCAATGGAAAGTAGCTGATGACATTTTGGAAGTTATGACACCTTGTCTTTATCTGGAAAAAATATTCTCTATTCATTTAAATGAGATGGATCACATTCATCTTAAGGCTAGTAGGGCAATTTCTCATGGCAATGGTCTAAGATCCTTTTATGACAGTACCCCAGTCCTCTTATCTTCCTCCCAAATCAAACAGAAAAATGAGGAAAAAAGGCTGTAGAAATTAAATCAGTCCCGCCGTGTGCTCTTTATGAAACAGCCCCATTAAGTCCATTTAGACATAGGCCCCTTAGAAAATAGGTTTAATATCTCTTAGCCCAGACTTCTGAAGTACATATAAATGTACAGTGATTGTAAATAAGTGTATGTTTGGCAGGTTCCTGCAGGTAATCTTGTGCCCCAGACACTTGAAACGATGCAATAAACTGGTGTAGCTCACAACTGTGCTCCACAGTTGCATGGCAAAATCTAAATATACCTGAAACACCAAGTCACTAACTCTCCCTGGGTTATCTGGACATGCAGGCTGATACAAGAGCTGTTGAAAAATAAAATTACCAATTTGTATATTAGTACTGCTCAGAGACGGCAATTCCTCATTGAGCCTTTAGGCTTCTGGAAAGGAAAATGATGGGCTTGCTGTATCTGGCAGTCAATCCCCAATTCTGTCAAATTGGTAAAGACTTGCTGGAATAAGGAGATAATTAAACTTATGGAGTCATCACTTTCTGCTTTGTCTGGAATGCCTAACGCACTTTGATGGTTTCTGCATATACGGGTCTCTTCATCTTCTTCTTTCAAGGTCAGATATTTGGAGTTTTTCTCTCAATCTGCCACATGTTTCATAGAGTGGAGTGAGACATTTCATCCAGTTTGCAAGTACATTGTTCAGCCTCCTAGAGCTCTAACCTGGTTCCCCTCTTATTGATTGCTATTTTAGTCTATGGATGAAGGTTTTAATCTGGAGCCTTTTGCCTTGTATTTCTCCCTATATACAATTAATACATCTTAAATTAATGCCAGGATTGTATGATATTGAGCTGCCCTGCACCAGTACAGAATTAGCCTTATGCAGATGTTCTTTTTTTCACTTCTTCTTCGCATTCATAGAGATTCTCACACAGATCCTACATTAATACATTTTATTGCTTTCGGCTGGACATATCCATCTTACCCTTCCTGTCTATTTCATACATATTTTTTTTCAAAACCTAATCTCAATCTCTATCTGTATTTGACACTTCATTGGAGTGATATGATAGGGAGGCAAAGAAATCTTGAGAATCTTGACTCTTCAACATATCTTTGCTTATGTAACTGCTGGGGCCTCCATTAGCTTAAGGCTTTGAGTAGGATTTGAGTTTAGCCTTGCCTTCATTTAATAGCTCACCCTCCACCTGATTGAATTATGTGGATTAATTTTTACTTGCAGTGCTCTGAGGGGCAAATTCTCAAGGAACTATCGCCGAGTTAACAGCACTTTATCTCAGCCAAAGCCGTGATAAATTCATCACCCCATTCACAAGCTTGTGCAAACAGCCGATATCACCAGTTAACCTGCGATAGCAGCCGCAAAAAACATCGCCACAGATGACCCCGGCAACTAACGCTAATGATATGCAGAGTAGGCGTTCCCGTGCAAAAATCCGCGACAACACCACAACGCAACATCCTCAACAACCAGCCAGATCCGCGATAAGAACACAAAACATGCAATAAGAAGCATCAGCAGCAGGAAATTAACACCTGCTCCGACCTGGTGCAAAGTCGGACGACAACCTGCACCAGAAAAGGGAGCCCAGCCCACAGCCACACCTGAAGAACAACAGATGCCATGGAGCTACTCATCATGCAGCTCGGAGCCCCAACAGGGCCACAACACCCACTGCCACCACACCCAGGTCCGCCACCCCCCCGGACCCATCCCGCCCCCCCCCCCGGACCACCACGGAGGCAGCGCAGACAAAGACAGCGGACCTTCAGGAAACGCACCAGCCTCACAGACTTGACACCAGAGAATGTCATTGCCCACTACAGACTCAAAAGGTCAACCATCCTCCGCCTCCTGACCATCATTGCCCACAGGCTGACGGTACCAACACAGCGGACAACCAACATCCCACCTCAGACAAAGCTGCTGGCCATGCTGCACCTGTTGGCCTCTGGGACATTCCAACCAACAACTGCCAGAGTCGGAGGAGTCTCACAGCCAGCCCTATTCAAGTTCCTCACACCTGTCCTGGATGCCATCACCAGCTTGGTACCCCAGTACCTATACTTCCCCCACACTGCGCAGGAACTACTGGAGACCAAGCAAGGCTTCTACTCCATAGCAGGCTTCCCGCACATGTTGGGGGCAATTGACTGCACACATGCCCTACTTGTGCCCCCTGCCGACACTGCACACAATTACCGCAACAGAAAGCACACGCATTCCATCAATGTGCAGGCAATAGTCGACCACCGGGGACTCTTCACAAATGCCATCGCAAACTACCCAGGCAGTGTGCATGATTCATACATCTTCCGACAGTCCATCATCAACCGACGCTTGCAGGATGGCACCTACGGAAATGCAGTGCTCGTTGGTAAGTACCAAATGAACACACCACACACCTCAAATCCACAATCATGCAGCTCACAACCCTGGGAATGCACACATTACAAACACACATACATCATGCCCACCCACCAGACACGACTGCACAACGTAGTGCAGAAACCTGGGCTAGCCATGTACATGAGCCATCACCTGCATGGCACTCAGCAGTAGCGGTCCGTGGTAGGAGTGCCGGCCGGGCGGTGACGTGGGGTGGGGAGGGGCAGGGTGGGGGTAGTAAACCACGGATTACGGCCGAATACAGGTAGTAACATTTAAATAAGTAAACGAATTTCGTTAGCGCACTGCATCGCATTGTAGCGCTCACAACGAAATTCGTTTTATTTATTTGAATGTTTACTTACCTGTATTCGGCCGTAATCCGTGGTTTACTACACCCCACCCTGACCCTCCCCCACCCCACGTCACCGCCCGGCCGGCACTCCTACCACGGACCGCTACTGCACCTCAGCCACACAATAGCAGTATGCGGGGAGAGGTGGGAAACAGGAATGTGCGAAGGAGACAAGTGACCCATGAATGAGAATGCACATAATGCCAAGTGTGGTGTGGAAGTGCTGGACAGACTGCAGTATACAGACCACAGACATATCCATGTCGACACATACTTCTGATGGTGGTAGTGTTGTGGACAGTGGATGCAACCATGTCACCCCAGCCAGTGGGGAAGGTCTCGGAAATGTAGCCTGTGACGTCCCCCCCTGCAAGCGTGTGTGGAGTGGGCTGGCCCGGCGTACGCCAGGCCAGCGAAGGGGTGTGAATAAAAAGCACATAGCTCTGGGCGTGGTTCTCTTCCGGAATGCCCAACGTGTCTGCCAGGGCGGCACCTCCCACCCCGCCACGAGGCCGACGCCGACGCTGAGAGCGGTGTCGCCGCGATCCTGTGCGTCTGCCGCAGCCCGGGCCGCTGGATCCCGAGCCAGTCCCGCCCAGCCATGGGCATCCAGGCCTCACTGCTCACCTGCCGACACCGGCGTGTCCCCAAGAGGGCCCACCATGTGCCTGCGCTCGCACCAAGCCAGAGGCCCTCGAGCTTGGCAGCCTCCTCAGACCACCACGGCCTCCGCGGGAAGGCTCGCAGTACTCCTCTGTCGTTGACGTACTCCACCGGCCTACACAGCGGACAAGTAGGCCACACATTTGGAACTGAGTCTTGATTACACAATGTCAGAGTACACATGTTAATGCAGAGTCTAAATCAGTATACTCCCTTCGCGGTGGTGCCACCAACTCTGTGCATAGCATTCCGACCACACGTGTCTGTGGGCCCTTGCTGAGCGCTGCCTCCGGCCTACACTGTGGTCGAGTAGGACACACAATTGGAACTGGGTCTGGATTTGTCAATTGCAGACTTCATGTCATTGTACAGGCCTCATCGCAGACTGCATCCCCTTCCGGCTCTGGTGCCACTGACTCTGTGCCACGGGAGTCATGGACACTCTCTGGTGGAACTCTGGTGGCATCAGAGTCTATGGCCTGGGGGTCGACTCCATCATCACGTGGCTGATACTGACATCGTGGGGAAAAGGAGACTGTAGCATTCAACTCCTCCATATTGCCTGTTCCTGCTTTCTTCTGCCCTCTGCATCATGCCATGGATGGACACCTTCCACTGTCCCCCGTAACACTCTGCGACACTCTCCTTGGACATCAATGTGCGCCCGCTCAGCTCACCTGGCCCTACCACAGTGCATCGCAAGTCACCGTCCTGTGGCGGTGTGCCTGTGCCGGCCGCTGTGCATACGGGGCCACCGACTCTGTGCAGCTCAAGTCTCGGAACCTTGCTGTTTGTGCTTTGAACTTCTGATTGTCTGATCACTGTTGTAGTTGTTGCAAGCACCAAACAACCCCTGAGGGGTGGCGTACACTACCCAACTCCCATCCAGCACAGGCGTCACTGGACGTGTGGCCCTGGCAATAAAAGGTGCCGGGCGCACGTGCCTGTTGCCAGTTCCACGGATGATCTCAGTGTGTCTGTGTGGTCATTATGTATGCATGTGAGCCCCGGGCCATACCACATTATGTTGTGCCATGTACAGCGGGTGCAATCTAGTCACCTCAGGCAGTGGGGTAGACCTGGGACATGTGGCTGTGTCAGACCCCCCTGTGAGCGTGAGGGAGTGGACCTGCGTATGCGAGTACGGCGTAGGGGTGTGGTCATTCCACAGGTGGCTCTGGGCGACGTTAAGTTTAGGCCTTGAGAGGGAAGTAACTAATACGTATGTCTCAAGTGTAGTGTCGGCGCCACACGTCACGCAAAATTCAATGTTGCCATGTAGCATGCGCCAGGAGTACGTGCTCGGCCGAGGGGTAGATGAGGGTGCGCAGAGACCCGCTGGGGGTCAGGGATCAGACATGCCAACTGTTGTGTGTGTCGCTATTTCCGCAGCATAAGCCAAAGGTCTACCCTCGGCCGCATGGCGAGTTCAGCCAGGCATAAACTCTACTTCTGTGTCCGCCCTGTCTTTGCCATTGCCCTACACACACGTGTCCATCTACCTTCAGCGCAGGGCATCACAGTGTCGTCGTCAGGCTTGTGGACATGCGCAGACAGGCATGACAATAGTGTGCCGTAGGGGTGCAAGTGATGCAACCGCGCTGCGCACTCTGGTGAATATGCTTGGGGGGAAGGAGAAGCGGCATTGAGGGTACGTATTCCACATTGATGCCACTCATTTGCAACAAGCAGTACATGTCATGCAGGAATCACAAAGTCACACATATCACACACCGATGAACCAGTGAGCCTGCCAACACATCATGCCGAACCAACTATTGACTCATGTCTCTCTGCACTGTCACAGGTGACCAAGGATATGCACTCTGCGCTTGGATGATGACACCCCTCCGAGCCCCGAACACACAGGCCCAGAGGCAGTACAATGTGGCCCACAAACGCACCAGGGGCATCGTGGAACGCACATTTGGCGTCTTGAAGTCACGTTTCAGGTGCCTGGACGTCACAGGTGGAAGGCTCCTGTACAGCCCAGGCATAGTGTGCAATATGATCGTTGCATGTTGTGTGTTGCACAACATATGTGTACGCAGCAGGGCACCATGGATACATGTGCCAGATGCACCGGACGATGATGATGGGGATGAGGCAGGTGGACCACAGCCCACTGCAGCCGCAGCAGGAATAGCCCGTAGGAACACCATCATTGACAATTTCTTCACATGAGCACGTCACATTGTGGCAGTCCTTGGCAGTATTGGGACAGTACATAATGACCGCAGGCAAAGCATGTGCAAATAAATGCATTCGAAGAACACTATCCCTGAGTGCATGTCTCTCATCTGTACAGGCACATCACTCAGACAAGTGTCAATGCAACATGTATTGCTAACATTTTTGTGATTTGTTCATGTGTGGTGGGCGTGTTACCTCTGTGCAGAGAGGCTGTTTAGGGTGTCACGTGTTCAAACTGCCAGTTCTGTGTGTCGCAGTTAGTAGGGAATCCCACTCTTCGGCGTTTCACATGTGTCCAGATTCATTCCATTTTGGCTGCCATTTGTGTCCTGCAGGTGACGACAGGGCTCCTTTTGGGCTCAGATATGTACTACCATGATGCAGGGATGCCCCCTGTGACTCAGGTCCCACGACATGGGCAACATGTACGTATGAGGGAGTCACTGCCCCTACATTCGTCCACGCTCTCGTGATTTGTTGGTCATGGCCATGACACGTCTGTGTGCAGGGGGGGGTTGCTTGTCCCTCTGCAACGTGAGGGGGACATGCGGTTTCACTGTGTGTTACATGCATGTTTCGGCATTTGCGCAGTTTACAAGTGGGCTGCATGTCAATGTACATTGTGTCTGTGGGGAGATGCCTATTTGATGCGGGACGATGCTCATTTGTTCTCCGTCACGGATGTGGGATTGTGCTCGTACACTGTCATCTCCCCGGTTTTTTTCTCTGCTTTTATTGGGCATTTCCACGCAGGACGTGTGTGTATTGCAGGCCTTTCACTGGTTATCGCTGGTTTTTGTATCGCGATTGGCCTCATCGCTACTATTTTCGCGTTTTTTCTGCGTTGCGTTAGTTTTAACACGTTCATTTGATGCGTTATGTTGTGTCTATCGCATGGTGCCGCCGTGTTGTGAATACCACGTTAACAAGGAGTTGTTTTCCTGCGATGGACTGCGATGTGAAGGGTTGCGTTAAGCTACACTTGCGGTAGTTATCACACGTTCTTGTGAATATGCCCCTGAGTGTTTAAGATGGTGTGCTTAGGTCTTGCCCCACTTTCTTGTAGAAGCAAAGCGGATTGATATATTACAAATTCAATGACTTCATGGTCCCAGTTTTCATTTTGTAAGGTTGCAAAGATAGGTTCGCTGAGCTGCCTTCCATATTGGAGTCTAGCAGAAGCCAGCAGGATAGAGGAAACCACTGCCAGTTGCATCGCTGCATGATGTGTCGGCTCCATTTCCTGGGCCGTCAATGTCGCTGATGATCCTTGTGTGACTCCAGTGAGACATTGTAACAACTACCTCCCACTGCAGGCTCCCGCCTCAGCCATACCTGAACCATGGGATTGAGGGCTATCTAATCGCCCTGTACCCACATATGGACAGCACCACCAAATGTTGTCAGGTGGCTCACGCTTGCTTTTGCCAGCCCTTTTCCTTCACCTCTAGCCACTAGTACAGAATCATGTCAGACACACAACCGACTGAAGGGAAGCCAAGGCACTGCTGAGGGCAGGCCAATAGGTCCAAGGGTGAGTATATTCGGGCAGAGGTCCCAATGACATTACAGCAAGCAGCAAAATCGACATAAAATGTTTCTGGATGCTTAAAGCGGACCCCAGCTGTATATCAGCCTTTTTTATCATGATATTAGGGGTTATTAGGGTATCCTTGTGGGAGAGTACAGAACCTCTACCCAGCCCTGCCTGAGTCTACTCTCATCCTGCTGTCATCTTCCAATAGCCAACCCTTGAAAGCACCCTGTGTCTGTTCATCTCATTTCACAAATGCGACATGAACAATGCAAAATCCGTTTTTTCCGGGTTTTTTTTCAACTAATGATATTCAGAGATCAGGCTTTCTCGTTGCTTGAAATGCTACAACTTACATTGAAAATGATGTTTAACGTATAATTCTTTAACATGTAATTTGTTGCAATAGCTTCGTCATCTTTTTTTTCTCGATTTCGATCCTGTGTAACAAAAGGTTTTATCTAATAAGGAAATTTGTTCCTATCACAGAAGAAGCAAAATAATGCAAAACTGGGTCTGCTGCATTTTTACAACGGAGGCAAGTCCATGTGATCTGGCCTCTTATCTCTTTACGTGCATTGTGTCTCCGTGTTCCTGCTTTCTTGCTGCCGATCGGGCCTCTCAATAGTAACTTGATTTTCATTTTCGGTTGGCTCAATGTTTAATCAATGATTAGGTTGTAAATGAATCGCCATTTAAGCAAACAAATGAGCCACTTTAAAACAGATTCATGATGAGAATGACTTACCATACAGTGTTGCCTCGCCTCATCAAAAAGTTAAGCCTTAGTCATTGGAAAAAACATCAGACAATGCAATCAATTGATGCACAGAACGTAACGTACAATGTACCTTTGCCACAGAAAATCTGAGTACAACATTAGGATTGTAAGAGGAATATACGAAGAGGCACTTTCAGATGTGTGAGAGAAATCATGCACTCAGGAAAGCTAATAGGAGTCTAATACAAGTTTAATGCAAAAATGTAAAAAATAGCCAGGAGCATCTAAAATATTGTGAGTGCAAATTATTATTTCAACTGACAAGCGCTCCCACGTCTGATCAGTTGGAGCATGTAATACAAAATTCTCTGCATTTCGCAGCTATATTTATACAATTTTTAGGTCGAGCGTGAGCCAGCGCGCCAGCGCTACTTTGTGAAGATCTGGGGTAGTTCAGTACGGGGAGAAGCCCCGCCCACTCCTCCACCCCTATTTTTCATTGGCTTGTGTCTTTCTTTGTCCTTTGTAAATGCTGGAGTCTGATTCCTTAATTGGCTTCTTAGTCCCGCCTTAGTTTGCAGTGGCGACTCACAGAGGGAGTGCTGCGGGGCGGTGAGGTGGGGCATGGGAGGGGCTGGGTGGGGGGGTAGTGGAGTCGGACATACGACAGGCAGGAGTAAGGTAAGTAAATAAATAAATAAAACTATTTACCTTGCGCTCGCTGCATCGCTAAGTTGGCGATGCAGCGAGCGCAAGGTAAATATATTTATTTATTTACTTACCTTACTCCTGCCCGTCGTATGTCCGACTCCACTACCCCCCACCCAGCCCCTCCCCGCCCCGCCGCCCTGCAGCAGTCCCTCTGCGAGCCGCCACTGTTAGTTTGGTCATTGCGTCATTTGTAGCCTCCCATGGCTACTGGCCCCTTTACTTGGTTGCTACACATACATGTACTTTCTTTTTAGTTTCCTGTTCCCGCACCCCCTCCCGTTGTCTGCGTTCCCTTTGTTCCCACCCCCCTCCCGTAGTCCGTGTTCTCCATCCTCCCGCCCCCTCCTGCTGTCCCCGTTCCCTTTGTTCCCGCCCCCTCCCGCTGTCCATTGTCTCGCAGCTCTTGGTTCTTACACCGTACCTGTATCCGAGTCCATTCGGCAGCCGAGTCCAGATTTAATAAATGACGTCTCTCCCCTCAAATCTCACTGTTGAGCCGAAGGACTACAAGCCCCAGCGCCCTGTGCTCCCTCTCCGCCCCCTGCTCTGGACTCAGCCAGGCTCAGACTCTGAAAGAGAAAGTGCTGCGGGCCGAGTCAACTTCAGAGCTGGGATCAGAGTGCTACATCTGCGAGGAGCCTCTCCTCCCACCCAGGCTGGCCGAAGATGAGCGGGCGGGCGGACCTGCGTCCGTTGCTCCCGCATTCTTCTCTTTACTCCCGGGGGAGGTGAGGCAGGAAAGTCCCAGGCTTGGGCCTAGAGGCTCAGCACGCTCTTGACGAGGCACTTAGGGGATGGGCCAATGCTGTGTCAACTCCATAACGTATAAACGGAGAGACACCCAACTGGACTGTGTAAAGCGGACATACGTAGCACATTTGCTGCGGTTCTTAGCATCATTGTGTTTCTGTCCTAGACCTGAAGGCACAGTTGGAACCATACACGTGAGGCGCAAATCACAGTCGTGTGACAGTGGGCTTAAGGGTCTGAAAAACTATACGCGTGTTTGAGAGGACCTGTCAAAACTCTGTGCGGAGGAGCCGCCGCTGAAACCCTGGTCTCAATCAGATGCATGCCAACCACAAACATTTATGTGTCTCACTGCCTCAGCCATACATTTTCTCTATACATGTTTTCTGCTGGTGTTACAGTTATGAGTGAGAATGAGGGAGCAGTTACATTTTAAAGTGCACACAACTCTTCACACTTTGTGTAAGCATTGCGTACAAGAGCAGAGACACTAGGCCTCATTGGAGGGGGATATAGCATTCAGAAACTAAAATGTATATTTTCGGCCTGAAAATGCCTGTGCATTTGTCTGTGCAATCCACCTATCTTCAAGTAGCACATGCTTTTTTCTGCATGCCCCCAGTTTATAAAGATGCGTGGTAGCAGTTTTTATGAAGTCTTTCTCGTGCAGATTTGCTCTATTTTAGGCACCATCTTGGTGAAATGCAGGCTACGTTTATAGTCTACAACATAAAACTATTGCACATTTTGACTTCTCTCATGGTAACTGAATGGTAGCCAGCTTAGAATGCCATCAGTTGTTCGCATTTTTACTTTTTCTGACGTTTTATTTGGCGGAGACAAGACTTTCCACTTGCAAATCGGTATGAAGTGTCCGAGTGGCGCAACCGCATTGCACAGCTCATGTTTTTATCAATCTTGTTGCTTAAGGCACGGAGATAGTACCTGATATGCCCAGAGGTATGATGAGCCGACGCCGAGAATCGAACTTGGGGGCATATTAGCAACGTGATTATCGCCGCTTTAGCGGGACTTTTTCCCGCCAAAGCTGCGATAATTCAATCGCCCTATTAGCAAGCTGTCGCTAACTGCTGTTAGCGACAGCTTTAGGCGATAGCGACCGGGTTGGGTGCCGCTTGCATGCCAGCGATATTTATCGCTAATGGCATGCAGAGTAGGCGTTCCCAACCTAAAAGCGACTGGAAACAGTCGCTAAGGTCGCTATTGCCTATTAGCGAGGCAGGGGAGGTGATTAATGAACCAGCGCTAAACACGTTTAGCGCTTGTTTGTTAACGCCTGGTCCAAACCTGACTTAGCCATGTAATCCAATGGGAGGTGGATTGCATGGCTAAATCCCCCTCGCCCTATTACCAAGCTAACACTGGTCACAGTGCGAATATCGCTTGTTTTCAAGCGATATTCACACTGTTCTCCAGGGTTTCTATTGCTTTGGAGATAAGCGTTGCTGATAGCACGCTATCTCCACGATAGAAACCTGCGATAGCCGGCGATAATTATCCTAGCGCTAACTGCGCTTAGCGATAATTATCGCCGGTTATTGCTAATAGGCCCCTTGGTTTCCCCAAGTCGAAAGTTGGCAGCTCTGACTGCAAAACCACACCCTCTCTCGTTGTTTCAACCCTTCCTTTTCCGATTTACATTTTTTTTTTAATGTATTTTCTTTAGAGCAGATTTGAGCCACTTTTTTTTACGTCTACCAAACCATCTCTGATCGGTAGATTTTTTTTTTAAAGTAATTTTTTTTTGCATTGCTAACATTTATTTTGATTGTTGGAAATCGTTAATTTTAGTCCAGTTATTCACTTAAATGCTAAACAGTGACCCCAGCAGATACGGGTTGTATATTCTGGGGGAGTGGCAGGACTTCCAACTGCTCACTTAACACTTAATTTACCAATGTCTTTAATCCAGGCTCTAGCAGCCGTGTCCATCTCGTAAATTATACTAGTTACCAGCAAAGTGCCTAAATTGTTAGCTGTCCGCATTCCTATAGCACTTTTACCATTCATATGGCACTGTAACGCTTTCTTAATCTGGGCAACGGTCTGTCGTTTCCATCGATCAGCTGTGTGCTATTTGGTTGTGTATAGTTATTAGGCGTTTCTTACTTCATTTGAGTTATTTCTATAGTGCCAGCACGCTGGTTTCTGGTAGCGGCACTTTAAAGCCTGTAAAAGAAGAAACGAGCACACTAAAAGAATTCATTCGACAGAAACATTTGCAGCAAGTAGAACGTGAGTAAAAGCTGCCAGCTATGAGCATAAAGTAGTGCTTGCGTATGGAAGTTGTCAGCTGTAAGAATAGTTAATTTTTGGACACATTTTTTTTTCTTCTTTTTGTCGCATTCGGGACCAGTATTGTATTGAAGACACAGCAGGCAGCTTCTAGTTCAGCAGCGCCTCAAATGACCGTAAGACCATGTCGATTAGGACAAAAAAATACTTTTTCTAGGTTAACAGGCACGCCCAAACGGCAAAATGTCACTTTGTCTGCGGCCTCAAAATCCTTGACCAGGAGCTGGGTGTATCCACTTACATTCAAATATTTTTGGGGTCTAACATCAAGTTTTGCACTTGTATGGTAAGGGAGAGGCGAGGGGACTGTAATGTCTTAGCCGAAGGTTTCCCAATTGATGCAGGGTGGGGTCTTACCAACCGTTTCAAGCCTCATCCTTACATGTGCACAGTAACAGCCTAGCTCTGAGATTCTTTTATTACTCGCTTGGGGCTCCCCCCAGAAATCCTCAGCAGAGTGAACTGTCTGGGGCAACACGTGCAAATTCTACGCTCGAATCAGCACCTCCCTGTCTGGGTGGGGGTTATTCGCCTTTAAAATGGTGCATCAGTACTGCCCACAGCACAGGCTGCATTACTGCATGGATATAGTTCTGGTCTCCCTTTTACGACGAGACATGCAATTAATTTCAAATAACCCTTAACGGAGCACCTCTTTGTGATTCATGGAACTGTCACCTGCAACGTATTATTGGGCATCCGTAAAAAAACCATTATTTTCCTAAGAGCACAGCACGTAACATATTGCCATGTTGCCTATACTGCATTCTGGTACATGTAGGGTTTATTCTTCTCAGCTTAGAGGGGTAGAGCACAGACGTTGTGTAATGCCCTGTAATTTTCAATTCGTGTTTCCATCTAGTCCTGCTTTCTGAAACGTATGTACATTTCTTGTTTTTTTGGCAATCACAAAACAATGATAACTTTTCAGAACAGAGGTGTCAATTATGTACCGTCCTTTCACCGATTTGGGCTTCGTACCAACCAGGGAACACAAGTACACTTCCAGAGGTCTCAACCAGTCTTGTACACTGGGGGGGATATTCACAAGAACGTGTGATAACCATCGCAAAAGTTACTTAACGCAACCTCCAACATCGCAGTCTACCGCGGGAAATGTACGCCGTGTTAACCAAGTATTCGCAACACGGCGGTACCATGCGATAGTCTCCAGATAACGTGTCAACTGACCGCATTAAAATCAACGCCACGCCGCAAAAATGCGAAACACCAACGCAAAAAATGATGCGATGAGGCCAATTGCGATACATAAATCTGCGAAAACCAGCAACAGGCCTGCAATTCACACGCGTCAGGCGGGAACAATCACCATAAAAGTAGAAAAAAAACAGACAAACAAATGCCAAACAACTGCGAAGCACAATGGACGTTGCAGGAGCAAGTATGGAGGAGAACCAGAACCCCACAAGCCCCACGTAGGACCAGCCTGGGACATCGGGGCCAGGGAAGGGCAAGGACAAGAAGAAGAGGAAGACGCGGTTCAGTCCGCAGGAAAACAGGATCCTGATAACGGAGGTGGTAGAACACCATCAACAACTCTTCGTCACCTCCACTGTGTCATTGGCAACAAAAATGGACTATGGCAGTCCATCGTGGACAAGGTGAATGCAGTCGGAGTGCTGAAGAGGACAATGGACGAGGTCAAGAGGCGCTGGAATGATGTCAAGCGCAAAACCAAGCTGAAACTCGCCAACAACCGGAAGGCAGCAATGCAGACAGGAGGTGGGAGCCCAGCGCCACAGGAGGAGCTGGACGACATGGAGGAAATGGTCTCCACAGTCATCAGTGGGGAGACGGTGGCAGGAGTTGGGGGCCCGGACACTGCTCAACAGGACCGGACACAACAGCAACAGGGTGAGTAACGACCAGGGCCTGGGGGGACGGGGGGAGATGGGCACAATGGCACACATGTACAATTAAGTACAGCACATCTGCGGACAAAACATGCCCCAGACCACCAACTCCCACCAAGGGACCAATGTACCCAAGTATGCAACATGTCAGCACTGTACAAGCACAGAAGTCAAAGGCACACCGCATGAAAGGGATAAGGGGCAGCAAAATCAGAGCTGCAGGGGCGACTCCCCCAAAATGCAGCACACACACATCACATGCAGAGCACATCAACATTGACAACCATGTGACCCAATCCGCAAAACACCTACAACAGAACACAGGACACCACTGGTGCCGCTTGGGTGCAGACACTGTCCAATCACATATGGCATTGCAGAGAAATGTGAGTTGATAATGTACAAGTACAAACACACACACGTCTGTTGTTGAAATGTCCACTGTCCCCCATCAAATAGGCAGCTCCTCCCAAACAGACACAATGTACCCAGTCATGCTGTCTGTATGAAAACATGTACAATGCGACAACATACATGTGGACACATTGTGAAACTGCATCTCCCCTTCACATTGCAGAGGGAGAATCAACACCTCCTGCAGTGCAGCCCGACCCTCTCTTCTCTGATGACGAAGAGGACCAGCACAGCTTTGACTCTGACGCCCTCCAACTGCTCGTGGACAGCCTACGCAGCCCACTTCCAGGAGCTGGGCAGTCCAGCTGATATGAGGAGACCCCACCCCCTGCACAGACCACACAGCAGGCAGAACCCACCACCACAGCTGCCTCCCAGGACCCCCACAAAGAACACATGGCCTTCCATCGCCGTGTTTTGGGGTGCCAGGAGAATCTGGCTGAACAGGTGCGTGTGGGCTTCGACCGCATGGCAGACAAACTAGATGCCATACGTGGGTGTCTAAGTCCCATCAGGGACCACTCACGGTCCCTAACGGACACCCACAGTCCGCTCCATGCCCTCCAACGGACCATGGCTGACATCGCTGGAGCCCTGACTCAGAGAATAGAACAACTGGCCAGTCAGAGTGGCTCTAGCGATGTCACCCGGGAATTGGGAAACATGCGGAGGGTAATGGAGACCATGGAGCGGGCGAATGCGGAACGAGCGGCTGCCACAGCTGCACACCAGCGTGAGGTAGCTGGGTTCCTCAATGACCTCAGGACCATCCTCATGCCATTGCTGCCACAAGGCCTGGAGCTGATGCATGCTGCTGCTACCACTCCATTCACACCTCCGCCCCCTGAAGTGTCAGTGCCAAACAGTGCGGCAGACCTTCCACCTCCGGCCACTGATGTGTCACTGCCACACAGTGCTGGAGACAGAACACCACCACCCACACGTGAGGCACATGCAACAGCAGAGGACGAAGATGCGGATGACTCTGGCCTCGTGGTCATAAGGAAGTGGTAGCATGCATCTCTGCCATAGGGCCGGCTTCAGCTTGGTACTGCCCTCTGTATCATCACCTTCCACTGTCCCCCTATGCACTCTGCGACACTCACCTTGGACCTCCACATGGACTGCCATATGCTGTTTGATCGCCAAAGACACAGCAATCAGACTGCGGACTGAACTCGTCCTCTTCCTTTGGACTTTTCATTCCCTGAAGGACCCTGGCTGGCCCTCCACGGGCCAACATCGTCATGTGGGGTCTGCATGGCCCTGTACTGCGCCAGATGCAACACTCCACTGTATGTGCATTAAACATTCATATTCACACAGATGTGTCATGTCTATGGTCTTTCAAGTGTGGAAGTATGGATGAATGTAGGCTCACTGGACTCCTCTCACATCCATGTGGCTCATGTCGTAGAACAGGGGTCCCAGGGTGACACATTGCCGAATGCGTTCCGGGTGGCGCTGACACAACAACAGGGACACACGCATGAGTTACTTCCTTGTCCAGCCCAGTACGGAACCTCGCCCAGGGCCCCGGGGTAATTTACAAACCCTTACGCTGGACTGGCATACGCCAGGCCAGCCCACTCCGCCTAGGCTCACAGGGGGGACGGCAACGCTACATGTCCCATGTCTTCCCTGTAGTGATCTGCTGCTCACAGGTCTAGTTGTCAGCATGCCACAGCCACTCCCTCACATCTGGTTTACACCCACACCACACCCATCCAGCACACACGTCACAGGACATGTGACCCTGCCAATGAAAAGGGCTGTGCACACGTGCTAGACGCCATTTCCACTCTCTATCTGGGTGCATCCGTGTGGTGTCAAAGAAGGCATGAGGGCCTCAGGCCCTGAAACATCACATTCCCCAGGACCGGAGGCGACATGATGGCGTCCGCAACACGATACCCAATCATACAGGGTCCATGACTTTGGTGCGCAGACTTGGTGGCACCGGATACATTGCGGTCAGCACAGGCACACCGCCACGGGACGGTGACTTTGGGTGCACTGAGGTAGGGGCACCTTAAGTGCAGAGCGGGTGTGCAGCCTGCGATGATGCCCCGTCCCGGCGGTCCGGACTGCTCAGGATTTGTGTGCCCTGCTGGACCGCAGTGTAGGCCAGAGCCAGCCAGCAGCACGGGCCTACCGCCACGTGGCCTCGCATCCCAGATCACAGAGTTAGTGGCACCTCAGGGGCTGAGCGGGTGTAAAGCCTGCGATGAGGCCGGGTGCACTGGTATGTCCTCTCCCATGGCGAAATCAAGACCCCAGACCAAATGTGAGACCTGGTGGCCTGCGGAGCGGGGCTGCATGATGTGGAGGGTGCCATGTCCGCGGGCCCCCGGCATGTGGCTTGCAGCGGCACGTGGTGGGCCCTCTTCGCTACACGCCAAGGGCGGAAGGTGAGCAGTGAGGCCTGGGTGCGCAGGGGCGGGCATGCACTGCTGGGCGGCGGGAGGGGCTGGTGTGCATCTGCCTGGGTGCGCAGGGGCAGACAGGCGATGATGTCTTGTGCAAATGTATGTACTTTGCCATTCATGTATCTGGAATCTGTTTCAGATGACGGATTTGTTTCAGATGTGTGACCTGGTGAACTGCTCTACATACCGGCACGTGGTTGGAGACACACCGGTGGCAGCGGGTGAGCAGTGTGGCCTGGGTGCGCATTGTCGGTACTCTCTCTCCCTGTCCGTCTCTTCTGTTGTCTCTCTCTCGCTTCCCCTCTCTGTCCGTCTTTATCTCACTCCCCCTCTCTGTCCGTCTTTCTCTCGCTCCCCCTCTCTGTCCGTCTCTCTCTCGCTCCCCCTCTCTGTCGGTATTTCTCCCGCTCCCTCTCTTTCTCTCTCTCTCTCCTTCGCTCTCTCTCTGTCCTTTGATGTGCGCAAAACACACCTTCTCATCATGATTTTTGTCTTGCAGGCTGTGTCCTACGGATTGTCCCGAGGGGAGCGGCCATGTGTCTTCATTTCTGTTCTGTGTTTCTTAGAATAAATGTTCAATTGTTGCATCGGAGGTGTATGTGTGATGCTCATTTTGTTAATGACACGTGCATGTCACAAAAAGTGATTGTGCGACATCAGGCGGATTATTTGGTACATGATTCCGTGTAGTTGATGTGGCATGTCTTTGGCCGGGGGAGGGGGGTGCCCGGGGAGGGGTGGTGGCGGTGGGTGTTGGGGCCCTCTTGGGTGTCCGGCCCGAATGTTCAGTGGCTCCATGGTGTCTGTTGTCCTTCAGGTGTGGCTGTGGGCTGGGCTCCCTTTTGTGGTGCAGGCTGTCGTCTGACTTTGCACCAGGTCAGAGCAGGTGTTAATTTCCTGCGGCTAACGCGCCATATCGCATGTTTTGTGGACTTCTCGCAGATCTGGCTGGTCGTTGAGAATGTTGAGGTGTGGTGTTGTCACGGCTTTTTGCACGGGAACGCCTACTCTGCATATCATTAGCGATAGTTGCCGGGGTCATCTGTTGCGATGTTTTTTGCGGCTGCTATCGCAGGTAAACTGGTGCTATGGGCTGTTAACACCAGCTTGTGAATTGGGTGATAAATTTATCGCAACTTTGGCTGCGATAAAGTGCTGATAACTCGGCGATGGCTCATTGAGAATATGCCCCTGGGTGTCATTACAAGTGTCTGGGCTCTACACTGAAGTACAATGTTTAATAAAGTGGCGCCAGGAGGCCATGCTTCTTTCTGACACATAAAAAAGTTCTGGTCAGAACTATTAGCAAGAATTGGTACACTGCCAACATTTCTTATCTCAGCAACTCAGGACATGGACATTAGCCCATGTCATTAAAAGAGAGTAGCTTGGCGGGCCCCTTAATATCACATAACCATTTCTGACCCTTGGAATTACCAGGACAGACCTAGCCCTTGGTACACACTGAATTAGTGTGATAGCTGGGCCATTAACATTTAGAATACTAGATCTCACGGAGTTGGGTCATTCAGGACAAGGGTGCACACCCTTATACCACGCAAGAGTCATTTCTGACTCCGCAGTGGTTTATTTTATATTTTTAAACAGCTCATCTCTTGCACATTATGGATGTTGGTGAGCTTATATTGCAAAAGCTTGAAACTCTGAGGTGAGTACCCAATTGGGGGTACATTATCCCAAGTAATGAGTGGGTGGGGAAAGGTCCACAGCTGTCCTGATTTCTGTAGGCGTCTCCTCTCTTGACAGGCTGTGGCAACCTAGACAGTTATGTTATGTTATGTTATAATACACTTATAACGCGCACAGATACTCAAGAGTGTCCCGGCGCGGGAAGTGACCGTAGCATTGTGAAGCAGGGATTTAAATGGGCAGATTAAAAAGAAGGGTTTTTAATTGTTTTTTGAAGAGCCGAGGGTCCTGAGTGTTCCGCAGTTCCACGGGAAGGGAGTTCCATGCTACCGCTGCTTTAACGGAGAGAGAGTGACCCCCCAGATGCATCCTGTGAAAGCGGGGGACCACCGCCCGTCGATGTGTGGCTGAGCGCAGAGATCGGCTGGGGGCATAAAAGACAAAACGCTTCCTGAGGTACGTCGGCCCTAGTCCATGCAGGGCTCTGTGAGCCAGAGTGAGAGCTTTGAATTGCACTCTATGGACCACAGGGAGCCAATGCAGATCATGCAAATGCTGTCTAACGCTTGACCTTCCTGAGATGTTCAACAGAAGTCTGGCGGCTGCATTCTGTATTGTTTGTAGTTTTTTTTAGCAAGTAGCCTGGTATGCCAATGTACAGGGCATTGGCATAGTCAATGCGAGACAAAATAAGGGCGCGGGCCACCATTTCTTTGGCTGATCTAGGTAACAGGAGAAAAACTTTCTAAGTGATTTGAGAGTGCCAAAGCATACCCCCGCAAGTTTCTTAATTTGTGCGGAGAACCTGAGGTCCTCACCAAACCAGACCCCCAAGTTCTTCACTGGATTGCCCACTGAGTTGGGCCGAGGGTAGTCTGAAGGCCACAGGGTCTCTCTAAAAGAGGGAGGGAAAGATCCATACAGGAGGACCTCCGACTTGTCCTCGTTGCACTTCAGTTGAGCACGTGCAAGCCATTTGAAGACAGTCGAGAGGCATTTCTGTGCAACTTCCGGGGACAGGTCATTATCCTTCCAGGTAAAGAGAAGCTGGGTATCATCAGCATACGCTATGATCTTGGCTCCCAGCTCCTCCGCCAGATAAATCAGGGGTGTTATATAGATGTTAAAAAGTAAAGGGCTCAAAGTAGAGCCCTGTGGTACTCCTGTGGACATTTTCCTGGGAGCCGACGAAAAGGGTGGCATCCAGACCTGCTGGGTGCGATCATCTAAAAAGGATTTAAGCCAGTCCCAGGCAAGACCTGTAACGCCAATGTTCGAAAGTCGGGCAAGTAATTGTTGATGGGGCACCGTATCGAAGGCGGCAGAGAGGTCTAACAAAATCAGGGCCGCTCTACCACCTGCATCCAGGCACTCCCTTATTGCCTCTGCCATTTCGACAAGCGCAGTCTCTGTGCTATATGTAGCCCTGAATCCGGATTGGGCAGGGTGGAGAACGCCAGATGACTCGACATAGGCGTCTAGCTGTCTGAAGACAGCTTTTTCACACACCTTTGCCAACGCCGGTAGAAGAGAGATAGGGCGGTAGCTTGCAAGTTTGGTGGGATCTAGAATGGGCTTTTTCAAAAGTGGCAGCAATTTAGCCTGTTTCCAATTCAATGGGACAGTGGCAGTCTGTAAAGATAGATTAATAATAATATTAACTTCTGGGTTGACCACCTCCGCAACCCCTGCTAGTACCCTCGCCAGACACGGATCTGTGGGAGAGCCCGACTTAAGTGATTTAAGGATAGCCAGTGAATCTGACATAGCAATGGGGGAAAAATTCGTCAGATAGGAACTGTAATGTACGGGGAATGGGAAACTACCGGCCCAAGGGATCCCATCCCTAGGCTATCTTGGATGGTTTGTATTTTCTCAAAAAAGAAACATGACAGCTCCTCACACCATTGTGACGAAGCCGGCAGAGCAGTATGTTCGGCGCATGGTGATAGAAAGCTCTGGACAATGGAAAAGATTTCCTTGCAATTGTTGTTAGATTTAGCAATGCGCTCCCCATAAAAGCTGCTTTTCGCCTCCCCAATAGCTGCATAATAGTCTCTCTGAGCCTTTCGAAGGGCGATTTTAGCCAGGGGACAATACTCCAGTCTCCAGCAACGTTCAAGTTTTTTACATCCCCGCTTGAGATCTCTAAGTTTACCAGAGTACCAGGGTTTTGAGGGAGCATTTCTCGCTCGCCTATTAGAGAGGGGTATGGATACGGAATTAATCCCTTGGGAGATCCAATTGACAAAACCATCTAATGCTCCTTCCAGATTAGGGGTGACAATCGGCCGTGAAGCTAGTAGAGCCCTAGAGAAAGCAGGGATATCTATCTTCCGTGATGGTCTGCCTTGGGCCGTGGCTGTAGGAGGACGGGGCTTCGTAATAGTCCAAGAAAACTGGATCAGGTAATGATCTGACCAAGAGACCTGGAGAGGGTCCCTAATAGACAGAGGGAAGTTGGAGCAAACCAGGTCTAACGTATGACCCCCCTTATGGGAAGAGGACTTGATCCATTTGGGACAATTGTGCTAAGTTGAACGAGTCCACTAATTCCCTAGAGTCATTTGCCTCCGGGCAGTCTACATGGATATTAAAGTCGCCCAGAAGTAAGAAATTCGAAAAGTGTAAGGCTCGGGAAACAATAACTTCATCCAGTGCTTTCAAAAATGCTCCGGGGGGCCAGGGGGGCGATACACCAGAATGCCGCCAAGCGTAAAATGTGGTGACAAGACGATGGTGAAATCAAGAGCCTCCCCATCAACTATGCCCAAAGTTTCCTCACTGGAAAAAATCCAAGTGTCCCTAAACACCACAGCAACCCCTCCTCCTCTGCCAGTTTTACGGTCAGCCCTCGCTATTTTGTATCCCTAGGGATGGCTAACTCGACCACTGGGGCACAAAACTCATTAAGCCAAGTTTCAGTTATAAATAGCAGATCTAGCTGCTCATCAGAGAGAAGCTCATAGATGTCTGGGGCATGCTTGACCAGTGAGCGAGAATTGATGAGCGCGGCCCGAATACAGTCTCCACTCTCGGTCCTGGGAGCCAAGGCAGCTGCGGGAGCAGGGACTAACAGCTCCGTTTGGAAACAAAATTTACATTTAGGGCACGTCCTAGTCAGATTTTGAAGTGCTACCCAATGGTCGCCACAATTGCCCTTAGTATAATCAAGAGCCAAAAGTTCCTCCCGACTAAAACACCTCCGACCGCCCTGCACCTCGGTCAGGTGACGGGGCAGCGTGGCTGGCGCTGGACGCTCCTGGGACGCGGACGGGCGCAGACGGGCTTGCCTTTGGCGCGGCCGGGCGGCGCGCACGACGCTGCGCGCGTCCGCTACGCGTCCGTTTCAGCATGCGCGTTAAATAGGGTAATCGCTCCCCAGCTAGACCGCTGACTCCAGCCCCACCGGGATCCAGAAATACCTCCAAGATGGCGCACTGCCCTCCACTCAAACGGCGCTAACTGCCGCGGTGGACCGGGGCATGCAGAGCACACCTCCCAGACGCAAATCCGAGGTAGGTGCCGATTGAGCAACAGTTAAACAGTTTAGTTAAGTACTTCAATTTAAAATCAGGTCACGATATAGGCCAGGCACGCATAAAACATTTACCTTCAGCAAGTAAGTAAAACTCATTAAATCGCTCACACACTGGCACGGTACACAAAAACGGATCGAGCAGGTACTGCCACTCCCTGCCCTTACCGCAGCGCGCCCGATTCAGCATGCACGTTAAATAGGGTAATCCCTCCCCCAGCTAGACCGCTGACTCCAGCCCCACCGGGATCCAGAAATACCCCCAAGATGGCGCACTGCCCTCCACTCAAACGGCGCTAATTGCCGCGGTGGACCGGGGCATGCAGAGCACACCTCCCAGACGCAAATCCGAGGTAGGTGCCGATTGAGCAACAGTTAAACAGTTTAGTTAAGTACTTCAATTTAAAATCAGGTCACGATATAGGCCAGGCACGCATAAAACATTTACCTTCAGCAAGTAAGTAAAACTCATTAAAAGCGCCACACACTGGCACGGTACACAAAAACGGATCGAGCAGGTACTGCCACTCCCTGCCCTTACCGCAGCGTCCGATTCAGCATGCGCGTTAAATAGGGTAATCCCTCCCCCAGCTAGACCGCTGACTCCAGCTCCACCGGGATCCAGAAATACCCCCAAGATGGCGCACTGCCCTCCACTCAAACAGCGCTAATTGCCGCGGTGGACCGGGCATGCAGAGCACACCTCCCAGACGCAAATCCGAGGGTAGGTGCCGATTGAGCAACAGTTAAACAGTTTAGTTAAGTACTTCAATTTAAAATCAGGTCACGATATAGGCCAGGCACGCATAAAACATTTACCTTCAGCAAGTAAGTAAAACTCATTAAAAGCGCTCACACACTGGCACGGTACACAAAAACGGATCGAGCAGGTACTGCCACTCCCTGCCCTTACCGCCAATTGCTATATCTTTCACTGATTAACGGGTGTGCAGAATGGGTCTTGGCCTGTCCTGTGAGAGGGTCTACAACAAGGATAGGCTATTGAACGCCACAGGCTGTTGGGCAAATGAATTTGGTTGTGGCAGGGTATGGAACACAATGCATGGCTTCTTTCAGTGCTTAATTTGAGCGGGTGATAACCGGCGCTTGGCATCTGCACTTATTTGTCAACACCGGGGATTGTAACAGTCTGCCACATGGTGGCACTGTCTGACTAATTTAAAGATGAGCCCAACAACAGTTGTTTATTAATTCAATATGCATTAAAAAAGACTTTTGAGTGCCGCCCAAGCCATTCTTATAGCATTGGGGGCCTGGAATAGGCTGAATTGTCACACCTGTAGGAGTGTGATGATTAGTAATTGTGTTGGTACTGCCATTGGCAGCACTGGGAGGGGCAGTTTGTGGTGCAAGCTGCAGTGGCCTCCTGATGAGGGACCTGGCACATATGTTTTTTACAAATTTTAAGCACTGGCTTCTTTCCTGCTGCGTATGCGGCCCTGTGTGGGCTTCACTTGTTGCTTGTCATAAATTATTATAAGTGATTAGTGATGTAGGTGCTGATGTCAGAATGTACTTGTAATAAGAAAGTAACACCTGCATTGTTAGAGTGACTAGCATCTCCCACTTAGAACATAAATGCATAACAGTGGTGGGAGCAGTTTTTGGAAAGAGCAAATCAGGATGTCATGGCTTGTAAGGGAGGGAAGTTTGAGAAGGAGTTTTAGTAATGGAGATGAGGGCCGAAAAAAAATGTTTTAAAGCTTTTATAGAATTAGAGAACAGCTTTCACAGTGTCTATGTTCGTAGGTATGTTATAGGTTTTAAAGTGCAATACCACCGAGTACTTTTTGGCACTGAAGCCAATACATGTTAGAAAGTGCTGCATGTAAGTTAGCCAAAATGTTGGCTAAACAGAGAGATCTTAAACTGCACTTAAAATGAATGTGGGAAGAGGTAACTCGAAGGTGCAGTGGAATACCAATTTCATAACTTTGTAGCCATGACAGAGAAAGCTTGGCCACTCGTACATGATCTTTTAAATCTGAGAACGATTAACATGTTATGGGTGGCTAAATGTAGAGCTCTATAAGGCATGTACGTTTTTGAATTATACTGTATTAGCTCCAGTACTATGACCTACAGGGCGCTGTGAACAAGACGAAGCACTTTAAAGAAAATACGAGCATGAATGTAAAATTTACTAGCCATTGTGACGGAAAGTGTGAATTCTGTTAAGTACACGGAGGCGAGGATTATACGTTAAATTCCTTTTAATCCAACTCCAACAGCATACAAACGCTTTCATAGAAAAAAACAATGTTCTCAAAACACTTCCTGGAACAAATAGAACACAATTACAACTCCCAGGATAACCAGTATATGTTTTAGCCAATCAGGATGCAGCGCTCTCCATAAACCTCAGTTCCCCTCGAGAGGTCCTCTCTGTTTTTAGGTCCAGCCTGGGCAGCGCATGTTTAAGCTCCGCCCACTCTCTGCCCATATTTTTCATTGGCTTGTGTCATTGTCCTTTGTAAATGCTGGCTACTGATTCGTTAGTAGGCTTGTTAGTCCCTCCTTGGTTTGCCTTATCTTTATTTATAACCTCCCATGAGGACTGGCCATTTTACTTCGGTTGTTACACGGTACGTCTTATTTAGTCTGTAAGCACTATTTTCTTTAATGCGTTTCTCCTACTGCAGGCATTTCATACTTTCCTGCAGCATTCAGTCCCGTCTTGCTATTGAAGTGCCTCCTTCTGTCACTTTGGACATTGGGATGCATCTGCAATCGTTTGGGCCATCAGGTTTATTGGCACAAACTTCCCAGGCTCCCCGAGGAGGGCCGGCTGCTGCATTGGTGCATGCAGTAACTGACTGACCCAGAATCACAATCGGTACATAGATAAGAACCCGTTTCAACGTAAGAAGTGTAAAAACAAAAAAAAAATGAAAACGCCATATTTAATACATTTGCCTTCAGTGGTCTTGGAGGACGTATGAGAATTAATTTGCGTTTCAGCATTTATATGTACGACTCGGTTCAATGACAGATTTTCTTTTGTAGGAAGTTGTTTTCCAAGACAGCCGAGGGCCTCTCCTATTCAGTGAACGTTTGAAAAGCAAATAGACCGCATATCCCAGTGTTGTGTCTAAATGACCCCATGAACTATGCGTGTAGTAAAGTTGCAGCGCACCGGACATGTTGAATCAGGAACTGCACAGCACAATCCATGGCATTTTGTTCTTGCCAGTCATGTTTGTGTCATAATGGCGCCCCTCTCTCTGCACCACCACCTGAAAGCCCTTGGCATGTTTTCTTGTCAACGGGAAGGAAACCTTGCTTCACATTCACAAAGCTTTATATTTATTGCCGTATTATACATATTTCACTTATGCTGCCACAAACCTGCACCTTTTTTAATTGCCACTTTCGGTCACCACAGGAAAAGTTAAGTCAAGAGTAGCAGAGGGTCAGCCAGACGTGCTGCTTTCCGCTGACATGACAACATGGGGTGATGTCATTTGGGAGTGTGCATGCAAGAGAAGTTACATGGTTTGGGCAGGATTGCTCAACAGAGCCATGGCTTAATATGTGTGCTTTGCACTTCGGTATGGCAAAATATGAGCGGAACAGATTTATTGATGTCTTTCAGGTTTCGACTAATGAAAGAGAACCACTGTAGGGGCGCATTGGCTCAAATTTGGTTGACATAAATGTCATCCACAATAAGGAGCACAAGAGGGAATAATACAGTCAGGTCGCCCTCCACTCAAACGTAAATAAACCACTAAATAGACCTGACTGTTGTGGACATTCAACAACTTTACTGGAATCCTGGTGGCGGGATACTCATATCTCCAACCTAACACTGGTTTATAACAAATACCAGTTGCGTCCAGTCCTACATGTCCAAATAAAATTGTTACTTTTATTTATTGTTTATCAAGCCACCCCACTTCTACCCTTATTTCATAATGTGTACAAAGGAAAAGAAAAAATATGTGAAGGGTCAGAAAGTACCTCACGTAAGCGTCACCAAGGGAGCTGCTGGTAGGTACTCACCAGTTTACTCACGTCTTTCATCATCAGTGACTTTCTTGACCGTGAAAAAGATAAATCCAGTGTTTAAAATTAGAAAGTAAAGAAAAGAAAAATTGTGTGAAAAGTTGCACAAGAAGAGCTAGTAACAAATTAAGCCCCTTGGTGCGAGAAAGAATATCTACGTTTCTCCACAGTAAAAATGAGTTAAGACTCCCATGCCCATGCTCAAATTTTATTAATTGCTGTGAGCCCACTCAAGATTAAAAACAATCGCATGTTTCAGACCACTTTAGGATAGGCAAACATGTTTCATTGCCAACAATACTTTGCGGCAAATTCATCAGGGCTCTGGGCCAATCTTCACCTCACTGAACTTCCGATTTAAGCCAAGGGTGACTGATAAACAAAAGAACAGACAAATGGTACCAACCCATCAGGACATACTTCAAAAAGCCAACTGGCTTACTGCTGTGAAGGTAACATATATAAAACATGAAAGTCGTAATATATTTACCAGGTGGTTGCCCTCAACTATGAGTATCCCGCCACCAGGATTCCAGTAAAGTTGTTGAATGTCCACAGCAGTCAGGTCTATTTAGTGGTTTATTGACATAAATGTCAACCAGTTGGATGCTCTCTCCTAAAGCTTTTTAAACATATTTATAGCACAGGCGCCAAACGGATTTGCAATGTAATAGGTCTCACATTTGCGAGAGTTTAAGCTATTGGCATTGTATGTGACAATGCCTTTTATTTATCTGTTTTAAAAACAACACATAAATAAAAGGCATTGTCATTTACAATGCCAATAGCTCAAACTCTTGTAAATGCGAGACCTATTGCATTGCAAATGCTAGTTTTCAATGCAAATCATTTTTTTCAATACAATAAGCGGAGGAAAGGACACGTGATCAGACAGAAACTACAGATAGACACTAAGAGAGCATGTGCTAGGCTCTTTTCATGGAACAAATGTGAGAAGACCTTGCGAAAGAGATACAACGAGGTATGATCAAAGGCTGACCACTAAATCTGAAATTCCCACTTCTTTGTGCAAGCTTCAGAACGAGGTTGCACTTACTTCAAAAGTTCGGCTTTAATGTGCAGTTTACAACATGGAATACAAATGTGGCAGTGCATCAAAACTATATGTAAATGTGCAATAATCCTGTGGCTTTAGTGAGTTTTTAGCAGGTATAAAAACAAATTCACACTTATTATTACAAATAGCTAGATATACGAAAAATGATGTCCTCAGATGTTTTAAACAGGATCATCCTTAAGTAGGTTGATTAATCTAAGGTCACATATTTCTCTATAACTTAAACCTCCACAAAGGTACACATACTACCTCAAAAAGAAAAACAACACATATAGAAAGAGGAAACAATAAGGAGAAATGAACATATTTCTCCTCACTAAGCCTCATCTCAGCAGGCGTACTGATTTGGCGTTCCCTAAGTTTACATCACTTTATAAGTCCGCAACAGAGTCAAATTCCATAGGTGTTGCGTGGGAGAACCCACCACAACACTCAAGGAATGCCTCCCGGGTGCAGAGTAAGGCGACGCATTGATTTGCGATGTGTCGCCTTTTTAATGATTTATGTGGCCACTCAAAGCCGCGCAGGATGGCTTTGCGTGGTTTTGCGTGGCTTCATAAATCGAAATGAGAGCACTGCGTCACGCATGTACCACTTCACGTGGTGTAAAAGTGCAGCAGGGCTCTCTCTCATAAATAGACCCCTAAGTAGGTCAGTTAGACTTTGAGTAGGTTACTATGTGAAATTGACTGATTCTTCACTGCACCTACTTTAGAAATAACACTATCTGAACTATGCACCAGGTGAAGAGAGACTAAAACCTCTACTTATCACTCAACTAGCTGCCCCACTAGCACTAAATGCCCAAGATAGACGTTTAGCTTCTCGAAATACATAGTAAAGCTGAGTTTTTTTATTTCAGTGAGTTTCCAGTAACAAAAAGAGAAATTGACTAGTTGGATTTGTCATCTACTTCGTTTTTCAAATAATGCAACGTCTGATATTAAGTCCGCCTATTTTGTACCCTACAGTGTCAAAGATAATGGTGTAAATTAAAAATAGGTGGTGGCATGACTTTTCGAAAAGTAGCAGATGCCCCGTCCACTCACCTCAGTGTCCCCTGCCTAATTCAGAGAATTGGGGAAATCAGAATTCCTAATAGCAGACACGCTGGCAGCTCTGCCATAGTGTGAGAAGTTGGCCTGGTATATGCTGTTCACTAATTAAAGTGGACACCTTGCACCAGAACAATTCGACTCTTATGGTTGATAGGTTTAAGACAACCTTTATAGAAAGCTATCCTAGTGGTAGCTGTGGAGAGCAGCCTTCAGGCTAAGTCTTGAAGGAATGTAAAGCAGCTTGTTTTACAACACAATCTCTTGAATCACCAAATGAAAAGACACCACACAGGTATATATATCAAATATATATGTATTTATTAATAAACAAGCTCTACTAATCTCTTTATGAGATTAGAGGGCAGGAACATATGTACAAGTCAAATATTATCAGAATAAGTTTAGCACAATTGAATATTACAATCTTAGTTTGCTAGACTTAGGTCTAGGGCATCTAGAATCGAGGGACCCCCAAGAACCACCCCAGGTAGTTGTAGGAGACCCACAGGGGACGGACGCGGTGACCTGGCACCGATGCGAATCCTGTACGAGTCTATGCACTCAGACGCGATTGAGATATCAATGTTAAAGGTCCCTTGCGTGTTCGAGGCGAACACACCGATCGGTCCTTGTACGAGTCGAAGGACGCGGTTACAGATGGAATTGCAAGGGAGTTGGACGCGGTGTGTCTAACACAGACGCGAACCTTGTACTGAGTCAGTGCGAGAGTCGCACTTGGAAAGTTAGAGTTTTAGGACACTTCGAGGGAAGCTACAAGCAAGTCACTTACAGGGTAAGTAGTTCTAGGGCCCACACCCACAGGAGCACCGTAGTGCTGAAGTTACCTCACCCAGGGAGCCGGGTGCATAGGTGTTCTTTGGTGTCGGGTCGCGGCGTCGTTTTCAATGGGAGCCAGTGAAGACTTGCTGCTTGCGGCGACAGAAGAAGTGTCCGGAGGAATCCAAGCCTGGATTCGGAAGATGGAAGACCTGAAAGCAGAGGGGACAGTGTTCAAAGTCACTTGGCAGTGACTCGGGGCAAGGAAGATGGATGCCCACCGTCGTCGCAAGATTCAGGTCGTTCGCAGTTGCATTGACTCTTCAGCCACGAGGTCCAGGAGGTGTCGACGACGACTAGGAGCTGGATTCGGTGAATCCCATGATGTCTGCAGCTTACTGTGGTGTCGGAGCCAACAAGCCTTGGTAACAGCAAGTCTCGGGGAAAGTGCGAAGAGGCAATGGCGCAGACCAGCAAGGTCTGTGGGACTCACCCAGCGACGGTAAGTCAGGGCAGGCCTGGAGCAACCAGGGGAGCCCTTCGGTTTCTTTAGGAAGTCTTCTGGGGACCCACAAGCCGGCTGGCAAGGGATCGCAAAGACGCCTCGGGAGGATTCGCTCACAGGAGCCCACGGTCACTCGGGATGTTGTAGGCTGCTGATCTTAGGAGGGATTCCTGCTGGAGGCTGGGACCACACGTGGTCCAAAGCACAAGTTTGTGGAACGTTGTAAAGGGGTTGCACTTGACAATAGTGCACAGTACCCAGGGGTCACGGTTCCTCATTACTCTTGGGGTCCACTGGCCTCAGCTTTGCTGGGGACTCACGATGGCCTTTGAGAAGTCAGGAAATCTACTTCTTGGGCTGCAGGGACTTCGGACTCCAGCGAGAGCGGTGTAGTTTTGCGACCGTCGTTTGTAGTTTTTGGTGCCTGCCAAGCAGGGGAGTCACTCCTTGACTCCAAGGGAGATTCTTCAGTCTTCCAAAGGTAGTGGAACGTCGAAGGTCCGGGATTCTTCTTGTAGAGCGTCATCCAGGGAAATCTAGGGTGCAATGTACAGGTTCCCCCTCTTATACTAAAAGGAGGGGAGGGACTAGCTCTATGACCCTACCTATGGGAGGGTCAGGGGAGTGGGTGGCTACACCCACTTCCCTTTGTCCAGTTTCGCGCCAGAGCAGGGACAGGTAGCCCCTGAGCCGGTTTGAACTGGCATATGCACAGAGGAGCCTTCTGCTCCCCCAGTGCAGGACTTCAAAGCACTCTAGGAGTGCACCCACCCAGCCCCAATACACTAAACCCTGTCTGGGAGGTGGTCACACCCCCTTGGGACAGGATATCTATTGTTGGGCTTCCTCCACTGCGAGTGTTGGTCATCAGCAGGAGGGCAGCCCAGTGTCTGTGACTGGTGGCATCCATTTTGTGATACCAGGGCTCTGCAGGATTCTACCGTGTTTCCACAGTAGGTACATGTCTATCCCTCTAGAAGGGTGGAATGCTACCCCCGCTGCCAGGACTGGCGGGGGGTAGTATTCCAAGGTGTTTGACACCAAACACGACATGTTTCGATGCAGCCATTCCAAAGTTAGCATTTTACCGCGAGGATATAATGCACTTAAAAGTATATGGTTTAACCGCATCCACAAACAGCACCAGAGAATGGACTCTGAGAACTGCAGAGGGGCCCTGCTCAGGCAGAGGCACCCCCTCACATAGAAGCCAAGCACCCTGCCCTCAGGATTGATAGGGCCTGCCTTAGTGGTGACTGATAGGGTTATATGTGTGTGTAGGAGAGATATAGGGAACCTATATCTCAGTGAGGGGTGCTAGCACTTCCTCACTCAGGCTGCAGTAGCAGGCCTGTGGTGTCAGATTTAGTCTGCTTCCCAGGGGTGGCATAATACATGCTGCAGCCCCTGGTAGACCTGTGAAGTACCTATGCCCTTGGTACCTAAGGTACCATATACTAGGGACTCATAAGGTGCCACAGTATCCAATCACTAGTGCACCTAGAGTGCACTCCAACTCGTTTAGAGAGAACAGAGAGGCTGGGGCCCTGATTAGCCGGGTCCCAGCCTGACTATAGCCAGAAACCAGTGTAAACATCAGAAAAAAAGTGGGGGCAACATAAGAGGCAGATCCTACTCTCCTACACAACCCCCCAAACGCAGGGACACTAAACTAACCTTGACCAGTTGAGTCTTCGTGTTCAAAGTGGAAATACCTTGAGAGTCCATCTGCATTGGCATGTTGGGTCCCAGGTCTATGTTCCACTGTATAGTCCATCCCCTGTAGGGAAATGGACCACCTCAAAAGTTTTGGGTTTTCTCCTTTCATTTGTTTAAGCCATAGGAGGGGCTTGTGGTCGGTCTGAACTATGAAGTGAGTGCCAAACAAGTATGGCCTCAGCTTCTTCAGGGCCCACACCACAGCAAAGGCCTCCTCTCTATAGCTGACCAACGTTTCTCTCTAGGGGTCAGCCTTCTGCTAATAAAAGCTACTGGCTGGTCTTGACTCATCATTCAGTTGAGACAGTACAGCTCCCACACCCAGCTCAGAAGCATTCTGTTTGGACAATGAACTTTTGGTGTAGTCTGGACTCTGTAAGATGGGGGCAGTGCACATGGCCTGCTTTAGGTCTTCAAATGCCTTTTGACAGCTAGCTGTCCACTGAACCTTTTTGGCATTTTCTTTGAGGTCAGATCATTCAAGGGGGTCACTATAGATCCATATCCCTTGACAAACCTCCTATAGTACCCAGTCAGGCCTAAGAAGGCTCTCACCTGTGTCTGGGTGGTTGGAGCAACCCATTCCATTATGGTTTGGATTTTGCTCTGTAAAGGCTGAACCTGGCCTCCACCTACAAGGTGGCCCAGGTACACAACCTGACTCTGCCCTATCTGGCACTTAGTGGCCTTGATAGTGAGGCCTGCTTTCTGCAGAGCCTCCAAAACATTCCTGAGGTGGACCAGGTGATCCTGCCAGGAGGAACTAAAGACAGCAATATCATCTAGATAAGCTGAGCAATAAGTTTCCATCCCTGTCAGAACTTTATTCACCAACCTCTGAAAAGTGGCAGGTGCATTTTTCAATCCAAAGGGCATCACCACAAAGTGGTAGTGCCCACCAGGGGTCGAAAATGCTGTCTTGGCTTTTGCATCATCAGCTAATCTGATCTGCCAGTAGCCAGCTGTTAGGTCAAACGTGCTTAGATACTTGGCTGAGGCCAAAGTATCAATCAGCTCATCTGCCCTTGGTATGGGATAGGCATCAGTCCTAGTGACTGCATTGAGGCCTCTGTAGTCTACACAAAACCTCATTTCTTTCTTACCACCCTGGGTATGAGGCTTGGGTACCAGGACTACTGGACTAGCCCAAGGGCTATCTGAAGGCTCAATTACACCTAGCTCCAACATTTTCTGGACTTCAGTCCTGATACAGTCCCTGACATGGTCAGGTTGCCTGTAGATCTTATTCTTGACAGGCAGACTGTCTCCAGTGTCCACCTCATGGGTGCACCAGGAAGTCTGACTAGGGGTCAGGCTAAACATATGTCTAAACTGTTGCAGAACTTGTCTGCACTCAGTTTGCTGATGGTCGGTGAGGCTGCTTGCCAAAGCAACACCATCTACTGACCCATCATCAGGGTTCTGAGAGAGCAGGTCAGGGAGAGGGTCACTCTCCTCCTCCTGGTCCTCATCAGTTGCCATGAGCAAGCCCATGTCAGCCCTGTCAACATATGGCTTTAATCTGTTGACATGGAGCACCCTCAGGGGGCTCCTGGGAGTTCCAAGATTCACCAGGTAGGTGACTTCTCCCTTCTGTTCAACTATTGTATGGGGGCCACACCACTTGTCTTGGAGGGCTGCTGGGGCCACAGGCTCCAACACCCACACTTTCTGTCCTGGCTGGTATACAGTCAGTACAGCCTTTGGTCATGCCAAGCTTTTTGTAATTCTTGGCTGGCCTCCAGATTTTTGGTTGCCTTTTTCATGTACTCTGCCATCCGGGAGCGGAGACCAAGTACATAGTCCATCACATCTTGTTTGGGGGCTTGAGAGGTAACTCCCAGCCCTCTTTTACCAAACACAGTGGACCTCTCACAGGATGCCCAAACAGAAGCTCAAATGGGCTGAAGTCAACCCCCTTCTGTGGAACCTCTCTGTATGCAAACAACAGGCAAGGAAGAAGAAGGTCCCATTTCCGCCTAAGCTTCTCTGGGAGTCCTTTAATCATTCCTTTCAAGCTTTTGTGGAAGCGTTCAACCAAACCAATGCATTGTGGGTGATAGGGGTGGTGAACTTGTAAGTTACACCACACTCCTTCCACATTGCTTTTAGATATCCTGACATGAAGTTGGTACCTCTGTCAGAAATGACCTCCTTTGGAAAACCCACTCTGGAGAAGACTCCAATGAGGGCTCTTGCCACCACAGGGGCTGTGGTGGTCCTCAGGGGAATTGCTTCTGGGTACCTGGTGGCATGATCCACTACCACCAGGATAAACCTGTGCCCAGATGCAGTTTGAGGGTCAAGGGGACCAACAATGTCAATCCCTACCCTTTCAAAGGGTACCCCCACCACAGGTAGTGGTATCAGGGCGGCCTTTGTTGTGCCACCTGCCTTACCACTGGCTTGGCATGTGACACAGGAGCGACAAAACTCCTTTGTGTCCTCTGACATATGTGGCCAATGAAAATGTGGAACAAGCCTGTCCCAGGTCTTGTTTTGGCCCAAGTGTCCTGCTAAAGGGATGTCATGTGCTAGGGTCAAGAGGAACCCCTAAACTTCTGAGGTATTACCAACCTCCTGGTGGCTCCAGGGGCTGGGTCTCTACCTTCAGAATATAGGAGTCCCTCATCCCAATAAACTTTATGGGACCCACTAGCACTCCCAGCAGCCTCAGCAGCAGCCTGCTGTCTGAGGGGTTCAAGAGAGGGGCAGCACTGTTGCTCCTTACTCAGATCTTCCCTAGAAGGGCCCCCTGCCCCTAAGAACTCAACCTGATCAGGCTCAAGTCCCTCTGGGGCAGTTCCTTCTTCAGGATCTGCTTCACCTCCCTCTGGGGGTGAATCTGTGATCTGAGACAGAGGGGAAGGCACTGCCTTTACCCTACTGCTCCTCCTCTTGGGAAGCATCTGGTCCATTGTTCCAGGATCCAGAGCTGGTTCAGTGTCATGCATTCTTGCTTGTGACCTGGTCACAGCAAATACCTCTGCAGGGATGCCCAACATCTCAGCATGAGTCCATAACTCTACTTCAGACCAGGCTGAAGTCTCTAGATCATTGCCCAATAGACATTCGACAGGGAGGTCTGCACTGACTACAACCTTCTTGAGGCCAGTTACCCCTCCCCAGGAGAAATTCACAACTGCCAGACTATGGTTGGTCTTGACGTTGCTTGCATTGGTCACCTGGTACATTTCGCCCAGGATGATCTGTCCAGGGTCCACAAGATTCTCTGTCACCATGGTGACACTAGCACCTGTGTCCCTAAATGCCAAAGCCTGTTTGCCATTTATTACAGGCTGCAGTTTGTATTTGCCCAGGTTACTGGGACTCACTAGGAAGGACATATTTAGGTCTCCCTCACAAATCAGCATTGCCTGAGTGGGCACTCTGACTAGGTCAGAGTCCACTTCAGAACCCAGGGTCAACCCTACTACACCCTTATTCTGTGTACCACCTCCACCAGTAGCTGAACTAGGGGGAACAGTTGCCTTAGGGGCAGGAGTGGTGGTGGTTTGGTCTTTGGACTTGTTACAGTCAGAAGTCCAGTGCCCTTTCTGTTTACAGAATTTGCACCAGGGCTTCTTTTGGCCTTTTCCCTTGTTGGATTGTGACTCCCCACCAGATGCAGATTTTGGGGCCCTTGTGAAGACTTCTGGTCTTTTGACTTATCCCCACCTTTCTCAGAGCCCTTAGGATCTTGCTTCTTGGTGTCACCCCCTTGGTTCTGGGGTTTCTGCCTCACCCTGGTTCTGACCCATTTGTCTGCCTTCTTTCCCAATTCTTGGGGAGAGGTCAGATCCGAGTCCACCAGGTACTGATGCAACAACTGGTTCTGGCAATTATTAAGGATCTGTTCTCTCATCATCAGATTATACAATCCCTTGAAATCAGTAACCCTACTGCCAACCAGCCAACCCTCCAGAGCCTTGGTTGCACAATCAACAAAGTCAGTCCAGTCCTGAGTCTGTGCCTTCTGGGTGTCTCTGAACTTCAACCTGTACTGCTCAGTGGTTAAGCCAAACCCATCTATCAGTGCACTCTTCAGGACTTCATAATCATCAGCATCCTCTTCTCTAACAGTGAGGAGCTTGTCTCTACCTTTATCTGAAAAGGAGAGCCACAAGATTGCTGCCCACTGCTTCTGGGGGACCTGCTGTACTCTACAGGCCCTCTCCATAGCAGTTATCCACTTGTGGATATCATCCCCACTCTGGTAGGGAGGAACAACCTTGCTCAGGTTCCTATGGTCTGGAATAGATTCTCTGCCTCTAGGGCCACTGTTGCTGCCACCAAGGGGTTCTAACCCCTCTCTTCTAGAAGCTCTCTGGATTTCCAGGGCTTCTCTATCCAGTGCCAACTGCTTGGTTCTGAGGGCAACTCTTGCTTCCTCATACTGCAGCAGTTTGCACATTCTTTCAGAGGAGGTCTCTCTTATGGGAAAGTATGAGTTCCTCTGGTGGACAAATTCTCTGCCAGAGTGATAAGAGTGCTCAGATTCCCTGGAAGGGGACCTATGCCTCTCATCCACTCTGTCAGTTCTCTTAGGGAGAATTCCTCTGTCCTTTTCAGGCCCCTTGAGGCCTGGCCCTTCAATCACAGAGTCCTGGTCATTCGGATTTTCATCGTCTGACCCAGATACTGTAATTGACCCACCCACTGATTCAGACCCATTAGCTCCTAGAGCCAATCTAAGATCATCTGCTGTCAGCAGATCTATCAGGTGCAGGGTTGAGGGACTCTGTCCTAGCCTCAGGTGTCTTTCAACACACATGGCTCTCAAGTCAGAGAAAGCCATGTCCTTATACTGAGGCTGAGTGGATCCACTGGTTCCACCCTTTAAGGACATTCTAGTGTTGTGCAGTGTTGTACTACCTACACTAGTTTGTGGCCTACTGATACTAGCTTGAGCTGTAGAAAGGGTGTGCTATCCCTTGGCACACAGCTCTAAGTTCAGTAGAATTTATTGATACTAAGCTTGACTTTATATGTACCTTAAGTACCTATAGTGGTTTTCAGTTAGTAATTCAAATAGAGATTTTCTGGTAAAACAATAGCAAGCTGGAATCCCACACGCTGCCCACCAATGTGAGAAGTTGGCCTGGTATATGCTGTTCACTAATTAAAGTGGACACCTTGCACCAGAACAATTCGACTCTTATGGTAGATAGGTTTAAGACAACCTTTATAGAAAGCTATCCTAGTGGTAGCTGTGGAGAGCAGCCTTCAGGCTAAGTCTTGAAGGAATGTAAAGCAGCTTGTTTTACCACACAATCTCTTGAATCACCAAATGAAAAGACACCACACAGGTATATATATCAAATATATATGTATTTATTAATAAACACTCTCTACTAATCTCTTTATGAGATTAGAGGGCAGGAACATATGTACAAGTCAAATATTATCAGAATAAGTTTAGCACAATTGAATATTACAATCTTAGTTTGCTAGACCTAGGTCTAGGGCATCTAGAATCGAGGGACCCCCAAGAACCACCCCAGGTAGTTGTAGGAGACCCACAGGGGACGGACGCGGTGACCTGGCACCGATGCGAATCCTGTACGAGTCTATGCACTCAGACGCGATTGAGATATCAATGTTAAAGGTCCCTTGCGTGTTCGAGGCGAACACACCGATCGGTCCTTGTACGAGTTGAAGGACGCGGTTACAGATGGAATTGCAAGGGAGTTGGACGCGGTGTGTCTAACACAGACGCGAACCTTGTACGAAGTCAGTGCGAGAGTCGCACTTGGAAAGTTAGAGTTTTAGGACACTTCGAGGGAAGCTACAAGCAAGTCACTTACAGGGTAGGTAGTTCTAGGGCCCACACCCACAGGAGCACCGTAGTGCTGAAGTTACCTCACCCAGGGGAGCCGGGTGCATAGGTGTTCTTTGGTGTCGGGTCGCGGCGTCGTTTTCAATGGGAGCCAGTGAAGACTTGCTGCTTGCGGCGACAGAAGAAGTGTCCGGAGGAATCCAAGCCTGGATTCGGAAGATGGAAGACCTGAAAGCAGAGGGGACAGTGTTCAAAGTCACTTGGCAGTGACTCGGGGCAAGGAAGATGGATGCCCACAATCGTCGCAAGATTCAGGTCGTTTGCGGTTGCCTTGACTCTTCAGCCACGAGGTCCAGGAGGCGTCTACGATGACCAGGAGCTGGATTCGGTGTGTCCCACGACGTCTGCAGCTTACTGTGGTGTCGGCGACTCGATCGGAGCCAACAAGCCTTGGTAACAGCAAGTCTCGGGGAAAGTGCGAAGAGGCAATGGCGCAGACTAGCAAGGTCTGTGGGACTCACCCAGCGAGGGTAAGTCAGGGCAGGCCTGGAGCAATCAGGGGAGCCCTTCACTTTCTTTAGGAAGTCTTCTGGGGACCCACAAGCCGGCTGGCAAGGGATCGCGAAGACGCCTCGGGAGGATTCGCTCACAGGGGCCCACGGTCACTCGGGACGTTGTAGGCCGCTGATCTTCGGAGGGTTCCTGCTGGAGGCTGGGACCACACGTGGTCCAAAGCACAAGTTCGTGGAATGTTGTGAAGGGGTTGCACTCGACAATAGTGCACGGTACCCAGGGGTCGCGGTTCCTCGTTACTCTTGGGGTCCACTGGCCTCAGCTTCGCTGGGGACTCACGATGGCCTTTGAGAAGTCAGGAAATCCACTTCTTGGGCTGCAGGGACTTCGGACTCCAGCGGGAGCGGCATAGTTTTGCGACCGTCGTTTGTAGTTTTTGGTGCCTGCCAAGCAGGGGAGTCACTCCTTGACTCCAAGGGAGATTCTTCAGTCTTCCAAAGGTAGTGGAACGTCGAAGGTCCGGGATTCTTCTTGTAGAGCGTCGTCCAGGGAAATCTAGGGTGCAATGCACAGGTTCCCCCTCTTATGCTAAAAGGAGGGGAGGGACTAGCTCTATGACCCTACCTATGGGAGGGTCAGGGGAGTGGGTGGCTACACCCACTTCCCTTTGTCCAGTTTCACGCCAGAGCAGGGAAAGGTAGCCCCTGAGCCGGTTTGAACTGGCATATGCACAGAGGAGCCTTCTGCTCCCCCAGTGCAGGACTTCAAAGCACTCTAGGAGTGCACCCACCCAGCCCCAATACACTAAACCCTGTCTGGGAGGTGGTCACACCCCCTTGGGACAGGATATCTGTTGTTGGGCTTCCTCCACTGCGAGTGTTGGTCATCAGCAGGAGGGCAGCCCAGTGTCTGTGACTGGTGGCATCCATTTTGTGATGCCAGGGCTCTGCAGGGTTCTACCGTGTTTCCACAGTAGGTACATGTCTATCCCTCTAGAAGGGTGGAATGCTACCCCCGCTGCCAGGACTGGCGGGGGGGTAGTATTCCAAGGTGTTTGACACCAAACACGACATGTTTCGATGCAGCCATTCCAAAGTTAGCATTTTACCGCGAGGATATAATGCACTTAAAAGTATATGGTTTAACCGCATCCACAAACAGCACCAGAGAATGGACTCTGAGAACTGCAGAGGGGCCCTGCTCAGGCAGAGGCACCCCCTCACATAGAAGCCAAGCACCCTGCCCTCAGGATTGATAGGGCCTGCCTTAGGGGTGACTGATAGGGTTATATGTGTGTGTAGGAGAGATATAGGGAACCTATATCTCAGTGAGGGGTGCTAGCACTTTCTCACTCAGGCTGCAGTAGCAGGCCTGTGGTGTCAGATTTAGTCTGCTTCCCAGGGGTGGCATAATACATGCTGCAGCCCCTGGTAGGCCTGTGAAGTACCTATGCCCTTGGTACCTAAGGTACCATATACTAGGGACTCATAAGGTGCCACAGTATCCAATCACTAGTGCACCTAGAGTGCACTCCAAATCGTTTAGAGAGAACAGAGAGGCTGGGGCCCTGATTAGCAGGGTCCCAGCCTGACTATAGCCAGAAACCAGTGTAAACATCAGAAAAAAAGTGGGGGCAACATAAGAGGCAGATCCTACTCTCCTACACATAGCGAACAGATTTTCGATGTGCCTGGAGAACGCTTCAGTGCCATTCTCACAAGCAGATCTTATTTCCCAATGCAAACATTAGTGAATTAGGTCAAATACATTTGTGATTGAATAAAAATCGGAAAGAAAGCACAAGTTTACCCCTTCATACATTACATCATTCATCAGCTTTTCCTTTGTATATCTGTACCCAAATAAAAATACTTACTTGATAGGAATATATTGTCTTTATCAGCAGATCTAACCTACTCTCTCGCTCCCAATTCACTAAAGGAAGGTCCATATGCATGTAAGTCAGGTACGTGAGCCACCACATTCAATATCATTTTTTTAATGTTTTAATGTTTTTATTGTATTTTTCATTACGACATCAAACTAACCAGCGGGACCTCTTTCCCACGGATTCCTCTTCCTTGTTCCTAACGTTCCTCCCAATTCTTACCCCCGTCTCTTCACACCCACAGTCACGAGACCACCTATTTTCTGCTTGTATTCTCCAATTCGGACGGGAACTGCTTTAAGTATTCACTTCATATTCTTCCTCATTCTGTTCTTGAGGCTCCATCCAGAATGTTCAGAACCCCACAGTACTGTGGGCCAGGAAGCTCTCTACTGTCTTTTGTTAAGTAATAATTACCATGTGCCCCTGTTTCAGATTCTCCCTTTCTCTCCTTCCTAAGGACTGAGACAGATTGTCCATAACCAATGCCCACCAGAACCTCTGTAGCCACATGCCTTTGATAGGTAGTATCTATGTTCCTTAGTGTCTCAAAATTACCTGTTTAAATGCTTTAAAAAGGTGAGATTTAGTCGTGTCCAGACTGCCACTCAGTGGTAAAAATTGTTTAGAGGGCTGGGCAGCGGTATGTTCTCTAAGAATCACTCCAGCTTTAAGCCTGTGATTCCCTAAATTCCTGTTAGCATGTCTCCCAAATAGCTCTTGTTGGGGCACGACCATATAATTTGGGGGAGACTTTCACCCTCACCACATCCCCTTCAAAAGGTGTCATCCCTGGGCGAATTTTAGGTGTGCAAGACCTTTGGAATGTAGTACCAAATCCTGACCCTAGGCCTGGGTGGAGTTTGCGGAAAAAATTCCACTGCTCTATGTGGAGTTCCGCAAGCAGTGGAGTGCATTACGTCATTCGCACTGATTTGTATGTGCCAGGTGTTTGTCCTGCACTGTAAAATCAGCAGGAAGGGCACCACGTGCAGTGCAAGAGGGTGCTACTTCTTTCTGCCATTACAGCAGATGTTCTACTCAAGTGGCAGCTTCCTCAACGTGTACAGGTTTCTCTACGGGAGCAGTAGCGACCATCCACAACTACCCACGTTGAGAAATCTCGCCGGGAGGTGGTCTGGAGTAAGATTTTCCTCTCTCACGCTCGCCAACTTAACACTGGCAAGCAGGAGCAAGGAAAAAACTTTACTCAGCTGAGTTTTTCGGAGCTCCATCTACTACGTGGAGCGCGGAGCGGAAAAAACTCTGCAAACGCCGCAAGCAGAGTGAAATTTTATGCCCAGGTCTACCTGACCCTCTGCAAATATGAATTATTTTACATAAAAGCAAAATTTCAAGGCATTGGACAGGAGTACTGGGAAATACTTTGGACTTAGTGTTCCTTGGACTTAACAGTTGGCATTGACAAGATAATCATTATAAAATATGTGGGCAAAAATTAGGCCTGCACTTTAACTGGAATGGTCGGGTATAAATGGCAGATGGCAATATCCACAGAGTAGTTGATGTTGGTGGGATGGGGTAAGGAGGTGGTTAGCCTTGTGGAATGTTTTGATGGGGTGATGAGTGGACGATATGGGCTATATACCTAGTTGCAGGAATTGTATTTCATGTCCAGAGATCAACAGTACCTACACATAATGCATTATAGCTCAATGTTAGAATAAAGACCCAGAAGGCTGCCAAGTCTTCTGACAACAGCTGGAAAAACCTCATTGTGGGTCCCTGACATGCTTGGAGACTCAAAAATGTGACACAATTCTAATATGCCACAATGGCATAATGTAAATATTGCCCTGCTTTTTCCACATGAAGAGCCTCCTCCAATGCATGTGGTTGCCATTTCGGGAGAAAAATGTGTGTTGCAATGATGCACATCTCTGAATTTAACAACCTGGCTCCAGACATTGTGGTGGAGGTGCTCCCTCTGCTGCAGGGGAGATCACATGGCCATCTCTCTCCCTGAACAGCTCTTAAGTTGTGAAAAAGCTCGCTACTATACTGCAGCCATAGCAGCTGCAAAAAACTCATCTAAAGAACTCTTTGCCACAGTAAAGAAGCTAGCCAAACCTCCTGAAGTGGCAAATACAACTGTGAGTCAAGCCTTCTGCAATTCTCTGGCCACTTTCTTTCAGAACCAAGTTAAGCCAGTCTACAGTAATTTTTCTGTAGTCGCGTCTCAAGGCTCAACTTCTGCCCAAAGCACGCTGACCAACCCTGACACATCCAAGGAGGCCCATCCAGTTACCATAGAAACCCCTAACCCTCCTGGGCTATTTTACTTCCCACCACTGACCTCTGATCAGGTATCTAAGTTACTCCTGTCTACCAAATCTGGCTCCCCCTTGAGCCTTGTCCTCCTAAGATCTTTCATCTTCTGCCAGAAATATTTGCAACTCACTTGTCTACTATCTTCAACCAATTGTTCAACTCAGGCGCCTTTCCTACCAACTGGAAACTAGCATTGGTTCTTCCACTTCTGAAAAAACCTAATTTAAACGCGCCAATCCCAACAAATATCGCCCGATCCCAAGACTCCCACTGCCTGCCAAAATGGCCGAAAAGGCCATGAATATGATAATCTCTGACTATATTGAGGAACATGCATTCCTGGATGTCACTCTGTATGGCTTCAGGAAGCATCATAGTACGGAGGTGGCACTGATCTCGGCATCTGAACAGATCAGGCAGACGGTCGACGCGGGGGGCAATGCATCACTGGTGCTGCTTGACCTCTCTGCCGCATTCGATACAGTCAACCACACAAAAACTGCTGGAATGCCTTGACGGGATAGGCATAAAAGCAAAAGCTTTGGCTTTACTTGGGTCATTTCTGTCTGAGTTCAAATGGCCCAATTTTACACTACCTTGCGGGGTACCCCAGGGCTCATCATTGAGCCCTACCCTTTTTAATATTTACGTTGCCCCTTTGGCTCAGTTGATCCGATCTTTGGGTTTCTCAGCAATTTCTTATGCCAACGATACCCAAATGATTGTATCCGTGACAAGCTCCCCGTCTGACACAGCCTCACAGTTTCATGCTTGTCTTCTTCAAGTCGGACAGTGGATGGCCGCTAACTGTTTAAAACTAAACTCCAATAAAACAGAGGTCCTACTTTTTGGTGGCAACACCACTTTTTGGTCTCCAGTCTTCTGGCCGCCGTAACTGGTCTCTCTGCCCACCCCAACAAACAAACTGAAGAACCTAGTAGTCACCTTCGATTCCAAGCTTACGATTGTAGGGCATGTGAATAATGTCACCTCTGCTTCAGTCTATACATTACAACTGCTCAGAAAAATCTTTCCATTTATACCTGCTAAGCTTCACAAACTTGTCATCTCAGCCCTGGTCCTGTCCAGAGCCGATTATTGTAATGGTCTTTTTAGTAATCTAAGGACAAAACGTCTAACAAAACTACAGATTGTACAAAATGCTGCAGCGCGTATTTTGCTGGACATTCCCAAGCATAAATCCACTGCTGCTGCAGTAAGACAATTACACTGGCTCCCAGTAAAAAAACGCATTGAGTTTAAAGCTCTCTGCATAGCGTTCAAAGCAGTACATGATATAGGACCCATCTTTTTTAAACAGAATTTTCAACGATATGTTCCCACCCGACAGCTACGTTCTGTCCATGCTCACAATTTGGTGATTCCCAGGTTTAGGAAAACTACCTGGGGAGGCAGAAGCTTTCTGGTGGGCACTACCAGACTTTGGAACTCTATTTCCCTAGCCTTAAAAAGTGAAACTTAACTGTTAGCTTTTAGGAAAGCCTTAAAACCCTGGCTGTTTCATTTTTGATCTATCTAGTCAGACTTCATGGCATAGTTGCTTGACAAGCTAGTGCCTAGACACCTTTGGGTAATTATTCGCGCTTTATAAATCCTTTTTTCATTTCATTTCATTAAAGGCTGATGCGGTATACGTACAAAAGACCATGAACCTTCAGTCATATTAGTGATGTCCAAGAGTCAAATATACATGGACTACATGTCCCACAATGCCCTGAGGCGCCTGCCCTTTCAGTTCCCCTTCCAGGTCGTAATAAGGAACCAGCAATGTGAGTGCCTCTTAGCTGCCGGTTGCAACCAGAGGAGCATGTCGGATTCATAATTCCCGCTGTAAAAAGAAAGAACCACAGGCAGGTGACACGCTGCCGCTGGGGGAGCAAGGATTTTTTTTTAAATGCTCCAAATCTCACTATATTCATGTTTCCCTTTTCATAGGAAACAGATACGATTTGGTAGCAGTTGTTGGAATAGAAGCGTCCGCATCAATGACGGCACTTCCTGATTTTAAGGTAACAGTGTAGCCGAGTTAGTATTTCAATGTCACGCAGCACTATGCGCGCACAGATTTCAATGCACACAGAGCGCTCACATTCACTCCATCTATTGTTTGCAGATAATGGACTGACATTACTGAGATTTCCCACACTCCTGAAACCATTGAAGGTAGGATTTCTTTCCTTTGGTCCTCTGTAGCACGATGAGCTGTCCCATTTAGTACATTTAACATCTAATGCCCTATTGTTTAACTTTTTATAGCTTCTATCATAAAAAAAGATTTGAAGCAAAGATTTTGGACATCACTTCGTGTGGAACAACTCCACACTACAATTAAGGTACTTAAAATACTCTCTGGGGCATATTATCAAGCCCTCTATCGCTGCGTTAGCGGCACTTTTCTGCCGCTAATGCAGCGATATTTTTATCACACTATTAACAAGCTGCAGCTAACGGGCCTCAGCGTGTGTTTTTTAGCGATAGCGGCCGTTTTTTCACCTCTAAGCATGTCAGCGATATATATCGCTAATGACATGCAAAGTAGGCGTTCCTGATTAAAACTTCATTGAAACAGTTGCAAACACAACTTCCCCCTATTATCAATGCCCGCGAAGCGATAGGAATATTCGCGCTAACCGCGCTTATCGCTGGAATTTAACGCCTGGAATAAACTTGCCTTAACCATCTTGTCAATGGGGGGTGGATTGTTAGGTTAAGTACACACTTGCCTATTAGCAAGCTTTTCATTTGCGCAGTGAATTTAGCGATGGAATTCTCACGCTATTACTGGGTTAACTCGCTATCGCTGGATTTCCTATCGCCTTTGCGATATGGTTTGATAATACCGCGCTATTACGGCGAGGAAATCCAGCGATAGCGGCGATAAAAAAACCAGATCTAAGCGCGCTTTGCGATAATTATCGCAAATCGTTGCTAATATGCCCCTCTCTCCATTAAGTAATGATGGCACACGGGGGCGTCAGACTGACACCAATATTATTTCTTTTAACTTTTCAGAGCCCAAAACCAAGTCCAAGTCCTGAAGAGAATCCCGGATTTGTTAGGGATTCGAAACGCATTGGCTTTGAGCATGGGGGACTGTTGATGGGGTGTGTCACGAGGAATGTAAAATATGATTTCTCTCATCATGTTTTGACAACACCCACCGGTAGGTTAGGTATCCCCATCCTCTCACAGGCAGGACAGGAAATATGTGTCCCGAAAATGAGTAACTGTTCGCCTTGTGTTAATATGAATATAGGACTGGTTGAATTTTAGGCTGGCACAAATGAGTTATTGATGTTTGTCTTGTGATTGTTTGTTGTTAATATTCGTTTTCAAAAAAACGTTCCAAACATTTGTTCTCACAAAAAACTTTCTGCACTATGTAAATGTTGCATATATTTTTCATTTTAAACGTTTTTGTATTATGTGATTTACTAATGTGGTGTTTCTTTGAGAAGACATGTTCAATTGATTTATGAATGTCTTTGTTGAAATATCAAAAATAAGCGGAATAAAGCTTAAAAACTTTGGAATTAATGGTCTAAGGTTTATCACGACTCTAATCTAAACCCCCCCCCAGACATCTTGTTTGCTAATTTCAAGAGTCAAATATGACATGATCATATGTCATTATATAATCCTAATATTAGTGATGTACTAGAACACACAAACCTACAGGCTTTTTCACCATATGGTCGAAAACTCTAGAATCCTCTCGTCCCTCAGACATTTTCTATCTTTTTTATAATCCAGAAAATGTCCGAACCTCTCTGTTCACTATCTTCCTCCTGTTTACAAGATGTTCTCTACCTTTTAAATGTAATTCCTTTCCCTTCTCCCTCGTACATCTGATTCTTAGATTGTTGGTCTGTATTTCTCAGATATAATTCTTAGTATCAAATAAATTGTTTTTAAGAAATTGAGAACGAGATAAACATGCGATCGTCAACAGCTGAAACAAAGATATGTTTCAGATGGCTGCCCTAGATAAAGTGGATTGGGCAGCATGAAGTGGATGTCATTTTGTTGATGAAATCGATGTATATTGTAGAATTTTCACAGATAGATGCATAATTTGACGATAAAAAGTTCAGTTTGTCAATAGCACTTTATAAAGGAAAAGAAAAACTGCCATCTTTTAAGTATGTAAGTATGTAATAGAACAACGGTTCATTACTTTTTGACTTCTGTGGTCACCCACTGAATTAGCACTTGAAGACCGGACTCTCGGCTAAATAATTTCTATTATTTGAATTTCAAAGCAATACACAAAAATACAGACAAAGTATACACAAAACAAATAAGCAAATTCTGAACCATGTTAATTAATCCATATGCAAAAAATATACAAAAGTCAGAATGGATTTGAAAAACTTTAATAGGCTAAACTCAAACATATTGCTTTGTCTATTTTTCTAAGGCATGCTGTTTTTGATGGTTCATCGTGAGGTTTCAACTGATGCCACCAGTCGTTCCACTAGACTCTGGGTGTTGTACTTGCACTACTTCCATAAATCAAGCTAGAGCTTACCCAACCTCAAATTTCAAATTCCTGCACGTTTATAGAGCATTTTAATATTTTCAGTTTTATGTGTTGCTTATTTATGTATATATTTCTTATAATATGTTAATATTATTTAATTATCTAAGCAATCACGGACCCCCTGAGGTATCGCTGACCTCAGGGGTCCGGGGACCACAGGCTAATAACCACTGTAATAGAATATAGATTTGTGGGAATTTACAGTTTCTAATATATTGTGAAAATCAAAACATGCCCTATTATGAATTTTTTAGTGTAAATATCTAAACGTGTTTCCCTCATCATCTGGAATATCTGTTTTTGACTTGCAATGTAGAACGTTCCACTGTTTTCTAAGCTAGGATCCCACTTTATAATAATGAGTGATCTGGCGAAATTTTGGAGTCACACATAATTGAATGGTTGCACGAGCTGACTAAATTGGCAGCTTATGAAAAGTGATGTGCAATAAAAATAAATCATTCACATATTTGTTAACATGTAAAAGGCGTTTAGAGAAATGTGTAATTGACATTTTGCATTTGCAGAAATATTATAGATTGTATAAGAATCTGTCATGTATTGTCTGTCTTCGCTTGTTTCCGTCTTTTCACTTTACACTTGGGGGCTTATTTACAAGCCCCTTGTGCCGCCGGTATGTCACTTTTTCCCATAGTAAAAGTGACGCAACAGCAGCGCAATGGGCTTGTAAATAAGCCTCTTGGTGTCTTATATGTAAAGAGTTTGAGGCACTTGCTCCAGTAGGGAAGCATAATCACTTTAACTGGTATATTTTACGAGCAGAATAATTAAGGGTTAAAGTTGATTGAATATGTTATTAGGTATGATATGTTGTCTAGTTTCGAGTGAAAACCTAGATACAAATTAAATATCACCACACACCAAATCAGTAAGAGTATGAATTACCTAGACCTTAACGCCGCCTTGTAAATAAGGTGAAGGACTTAATGCCACGAGAAAGTCGGAAAAAGTGACCTTCTGGTGGCATTAACTCCTTGTAAATATGCCCCATAAGTGCCATATATTGGAAAGGGAGGAAGGGAAAAGCAACAAAGGTAGCAATGTAAAGCAATAATAAGTCCTAAGAATATATTGATGCTGTGAAATAACTAGAACCAATCAATAAAGGGTTCTGGCCCATAATCAGTAAGGCTGGACCAAACTATAAACCAAACAACAGACACATTGCCAGTACTGATAATTTCTTTATCAACTCACTCCAAAACAATCACCAGTGTCACACAAAGTGATTGAAAAATTAATAAATATTTTTATTTTCTATCTTAGATGAAATTCATTTTTTAGAAAAAAGAGAGGGGAATCTTTTAGTTCATGCTATTATTTTCATGAGCTTTGTCCATATAGTTCATTTACCGAACCACAACAGCTAATACAACCATAAAACAATACTTAACATTCATAACAAAGACATAATAATACAATACATGAATTTAAATGAGCTCAAATTCCACAGCATTTAGAAAAAGAAAGGAGAGAGAATGAAAAAGCCCAAGGGAAAGGTTAAAAAGGAAGAGAAAATACATTGTTGTCAATTGATAACACAGACCCAGGGGGAAATTTTGGCTAAACAGTTTTTGTATTCAGGTCATGAAAAGGTGAAATTTCAATACTTCTGATACATTGCAAATGACCTGATACCTTTTCTATATACAAAACAAAACTTGTTTAGGCACAAACGAAAAGTCTACGCGTTTCAAACCCAATGTTTTATTTTAAGGGTTTTCCTCAGGACCTGGAATGAGAGCTGTAAAAAACAAAAAGGTGCAGTGTTTACCATTACTTCAAACTTTCAACCACTCTAGCTCACCTCTAAAATTGTCAATCTGTTACAACAACATTACCTCGTGTTATCTTATTATTGCCGCTCGTTGTAACCAAATGCGTTTACACGCATTAATGCACTAATTTCGTACCGCTAAAAAAGAAGAAGAAGAAAGAGACGACTTCACCAACAAGCTCTACTTCATATCATCCATTTATAAGCAATAGTTTCTGCCGTCAGTTTGTTACCTTGCTAGCGCCGGCTTTTGCCTATCCTTTTATTTACGGGCACCCCAGCTACGCAGAGATCCACCTTTTGCCCACCACCAAATAAAGTACCTAAAGAAATAATAACTTTCGAACGTACAGTATTATCGGCAATTTCACTGTCCTGAGGAAAACCCTTAAAATAAAACATTGGATTTGAAACGCGTAGACTTTTCGTTTGTGCCTAAACAAGTTTTGTTTTGTATATAGAAAAGGTATCAGGTCATTTGCAATGTATCAGAAGTATTGAAATTTCACCTTTTCATGACCTGAATACAAAAACTGTTTAGCCAAAATTTCCCCCTGGGTCTGTGTTATCAATTGACAACAATGTATTTTCTCTTCCTTTTTAACCTTTCCCTTGGGTTTTTTCATTCTCTCTCCTTTCTTTTTCTAAATGCTGTGGAATTTGAGGCTCATTTAAATTCATGTATTGTATTATTATGTCTTTGTTATGAATGTTAAGTATTGTTTTATGGTTGTATTAGCTGTTGTGGTTCGGTAAATGAACTATATGGACAAAGCTCATGAAAATAATAGCATGAACTAAAAGATTCCCTCTCTTTTTCTAAAAAATGAATTTCATCTAAGATAGAAAATAAAAATATTTATTAATTTTTCAATCACTTTGAGTGACACTGGTGATTGTTTTGGAGTAAGTTGATAAAGAAATTATCAGTACTGGCAATGTGTCTGTTGTTTGGTGAAATAACTAGAGGCAATAGGACAAAGCATCTGGTGATTTGTCTTCTGTAATTGTGAGGCAAGGGACTCATTTGGTAGTATGATTAAGTTAGCAGTCTTCATTTGGAACTATCACTAGTGGTTTTGTGAAAAGCTTTGGAGCTGAAAGATGTACTTGCTCCTAGAATACAGCCCACACATGATGTGCCTTCCCATCGACGTAACTGTGATGGCTAAACCTCTACACCTGAGTTGGCGGTTACGAAGAGAAAATAGGTAGAAACATACCATTTTTTCTTTTTCCACTTCCCTTTCCATCATGAACCTTATTGTTCAAGTCCTACCTTTGCTGCTGCTACTTGACCATGAAGCAAATCAACCCCATTGTTACCGGATCGGAAGGTAAGCTTTTTTTTAACTTGTTTTCTGTTTACTTTTGCTTTAGACTCTTGCATTTTTATATTTCTCTTACAAGCAATTTTTTCTAATGTGTAATACATATGTGATGTTGTTGTTTAAGAAGTTTAAAGAAACACACCTGTATGAATCTTTTTTTAAACATTTTTTCAAATTTGGTGCAAGCTTCCTTCATATTAATGGACATACAAAATATGACATTAATCAAAATTCATTATGTGTTCATACAGGTGTGTTTAATTAGTTTTTGTAAACTATCAAATTATAAACATAGGCATTGCACATTTTTTGAATAATTTAAATTTAATATAATTTAGTAATTGCATTACACAAGGTAAAATGTTTTTGCAAATAAATGTAAAATCAATGTTAGTTCTAAACTTAAACCACTTCATTTATTTATTTATGTAACATTTCACCTTGTTTAGTGCATTTTCTGTATTTTATTAAATTAAAATTTTCTTTTTAAGGTGTAATGCATATTTGTTTATTTTTTCACTTATTGAGTTAAAATAAACACACCTGAATTAACACTTAAAAATACAAATTTCAATTCTTTTTGGTGTAAATGTCCATTATCATGATGAATGCTTCCACCAAATATTTAATGTCCATTACATATTGTGTCTGTATATTTGGCAGTTGCATGTGGGTCTGCTGTTTGTTGTGTATGTTTGGATGAGTGTTTTATGGCTGGAGTTTGATATTATGGTGAGTGTGTGCATTTCTTACTGTTGGTGTTGTTGTGTGTGTAGGTGTGCTTTTGTGTGAGTGTATTGGTTTTGATTAATGTGTTGTTGTGGTGGTTGGTGGGGTTGTGAGTGTTGTGGTGATTGTGGGTGTTGTGGTGTGTATGGTGGTGGTTGCAGTGGTTGTGGGTGTGGTATGGTTGTGGTGTTTGTGGGTGTGGCTGTGGTGGTGGTTGTGCTGCTTGTGGTGTCTGGTTGTTGGTAAAATGGTAGTTGTGGTGCTTGTGGATATGATGGTGGTTGCCGTGGTTGTGGGTGTGGTGGTAGCTATGGTGCTTGTGGGTATGGTTGTGATGCTTGTGGGTGTGATGGTGGTTGTGGTGTGTGTAGTGGTAGTTATGGGTGTGGTGGTGGTTGTGGGTGTTGTGCTTGTGGGTGTAGTTTCCTTAGTGTGTGTATGTTGTTTATGTGTTTGTGTTTATGTGCCTACAAATAAGTGAGTGTGCTTGGGATTGGTGTTGGAGTTTGCATTTGGGTTGAGGGGACCTGAGTTGGGGCAGGAGGTTGGGCTGGTTGGGATGCTGGGGTGAGTGAGGAGGCTCGCATTTTGTCAAGCAATCTCTGCAAGCAAGACATTGAAGTGTGAATGGCATCCGGAAATGCAACCATTTGTATCATGTGATAGGTTAGCCCTGGATGCCATTCGCTATCACAGTCTGGCCTACAGAGAATCTGCATAATAGGTCAATTGCCTCCTTACTCAGTACAGCCGAGGTGACAGGGGCTGGGGGTGAGGTGCCTGTGGCAAAGGAGACCCCAGCCCTTTTAGGGGTTCGTGTTTGGCCAACTGGGGGGGGTAAGAGGGAGGGGGGAGATGTGTCTCTGGGTGGTGGACGAGGGTGATGTTGTAAAAGTTCCGGTAGGGTCCACCACCACTAGGGACTTATCACTTGTGGAGGCCTCTGATGAAGATGATGATGTGGTCACCTCTATTCCAGTCCCCTCACCCTCCATGCCACTGTGTCTGCTGGTGTCTGTTGTTCCATCACCCGAAACACAGTGGCCAGCTGCTTCTCCGCCTTCTTGGCCAATGTCTACTTCACCTGATTTTGAAGATGCTGTAAAGACATGTACAATAATTTTATTGTATATACAAGCTAAGACAGTGAAACCCTACAAGAAACTAGCACCTGACCAGCTATCCCTAATTCTTATACATATGTTGGGAAGTACCCAAAGGATCCGTGTGCACACTGTAAGCTCACCCACTGTCACGGTGCAGTCCAATACTGGAATTAACAATGTTTGACATAAGCAAAGAGTGCACCACTAAAAGATAAACAATTACACAATAAATTATCCAATCAGTGTCCACAGATGTTTCCTCAAATTCTTCGTTTATTCAAAAAGTTAAAATAATTCAAGTTGACAAGAACAGCCGACGCGTTTCGTCTAAACCGATGGACTTCTTCAGGGCTGTAGAGTAACAAATATATATACACACATCATTATAAAACATGACACAACAACATTTAGTTACAAACATAACACTTTACAATGAAACTAAGAACAGTAAAAACAATGTGACAGGACCACTCTATACATAGGTGATTATAGGTTATGTACAAGTGAAATGTCAGCCTAACTATAACATCCCTGTAACCTTTGTTTTTTTCAGTGAATTTGTAAGGTTTTTTAAATGCTAATTCCTAACTATAACGTCCCGGTAACCTTTGTTTTTTTCAGTGACCCTCTAAGGTTTTTTTTTAACTATATTTCTTTATTGTAACGTCCATTTTGTTTTAAATTGACCTCGAAGATTTTCGTATTTTCTTTATATTATTGGATATTGTGTGTTATATTTATATAATTTACCACTCATTTTTTGATTTGGTAAGTGTTTATCTGAAAATACATTAATAACTGATTTTATGTTCAACAACACAACATTGGCACAACATTGTAGCATTTACTGTGGAGAATCTGTGATCAGCAAATGTATTTCACATACTGGAAAATAAACTTAAAGCCATTTTTTAAATAAAGTTTAAGTCTAAATAAAAACCACATTTGCAAAAACATTTCATATTCGCGACTACCGACGTCATCGCCGCGGTGACGTTGTTAGTCACGAAAAGCGCGTGTTTTGTACAAAGTGTAAAACATAAGTATAGACACATTCTACAGTATATTTAACTTTATTAGTTTTCTTTTGAAACTCATGTTTATGTAGTGAGATTTCAGAAAAATCGTCTTCAAACACTTTTTTCCATTTTCTCAAAGACAGCGGAAGATGCTATGATGTCAGTAATTGCTGATACTACGTGTTTTTCAACAACTCCGAAACATATATATATAGATATTATGAACATGTTTCAGTATAGCTGTCCACTATTAAAGTATTGAAAGTTCTGGTTTTCTTTCTATTTTTAAAGAAAACTACTTTAAACTTGTATGTGGAATTTAGGCTTCTACACGGTAACCTCGAATATGTCAGTTACCGAGAATATCACATGAGCGGGAAAGCAAGGAATATCATTTGATAATATACTTTTCACCAAAATCAATAGGAAGAACACACCCACTGCTATTCTTGAACCTTCGTTTCCAGAACTTTTGTGAGCAGGTGGTAGATTTTGGCTAGAGACTTTTTGGGACTTTTTTTGAACCAAAAATGGCAACACAGCAAGGAGATGGAGATCAGCCACAACAACAGCGGTAGCAGGATGTAGACGAGGGCGACACAGAAGATATTGAAAATGAGAAGCCTCCCCAGAAGAGGGCAATTGTGGCTAGGGATTTTTTTTAAAAATCCCATCTGTGGAATCAAAAACTGCAGCAAAACTATGCAATGCACGATCTTCAACAAGACCCTCTCTAGAGGGACAAACAAAAAATATTCATTTGGGACCATGTCCATGTTATATCATCCTAAAACCTATCATAGAAAACGTCTCCATCTGGTGATCAAGCAGAGAGAAGCTGGAGGACCATCGACATCAGTGGCAGCAGCAACATTTCTCAGCCAGAAAGTCCCTTCAGAGGTTCAGACTACTGCAACAGATATGGCTCCACAGTTTTCAACAAAGGCCACGTACTGCATGGACTGTAGTGTTGCTGTAAGTGCTGGTGAGCAGTGGGTTACAGCTATTCGCAATACTGCAAATCATCATACATGCTATTTTTTTTCCTTTTATATGTTTTGCACATTTTTCAGTGCATGTTTTTTGAATTCCTCCTGTCCCAGTTGCCATTTGTGTTATCATAAAAAAATGTAAAGTTTTACAAAAGCTCAACAAAAATCAAAAACAAATAAAGGTTCCTGCTGAAACCGCCTTTTTCAGTTAAAAAAAGATAAAGTGTGTATATATGTTGGAATCAGTGTATGACTAGTGTATGGATGATTTAATGAGTGTATAACTGGTGCATGGATTTTACAATGAGTGCAGCAGTGGTGCCTGAGTGAATCTATGAGTGCATAAGTAGTGCCTGAGTGATTGGATGAGTGCATGGGTAGTGCTTAGGTAATTGGATGAGTGCAAGGGTAATGCCTGAGTAATTAGATGGGTCCATGGATAGTACTTGGGTGATTGGGTGAGGGCATGCATAGTGCCTGGGTGATTGTATGAGTGCATGGGCAGTGCCTGGGTGATTGGATGAGAGCATGGGTAGTGAATGAGTGAATGGATGAGTGCATGAGTACTGCCTGAATGAATGGATGAGTGCAAAGTTAGTGACTGGGTGATTGGATGTGTCCATGGGTAGTGCCTGGGTGAATGGATGAGTGGATGGATAGTGCCTGGGTGACTGGATGAGTGCAAGGGTAGTGTCTGAGTGGATGGATGAGTGCAAGCATAGTACCTGAGTGATTGGATGAGTGCATGTGCAGTGCCTGGGTAATTGGATGAGTACAAGGGCAGTTCCTGGGTGATTGGATGAATTAAAGAGCTGTGCCTGAGTGAATGGATGAGTGCATGAATAGTACCTAAGTGAATAGATTAGTGCAAAGGTAGCGACTGGGTGATTGGATGTGTGCATGGGTAGTGCCTGGGTGAATGGATGAGTGGGTGGTTAGTTCCTCAGTGATTGGATGAGTGCATGTGTAGTGCCTGGGTGATTGGATGCATGCATGAGTAGTGCCTGGGTGAGAATAAATGAGTGCATGGGTAGTGCCTGAGTAAATAGATGAGTGCAAAGGTAGTGACTGGGTGATTGGATGTGTGCATGCGTGGTGCCTGGGTGAATGGATGAGTGAATGGATAGTGCCTGAGTGAATGGATGAGTGCAAAGGTAGTGCCTGTGTGAGTGATTGAGTGCAAGGGTAGTGCGTGGGTTATTGGATGAGTGCGTGGGAAGTGCCTGGGTGAATGGATGAGTACAAGGGTAGTGCCTGGGTTATTAGATGAGTGCATGGGTAGAGCCTGAGTGAATGGATGAGTGAATGGGTACTGCCTGGGTGATTGGATGAGTGCATAAGTAGTTCCTGGGTGATTGGATGAGTGCATAAGTAGTTCCTGGGTGATTGGATGAGTGCATGGGTAGTGCCAGAGTGAATTGATGTGTACATGGGTAGTGCCTGAGTGAATGGATGAGTGCAAGGGTAGTGCCTGAGTGAATAGATGAGTGCAAGCATAGTGCCTGAGTGATTGGATGAGTGAATGGGTTTGCCTAGGTAATTGGTTGAGTGCAAGGGTACTGCCTGGGTGAATGGGTGAGTACATGGATTGTGCCTTGGTGATTGGGTAAGTGCATGGATAGTGCCTAGGTGATTAGATGAGTGCATGGGTAGTGCCTGGGTGATTGAGTGAGTGCATGGGTAGTGCTTGAGTGAATGGATGAGTACAGGGTTACTGCATGAGTGAACGGATGAGTGCAAGGGTAGTGCCTGGGTCATTGGATGAGTGCATTGGGAGTCCCTAAGTGAATGGATGTGTGCATGGGTAGTGCCTGGGTGAATGGATGAGTGCATGGGTTGAGCCTGAGTGAATGAATGAGTGCATGGGTAGTGGCTGGGTAATTGGATGAGTGCAAGTGTAGTGCCTGGTTGATTAAATGCATGCATGAGTAGTGCCTGGGTGAGAATGGATGAGTGCATGGGTAGTGCCTGAGTGAATGGATGAGTGCAAGGGTAGTGCCTGATTGAAGGGACAAGTGCAAGGGTAGTGCCTTGGTGAATGGATGAGTGCACTGGTAGTGCCTGGGTGATTGGATAAGTGCATGGGTATTCCCTGCATGAATGAATGAGTACAGGGTAGTGCCTGGGTGACTGGATGCGTGCATGAGTAGTGCCTGGGTGATTGAATGAGTGCATTGGTAGTGCCTGAGTGATTGGATGAATGCATGTGTAGTGCCTGGGTATTTGGATGAGTGCAAGAGTAGCTCCTGGGTGATTGGATGCATGCATGAGTAATGCTTGAGTGAATGGATAAGTGCATGAGTAGTGCCTCAGTAAATAGATGAGTGCAAAGGTAGTGACTGGGTGATTGGATGTGTGCATGCGTGGTGCCTGGGTGAATGGATGAGTGGATGGATAGTGCCTGAGTGAATGGATGAGTGCAAGGGTAGTGCCTGAGTGATTGGATGAGTGCATGTGTAGTGCCTGGGTAATTGGATGAGTGCAAGGGTAGTGCCTGGGTGATTGGATGCGTGCATGAGTAGTGCCTGGATGAGAGTGGATGGGTAGTGCCTGAGTGAATGGATGAGTGCAAGGGTAGTGCCTGAGTGAATTAATGAGTACAAGGGTAGTGCCTGGGTTATTGAATGAGTGCATGGGTAGTGCCTGAGTGAATGGATTAGTGAATGGATAGTGCCTGGGTGATTGGATGAGTGCTTAAGTAGTGCCTGTGTGATTGGATGAGTGCATGGGTAGTGCCTGAGTGAATGGATAAGTGCATGGGTAGTGCCTGGGTGAATTAATGAGTACAAGGGTAGTGCCTGGGTTATTGAATGAGTGCATGGGTAGTGCCTGAGTGAATGGATGAATGAATGGGTATTGCCTGGGTGATTGGATGAGTGCTTAAGTAGTGCCTGTGTGATTGGATGAGTGCATGGATAGTGCCTGAGTGAATGGATGTGTACATGGGTGGTGCCTGAGTGAATGGATGAGTGCATGGGTAGTGCCTGAGTGAATGAATGAGTGCAAGGGTAGTGCCTGAGTGAATAGATGAGTGCAAGCATAGTGCCTGAGTGATTGGATGGGTGCATATGTTTGCCTAGGTAATTGGATGAGTGCAAGGGTACTGCCTGGGTGAATAGTGAGTACATGGATAGTTCCTTGGTGATTGGGTAAGTGCATGGGTAGTGCCTGGGTGATTGAATGAGTGCATGGGTAGTGCCTGAGTGAATGGATGAGTACATGGTTACTGCATGAGTGAACGGATGAGTGCAAGGGTAGTGCCTGGGTCATTGGATGAGTGCATGGGGAGTCCCTGAGTGAATGGATGTGTGCATGGGTAGTGCCTGGGTGAATGGATGAGGGCATGGGTTGAGCCTGAGTGAATGGATGAGTGCAAGGGTAATGCCTGAGTGAATTGATGAGTGCATGGGTAGTGGCTGGGTAATTGGATGATTGCAAGTGTAGTGCCTGGGTGATTGGGTGAGTGCACTGATAGTGCCTGGGTGATTGGGTGAGTGCATGTCTAGTGCCTGGTTCATTTGATGAATGCATGGGTAGTGCTGGGTCATTGGATGAGTACATGGGTAGTGCCTGGGTGATTGGATGAGTGCATTGGTAGTGCCTGGATGAATGGATGATTGCAATGGTAGTGCCTGAGTGAATGGATGACTGCATATCTACTGCCTGGGTGAATGGATGAGTGAATGAGTAGTGCCTGGGCAATTGGATGAGTGCATGGGTAGTGCCTGAGTTAATGGATGTGCATATGAGTAGTGCCTGGGTGAATGAATGAGTGCATGGGTAGTGTCTGAGAGAATGGATAAGTGCAAGGGTAGCTCCTGAGTGATTGGATGAGTGCATGGGTAGTGCCTGCATGATTGGATGAGTGCAAGGGTGGTGCCTGGGTGATTGTTTGAGTGCATGGATAGTGCCTGCATGATTGGGTGAGTGCATGTATAGTGCCTGTGGGACTGGATGAGTGCAAGGGTAGTGCCTGAGTGATTGAATGAGTGCATGTGTAGTGCCTGGGTAGTTGGATGAATGCAAGGGTAGTGCCTGGGTGATTGGATGCGTGCATGAGTAGTGCCTGGGTGATTGAATGAGTGCAAGGGTAGTTCCTGGGTGAATGGATGCATGCATGCATAGTGCCTGAGTGAATTGATAAGTGCATGACTAGTGCCTGAGTGAATAGATGAGTGCAAAGGTAGTGACTGTGTGATTGGATGTGTGCATGCGTGGTGCCTGGGTGAATGGATGAGTGGATGGATAGTGCCTGAGTGAATGGATGAGTGCAAGGGTAGTACCTGAGTGATTGGATGAGTGCATGTGTAGTGCCTGGGTAATTGGATGAGTGCAAGGGTAGTGCCTGGGTGATTGGATGCGCACTACAAAAAAGAGGGGGAGGTAGAGTGTATAAGGCTAGGTCCACCCTCCTTTCAATCATATATGCAAAACAACCGGATTTACCGGATAGAGGACCTAGTCAGGGTGAAGTTTGATCCCAAGTCAAATTGAAATGGAAGGTCAGGTGTTTATGACAAGAAAGAACAAATGCTTTCTTGAGTCCCCTCACTCACCGGGGTTTCCCACCGGTGACATGCTTAATCATTGGGGTACTCTCAATCCGCAGCGGATTGAGGCGTGCTTTGACTTGCAAAATTACGTAGGAGCACTAATAGGCGACTATGTGTGGTGCAATGTTTGGTGGAGTGGATAGAAAATCTAAAAATACCTGGCTAGTGGGCGAAACACTTTATTCTAACTCCTAGTCGGTATATTAAAAACAGGGGTACTAGACAACGATGTAACTATAATAAGTTAAAAGTCTCTAGTGTTTAGTCAACATGTTTCGAGCCTCCCCACGGCTCTTCCTCAGGACCACACAGGGGCCAGCCCTGTGCGTTCCACTCCTAAGTGACCTGTCGACGGAGGTGCGTGAATTTCGTTTCCCCCTATGGAGGTGCTACGGAGGGATTCCCACAGCACTGATGACCAGTGCCCCCGTGCTTGTTTCCACTCCTCGAGCCGGTGAGTGAAGCGCCCTCTTGGTCTCTGCTGCTGCCTCCCCTTTTTCTGGGGAGCTCAATGGTGACTTTTGCGGCTTTCTGAACGACAGGGGAGCAACGGAGGGCTTTCCATAGCACTGGTATCCAGTTCCCCCAAGCTCGTCTCCACTCTCCGAGCCGGTGAGAGAAGCACCCTCTTGGTTCCTGCGGCTGCCCCTTTTCTGGGGCACCCAAGCTGACTTTGCGGCTCATTGAACGATGACTCTGCCACCCATGCAACCCCGAGTTCTGTACTCGGCAATGACCCGTTTTTTAACGGCGATCTCCAGCCCCCCTCCCTCCTAGCATCGGCGGCTGCCCCTGGAGCCAACTCCTTTGTTCTTTTGTTGTTTTTGAACTTTTTCACATGCTTCCACCATCTTGTGTTTATGCTACTCTGTGCCCGAGTCATGGGTCCTCCATCTTGACGGTCCCTGTCTGATTCGCCTGTCGAACCTTTTCCCCCTATTTCCTCCCCTAGGTCCCCTTCACCCCTTCTCATTTTGTTCCAGCCTCCGTGACCCTGGGGAGTTATGATTGTTGATCTCCAGCCGGTCAGTTGTTACCCTGAACTTCTACCTTCCGTTGCCGATTTATCTGACCTAATCGCTTTTCTTCTCCAGCCACTGACTCTTCCCCCTTTTCCTCTTTTTTCTCCTTGGACTTGTTCTTTGTGTTTTGTTACTATGCCCTTTTTTTATTGATGTAACTGTGAAACTTTATTGCTATGTTCCTCATGTAAAGCGCTCTGATACCTCCGGGTCTAGCCAGTGCTATATAAAACTCAATAAATAAAAATAAATAAATAAATAAACCTAAAAGTGAGGTAAATAATTAGTGAAAAAGTAATGTGTAAACACATACTGTGTGTGCACTATAATACATACGATTTAAATTCAATTGATCGTAGTATCTGTTGAAAATAAAACAGAACAATGTTAGCCGTACATCAGCCTGCCAGGACCCTGATTGGATGCGTGCATCAGTAGTGCCTGGATGAGAATGGATGAGTGGATGGGTAGTGCCTGAGTGAATGGATGAGTGCCAGGGTAGTGCCTGAGTAAATGGATGAGTGCAAAGGTAGTGCCTTGGTGATTGGATGAGTGCATGGGTAGTGCCTGGGTGACTGGATAAGTGCATGGGTAGTGCCTGGGTGAATTAATGAGTACAAGTGTAGTGCCTGCGTTATTGAATGAGTGCATGGGTTGTGCCTGAGTGAATGGATGAGTGAATGGGTATTGCCTGGGTGATTGGATGAGTGCTTAAGTAGTGCCTGTGTGATTGGATGAGTGCATGGGTAGTGCCTGAGTGAATGGATGTGTACATGGGTGGTGCCTGAGTGAATGGATGAGTGCATGGGCAGTGCCTGAGTGAATGAATGAGTGCAAGGGTAGTGCCTGAGTGAATAGATGAGTGCAAGCGTAGTGCCTGAGTGATTGGATGGGTGCATGGGTTTGCCTAGGTAATTGGATGAGTGCAAGGGTACTGCCTGGGTGAATAGTGAGTACATGGATAGTTCCTTGGTGATTGGGTAAGTGCATGGATAGTAATTGGGTGATTAGATGAGTGCATGGGTAGTGCCTGGGTGATTGAATGAGTGCATGGGTAGTGCCTGAGTGAATGGATTAGTACATGGTTACTGCATGAGTGAACGGATGAGTGCCTGGGTCATTGGATGAGTGCATGGGAGTCCCTGAGTGAATGGATGTGTGCATGGGTAGTGCCTGGGTGAATGGATGGAGTGCAAGTGTAGTGCCTGGGTGATTGGGTGAGTGCACTGATAGTGCCTTGGTGATTGGGTGAGTGCATGTCTAGTGCCTGGTTCATTTGATGAATGCATGGGTAGTGCTGGGTCATTGGATGAGTACATGGGTAGTGCCTGGGTGATTGGATGAGTGCATGGGTAGTGCCTGGATGAATGGATGATTGCAATGGTAGTGCCTGAGTGAATGGATGACTGCATATCTACTGCCTGGGTGAATGGATGAGTGAATGAGTAGTGCCTGGGCAATTGGATGAGTGCATGGGTAGTGCCTGAGTTAAAGGATGTGCATATGAGTAGTGCCTGGGTGAATGAATGAGTGCATGGGTAGTGTCTGAGAGAATGGATAAGTGCAAGGGTAGCTCCTGAGTGATTGGATGAGTGCATGTGTAGTGCCTGCATGATTGGATGAGTGCAAGGGTGGTGCCTGGGTGATTGGTTGAGTGCATGGATAGTGCCTGCATGATTGGGTGAGTGCATGTATAGTGCCTGTGGGACTGGATGAGTGCAAGGGTAGTGCCTGAGTGATTGAATGAGTGCATGTGTAGTGCCTGGGTAGTTGGATGAATGCAAGGGTAGTGCCTGGGTGATTGGATGCGTGCATGCATAGTGCCTGAGTGAATTGATAAGTGCATGACTAGTGCCTGAGTGAATAGATGAGTGCAAAGGTAGTGACTGTGTGATTGGATGTGTGCATGCGTGGTGCCTGGGTGAATGGATGAGTGGATGGATAGTGCCAGAGTGAATGGATGAGTGCAAGGGTAGTACTTGAGTGATTGGATGAGTGCATGTGTAGTGCCTGGGTAATTGGATGAGTGCAAGGGTAGTGCCTGGGTGATTGGATGCGTGCATGAGTAGTGCCTGGATGAGAATGGATGAGTGGATGGGTAGTGCCTGAGTGAATGGATGAGTGCAAGGGTAGTGCCTGAGTGAATGGATGAGTGCAAAGGTAGTGCCTTGGTGACTGGATGAGTGCATGTGTAGTGCCTGGGTGAATGGATAAGTGCATGGGTAGTGCCTGGGTAAATTAATGAGTACAAGGGTAGTGCCTGCGTTATTGAATGAGTTTATGGGTTGTGCCTGAGTGAATGGATGAGTGAATGGGTATTACCTGGGTGATTGGATGAGTGCTTAAGTAGTGACTGTGTGATTGGATGAGTGCATGGGTAGTGCCTGAGTGAATGGATGTGTACATGGGTGGTGTCTGAGTGAATGGATGAGTGCATGGGTAGTGCCTGAGTGAATGAATGAGTGCAAGGGTAGTGCCTGAGTGAATAGATGAGTGCAAGCATAGTGCCTGAGTGATTGGATGGGTGCATGGGTTTGCCTAGGTAATTGGATGAGTGCAAGGGTACTGCCTGGGTGAAAAGTGAGTACATGGATAGTTCCTTGGTGATTGGGTAAGTGCATGGATAGTACCTGGGTGATTAGATGAGTGCATGGGTAGTGCCTGGGTGATTGAATGAGTGCATGGGTAGTGCCTGAGTGAATGGATGAGTACATGGTTACTGCATGAGTGAACGGATGAGTGCCTGGGTCATTGGATGAGTGTATGGGGAGTCCCTGAGTGAATGGATGTGTGCATGGGTAGTGCCTGGGTGAATGGATGAGGGCATGGGTTGAGCCTGAGTGAATGGATGAGTGCAAGGGTAATGCCTGAGTAAATGGATTAGTGCAAGGCTAGTGCCTGAGTGATTGGATAAGTGCATGGGTAGTGGCTGGGTAATTGGATGAGTGCAAGTGTAGTGCCTGGGTGAGTGAACTGATAGTGCCTGGGTGATTGGGTGAGTACATGTCTAGTGCCTGGTTCATTTGATGAATGCATGGGTAGTGCTGGGTCATTGGATGAGTACATGGGTAGTGCCTGGGTGATTGGAAGAGTGCATGGGTAGTGCCTGGATGAATGGATGATTGCAATGGTAGTGCCTGAGTGAATGGATGACTGCATATCTACTGCCTGGGTGAATGGATGAGTGAACGAGTAGTGCCTGGGCAATTGGATGAGTGCATGGGTAGTGCCTGAGTTAATGGATGTGCATATGAGTAGTGCCTGGGTGAATGAATGAGTGCATGGGTAGTGTCTGCATGATTGGATGAGTGCAAGGGTGGTGCCTGGGTGATTGGTTGAGTGCATGGATAGTGCCTGCATGATTGGTTCAGTGCATGTATAGTGCCTGTGGGATTGGATGAGTGCAAGGGTAGTGTCTGAGTGATTGAATGAGTGCATGTGTAGTGCCTGTGTAGTTGGATGAATGCAAGGGTAATGCCTGGGTGATTGGATGCGTGCATGAGTAGTGCCTGGGTGATTGAATGAGTGCAAGGGTAGTTCCTGGGTGATTGGATGCATGCATGCATAGTGCCTGAGTGAATTGATAAGTGCATGACTAGTGCCTGAGTGAACAGATGAGTGCAAAGGTAGTGACTGTGTGATTGGATGTGTGCATGCGTGGTGCCTGGGTGAATGGATGAGTGGATGGATAGTGCCTGAGTGAATGGACAAGTGCAAGGGTAGTGCCTGAGTGATTGGATGAGTGCATGTGTAGTGCCTGGGTGATTGGATGAGTGCAAGGGTAGTGCCTGGGTGAATGGATGCGTGCATGAGTAGTGCCTGGGTGAATGGATGCGTGCATGAGTAGTGCCTGGGTGAATGAATGAGTACAAGGGTAGTGCCTGTGTTATTGGATGAGTGCATGGGAAGTGCCTGAGTGAATGGATGAGTGAATGGGTACGGCCTGGGTGATTGGATGAGTGCATAAGTAGCGCCTGGGTGATTGGACGAGTGCATGGGTAATGCCTGAGTGATTGGATAAGTGCATGTGTAGTGCCTGGGTAATTCGATGAGTGCAAGGGTAGTTCCTGGGTGATTAGATGCATGCATGAGTAGTGTCTGAGTCAACGGAAGAGTATGAGCAGTGCCTGAGTGAATAGATGAGTGCAAAGGTAGTGACTTGGTGATTGGATGTGTGCATGGGTAGTGCCTGGGTGAATGGATGAGTGGATGGATAGTGCCTGAGTGTGAATCGATGAGTGCATGGGTAGTGCCTGAGATAAATGGACGAGTGCAAGGGTAGTGCCTGAGTGAATGGATGAGTGCATGGGTAGTGCCTGGTGAATGGATGAGTGAATGGGTACTGCCTGGGTGATTGGATGAGTGCATAAGTAGTGCCTGGGTGTTGGGATTAGTACATGCGTAGTGCCTGAGAGAATGGATGTGTACATGGGTGGTGCCTGATTGAATGGATGAGTGCATGGGTAGTGAGTGAGTATATGGATGAGTGCAAGGGTAATACCTGAGTCAATATATGAGTGGAAACATAGTGATTGGATGAGTGCATGGGAATTGCCTAGGTAATTGGATGAGTGCAAGGGTACTGCCTGGGTGACTGGATGTGTGCATGTGTGGTGCCTGGGTGAATGGATGAGTGGATGGATAGTGCCTGAGTGATTGGATGAGTGAATGGATACTGCCTGTGTAATTGGGTGAGTGCATAAGTAGTTCCTGGGTATTGGGATTAGTACATGCGTAGTGCCTGAGAGAATGGATGTGTACATGAGTAGTGCCTGGGTGATTGAATGAGTGCATGGGTAGTGCCTGAGTGATTGGATGAGTGCATTTGTAGTGCCTGGGTAATTGGATGAGTGCAAGGGTAGTTCCTGGGTGATTGGATGCATGCATGAGTAGTGCCTGAGTGAATGGATAAGTACATGAGTAGTGCCTGAGTGAATAGATGAGTGCAAATGTAGTACCTGAGTGATTGGATGAGTGGGTGGATAGTGCCTGAGTGAATGGATGAGTGCAAGGGTAGTGCCTGAGTGATTGGATGAGTGCATGTGTAGTGCCTGGGTAATTGGATGAGTGCAAGGGTAGTGCCTGGGTGATTGGATGCGTGCATGACTAGTGCCTGTGTGAGAATGGATGAGTGCATGGGTAGTGCCTGAGTGAATGGATGAGTGCAAGGGTAGTGCCTGAGTGAATAGACAAGTGCAAGGGTTGTGCCTAGGTGATTGTATGAGTGCATGGGTAGTGCCTGGGTGATTGGATAAGTGCATGGGTAGTTCCTGGGTGAATGAATGAGTACAATGGTAGTGCCTGGGTTATTGGATGAGTCCATGGGTAGTGCCTCAGTGTATGGATGAGTGAATGGGTACTGCCTGGGTGATTGGATGAGTGCATAAGTAGTGCCTGTGTGATTGGATGAGTTCATGGGTAGTGCCTGAGTGAATGTATGTGTACATGTGTGGTGCTTGAGTGATTGGATGAGTGCATGGGTAGTGCCTGAGTGAATGGATGAGTGCAAGGGTAGTGCCTGATTGAATAGATGAGTTCAAGTGTAGTGCCTGAGTGATTGGATGAGTGCATGGGTTTGCCTAGGTAATTGGATGAGTGTAAGGGTACTGCCTGGGTGAATGTGTGAGTACATAGATAGTGCCTTGGTGATTGGTTAAGTGCATGGATAGTGCCTGTGTGATTAGATGAGTGCATGGGTAGTGCCTGGGTGATTGAATGAGTGCATGGGTAGTGCCTGAGTGATTGGATGAGTGCATGTGTAGTGCCTGGGTAATTGGATGAGTGCAAGGGTAGTTCCTGGGTGATTGGATGCATGCATGATTAGTGCCTGAGTGAATGGATAAGTGCATGAGTAGTGCCTGAGTGAATAGATGAGTGCAAATATCGTACCTGAGTGATTGGATGAGTGGGTGGATAGTGCCTGAGTGAATGGATCAGTGCAAGGGTAGTGCCTGAGTGATTGGATGAGTGCATGTGTAGTGCCTGGGTAATTGGATGAGTGCAAGGGTAGTGCCTGGGTGATTGGATGCATGCATGACTAGTGCCTGTGTGAGAATGGATGAGTGCATGGGTAGTGCCTAAGTGAATGGATGAGTGCAAGGTTAGTGCCTGAGTGAATAGACGAGTGCAAGGGTTGTGCCTAGGTGATTGGATGAGTGCATGGGTTGTGCCTGGGTGATTGGGTAAGTGCATGGATAGTTCCTGGGTGAATGAATGAGTACAATGGTAGTGCCTGGGTTATTGGATGAGTCCATGGGTAGTGCCTGAGTGAATGGGTACTGCCTGTGATTGGATGAGTGCATAAGTAGTGCCTGTGTGATTGGATGAGTGCATGGGTAGTGCCTGAGTGAATGCATGTATACATGTGTGGTGCTTGAGTGATTGGATGAGTGCATGGATAGTGCCTGAGTGAATGGATGAGTGCAAGGGTAGTGCCTGATTGAATAGATGAGTTCAAGTGTAGTGCCTGAGTGATTGGATGAGTGCATGGGTTTGCCTAGGTAATTGGATGAGTGTAAGGGTCCTGCCTGGGTAAATGTGTGAGTACATGGATAGTTATTTGGTGATTGGTTAAGTGCATGGATAGTGTCTGTGTGATTAGATGATTAGATGAGTGCATGGGTAGTGCCTGGGTGATTGAATGTGTGCATGGGTAGTGCCTGATTGAATGGATGAGTATATGGATACTGCATGAGTGAACTGATGAGTGCAAGGGTAGTGCCTGGGTCATTGGATGAGTGCATGGGAGTCCCTGAGTGATTGGATATGTGCATGGGTAGAACCTGGATGAATGGATGAGTGCATGGGTTGAGCCTGAGTAAATGGATGAGTGCAAGGGTAGTGCCTGATTGATTGGATGAGTGCATGGGTAGTGGCTGGGTAATTGTATGAGTGCAAGTGTAGTGCCTGGGTGATTGGGTGAGTGCATTGATAGTGCCTGGGTCAGTGCATGTCTAGTGCCTGAGTCATTTGATGAATGCATGGTTAGTGCTGGGTCATTGGATGAGTACATGGGTAGTGCCTGGGTGATTGGATGAGTGCATGGGTAGTGCCTGGATGAATGGATGATTGCAAGGGTAGTGCCTGAGTGAATGGATGAGTGCATGGCTACTGCCTGGGTGAATGGATGAGTGCATGAGTAGTGCCTGGGCAATAGGATGAGTGCAGGGGTAGTGCCTGAGTGAATGGATATGCATATGAGTAGTGCCTGGGTGAGTGATTGAGTGCATGCGTAGTGTCTGAGAGATTGGATGATTGCAAGGGTAGCTCCTGAGTGATTGGATGAGTGCATGGGTAGTGCCTGCGTAATTGAATGAGTGCAAGGGTGGTGCCTGGGTGATTGGTTGAGTGCATGGACAGTGCCTGGGGGATTGGGTGAGTGCATGGATAGTGCCTGGGGGATTGGATGAGTGCAAGGGTAGTGCCTAGGTGATTGAATGAGTGCATGTGTAGTGCCTGGGTAATTGGATGAGTGCATGGGTAGTGTTTGGGTAAATGAATGAGTACAACAGTAGTGCCTGGGTTATTGGATGATGCATGGGTAGTTCCTAAGTGAATGGATGAGTGAATTGGCACTGCCTTGGTGATTGGATGAGTGCATAAGTAGTGCCTGTGTGATTGGATGAGTTCATGGGTAGTGCCTGAGTGAATGGATGTGTACATGGGTGGTGCCTGAGTGAATGGATGAGTGCAAGCATGGTGCCTGAGTAATTGGATGAGTGCATGGGTTTGCATAGGTAATTGGATGAGTGCAAGGGTACTGCCTGGGTGAAAGGGTGAGTACATGGATAGTGCCTTGGTGATTGGGAAAGTGCATGGATAGTGCCTGGGTGATTAGTTGAGTGCATGGGTAGTGCCTGGGTGATTGAATGAGTGCATGGGTAGTGCCTGAGTCAATGGATGAGTACATGGTTACTGCATGAATGAACGGATGAGTGCAAGGGTAGTGCCTGGGTCATTGGATGAGTGCATGGGGAGTCCCTGAGTGAATGGATGTTTGCATGGTGAAGGAAATGGCCCTTAGGGGCCACCCGGGTTACTTACAACCTCCTGTTATGCCTTCCCAAGTAATGAAGAGTCGGTCAGACAGTAGAGAATACAAACACACCTTTAGTAGCAACATCTCTGCAGAGGAGTCCAATCAGACCTGCACCCTAAGATGTCTGCTGAGGGACTGCCCCCCCAACAGTCTGCAGTGAGTAGTAATTCTTCCGAAGAAGCCTCCAACCACGCCCACAGTGGAAAGTTACCGGCCTGGGCCGAACATGAACAAAGAATGCACAGGGAGATGGGCTACCACCTGCCAGAGGGGTACATGTTATCTGTAAGTCGAGGTCACCGTGCTGAGTCTCAGCATCTCCTAACGTGGGATCAGAACTACACACTCAGATAGGTATGCAAAGGCAGAATGGCCTATTCATTAGTAAGTCTGAATTCAGCCTTGAACAGGAGAGAAAATAATAACGAAATACAGTGTTCTGCTGAGGCAAGCAATACGAATGATGAGGCCTAGTTCAGGCACAGCCTAAGCAGCTTAATAGAGATTACGAAATACAAAATGTAGTCATACTTGCTAACTAAAGCTTGCACGTTGCAGGGATAACTCAGTGGGTTGCATAACGTGAATACAAATGGCATCTATGCAAAACAATATGATCCAGCACTCCAAACAATGTCCATCAAGTATAATATTTAGTGAAAGAAGTTTCAAGTCCATTCAGCAGGTCTTGTTTCAGTTTTCTTTATTTAATGTCTTCTTAAATCGACCGTAGCCAACGCGTTTCGTCCCTAAGGACTTCTTCAGGGCTACAAATAAGTGCACATAATATACATTATATTTACAATAATATTTACAATTAAAACAATATGCATACAATTATTGTGATAACACCACACAAAAGAACACAATATGATTAAGCTAAGATCTATACAAAAACTTTTGTGCACATTGCTCTCTTTGAGCAAATATATACAATCCATGAGCTTCCATGTTATATGGACAATCAAATGGTTTGGAAGACACACACCATTTCATTTAAACCTGCTGAGAAAAGCTTCTAAATACCATATAATTTAAAGATTATCATGAGGATCTTTTTGGATGATGGGTTATTCACAAGTTGATAACTTTTAGGGGTTTCTTCTTTAATAGACAGACGAAGGGGCATTTATTTCTAATCAGTCCCATTTTATGGTTTCACGCAATAAAAGGACAATCTGATAGGCATATATCGAAATATATTATGAGAACATGTATATATGAAAAAGGTCACCCTCTTGAAAATACAGGTTAAAATCTTACCAAATGTAATATAGAGAACCTTTCTTTATATTCATCAGAGCTAGTGCATGAAGATAGTCGCTCCCTCTCGGAACAACCTCCTCTATGATCTAAGCATAGAGTAGAGGGAGAGGAAAAATAGAAAAGTAGTGTGAAATAAGATATAATAGACAAAAAGAGAACCATAGATAATTGTACCTTATACCAAAACCATTTATTGAGTTTGGATGTACTTCATGATAAACATACCTTGTATGCTTTCACAGATTTAGAATAATAATGAACGTACTCCCTATCGGTTCAGGATCCAAGGTATATCATCTATCCCTGTGAGGCTCTTTGTGTTGGCCTATTGCAATCTGTAATTGAAAAAGTCTTTTCAGACCAAATTTCTAGAAATTGTCTTTTATAACAAGACTTAACCAATATCGTGGAAATTATATATTACCGAAGCTTAAGAGATTAAAAGAAAGGATAGTAATGGATTAACCTCATATTGGAAAAAACACACTGAAGAGGGAAATAGTCCAGCGCCTATAAGAGTTAATTACAGGTTGATGGCAATATATGTTGGGCTGACCCCTTAACATGGTACAGAACTGTCACAAAAAACCAAAAGTCTAGTACTGTGATATCTCTTGCATAATATTGGATTGGAGAGAGCAATATAAAATGAACACCAGACTCGTGTTCAGGACAGGTATTAAAGTCCTGTAATCTAAACGCCCAAGAGAGTGCTCAGCCCACCTTAACGGTCAATTTGTCTAGCATGTCTCCCTCCAGACTTACTTGTGTTTAGCGTGAAGGTCCTCCCATTGTGCGGTCCATTCAATTTATTAAGGCTGTCAAGCCTCGGCATTTAAATAGCCCGCGTTAACGAACACCTGTTTCAAATGATTGAGTAAAGCACGTAATACGTGCCGTAATAGTTGCCGCCATCTTGGAGTAATACTCCAAGATGGCGGTAACTATTACGGCACGTATTGCTCTCTCAATCCAATATTATGCAAGAGATATCACAGTATCACAGTACTAGACTTTTGGTTTTTTGTGACAGTTCTGTACCATGTTAAGGGGTCAGCCCAACATATATTGCCATCAACCTGTACGTAACTCTTATAGGCGCTGGACTATTTCCCTATTCAGTGTGTTTTTTCCAATATGAGGTTAATCCATTACTATCCTTTCTTTTAATCTCTTAAGCTTTGGTAATATATAATTTCCACGATATTGGTTAAGTCTTGTTATAAAAAGACAATTTCTGGAAATCTGGTCTGAAAAGACTCTTTTCGAATTACAGATTGCGATAGGCCAACACAAAGAGCCTCACAGGGATAGATGATATACCTTGGATCCTGAACGGATAGGGAGTACGTTCATTATTATTCTAAATCCGTGAAAGCATACAAGGTATGTTTATCATGATAGTACATCCAAACTCAATAAATGGTTTTGGTATAAGGTACAATTATCTATGGTTCTCTTTTTGTCTATTATATCTTATTTCACACTACTTTTCTATTTTTCCTCTCCCTCTACTCTATGCTTAGATCGTACAGAAGGTTGTTCCGAGAGGAGCGACTATCTTCATGCACTAGCTCTGATGAATATAAAGAAAGGTTCTCTATATTACATTTGGAAAGATTTTAACCTGTATTTTCAAGAGGGTGACCTTTTTCATAAATACATGTTCTCATAATATATTTTGATATATGCCTATCAGATTGTCCTTTTATTGTGTAAACCATAAAATAGGACTGATTAGAAATAAATGCCCCTTCCTCTGTCTATTATAGAAGAAACCCCGAAAAGTTATCAACTTGTGAATAACCCATCATCCAAAAAAGATCCTCATGATAATCTTTAAATTATATGGTATTTAGAAGCTTTTCTCAGCAGGTTTAAATGAAATGGTGTGTGTCTTCCAAACCATTTGATTGTCCATATAACATGGATTGTATATATTTGCTCAAAGAGAGCAATGTACACAAAAGTTTTTGTATAGATTTTAGCTTAATCATATTGTGTTCTTTTGTGTGGTGTTATCACAATAATTGTATGCATATTGTTTTAATTGTAAATATTATTGTAAATATAATGTATATTATGTACACTTATTTGTAGCCCTGAAGAAGTCCTTAGGGACGAAACGCGTTGGCTACGGTCGTTTTAAGAAGAAATTAAATAAAGAAAACTGAAACAAGACCTGCTGAATGGACTTGAAACTTCTTTTCACTAAATATTATACTTGATGGACATTGTTTGGAGTGCTGGATCATATTGTTTTGCTTAAAATTTGTAGGATATCATATCCTAGAAGGCTTAGGGGTATTGAGCCTCAAATCCCTAGCGCCCTAAGAATAGGACTGATTATAACCCCACTGGATGATAGGTGCAGTCACCATTGCCTCATACCTCGCTTCTCTTTGTATTTGCATACAAATGGCATCTATTTAGCCACACACTGCTAACCTAATATAACATGAAACGAGTGCATTGCGGGAATGGGATTTTCAAACCTAAGAGACCCTCCTTTTAGCATGGGTGGCTAAATGCTTTATTGGGCTATCCGGTAGGGTCTTTACAATTCTAGGTGGGGAGAAAGGAATTGCATAGTCACTCATGTTATGAAGGAGAACAAAGCAACACAGGAGCATCAAAATCACTTAATATTCGAAGATGCCCTCATCTATGAGCATGATGTCCTGGATGTCCTGCATCATCATAGTGAAGACCTTGTTATCTTGTCTTGACAATTTAGGGGTAGGGGCAAGTTTACTCACACAATAGGTGCAACAGGCTGGAAGACAGTTAACACATAGGCAACATGTAAAGATGACACCTGCGATGGCTATTAGGACAAGTAATATCTTCCAACCCCATGATGTCAGTAGACCCCAGAACCACCCTGTCAAGGACCATGACCCATTATCTTGGTGAATGTCAGATGCAAGCTTGTGGAGCTTCTGTATAGCAGAATATACAGTGGGGGTGTGGTTAGGGATGTAGACACAGCACCTGCTACTGATGACGCGACAAGCTCCACCCCTATCTGCGAGAATGACGTCTAAAACCATCCGGTTTGGAAGAGCAACGAGTCTCGTAGCCTGAAGCTCTACCGTAATGTTGGTCAATGTTCCTGCCGTCATATTGATAACCCCCTCTACCACCCGGGTGAGTCGTCTAATATTGAGGCTATTGGCCATAGGGCCCCAGAAGGGTAGAATGCCTTTCATTGTGTCAGTAAACTGTTGCAAGGTCGTGTCAGTCTGGTCTATGTCGTCTGTACTAATCATCCTCTAAAACCGGGAGGCTAGGACACCTCTACGCTGTAGGCGATGGGTTTTGTGGTAGTTGGGAGGGGCTATATAAACTGGGGGAAGGAGGTAGGAAAGGTAGCACCGCCCGGACCATCCCTCAGGGAGCCACACATAACCACGAGCACCACAAACAAAATAAACATTAGGCGGCTGGATCAAGGGTGGACTTTTGGGCATCCTCAATATAGAAGTAGTGTTGCATCTACTGACCTCTATGTCTCCTTCCCCTTGAACGCAAAAAGGAGCCAGTACATCTACCACTGCCAGGGGTATGGGCTTATCTTCGGTGACATTGCGGGCTTGGAAGGATTGATAATATTCTGATACATTGAACTGCGAGAACCCATCCCTGTCCATCTCTGTTCTGCTTGCATTTCTACCTCGATCTGCTGCTCTGAGGCAAGAATTCAAGAATACTCGAACAAACCGCCCATTCACGGGGGAAACACCAGGTGAGGCCCTATGTTGGGAATACACATTCATTGTCAAGGAACGGGAACGGGTGTCTCTTTGTTCCAAGGAGTCAACCTGAGAGAACGAGCGGATCATACTAAGTAAGGTAAACCACCCCTCACAACTATTAACATAGGATAAGGGCATAGGCAACAGGTTCTCACTTCGATGTGTAATGGAAGGCAGCAAACCACACACCCAACATTTTGTCGTATTATAGGCAGCATGCGTTTGGTGCAACGTCTGAATAAAAACATTGTCCTTATAGGACTTCCGGTACTCTTCTTTAAGAGGCGCTAAAGTACCAAAAATATGTTCAGGAGGGGCTGGCGTAGTACTTATCCAAGCGTGCACCAGGTATTTCTCTTCTAGGAAGAACAGCACACCAAATACAACTATCAAGAAAAGCAAAATTATTGCAACAAACACTATTTTACTCTTAGTGGACCAAGAAGACCAAACAGGCCCATCTGAAGTTGGACGCGGAGCTGCAAAGGGCTGCTCCTCATCATGGGTAGGACGACCAAAAGGATACATTTTCAAAACTTCATAAGCAACTTATATGCGTCACAGGAAAAAAATCACAGACTGGAGCCACAAAAATACAACCGACCAGAGGGGTACAATTCACTCAGTGTCCTTCAGAGCCTCACTGGTAGGCTCCTATTGTTCATCAACGACGGTGCTATGAAGCACTCCCACGGGGGAGCTGCGCGATCGCAGCCCTTGCTGGAAAACAAATCCTCTTCTTTCAGGATAGGGCACCCTCCCTCCTGGGCAAATACCCTCAACGATCCTGTCCAGTGTCTAGGGCAGTGCACCAGTGTTGTTCACTCTAATCTAAAGCAGGCACCATGGACATAGCACCTCTACCCTAAGCTCAAGTCCTTCCCTCACTCCTGGACTGTCCTACTGGCGCACTGTACTTCCGTCGGGGCCGCAAGTTGTACCTGACGACCCCAGGCACCTCTTCATCAGCAAAAAGAGGAAGAAATTCAGGCTCAACAGGGCATTGAGACTCAGGTGTCTGTGCACTAGAAGTGGGAACATCCGGGGCAGCCCTGATCTCTGGGGGGACCGCCTCAAGTAAGGTTGCGTCGCTTTCTTCGTCTGTCAGCGCCCACATCAATCGGGCGTCAGAGAAAGGAACAAAACGGGGCACTCGCTCCCCTTCTTGGTCAGCTATTCTTTCGAGAGCCTATTGATCATACGGAAGTGGTAGAGGTACCCTCTTTACATGCGATGCATGCACCCAGTGCTTCCGGCCTTCAAGCTTCATGGCAGTGCGGGTTGCGAGCAGGACAAGCAGGGGCCCTTACCACCTCGGCTCCAGGCAGTTCTTCCATTGAAAAATCTTGACCATAACAAAACTCCCTGGTTGTAGCTGATGCCTGGGCCCCTCTGGTACTGGTTGCAGCATGGCGTGAATCTGTTGGTGGACAGAACGGAGATCTTTAGACAATTCATACAGATAATCTATCAACGGGGGTACTCTATCTTGGAGAAGCGCTTGGGTCTTGGGACACCCCAGACGTTGGCGGGGCGCCCAAAGACCACCTCGTACGGGGACAACCCTGTTCTAGAATGCGCTGTCGCTCCGGTGGATAACAAAGCCAAAGGTAATGCATCTGGCCATCGCAATCCTGTGCTTTCCTGGATCTTCACTAACTTCAGTTTGAGAGTACCATTGTACTTCTCAACCAGACCTGCTGACTGGGGGTGGTTCGCTGCATGAAACTTCTGCTTAATATGTAAGCCCTTACGCACCAATTCAATGACTTTTGAGTTGAAGTGACTTCCGTTGTCACTCCAGATCACACGTGGCAATCCATAGCGCGGGAAGAACTCTTTTAAGAGCGCCTTCGCCGTCGCCATGGCCGTATTCTCCTTAGTGGGGTAAGCCTCAATCCATTTACTGAATGCACAAATTACTACTAGCACATACTTCAAGTTATTAACTCGTTCCATTTCGATGAAATCCATCTGGAGAACCTCGAAAGGGAAGGAAGGCGGTGCAAAGTTACCTGCGGGTGTAGGAGTACCTTTCCCAGGATTATGTTTCAGACAAATGATGCAGTGTTTCGCTAGGTGTGTGGCTACCTTAGGGATATTATCGTTTCGCCATACTGGGTCTAGTAGCTTACATATTCCTTTGGCACTAATGTGCGCTGGGCTGTGTGCCATAGTGACAACAGGGAGCACATAGGCATTCGGCAGCAATCATCCAGTCCAACACCCATCCTCAACCAAACGCCCTGTCCTCTCCTCCCATACTGCCAACTCATCTACTGTCGCCTCGCCCTGTATTTCCCTGACATTTTCCAATGTGTCCTTGAACATTCCATTGACTGAAACCACCTAGCGGGACCTGCCACAAACATCTTTTTCATCTTTGATCTAGCTGTCTCCTTAGCTGTCTGATCTGCAAAGGCATTTCCCCATCCAACATTGTCTGTTACTGCGTTGTGGGTGCTACATTTTATTATTGCCAACTTATCAGGAAGTGTCAGTGCTGACAACAGTCTATGTATCAATGGACCATGTTGTATTCACAGCCCATGCGAAGTCAAGAACCCTCTCTCCGCCCAGAGGTGCCCGAAATTATGGGCCACCCCAAAGGCATACTGGCTGTCGGTGTAGACATTGAGACATTGACAGTCAGTCCCTCACTTAACTCGCAAGCCCTAAAAAGGGCAACTAACTCTGCAGCCTGAGCCGATTGGTATGGGATACGGGATGTCTCAACTACAGTGTGTAACGTTGTGATTGCATAAGCTGCAGTAGTAGTGCCATCTGGTAGTTTGAAACAAGAGCCATCGACATATAGTTCCCCTTGGGGGTCAGATAAGGGAACATCAGTCAGGTCTACCCATCCCTTCGTTTCTTCCTCAGTCCGAAATAAACAATCATGGACATCATTGTCCTTTTCTTCCGAAGGGAGGGGTAGTAACGTGGCTGGGTTCAGAGTAGCACATCGTTTGATGGTAATGTGCGGAGCAAACAATGTTAACTCATATCCAGTGAGACGCGCACTAGTAAGGTGCTGTGTCTTTGTCTTATTCAACAGTGTGTCCACAGCATGAGGTACCATGACTGTGAAATCCGTATCAAGGACGTGCCCTGCCGATTGTCTGATAGAAACTGCCACCACCGCGGCAGCCTTCAGGCAGCTCGGGAGAGCTCTGGCGACGCTATCAAGAATAGCAGAGAAATACGCGCAGAGGTCTCTGCTTACCACCGAAACCCTGTGTTAGAACAGAAAGCGCGCAACCGTCCGCCTCATGTACATAAAGCACAAAAGGCTTCTGGTAATCAGGAGTACCAAGCACAGGAGCAGAGCAAAGCGCAACTTTTAATTGCTCAAAGGCTTGCTGGCATGCAGATGTCCAAGGCAAGGGTTCATGCACGTCTTTAGTGGTCAGGTGAAGGAGGGGTTTTGTTAGTAGGGAATAGTTAGGGATCCTATGCCGACAATGCGAAGTTATCCCAATAAACGCGCGTACCTCGTGTTGGGTCTTAGGAACAGGCATATTAGTAATAGCAGCTATGCGTTCAGGTGTTAGTCTGCGACTCTCCTTCGACAGTAGGTGACCTAAATAGGTGACCTCCTGTCGACAATATTGAAATTTTGAGAGTGACACCATGTGTCCATGGTGTGCCAAATGTAACAGTATTTTAACCGTGGCCTCTTTACAACCATCCTCAGTGTCCGAAGCCACAAGGAGATCGTCAACGTACTGCAACAGCACATTACCAAGGGGAAGCTCCAAGGAATCCAATTAAGCTTTTAAAGCCTGACTATAGATACTCGGGCTCTCTGTACAGCCTTGTGGAGCAGGGCAGAATCTAAAGCTCCTTCCGGCGATTGCAAATCCAAACAGATATCTGCTATCTGTATAAATTGGAATGCTGAAGAAAGCATTCTTCAAGTGAATTACTGAAAAGAATTTAGCTGACGGGGGAATCATTGTCAAGATCGTGGTAATGTCTGGGACTACAGGATACTGGGGAACGACTATTTCGTTAACCTCTCTAAGGTCAATGACAAAGCGGTAAACATCAGGGTGGACATCAGAAGAATCCAAAGGTGCCTTTTTGAGTATAGGAAGGATAGGGCTATTACACACATTCGCTACTGTCTCTTCAACCATACCAGTCTTAATCAAATCCTGTATTATTTGCAATAAGGCCTTTTCCCCTGCATGGGATATCTTGTACTGGGGAATACGCAGCAATTTAGCATTGTCTTTGATCTGGATAGAGACCGGTGGGATCTGGAGCAACCCCACATCCGTGTCTCCTGTAGCCTATAATGAGCGTGGCACATCTTTAAACTCAACAGGAAGGGGGGCATCCTTTGCAAGCCAATACTTGGCACAGGCCACTCGTGGTCCAATAGTCATGTAAACACCGTCTGGAGAACAAAAAATTGACAATTGCAACCTTTTTAACAAATCCAATCCCAACAAATTCTCCCCACAATTTGACGTTAATAGGAATGGTGAGTCAACCGTAAAGGGGCCAATAGTCAAAGCAAGACGTTTGGAAATGGGGCTAACAACCGGCACGCCTGAGAAACCCACCGAAACATTGTTTTGGCCAGACAGAGCTGCCCCCGGGACTAGTGAACGGGAAACAGAGCTATTCATAGCCCCTGTATCGACTAAGAATTTCTCGGTTGTACCTTGTAAATCTGCACTGACATAAGGTCCACACTGATCTACAGGCACCGGAACTGGTCCCTTACCCTGTCCCTGGCTGTCCTAGCTGTGAAACATCCCTGTCACTTCGTCCATGTCATAGTCATCATGATAGTACTGTCTCCCTCGGGGGTCGTCAAAGTAGTTCCCGCTCTGTCTACTAGATGATGTGTTCTCTGATTGCATATCCCCACGGCCTCCTCCTCCCCTTCCACGTCCTCCAAACCCCCCACCTCTCGGGCCTCACCTCTCTGCGACAACTCCGGCCACTCATTCCGCCAATGTCCCTCCCGCTTGCAATATGCACATTGATTGAGCCCAAGGGGTGCATTCGAAGTACCATCCCTGTTAGTCCGGGGCAGCCGCTGGGCCAAACCCGAACCTCTTCCTCTTCCTCTTCCCCTCGCAACTTGCTGCATCAACACCCTCGTTTTCAAATCTTTCTCCATTCTTTCCTTGTCCTCATTCTCTCTATGCTGGTAATACTGTGCCATACTCAAAATTACTGATGAGAAAGAGGTGCTCCAAGTGCTTTCTGAAGCCTGCAACCTAGTCGCAATCTCAGGAAGCAAGTTGTTAACAAACCTGCTGACAAACAACCGTACACCCTCCAATGACAGGTCCTGGCCACTAAAGTCGAGAAACACCCCTTCAAACCTAGTAAAGAAATCAAACACACTCTCGTCCTTCTTCTGATGACATGCAGTCAACTTGTCCCAATCTACTCGTCTCGGCGGGATAAGGGAATGCATATAAGTGATAATGCAGCCCGGTAGAGCCAATATCTCCGCCTTCGGCTTGTCACCGGGCTTGCGGTCCTTATCCCACACCCTGATCTGATCCCATGTTCCTCCCAATTCCACCACATGGTCCTATGTATGACTTGCACTCACATATCCACCGGTACCAACAAGCCAAAGAACAACTCAATATCTGCTAACGTCATCACCGTGGAGGGAGGCCGCCTCTGTCAACTCTTTGTAGTACGCAGTCGGGTTTTCCGAGGTTCAGCAACTGACTTTTAAGGGATATTACCTCACTCCTCTTCCAAGGAGTATAGATCCACTGTTCCTGAAACCGAGCATCAACTCGCGGCCTAATTACAGTATTCGTGGAGTCGCACAGTTCTGGTATCTCAGGATGATAAATGGGATGGACCTCCCTCATGGGGCACTGGGTCACCATTGTCGGAACCTTTTGGAGCAATCTGCCCGATAACCCACCAATGTCGTTACATTGCTAAAAACTTCATTAGGAGCCATACCTGCAGCATATACCCTGTCTCATATGTCATAGATGATCTGCGGTGCAATACCCTGAAAACACTATTCCCACAGTCCTATTAGCATGGCCGGCATGTGCTTAAGGGCATGCTGCTGTACGAAGGGCTCATAATCTTTCATCACACTCCACCCATCTTCCACACTATAGATCGGGCTCCGGGCCCACTGAGCCGCCTGATTCGCCACCATTTGCTTCTCCGCATCACCCACAGCAGAACGCACCAACACTTTGTCCATCCGGTCTCGCGCTGCCGCCCAATTCCCTTCATGAATCCCCCGTAAAGGGGTTTAGCCATTCAGCAGTGTTTGGGGCATCATACTCGAGGGAGAAAGAGCAGATGAGGAGACAGGTGTCATCATGTAAGGAGACAGTGTTGTAGGAGTGAAACGGGGTGTAGTGGTAGATACAGAGTCAGTAGACGGAACAGGAGAGCTAACGGCTCCCGCCCCTGTTACTGGCATGAGCAGAGAGGAAGCAGTCGGGGTTGTGGCCGAAGCAGTTGGACTAGAGGCAGAAATACTAGAAAGAGTGGCACCAGAGGCCGGGGATTGAGATGCTGGAACCCTTGGGTATATCCGCTCGGAAGCATAAGGTGGAGGAGGGCGAAAATCCAATAGCTCTTCAACGAAAACGTCACCTTCCTCCCTAGTAACATAGCATTTATCTGTCTGCAATCGGAATTTTCTATCTGCACATTCTATGCCTTTCTCTAACTTTTCCCTTTCATAGGCCACCACTTTCTGCATTATAGTTTGCGTCTGCCTCTTCCGGGCCTCTTTCTCTGCTCTCATACGCCGCTGCTTTGCTTCCTTCTGCCATACTCTTAAAGAATCAAACATCGACTGCCTGCTCTTTTTGGCGAACAATTTGTCTTGCAAGAAATTCAATTTTTGCTCATCAAACGAGCCAGTAAGTGGCCATTGTAACTCAGCATTGTCCCTCGTATATTTATTCCACAATGTGCTAAACATAATAGGGCCAATACCGTGCTTGACGTATACATCAAAATTTGGGGTACCCTCCGGAGGCGCATGCTGACTCTCTTCCAATCGAGCCTCAGTAGAACAATACCGACATCCAAAACCCCCCAATTTGCTTAAACAAGGCATCTTAATATAAGACACATGCACTGTCCCTAACAGACAAGTATAACAGTAGCAAGGGTAATATAAAAGAAAGAGAAATGATAAACAAAAATAAAAAAAATTATTCAAGAACCAAACCAAATGGTCCGGAGACCACTTCCTACAGTCCGAAGACTGTACCAAGTTCAAGAAGACAGGCTCTAGCCCCAGACCTTTTCAAGCATTGACGAAATTACCAGTTGGCCTGGCAGATTGTTCGCGAACAGTCCCGGACCTTTTCAAGCGCGGGCCAAATTTCGAGTTGGTCTGGTAGACTGCTCACAAACACTCTGTGCCTTTTCAACGGTCCGCAGACCCACCAAGTTCAAGGCAAGACATCCCGAAGACTGTACCAAGACACAGCCCGTCTGCTCGTGCCGTTCAAGCAAGGCAGTCCGAAAACTGCACCAAGACAGTCCGGAGACTGTACCAAGACACAGCCCGTAGGCTCATGCCGTTCAAGAATGGCGCCATTTTCCAAGAATCAAATCACTCACCTGGTGCACACAGGTCGAGTCAAGTTATTCTCCACTGCCGACTCTTCGGACCAAACGGTCAACTCCAAGGTTTCGCCTTCTCAGGACCCCAGCAGGTGACCACTAGACGAGGAGTCGCCTGATCAGATGGGCGGGTCAGCTGCCAGAACCAAGCTCGATGGTGTGGGGTACCCCAATCCGCCCGACCGACCAGACGCAACCCCGACCCTGCAACCCGATTACGGGTGAGCTGGATCACCTTGCGGGAACCCTGTTCGGGCGCCAACTGAAGGAAGTGGCCCTTAGGGGCCACCCGGGTTACTTACAACCTCCTGCTATGCCTTCCCAAGTAATGAAGAGTCGGTCAGACAGTAGAGAATACAAACACACCTTTATTAGCAAAATCTCTGCAGAGGAGTCCAATCTGACCTGCACCCTAAGATGTCTGCCGAGGGACTGACCACCCCAACAGTCTGCCGTTGGTAGTAATTCTTCCGAAGAAGCCTCCTACCACGCCCACAGTGGAAAGTTACCGGCCTGGGCCGAACATGATCAAAGAAGGCACAGGGAGATGGGCTACCACCTGCCAGATGGGTACATGTTATCTGTAAGTTGAGGTCACTGTGCTGAGTCTCAGCGTCTCCTAACGTGGGATCAGAACTACATACTCAGATAGATATGCAAAGGCAGAATGGCCTATTCATTAGTAAGTCGGAAAACAGCCTTGAACAGGAGAGAAAATAATAACGAAATACAGTGTTCTGCTGAGGCAAGCAATACGAATGATGAGGCCTAGTTCAGACACAGCCTAAGCAGCTTAATAGATTACGAAATACAAAATGGAGTCACACTTGCTAACTAAAGCTTGCACATTTCAGGGATAACTCAGTGGGTTGCATAACGTGAATACAAATGGCATCTATTTAGCCACACACTGCTAACCTAATATAACATGAAACGAGTGCATTGCGGGAATGGGATTTTCAAACCTAACAAAGGGTAGTGCCTGGGTGAATGGATGAGTGCATGGTTTGAGCCTAAGCAAATGGATGAGTGCAAGGGTAGTGCCTTAGTGAATGGATAAGTGCAAGGGTAGTGCCTGAGTGATTGGATGAGTGCATGGGTAGTGGCTGGGTAATTGGAAGAGCGCAAGTGTAGTGCCTAGGTGATTGGGTGAGTGAATTGATAGTGCCTGGGTGATTTGGTGAGTGCATGTCTAGTGCCTGGGTCATTTGATGAATGCATGGGTAGTGCTGGGTCATTGGATGAGTACATAGGTAGTGCCTGGGTGATTGGATGAGTGCATGGGTAGTGCCGGGATGAATGGATGATTGCAAGGTTAGTGCCTGAGTGAAAGGATGAGTGCATGGCTACTGCCTGGGTGAATGGATGAGTGCATGAGTAGTGCCTGGACAATTGGATGAGTGCATGGGTAGTGCCTGAGTGAATGTATGTGCATATGAGTAGTGCCTGGGTGAATCAATGAGTGAATGGGTAGTGTCTGAGAGAATGGATGAGTGCAAGGGTAGCTCCTGAGTGATTGGATGAGTGCATGGGTAGTGCCTGCATAATTGGATGAGTGCAAGGGTGGTGCTTGGGTGAGTAGTTGAGTGCATTGATAGTGCCTGGGTGATTGGGTGAGTGCATGGATAGTGCCTGTGGGATTGGATGAGTGCATGTGTAGTGCCTGGGTAATTGGATGAGTGCAAGGGTAGTGCCTGGGTGATTGGGTGTGTGCATGAGTAGTCCCTGGGTGATTGAATGAGTGCAAGGGTAGTCCCTGAGTGATTGGATGAGTGCATGTGTAGTGCCTGGGTAATTGGATGAGTGCAAGGGTAGTGCCTGGGTGACTGAATGCGTGCTTGAGTAGTGCCTGGGTGAGAATGTTTGAGTGCATGGATAGTGCCTGAGTGAATGGATGAGTGCAAGGGTAGTGCCTGAGTGAATGGACGAGTGCAAGGGTAGTGCCTTGGTGATTGAATAAGTGCATGGGTAGTGCCTGGGTGATTCGATAAGTGCATGGGTAGTGCCTGGGTGAATGAATGAGTAGAAGGGTAGTGCCTGGGTTATTGGATGAGTGCATGGGTAGTGCCTGAGTGAATGGATGTGTGAATGGGTACTGCCTGCGTGATTGGATGAGTGCATAAGTAGCACCTGGGTGATTGGACAAGTGCATGGGTAGTGCCTGAATGATTGGATAAGTGCATGTGTAGGGCCTGGGTAATTGGATGAGTGCAAGGGTAGTTCCTGGGTGATTAAATGCATGCATGAGTAGTGTCTGAGTGAATGGAAGAGTGCATGGCTACTGCCTGGGTGAATGGATGAGTGCACGATTAGTGCCTGGGCAATTGGATGAGTGCATGGGTAGTGCCTGAGTGAATGGATGTGCATATGAGTAGTGCCTGGGTGAATTAATGAGTGAATGGGTAGTGTCTGAGAGAATGGATGAGTGCAAGGGTAGCTCCTGAGTGATTGGATGAGTGCATGGGTAGTGATTGGGTGAATGGATGAGTGAATGGATAGTGCCTGAGTGAATGGATGAGAGCAAGGGTAGTGCCTGAATGATTGGATGAGTGCAAGTGTAGTGCCTGGGTAACTGGATGATTGCAAGGGTAGTGCCTGGGTGTTTGGATATGTGCATGAGTAGTGCCTGGGCAATTGGATGAGTGCATGAGTAGCATGTGAGTGAATGGATGTGGATATGAGTAGTGCCTGGGTGAATCAATGATATACTGGGTAGTGTCTGAGAGAATGGATGAGTGCAAGGGTAGCTCCTGAGTGATTGGATGAGTGCATGGGTAGTGCCTGCATAATTGGATGAGAGCAAGGGTGGTGCCTGGTTAATTAGTTGAGTGCATGGATAGTGCCTGGGTGATTGGGTGAGTGTATGGATAGTGCCTGGGGGATCGGATGAGTGCAAGGGTAGTGCTTGAGTGATTGGATGAGTGCATGTTTAGTGCCTGGGTAATTGGATGAGTGCAAGGGTAGTGCCTGGGTGACTGGATGCTTGCATGAGTAGTGCCTGGGTGATTGAATGAATGCATGGGTAGTGCCTGAGTGATTGGATGAGAGTATGTGTAGTGCCTGGGTAATTGGATGAGTGCAAGGGTAGTTCCTGGGTGATTGGAGGCATGCATGAGTAGTGCCTGAGGAAATGGATAAGTGCATGAGCAGAGCCTGAGTGAATAGATGAGTGCAAAGGTAGTGAATGGGTGATTGGGTGTGTGCATGCTTGGTGCCTGGGTAAATGGATGAGTGGATGGATAGTGCCTGAGTGAATGGATGAGTGCAAGGGTAGTCCCTGAGTGATTGCATGAGTGCATGTGTTGTGCCTGGGTAATTGGATGAGTCCAAGGGTAGTGCCTGGGTGACTGGATGCGTGTATGAGTAGTACCTGGGTGAGAACAGATGAGTGCATGGGTAGTGCCTGAGTGAATGGATGAGTGCAAGGGTAGTGCCTGAGTGAATGGATGAGTGCAAGGGTAGTCCCTGAGTGATTAGATGAGTGCATGTGTAGTTCCTGGGTAATTGGATGAGTGCAAGGGTGGTGCCTGGGTGACTGGATGTGTGCATGAGTAGTGCCTGGGTGAGAATGGATGAGTGCATGGGTAGTGCCTGAGTGAATGGATGAGTGCAAGGGTAGTGCCTGAGTGAATGGACGAGTGCACAGGTAGTGCCTTGGTGATTAGATGAGTGCATGGGTAGTGCCTGGGTGATTTGATATGTGCATGGGTAGTGCCTGGGTGAATGAATGAGTAGAAGGGTAGTGCCTGGGTTATTGGATGAGTGCATGGGTAGTGCCTGAGTGAACTGATGAGTGAATGGGTACTGCCTGGGTGATTGGATGAGTGCATGAGTAGCGCTTGGGTGATTGGACGAGTGCATGGTAGTACCTGAATGATTGGATGAGTGCATGTGTAGTGCCTGGGTAATAGGATAAGTGCAAGGGTAGTTCCTGGGTGATTAAATGAATGCATGAGTAGTGTCTGAGTGAATGGAAGAGTGCATGAGTAGTGCCTGGGCAATTGGATGAGTGCATGGGTAGTGCCTGAGTAAATGGATGTGCATATAAGTAGTGCCTGGGTGAATCAATGAGTGAATGGGTAGTGTCTGAGAGAATGGATGTGTGTATGAGTAGTACCTGGGTGAGAACGGATGAGTGCATGGGTAGTGCCTGATTGAATGGATGAGTGCAAGGGTAGTGCCTGAGTGAATGGATGAGTGCAAGGGTAGCCCCTGAGTGATTAGATGAGTGCATGTGTAGTTCCTTGGTAATTGGATGAGTGCAAGGGTGGTGCCTGGGTGACTGGATGTGTGCATGAGTAGTGCCTGGGTGAGAATGGATGAGTGCATGGGTAGTGCCTGAGTGAATGGATGAGTGCAAGGGTAGTGCCTCAGTGAATGGACGAGTGCACGGGTAGTGCCTTGGTGATTAGATGAGTGCATGGGTAGTGCCTGGGTGATTTGATAAGTGCATGGGTAGTGCCTGGGTGAATGAATGAGTAGAAGGGTAGTGCCTGGGTTATTGGATGAGTGCATAAGTAGCACCTGGGTGATTGGACAAGTGCATGGGTAGTGCCTGAATGATTGGATGAGTGCATGTGTATTGCCTGGGTAATAGGATGAGTGCAAGGGTAGTTCCTGGGTGATTAAATGCATGCATGAGTAGTGTCTGAGTGAATGGAAGAGTGCATGAGTAGTGTCTGAGTGAATGGATGTGCATATAAGTAGTGCCTGGGTGAATCAATGAGTGAATGGGTAGTGTCTGAGAGAATGGATGAGTGCACGGGTAGCTCCTGAGTGATTGGATGAGTGCATGTGTAGTCCGTTGGTAATTGGATGAGTGCAAGGGTAGTGCCTGGGTGATTGGATGCGTGCATGAGTAGAGCCTGGGTGATTGAATGAGTGCATGGATAGTGCCGGATTGATTGGATGAGTGCTTGTGTAGTCCGTTGGTAATTGGATGAGTGCAAGGGTAGTGCCTGGGTGATTGGAGGCATGCATGCGTAGTGCCTGGGTGAGAACGGATGAGTGCATGGGTAGTGCCTGAGTGAATGGATGAGTGGAAGGGTAGTACCCTGGTGATTGGATGAGAGCATGGGTAGTGCCTGGGTTATTGTATGAGTGCATGGGTAGTGCCTGAGTGAATGGATGAGTGAATGGGTACTGCCTGGGTGATTGGATGAGTGCATAAGTAGCACCTGGGTGATTGGACGAGTGCATGAGTAGTGCCTGAATGATTGGATAAGTGCATGTGTAGTGCCTGGGTAATTGGATGAGTGCAAGGGTAGTTCCTGGGTGATTGAATGCACGCATGAGTAGTGTCTGAGTGAATGGAAGAGTGCATGAGTAGTGCCTGGGCTATTGGATGAGTGCATGGGTAGTGCCTGAGTGAATGGATGTGCATATGAGTAGTGCCTGGGTGAATGAATGAGTGAATGGGTAGTGTCTGAGAGAATGGATCAGTGCAAGGGTAGCTCCTGAGTGATTGGATGAGTGCATGGGTAGTGCCTGGGTGAATGAGTGAGTGGATGGATAGTGCCAGAGTGAATGGATGAGAGCAGGGGTAGTGCCTGAATGATTGGATGAGTGCAAGTGTAGTGCCTGGGTAATTGGATGATTTCAAGTGTAGTGTCTGGGTGATTGGATATGTGCATGAGTAGTGCCTGGGTGAGAATTAATGAGTGCAAGGGTAGTGCCTGAGTGATTGGATGAGTGCATGGGTAGTGGCTGGGTAATTGGATGAGTGCAAGTGTAGTGTCTGGGTGATTCGATGAGTGCATGGGTAGTGCCTGGATCAATGGATGATTGCAAGGGTAGTGCCTGAGTGAAGGGATGAGTGAATGGGTACTGCTTGGCTGATTGGATGAGTGCATGAGTAGTGCCTGGGCAATTGGATGAGTGCATGGGTAGTGCCTGAGTGAATGGATGTGTACATGGGTGGTGCCTGAGTGAATGGATGAGTGCATGGGTAGAGCCTGGGTGATTGAATGAGTGCATGGGTAGTGCCGTATTGATTGGATGAGTGCATGTGTAGTCCGTTGGTAATTGGATGAGTGCAAGGGTAGTGCCTGGGTGATTGGAGGCATGCATGAGTAGTGCCTGAGTGAATGGATAAGTGCATGAGTAGTGCCTGAGGGAATAGATGAGTGCAAAAGTAGTGAATGGGTGATTGTGTGTGTGCATGCATGGTGCCTGGGTGAATGGATGAGCGGATGGATAGTGCCTGAGTGAATGGATGAGTGCAAGGGTAGTCCCTGAGTGATTGCGTGAGTGCATGTGTAGTGCCTGGGTAATTGATTGAGTGCAAGGGTAGTGCCTGGGTGACTGGATGCATGCGTAGTGCCTGGGTGAGAATGGATGAGTGCATGGGTAGTGGCTGGGTAATTGGATGAGTGCAAGTGTAGTGTCTGGGTGATTCGATGAGTGCATGGGTAGTGCCTGGATCAATGGATGATTGCAAGGGTAGTGCCTGAGTGAAGGGATGAGTGAATGGGTACTGCTTGGCTGATTGGATGAGTGCATGAGTAGTGCCTGGGCAATTGGATGAGTGCATGGGTAGTGCCTGAGTGAATGGATGTGTACATGGGTGGTGCCTGAGTGAATGGATGAGTGCATGGGTAGTGCCTGAGTGAATGGGTGAGTGCAAGGGTAGTGCCTGAGTGAATAGATGAGTGCAAGCGTAGTGCCTGAGTGATTGGATGAGTTTATGGGTTGGCCTATGTAATTGGATGAGTGCAAGGGTACTGTCTGGGTGAATGGGTGAGTACATGGATATTGCCTTGGTGATTGGATAAGTGCATGGATAGTGCCTGGGTGATTAGACGAGTGCATGGGTAGTGCCTGGGTGATTGAATGAGTGCATGGGTAGTGCCTGAGTGAATGGATGAGTACATGGTTACTACATGAGTGAACAGATGTGTGCAAGGGTAGTGCCTGGACCACTGGATGAGTGCATGAGGAGTCCTTGAGTGAATGAATGTGTGCATGGGTAGTGCCTGGGTGAATGGATGACTGTATGAGTTGAGCCTGAGTGAATGGATGAGTGCAACAGAAGTGCCTGAGTGAATAGATGAGTGCAAGGGTAGTGCCTGAGTGATTGGATGAGTGCATGGATAGTGGGTGGGTAATAGGATGAGTGCAAGTGTAGTGCCTGGGTGATTGGGTGAGTGCAATGATAGTTCCTGGGTGATTGGGTGAATGCATGTCTAGTGCCTAAGTCATTTGATGAATGCATGTGTAGTGCTGGGTCATTGGATGAGTACATGGGTAGTGCCCGTGTGATTGGATGAGTGCATGGGTAGTGCCTGGATGAATGGATGATTGCAAGGGTAGTGCCTGAGTAAATGGATGAGTGCATGGCTACTGCCTGGGTGAATGGATGAGTGCATGAGAAGTGCCTGGGCAATTGGATGAGTGCATGGGTAGTGCCTGGCTGTATGGATGTGCATGTGAGTAGTACCTGGGTGAATGAATGAGTGCATGGGTGGTCTCTGTGAGAATGGATGAGTGCAATGGTAGCTCTTGAGTGATTGGATGAGTGCATGGGTAGTGCCTGCATAATTGGATGAGTGCAAGGGTGATTGGTTGAGTGCATGTGTATTGCCTGGGTAATAGGATGAGTGCAAGGGTAGTTCCTGGGTGATTAAATGCATGCATGAGTAGTGTCTGAGTGAATGGAAGAGTGCATAAGTAGTGTCTGGGCAATTGGATGAGTGCATGGGTAGTGCCTGAGTGAATGGATGTGCATATAAGTAGTGCCTGGGTGAATCAATGAGTGAATGGTTAGTGTCTGAGAGAATGGATGAGTGCACGGGTAGCTCCTGAGTGATTGGATGAGTGCATGGGTAGTGTCTGCATAATTGGGTGAGTGCAACGGTGGTGCCTGGGTGAATAGTTGAGTGCATGGATAGTGCCTGGGTGATTGGGTGAGTGCATGGATAGTGCCTGGGGGATTGGATGAGTGCAAGGGTAGTGCCTGAGTGATTGGATGAGTGCATGTGTAGTCCGTTGGTAATTGGATGAGTGCAAGGGTAGTGCCTGGGTGATTGGAGGCATGCATGAGTAGTGCCTGAGTGAATGGATAAGTGCATGAGTAGTGCCTGAGGGAATAGATGAGTGCAAAGGTAGTGACTGGGTGATTGTGTGTGTGCATGCGTGGTGCCTGGGTGAATGGATGAGTGGATGGATAGTGCCTGAGTGAATGGATGAGTGCAAGGGTAGTCCCTGAGTGATTGCATGAGTGCATGTGTAGTGCCTGGGTAATTGATTGAGTGCAAGGGTAGTGCCTGGGTGACTGGATGCATGCGTAGTGCCTGGGTGAGAACGGATGAGTGCATGGGTAGTGCCTGAGTGAATGGATGAGTGCAAGGGTAGTACCTTGGTGATTGGATGAGTGCATGGGTAGTGCCTGGGTTATTGGATGAGTGCATGGGTAGTGCCTGAGTGAATGGATGAGTGAATGGGTACTGCCTGGGTGATTGGATGAGTGCATAAGTAGCACCTGGGTGATTGGATGAGTGCATGGGTAGTGCCTGAATGATTGGATAAGTGCATGTGTAGTGCCTGGGCAATTGGATGAGTGCATGGGTAGTGCCTGAGTGAATGGATGTGCATATGAGTAGTGCCTGGGTGAAAGAATGATTGAATGGGTAGTGTCTGAGAGAATGGATCAGTGCAAGGGTTGCTCCTGAGTGATTGGATGAGTGCATGGGTAGTGCCTGGGTGAATGAGTGAGTGGATGGATAGTGCCAGAGTGAATGGATGAGAGCAGGGGTAGTGGCTGAATGATTGGATGAGTGCAAGTGTAGTGCCTGGGTAATTGGATGATTTCAAGTGTAGTGTCTGGGTGATTGGATATGTGCATGAGTAGTGCCTGGGTGAGAATGGATGAGTGCAAGGGTAGTGCCTGAGTGAATGGATGAGTGCAGGGGTAGTGCCTGGGTGATTGGATGAGTGCATGGGTAGTGCCTGGGTAATAGGATGAGTGCATGGATAGTGCCTAGTTGAATGGATGAGTACAAGGGTAGTGCCTGGGTTATTGGATGAGTGCATGGGTAGTGCCTGAGTGTATGGATGAGCGAATGGGTTCTGCCTGGGTGATTGGATGAGTGCATAAGTAGCGTCTGGGTGATTGGATGAGTACATGCGTAGTGCCTGAGTGAATGGATGTGTAGATGGGTGGTGCCTGAGTGAATGGATGAGTGCACGGTTAGTGCCTGAGTAAATGGATGAGTGCAAGGGTAGTGCCTGAGTGAATAGAAGAGTGAAAGCATAGTGCTTGAGTGATTGGATGAAGGCATGGGAATTGCCTAGATAATTGGATGAGTGCAAGGGTACTGCCTTGGTGACTGGGTGAGTACATAGATAGGGCCTGATTGATTAGGTAAGTACATGGATAGTGCCTGGGTGATTGGATGAGTGCATGGGTAGTGCCTGGGTAATTGAATGAGTGCACGGGTAATGCCTGAGTGATTGGATGAGTGCATGTGTAGTGCCTGGGTAATTGGATGAATGCAAGGGTAGTTCCTCGGTGATTGGATGCATGCATGAGTAGTGCCTGATTGAATTTATAAGTGCATGAGTAGTGCCTGAGTGAATAGCTGAGTGCAAAGGTAGTGACTGGGTGATTGGATGTGTGCATGTGTGGTGCCTGGGTGAATGGATGAGTGCATGGGTAGTGCCTGGATGAATGGATGATTGCAAGAGTAGTGCCTGAGTAAATGGATGAGTGCATTGCTCCTGCCTGGGTGAATGGATGAGTGCATGGGTTGTGCCTGAGTGAATGGATATGCATATGAGTAGTGCCTGGGTGAATGAATGAGTGCATAGTAGTGTCTGAGAGAATGGATGAGTGCAAGGATAGCTCCTGAGTGATTGGATGAGTGCATGGGTAGTGCGTGCATAATTGGATGAGTGCAAGGGCGGTGCCTGGGTGATTGGTTGAGTGCCTGGGTGATTGGATGAGTGCATGGGTAGTGCCTGGGTAATTGTATGAGTGCATGGGTAGTGCCTAGTTGAATGGATGAGTAAAAGGGTAGTGCTTGGGTTATTGGATGAGTGCAGGGGTAGTGCCTGAGTGAATGGATGAATGAATGGGTTCTGCCTGGGTGATTGGATGAGTGCATAAGTAGCATCTGGGTGATGGGATGAGTACAGGCGTAGTGCCTGAGTGAATGGATGTGTACATGGGTGGTGCCTGAGTGAATGGATGAGTGCATGGTTAGTGCCTGAGTAAATGGATGAGTGCAAGGGTAGTGCCTGAGTGAATAGATGAGTGAAAGCATAGTGCTTGAGTGATTGGATGAAGGCATGGGTATTGCCTAGATAATTGGATGAGTGCAAGGGTACTGCCTGGGTGACTCGGTGAGTACATGGATAGTGCCTGGTTGATTGAGTAAGTACATGGATAGTGCCTGGGTGATTGGATGAGTGCATGGGTAGTGCCTGGGTGATTGAATGAGTGCACGGGTAGTGCCTGAGTGATTGGATGAGTGCACATGTAGTGCCTGGGTAATTGGATGAGTGCAAGGGTAGTTTCTCGGTGATTGGATGAGTGCATGAGTAGTGCCTGAGTAAATAGATGAGTGCAAAGGTAGTGACTGGGTGATTGCATGTGTGCATGCGTGGTGCCTGGGTGAATGGATGAGTGCATGGGTAGTGCCTGGATGAATGGATGATTGCAAGAGTAGTGCCTGAGTAAATGGATGAGTGCATTGCTACTGCCTGGGTGAATGGATGAGTGCATGGGTAGTGCCTGAGTGAATGGATATGCATAAGAGTAGTGCCTGGGTGAATGAATGAGTGCATAGGTAGTGTCCGAGAGAATGGATGAGTGATTGGTTGAGTGCATGGACAGTGCCTGGGAGATTGGGTGAGTGCATGGATTGTGCCTGGGGGATTGGATGAGTGCATGGGTAGTGCCTGAGTGATAGAATGAGTGCATGGGTAGTGCCTGAGTGACTGGATGAGTGCATGTGTAGTGCCTGGGTAATTGGATGAGTGCAAGGGTAGTTCCTGGGTAATTGGATGCATCCATGAGTAGTGCCGGAGTGAACGGATAAGTACATGAGTAGTGCCTAAGTGAATATATAAGTGCAAAGGCAGTGAATGGGTGATTGGATGTGTGCATGTGTGGTGCCTGGGTGAATGGATGAGTGGATGGATAGTGCCTGAGTGAATAGATGAGTCCAAGGGTAGTGCCTGAGTGATTGGATGAGTGCATGTGTAGTGCCTCTGTAATTGGATGAGTGCAAGGGTAGTGGCTGGGTGACTGGATGCGTGCATATGTAGTGCCTGGGTGAGAATGGATGAGTGCATGGGTAGTGCCTGAGTGAATGGATGAGTGCAAGGGTAGTGACTGAATGAATGGACAAATGTAAGGGTAGTGCCTTGGTGATTGGATGAGTGCATGGGTAGTGCCTGGGTTATTGGATGAGCGGATGGGTAGTGACTGAGTGAATGGATGAGTGAATGGGTACTGCCTGGGTGATTGGATAAGTGCATAAGTAGTGCCTGTGTGATTGGATGAGTGTATGGATAGTGCCTGAGTGAATGGATATGTACATGGGTGGTGCGTGAGTGAATGGATGAGTGCATGGGTAGTACCTGAGTGAATGGATGAATACAAGGGTAGTGCCTGGGTGAATAGATGAGTGCATGGGTTGAGCCTTGATGAATGGATTAGTACATAGGTAGTGCCTGGATTATTGGATGAGCGCATGGGTAGTGCCTGGATGAATGGATGATTGCAAGGGTATTGCCTAAGTGAATGGATGAGTGCATGGCTTCTGCCTGGGTGAATGGATGAGTGCATGAGTAGTGCCTGGGCAATTGGATGAGTGCATGGGTAGTGCCTGAGTGAAAGGATGTGCATATGAGTAGTGCCTGGGTGAATGAATGAGTGCATGGGTTGTATCTGAGAGAATGGATGAGTGCAAGGGTAGCTCCTGAGTGATTGGATGAGTGCATGGGTAGTGCCTACGTAATTGGATGAGTGCAAGGGTGGTGCCTGGGTGATTGGTTGAGTGCCTGGATAGTGCCTGGGTGATTGGGTGAGTGAATGCATAGTGCCTGGGGGATTGGTTGAGTGCAAGGGTAGTGCCTGAGTGATTGGATGAGTGCATGTGTAGTGCCTGGGTAATTGGATGAGTGCAAGTGTAGTGCCATGGTGATTGGATGCGTGCATGAGTAGAGCCTGGGTGATCGAATGAGTGCATGGGTTGTGCCTGAGTGATTGGATGAGTGCATGTGTAGTGCCTGGGTAATTGGATGAGTGCAAGGGTAGTTCCTGGGTGATTTGGATGCATGCATGAGTAGTGCCTGAGTGAATGGATAAGTGCACTAGTAGTGCTTGAGTGAATGGATGAGTGCAATGGTAGTGAATGGGGGATTGGATGTATGCATCCGTAGTGCCTGGGTGACTGGATGCATGTATGATGGTGAGAATGGATGAGTGCACGAGCAGTGCCTGAGTGAATGGATGAGTGCAAGGGTAGTGCCTGAGTGAATGGACAAGTGCAAGGGTAGTGCCTTGGTGATTGGATGAATCAACGGGTAGTGCCTGGGTTATTGGATGAGTGCATGGGCAGTGCCTGAGTGAATGGATGAGTGAATGGGTACTGCCTGGGGGATTGGATGAGAGCAAGCATAGTGCCTGAGTGATTGGATGAGTGCATGGGTAGTGCCTGAGTGAATGGATGTGTACATGGGTGGTACCTGAGTGAATGGATGAGTGCAAGGGTAGTGCCTGAGTGATTGGATGAGTGTATGGGTAGTGGCTGGGTAATTGGATGAGTGCAAGTGTAGTGTCTGGGTGATTCGATGAGTGCATGGGTAGTGCCTGGGCAATTGGATGAGTGCATGGGTAGTGCCTGAGTGAATGGATGTGTACATGGGTGGTGCCTGAGTGAATGGATGAGTGAATGGGTACTGCTTGGCTGATTGGATGAGTGCATGAGTAGTGCCTGGGCAATTGGATGAGTGCATGGGTAGTGCCTGAGTGAATGGATGTGTACATGGGTGGTGCCTGAGTGAATGGATGAGTGCATGGGTAGTGCCTGAGTGAATGGGTGAGTGCAAGGGTAGTGCCTGAGTGAATAGATGAGTGCAAGCGTAGTGCCTGAGTGATTGGATGAGTGTATGGGTTTGCCTAGGTAATTGGATGAGTGCAAGGGTACTGTCTGGGTGAATGTGTGAGTACATGGATAGTGCCTTGGTGATTGGATAAGTGCATGGATAGTGCCTGGGTGATTAGATGAGTGCATGGGTAGTGCCTGGGTGATAGAATGAGTGCATGGGTAGTGCCTGAGTGAATGGATGAGTACATGGTTACTACATGAGTGAACAGATGTGTGCAAGGGTAGTGCCTGGGTCACTGGATGAGTGCATAAGGAGTCCTTGAGTGAATGAATGTGTGCATGGGTAGTGCCTGGGTGAATGGATGACTGTATGAGTTGAGCCTGAGTGAATGGATGAGTGCAACGGAAGTGCCTGAGTGAATGGATGAGTGCAAGGGTAGTGCCTGAGTGATTGGATGAGTGCATGGATAGTGGGTGGGTAATAGGATGAGTGCAAGTGTAGTGCCTGGGTGATTGGGTGAGTGCAATGATAGTTCCTGGGTGATTGGGTGAGTGCATGTCCAGTGCCTAAGTCATTTGATGAATGCATGTGTAGTGCTGGGTCATTGGATGAGTACATGGGTAGTGCCTGTGTGATTGGATGAGTGCATGGGTAGTGCCTGGATGAATGGATGATTGCAAGGGTAGTGCCTGGGTAAATGGATGAGTGCATGGCTACTGCCTGGGTGAATGGATGAGTGCATGAGAAGTGCCTGGGCAATTGGATGAGTGCATGGGTAGTGCCTGGCTGTATGGATGTGCATGTGAGTAGTACCTGGGTGAATGAATGAGTGCATGGGTGGTCTCTGTGAGAATGGATGAGTGCAATGGTAGCTCCTGAGTGATTGGATGAGTGCATGGGTAGTGCCTGCATAATTGGATGAGTGCAAGGGTGGTGCCTGGGTGATTGGTTGAGTGCATGGATAGTGCCTGTGTGATTGGGTGAGTGCATGGATAGTGTTTGGGGGATTGGATGAGTGCAAGGGTAGTACCAGAGTGATTGGATGAGTGCAAGGGTAGTGCCTGGGTGATTGGATGTGTGCATGAGTAGTGCCTGGGTGATTGAATGAGTGCATGGGTAGTGCCTGAGTGACTGGATGAGTGCATGTGTTGTGCCTGGGTAATTGGATGAGTGCAAGGGTAGTTCCTGGGTGATTGGATGCATGCATGAGTAGTGCCTGAGTGAATAGATGAGTGCAAAGGTAGTGAATGGGTGATTGGATGTGTGCATGGGTGGTGCCTGGATGAATGTATGAGTGGATGGATAGTGCCTGAGTGAAAGGATGAGTGCAAGTCTAGTGCCTGAGTGATTGGACGAGTGCATGTGTAGTGCCTGGGTAATTGGATGAGTGCAAGGGTAGTGCCTGGGTGACTGGATGCATGCATGAGTAGTGCATGGGTGAGAATGGATGAGTGCATGGGTAGTGCCTGAATGAATGGATGAGTGCAAGGGTAGTGCCTGAGTGAATGGACAGGTACAAGGCTAGTGCCTTGGTGATTGGATGAGTGCATGGGTAGTGCTTGTGTGATTGGATAAGTGCATGGGTAGTGCCTGGGTGAATGAATGAATACAAGGGTAGTGCCTGAGTTATTGGATGAGTGCATGGGTAGTGAATGAGTGAATGGATGAGTGAATGGGTACTGCCTGGTGATTGGATGAGTGCATAAGTAGTGCCTGTGTAGTTGGATGAGTGCATGGGTAGTGCCTGAGTGAATGGATGTATATATGGGTGGTGCCTGAGTGAATGGATGAGTGCATGGGTAGTACCTGAGTGAATGGATGAGTACAAGGGTAGTGCCTGAGTAAATAGTTCAGTGCAAGCATAGTGCCTAGGTAATTGGATGAGTGCAAGGGTACTGCCTGGGTGATTGGGTGAGTACATGGATAGGGCCTTGGTGAATGGGTAAGTGCATAAATAGTGCCTGGGTGATTAGATGGGTGCATGGGCAGTGCCTGGGTGATTGAATGAGTGCATGGGTAGTGCCTGAGTGAATGGATGAGTGCATGGGTAGTGCCTGAGTGAAAGGATGTGCATATGAGTAGTGCCTGGGTGAATGAATGAGTGCATGGGTTGTGTCTGAGAGAATGGATGAGTGCAAGGGTAGCTCCTGAGTGATTGGATGAGTGCATGGGTAGTGCCTACGTAATTGGATGAGTGCAAGGGTGGTGCCTGGTTGATTGGTTGAGTGCCTGGATAGTGCTTGGGTGATTGGGTGAGTGAATGCATAGTGCCTGGGGGATTGGATGAGTGCAAGGGTAGTGCCTGAGTGTTTGGATGAGTGCATGTGTAGTGCCTGGGTAATTGGATGAGAGCAAGTGTAGTTCCATGGTGATTGGATGCTTGCATGAGTAGAGCCTGGGTGATCGAATGAGTGCATGGTTTGTGCCTGAGTGATTGGATGAGTGCATGTGTAGTGCCTGGGTAATTGGATGAGTGCAAGGGTAGTTCCTGGGTGATTTGGATGCATGCATGAGTAGTGCCTGAGTGAATGGATAAGTGCACGAGTAGTGCTTGAGTGAATAGATGAGTGCAATGGTAGTGAATGGGGGATTGGATGTATGCATTCGTAGTACCTGGGTGACTGGATGCATGTATGATGGTGAGAATGGATGAGTGCACGGGCAGTGCCTGAGTGAATGGATGAGTGCAAGGGTAGTGCCTGAGTGAATGGACAAGTGCAAGGGTAGTGCCTTGGTGATTGGATGAATCAACGGGTAGTGCCTGGGTTATTGGATGAGTGCATGGGCAGTGCCTGAGTGAATGGATGAGTGAATGGGTACTGCCTGGCTGATTGGATGAGAGCAAGCATAGTGCCTGAGTGGTTGGATGAGTGCATGGGTAGTGCCTGAGTGAATGGATGAGTACATGGTTACTACATGAGTGAACAGATGTGTGCAAGGGTAGTGCCTGGGTCACTGGATGAGTGCATGAGGAGTCCTTGGGTAAATGAATGTGTGCATGGGTAGTGCCTGGGTGAATGGATGACTGTATGAGTTGAGTCTGAGTGAATGGATGAGTGCAACGGAAGTGCCTGAGTGAATGGATGAGTGCAAGGGTAGTGCCTGAGTGATTGGATGAGTGCATGGATAGTGGGTGGGTAATAGGATGAGTGCAAGTGTAGTGCCTGGGTGATTGGGTGAGTGCAATGATAGTTCGTGGGTGATTGGGTGAGTGCATGTCTAGTGCCTAAGTCATTTGATGAATGCATGCGTAGTGCTGGGTCATTGGATGAGTACATGGGTAGTGCCTGTGTGATTGGATGAGTGCATGGGTAGTGCCTGGATGAATGGATGATTGCAAGGGTAGTACCTGCGTAAATGGATGAGTGCATGGCTACTGCCTGGGTGAATGGATGAGTGCATGAGAAGTGCCTGGGCAATTGGATGAGTGCATGGGTAGTGCCTGGCTGTATGGATGTACCTGGCTGAATGAATGAGTGCATGGGTGGTCTCTGTGAGAATGGATGAGTGCAATGGTAGCTCCTGAGTGATTGGATGAGTGCATGGGTGGTGCCTGGGTGATTGGTTGAGTGCATGGATAGTGCCTGGGTGATTGGGTGAGCGCATGTATAGTGCTTGGGGGATTGGATGAGTGCAAGGTTAGTGCCAGAGTGATTGGATGAGTGCATGTGTAGTGTCTGGGTAATTGGATGAGTGCAAGGGTAGTGCCTGGGTGATTGGATGTGTGCATGAGTAGTGCCTGGGTGATTGAATGAGTGCATGGGTAGTGCCTGAGTGACTGGATGAGTGCATGGGTAGTGCCTGGGTAATTGGATGAGTGCAAGGGTAGTTCCTGGGTGATTGGATGCATGCATGAGTAGTGCCTGAGTGAATGGATAAGTGCATGAGTAGTGCCTGAGTGAATAGATGAGTGCAAAGGTAGTGAATGGGTGATTGGATGTGTGCATGTGTGGTGCCTGGATGAATGTATGAGTGGATGGATAGTGCCTGAGTGAAAGGATGAGTGCAAGTCTAGTGCCTGAGTGAAAGGATGAGTGCAAGTCTAGTGCCTGAGTGATTGGACGAGTGCATGTGTAGTGCCTGGGTAATTGGATGAGTGCAAGGGTAGTGCCTGGGTGACTGGATGCATGCATGAGTAGTGCGTGGGTGAGAATGGATGAGTGCATGGGTAGTGCCTGAATGAATGGATGAGTGCAAGGTTAGTGCCTGAGTGAATGGACAGGTGCAAGGGTAGTGCCTTGGTGATTGGATGAGTGCATGGGTTTAAGTGCATGGGTAGTGCCTGGGTGAATGAATGAATACAAGGGTAGGGCCTGAGTTATTGGATGAGTGCATGGGTAGTGAATGAGTGAATGGATGAGTGAATGGGTACTGCCTGGTGATTGGATGAGTGCATAAGTAGTGCCTGTGTAGTTGGATGAGTGCATGGGTAGTGCCTGAGTGAATGGATGTGTATATGGGTGGTGCCTGAGTGAATGGATGAGTGCATGGGTAGTACCTGAGTGAATGGATGAGTACAAGGGTAGTGCCTGAGTAAATAGTTCAGTGCAAGCGTAGTGCCTAGGTAATTGGATGAGTGCAAGGGTACTGCCTGGGTGATTGGGTGAGTACATGGATAGGGCCTTGGTGAATGGGTAAGTGCATAAATAGTGCCTGGGTGATTAGATGGGTGCATGGGTAGTGCCTGGGTGATTGAATGAGTGTATGGGTAGTGCCTGAGTGAATGGATGAGTGCAAGGGTAGTGCCTTTGCCATTGGATGAGTGCATCAGGAGCCCCTGAGTGAATGGATGTGTGCATGTGCAGTGCCTGGGTGAATGGATGAGTGCAAGGGTTGAGCCTGAGTGAATGGATGAGTGCAAGGGTACTGCCTGAGTGAATGGATGAGTGCAAGGGTAGTGCCTGAGTGATTGAATGAGTGCATGGGTAGTGGCTGGGTAATTTGATGAGTGCAAGGGTACTGCCTGGGTGATTGGGTGAGTACATGGATAGTGTGTTGGTGATTGGGTAAGTGCATGGATAGTGCCTGGGTGATTAGATGAGTGCATGGGTAGTGCCTGGGTGATTGAATGAGCGCATGTGTAGTGTCTGAGTGAATGCATGAGTGCATGGTTACTGCGTGAGTGAACGGATGAGTGCAAGTGTAGTGCCTGGGTCATTGGATGAGTGCATGGGTAGTCCCTGAGTGAATGGATGTGTGCATGGGTAGTGCCTGGGTGAATGGATGCATGCATGGGTTGAGCCTGAGTGAATGGATGAGTGCAAGGGTAGTGCTTGAGTGAATGGATGAGTGCAAGCATAGTTCCTGAGTGATTGGACAAGTGCATGGGTAGTGGCTGGGTAATTGGATGAGTGCAAGGGTAGTGCCTGGGAGATTGGGTGAGTGTATTGATAATGCCTGTGTGATTGGGTGAGTGCATGGCTAGTGCCTGGGTCATTTGATGAATGCATGGGGAGTGCTGGGTCATTGGATGAGTTCATGGGTAGTGCCTGGATGAATGGATGATTGCAAGGGTAGTGCCTGAGGGAATGGATGAGTGCATGGCTACTGCCTAGGTGAATGGATGAGTGCATGAGTAGTGCCTGGGCAATTGGATGAGTGCATGTCTAGTGCCTGAGTGAATTGATGTGCATATGAGTAGTGCCTGGGTGAATGAATGAGTGCATGGGTAGTATCTGAGAGAATGGATGAGTGCAAGGGTAGCTCCTGAGTGATTGGATGAGCGCATGGGTAGGGCCTGCATAATTGGATGAGTGCAAGGGTGGTGCCTGTGTGATTGCTTGAGTGCATGGATAGTGCCTGGATGATTGGGTGAGTGCATGGATAGTGCCTGGGGGATTGGGTGAGTTCATGTGTAGTGTCTGGGTGATTGCATGAGTGCATGGGTAGTGCCTAGGTGAATGGATGAGTGCATAGATAGTGCCACAGTGAATGGATGACTGCAAGGGTAGTGCCTGGGTGATTGGATGTATACATGGATAGTGCCTGGGTGATTTGCTGAGTGCATGGACAGTGCCTGGGCGATTGGAAGAGTGCATGGGTAGTGCCTGGGTGATTGAATGAGTGCATGGAAAGTACCTCAGTGAATGGATGAGTGCAAGGGTACTGTCTGGGTGAATGGATGAGTGTATGAATATTATCTGGGTGAATGGATGAGTGCATGGGTAGTGCCTGAGTGATTGGATGAGTGCATGGGTACTGCCTAGGTAATTGGATGAGTGCATGAGTAGTGCCTGGGTGATTTGATGAGTGCTTGGGTAGTGCCTAGGTGATTGGATGAGTGCATGGCTAGTGCCTGAGTGAATGGATGAGTGCATGCATAGTGCCTGAGTGAATAGAGGAGTGCAAAGGTAGTGCCTGGGTCATTGGATGAGGTGCATGGGTAGTGCCTGAGTGACAGGATGAGTGAATGTGTAGTGCCTGTGTAAATGGATAACTGCAAAGGTAGTGCCTGAGTAAATGGATCATTGTAAGCGTAGTGCCTCACACATATCTCCCTCACCCATATACCTACTTACACAGACATTCACTTAAAGGAGCATACTCTCTTCACTAACTACAACCTATTTCAGGGGACAGTCATATGTTAGAAAAGAGTAGCTTAAAACTTGACTAGGACATTACATGTTAGACTTGAATGTGTCAGTTTTTTCACTTATATGTGAATACCTGTGTGAGTCCCTATCAGAACTTGATATTCTATGACCATATAAATTTGTTCATAAATGATTGTCTGTCTTTGTGATATCTATGATCCTCTAAATGTGTCAGTAAAATATTGGGTTATTTAAGTGTGCTAACAGCTTTTATTATCACAAGATACAAATCAGTTGTGCCTGTCAGTATGAGTGAATCTTTGCATGCTTCTCTAACTACCTCACTGGGGGGCCGATTCACAGAACTAATCTGAGACAAAATCCTAAACTTACTACTTTTGGTATTCCCAGAAGGCGCTTACGATTTATGGTATTCACAGAAATCACTTACGACTACTAACTTTACGTCCGCACTCGGGCTGGAATTTCCGCATTCGGGCTGGAATTTCCGCACCCGGAGCAGAAGTTCCGCACCCGGAGCAGAATTTCCACCTCCTGGCCGGAATCTCCGCCTCTGGGCCGGAATCTCCGCTATCGGGCCGGGATACCCGCATTTGGGTCTGATGATCATTTCAAGTGCCTACATCCCCCACCATGCTCAAGTTGAATGTGTGATCACTCATGATAATTAGTGCTACACACTTCTGCAACGGTAGGGCCCACACTGCTTGTGCTCATCCTTTGTGCCTGAAATTGAGTGCATCACATGTGGCAGCAGAAATGTAAAGTTGCAAACACACTTATCATTGTAGGTCCAATGATATCCTCCCAGATTCCAAGACCCACAGTGACTTCTGCTACAAGGTTGGCTGTGACATCTGGTCAGGGACCACACACTGGGCAGATGTGGGGCCTAGCAAAATTCCAATGGACAAATCATATTGAAATAGGTGTGGATGAGGGTCACACTGATGTAAGTTGTGTACTTTTGTGATGGATGTATTGGCTGCTATGGTGAATCTTCAGGAAGTTACATTATAAAATCTCTTGGCTGAAAGGCACAACACAAATCCAGTGCAGGCGGCAACCATCAAATCTTCGCAACTTACCCACAATGTGTGATCTGAGTCAAATGTTGCATTCTGCTTGCCTCCTCTTCTACTGTATCCACCTACATAAGTGAGTGTATAATATATGAGGTTAGGATGTCTGCTGTACAAGACATCATCCGTTGTCAGCTTAGTTCCACCATGATGTAGGAAATGGATTATGGGAACAGATTACACTCAAAGGATGGACATTACAAATGTGTGATCTCTCAATCCAAAATGAGCTTTGTGACTTCATGGGTAGGGAAGCACAAATGACACACACAATGTACCAGACTATTGCACATCTCACATATGAACTCTGCAATGCAATGTTTGAACTGGTGTGCAAATGTGAAACTGGTCAGCCTGTGGATGCACACTCCTTTCAACTTGTAAACAGGCAACATCAGACTCATGAGACATGTTAGTCTTAATGGTGAAGGTGTAATCAATGTAATGTGGTGGTGTCCTGATTATTTCTCCCCTTCCTTCAAATATCAGTAACCTTCTCATACATGTTTGTCTGTTGATGTGTCATCTCATTGATGTCAGTGCTGTGTGGAGGTAACAGCTGGCAATTGCTACATGTGAGCAGGGACCCACATGTAAAGTCCATGACGTAAACATGCTGCACATTGTCCAGGAATATCCTATCAATGGTCATTGAGAATTACATATACATGTTAGCTCAAAGCTACCATTTGGTGTACTGAAATATGGACATGTATGTCTCATCACAGCTGCTGACAGGATGACGCCAGTGCAGCATACAACACCATCCCGGGGAATGCAATACATCCTGGCTGCAGCAGTGAAACCCTCTCGCACATGTCCATCAGGTAAATGTGGCGTGAAGTGTTTCCCTATCAAAACCATGGCTAAGATCAAAATCCCCTTCTGCATAGAACCTGCAGTTGATGTTAACAAAGTTACATACATATCATAAGTGTCACATGTACCTGTTTGTAAATTAGTAATGCAGATGATAGAGAATGGTGTCACTTCCCTCTACAGCTGCTGGATCGGGGACTGCTTCGTCAACAAAACCTATGAGGAGCAAGGTTCAGAAGTTGTCATCAGGGGGGATCGCAAAGGGACACAAAGCTGTGGCTGGAGCTGGTGAGTTTGCTTGTGCACTGTACATCTCCGTTTCACCCCTCAGTGCTATGGTGTGAGCTGTCACTTCTAGGGGTACCCAAACCAGGTCACCTGTGCATCATCTGGGGATGAAAAGTACAGTAGAACCAACCCTTGTGTTGCACCAGACCTTATACTAGGTCAATTACTTATCCTGTTGCAACCTCTGTGTTCCAGGTGATGATGACGATGAGGAGGATGGACCTTCCACCAGTGTTGGGCGACGGGCAATCAAAGGGGAAAATCCACTGCTCTTCCAGGCAGTAATGTCGGCTGCAAGTACTGCGCAAGAGGAGGAGGAAAAAGTACCTGAGGAGGATGAAGGATTGGACGATGATGGTGACTATCTGTTTATCCTCTCAGAGGATGAAGAGTCTGATGCCATGGACAGAAATATTCCCACATCGCCCACATTTTGCAAGGCCTCACACCCTCCACCCAGCAAAGTGCCTCAGCCTCCTCCAAAACAAAAGATTGCCTAACCCCAGCATAGAGCTAACCAGCCACAGCTCACACACACCCCAACACAGACATCACTCCCTCACAGCCCTCACATCCGGGACAGATGTGGTGGTTCCCCTACACACTCCTCCCTATACAGTGTATCCCAAGCATTCTCTTCACCATCTGAGGGAAGTACCAACCCTGTTGTGGTGCAGGTATCCCCTGGGCACCATTTTCCTGTCCATAGGCTTCCACATGCCACCCTCCCCCCTGCTGTTGGACCTGGCGGTCTCATCCTTTGCCAACCCCTGCTGAGAGGGCCTGCACAAGGCCATGGTGCCCAGTGGGAGCAGGACTTCTTCCAACAGCAGGCAGATGTGAGGCTGGACATTCGTGCCATAGGGGCCACCCTGACAGACATGTCTGAGGCCCTGCGCCAATTCCCTTAGGTGTTGGACGGACAGACCCATGTTTTGGATAGGATGTATAGATCTTGGCAAGACATGTGCAAGAATATCAGAGACATCGTATCTATCCAAAGGGAAGAGAGTTTAAGACACCAAGCCTTGGCCATGAAGATGATGGAGGGCATGATGAAAGTGATCCAAAGTCTCCCTTCATGGTCAATGCAGGGAGGGGAGCCATCACTTCTGCCTGCAGCACATCACACCCATACACCTGTACCACAAACTGCACAGGACCACAGCAAAGGCACACACCCACCACCGCCCCCTATCCAGGCATTACACCCACCTGCACATCTACCACCACCCCCTGAACAGGCACTCCCCCACCTGCACAACCACTTCCACCACCACCCCCTGAACAGGCACTACCACCACCTGCACAACAAGCCCCTGTCCACGCACAAGCACCAACTGTACAGACACTATCCGCCCCTGCACATGAACTTCACCCTGTACAGGCAGATGCACCACACCAACCTGCACCTCGGCGACAACCCAGACATAATACCTCACAGCGATCCTCACCTCTGATATTGCGAAGTCGCAAGCACAATCCCCATGGATCACATCCCAGGAACCTTTTGACCAGAGTGAAAATGTGTAAATAAAAAGAAATTCTCTTCACAAGTCACAACTCCGTTGCGCATCATATCATGATAGGCTAATGTTCACCAATTGTGGTGGCCTAGAGATGTGCGGATGAATGTGTGTGTGTGACACATGTACAAGTGTACCCCGTCATTGCAGCAATCCCTCATGTGCAGAGCAGATGACTTCCAAAATACATGTCCATATTTTGTACAAGACATTCACAATGAAGTTAAACAAGATAGAGAAAGTATGATTCAAAATAAGATTTTATGTAAAAAAAAGTGTGGTGTTAGAAAAACAACAACAGTCCTTTTGGAAGGGAGAAAGGAAAACAAATGATGTTCTTACTGCAGAAGGAGAAGGGAACTTGGATTGGGGTGGTGCAACATAAATATAACACGTCAAGGAGCGTCCGGGAAACCAATCTATTTACAAGGGGAAAAGTAAATAATTGTCCACAAAGAAAAATCTGTCCAACAGGTCAAGTGTCTTTCTGGTCATCCTCTAGTACCACAATGTCCAGATCCTCTGAGTCCGATGTGGGCTCCTGGCTGGCCAGTGCAGGAACAGGCACCACACGGGGTTGGGACACACGAGGAGTACGAGGGGAAACAGTGTGGGGCAACGGACAGGGGGAGACATTGACAGTGGTGTGGGAAGGAGGTTAGGATACGAAAGAGGACATGGCTGCAGTCAGGGAATTGACACTGGCAGTGAGGGTAGCCAGAGCTTGGGCAATTTCCTCTTGCATCATGCGCACCTCTAGACACATCTGCAGCATGATGTGAGAGGACATGTCTGGCTGACCCTCACATGCCCACATCAAGTCCTCTGGTACAGCCACAGAAGGAACAACACAGGGAGGGGTTTGGGTTGAACTTGAGGGATGTGGTGCCTCAGGTTCGGAGCCAATGTTGGTGTCGACCTGGCAGCTATGATGAGGGGGCTGGTTGCAGGGGATGCAGATGGAGGCCCCAATTTAATGGGGGCCTCTAGAGTTAGGGAGGGGCTGATGGCAGGCCCAGGTTACGTAGTGGCCTGCCCCGGGGACACCTCGGCAAAACTAACAGGTGAATGGTCCGGGGTAGAGTAGCTCTCCACCCCCCCCTGGCCAGAGGTGTCCAGTTCTTCTCCCCCACTTCAATGTCCTCAGCCTCCACTTGGTCCATAGCACCAGAGTTGGCTTCCTGGTCAGTCCGAGTGGGCGCAATACCCCTGCCTCCTGATGTTGAGGGTCCCGCTTCATCCTCTTCTTCCTCACTGGTGGAAAGAGGCCGTAGTCGCCGGTGCACCAAAGATGTCCTGCTCCGAACCTGGTCCTGCATTTGTTCCTTTTGGCCAGCTGAGCCCACTGAAATGTAAGACAAATCATTATGTATTGGTTGTACACGTCGGGACAAGACACATATCAAGATGAGCCAAGGTCAGACTTTGTTCTCCTCTGATCACACTATACAGTTGTCAATGTTTATGAGCTTAAATTACGTTTATTTTCACTGTCATCTCCTGATTTGAGTCTGACATGGACATCTCACAAGATTTTTGGTGGCTTGCACATCTGTACTGGCCAACCCTCAACTTTGGCATTCTTGTGATCTGTGTGTCCTGTCACTGCTACATGGGCAGGTTCCAAACCCAGTCTACAAAAGGAGATCAGAGGGAGTCCAGATGGTATTGAAAAGGGCCTATGATATGGAGTCTCTGCACTTTTACGCCTGGAAAAATGTTATTTGCTGTGTAGCATTGTATGGGACAACACAAATGCCGATTGGGGGTCACACATCCATATAGGGTCTGGGCAATTAGGTTTGGTAAGTTGCGAGTCTAACCTTTTGATATTCCCTCACAAAAGCTGACAATCCAGTGCCACATATTGGCTTCGGAGAATGATCAGGTAGTGCTGTCCACTGGTGAACAGTAGTGTCTCGTTGTTACAGCTACCTGTACATGAAAAATGGCATACAAGCCACTGAGAGTAAGACGTGTGTCTGTGCACACACTTGTCAAAATTGGAAACACTTAAGAGTGAGGCAAGGATCTCAAAGTCTGTCTTCACTCCATGGCACATGATGATCTGTCTCAATCAGAACCCAAACTCACCGAAAGCAATGCACGTCACTGCATCCAATACCCATTGGCCTCTCATACACACACTGGACAGTGTCTGTACCATTCCTCAACCAATGCACACATCAGTTATGATTCCCTTGTTTCACTGTTAGTGGTGCTGGCAGTGCAAATTTCTGTAGGAATGCAACTGTGTGGCTCAATTCCCCAGTTGTCATGATGAAACTACAACTCCAGGAATGCACTCTGCCCTGTACAGTCAATGCGCTACAGTGAGTCTTTTGCTTCATGATGACTGCTGCATAGACACAGAATAGGTGAATGGAGGCATGGGACACATGATGGTACAGATCTGCCTTCACTCACATCATACTTCCAGACACATATTGCATATAATGCACTTACCAGGTCTCTGCTGCTCATGCCGTTCCAGCTGAGCATGGAGGGTCGGATGAGCTGCACGCAGGACCCTCCTGTACAGTGGGGAGAGGCGAGGACGATGCACATGGTGCTGGGAAGACTGGCCCAGTAGCTCCTTGGCCTTGTGCCAGCGTTTCAGGTCCTCCTAGTGCTTGCGGCATGCCCTCGCGTTCCTGGTGTGAATGCCCACTGTACTGCAGCGCTCACCAATGTTGGCCCATAGTCTGGCCCGCGCTACATTACTCAGCTGGCCCTCAGGCCCCCCATATAGCTGAAGATATTTGAGTATCACCCCCTCAGGTAAGATGTCTAATTCCCTTTCACTGAAAGGGGCTGCTTTCTCTTCATAACCCTCAGCGATTTTGGGGGAAATAAGGTTGAAAAGAGCAGCAGGATGGCAGAGGTTCTGATCTGTGAGAGAGGATGACTCAGAATGAACACAAAATGGCTGCCAACAACTTCCTGTGATGTATTTCCTATCTCCCACCTCCTGTATGTCATTTCCTGTATGAAATAATGGGTTCCAGTTCAATTTCGGCGATTCCGGCCCGGAGGTGGAGATTCCGGCCCGGAGGTGGAGATTCCGGCCCGGAGGCGGAAATTCCGCTCCGGGTGCGGAAATTCCGGCCCAAGTGCGGACGTAAAGTTAGTAGTCGTAAGTGATTTCTGTGATTACCATAAATCATAAGTGCCTTCTGTGAATACCAAAAGTAACAAGTTTAGGATTTTGTCTCAAATCAGTTCTGTGAAGCGGCCCCTAGGTGTTTCAGTGTCTGTCTCCTTTTCTACTTAGGTATCTCGGACTTAACTGGGAGTAGGCTGGATGCATAACTGGGCACATAGGTTTCTATGAGTGCATATCGCTCACTGAAACATCAAAATGCATCTTTTCATTTTTAAGCAAGTAGTTCCCTGATTTATGGCCTAGCTGCAGCCTAGCTCACTGGTCCCTTATATCTGCTACAAGAACAGTTTATGCCTTGTATACCACTTTTAAGTGATAAGACACCTCTACAGTAAAACTATCAATCAATCAATCATGTCACTTATAAAGCGCACTACATACCCGCGAGGGTCTCAAGGCGCTGGGGGAAGAGGGGGGTGGTGCTGCTACTGATCGAAGAGCCAGGTCTTGAGGTGTCTTCTGAAGGCCAGTAGGTCTATATGCCCAAGCGAATGTATACCAGGCGTCAGATATAAATCAAGGGCTATTTCTCTGCATAGTAAAGTTGAAAGTGTCAGTTTTTAGTAGACATCTCAATGAGTGATTCAGTTCCTATCTGGGGCTGTGATTCCATGTGTATGTAATTTTTTTACTAAATCACTGCCTCTGTGTATCTGATATGTTATTGTCTGAATGTGCCTGTAAGGGCCTTTATAGATTGCTTCGTGGGTGTACTAGTGAATATTGAGTTTTTTAAGTGTGTAAGAAACTGCCTTCATTACCCCAAAATACGCATCTGTAGTGCCTGTCCGTATCAGTGAATCTTTGCATTCTCTAACTACCTCACTAGGTGTTTCAGAGTCTGTATGCTTTTCTACTTAACTATCTTGGATTTAAGTCTGGGTGTAGGCTGGATGCATAATTGTGCACATATGTTTCTATGAGTGCATATAGCTCACTTAAACATCAAACTGCATATTTTCATTTTTAAGCAAGTAGATTCCTGCACTATGGCCTAGTTATAGCCTACCTCACTCTTCAGTTAAATATGGTTTAAGAGAAATTTACACCTTGTGTATCAGTTTTAAGTGATAAGGCAGCCCTACCAATAAACCCCCTTGCATAGATCAATTCAGAATCATAAATCATATACAGCTATAATGCATACATTCCGCTTTCAAAACTGAGTGTTTTATTCATCTTTTATAATTGAACAAATAAGACTGCAACTCCTACAATTTAAAAAAAACATTAGTTATAAGCAGCACATCATATATACACATATAAAACTTTGATATACTACAAAATAACATATAGGGTTAACCATTAGTTTGAATTTTTTTCTCCTACCACTTCCAGAATGCAGTAAAGTAATACAAGTGCAAGATTGACCTCAATGGAAACACATTCTAACCTAACTTGACAAACATCTCATCTGCACCTGAAACAAACTATGTCCTACTTACCTATTAATAGATATATAAAAACTTATAATTTTATATATATATCATCTTTTTAATAATTATGCATTTTTCAAATCTTTTTATTACAATATGACATCATTATATACCTTATAAATCATTTTTTGACTTACAATTTTTTTAATTAACATACCAGAGATTGAGTTTGTTGGTAAAATCACTTTTTTTCTCTTATTAGATAGAGGCAATATTCTCAAGGTTTTTAAAAACTTAGCACAAGAATGGCACACCACTCATACACAGAAACCATAAATGGCAACCTTCTGAACTATGCATTGCCTGATAGTGCAAAAGTCAACAAATAAAACATTGCTTTAATATTTCTGTCTTGTAACTGCATTTCTTAATGGTTATTGTCTATTAACCCTTTCACTCCTGTTTGGAGGTAGTCCAAAATGCATGCCTTTGTCTCAACACTTGTGGCGTAATCACGACGATCGCGATGAATTTGTGGAAAAAAAACGGAACTCCAAAAACCTACTTCCCTTAATACTTTTATATTTCTATCAATATACTACACTTTCTTGGAACATCCTCACTAGGGAATCTTATCTACCTTATAAAGCAATGAACCTAAACCTCTCCAATTTAAAAAAATTAATACCTGTTTCTTTAACACCCTTCCCCCAATACTCCCTCTGCAGATTCTCCATAGAAACCCACTACAATCAGTAGGTCACAAGGTCACAATATATTCCAGAAGGTCTATGCTAGTTACAAAATGAACTACAGCACGTGTGGTTTACTGCACATACTTTAAAGTATATCCAACTCTGCATTACATTTTATTCTATTTACCAGAGCCAATAAAACATCTATTTACTAATCATTTCCAAATGCAACCTACTTGTATTCACTTACATATTCCCTTCATCCAATCAAAATTCAAGGGGCATATTAGCAAGACCCACGTTAAAATTATCGCGTTTAGCGGCAGGAAACTGCCGCTAAAACGGCGATAATGAGCTTGCTAATATGCGTTATGGAATTCAATAGAAGCCCAGGTTAGATGTCCTGCACATCTAACCTGGGCTTCTAGTGGATTCCATAACGCATATTAGCAAGCCCATTATCGCCGTTTAGCGGCAGTTTCCTGCCGCTAAAACGGCGATAATTTTAACGTGGGTCTTGCTAATATGCCCCCAAGTTTTTTCAAACCATCAGCACAAATGCATTTTCACTGTCTTTCATAGTACCAACTGTCATATTAAGCTTCAGACCTGTCCTATGTGCTACTCCTCCTTCCTACAAAATGCTTAGAGTGTGGATTGTGTGCCACAGCTATGTCTATTAGGCTAAAGAAGCTGTAAAAAACGAAGTTATTGACAGGGACTTGGATTTGCCAAATGTGGAGATTAGTTGGTTTGGCCAGAGAGGGTTAATGTTTCATCAGCTACTGCCTTTAGTTGAAAACATTGTGGATTTCCAAGATCCTCAATTCATAATTGTGCACTGTGGTGGCAATGACCTAGGCACATTGACTGGGGTAGGGCAGGAAATCCTAATGAAGAATACCTTTCCAGAACTGATGTCGCTTTTACCTCACACTGTCTTGGTGTACTCTAATATATGCCAAAGAGAGAAATGGAAGTGGTCAAATCAATTCTGTCCACAGATTGATAAAGCCAGGAAACATCTTAATAAAACTGTTTCTGCTTTCCTCAGAGGCTATAATATGGGCTCTATCTATAACAACAATCTGCATTTGGATATGCATGGAATATATAGAAGTGATGGAGTTCACTTTACAGATGAAGGGAACAGGGTGTTTCCAAGCAGCCTGAAACTCTGCATACAGTCTTGTCTGTAGCTGTCTTGTATACACCCTCAACACAAAGGCTCTTGTCAGAACCACACAAGAGGCCAAATTGTTGCTCATTTCTCATATTCTTGTCAAAGAATGTTGTATTTGAATTTTTTAAATCTGCGACGATGTCGCGATGATAGCAATCACGTCGCAAAATCACAATTCAAAAGTAGACATTCAACGACCACCACCACATAAAAAAATTTGAACTTACAAAAATAATTCTAACTATTGCAATACACACATTGCTAACTTAAAGAGCATGTTTGTACACATATATTTGTAGTAACTTTTTAAAAAACTGTTTGAACCCTACTTCCTGTTTTCACGATCACGCCGAAAGTCGCGATGGCTCCAGTAACCGCGACGATCGTGCCTTTTTTAGGAGGTGCAAAACACATATACGCACACATTTTACAGTATTTTAGACACTAGGGGTTTATTACTGCACTGTTTAAAGTCATATTTTTGTAGGGAGTTTGTATAAAAAGAACCATTCAAACTGATTTTCCATTCTTGCGGGGACGCCGGGCATCGCAATGATATCGGTAGCCGTGGTCACCACGAATACGTCGTGAAATGACAAAACAAATGCAGGCATTCAATAGCCACCACATTCAAAACTTATTACTGCGAAATGGATTATAACCAACACACTAAGAGAACATTTTTACAGTCCTTTCTTGTTGGCCACTACTTTTAATTCACCAATTAGGAGAAAGTATTCACTAATGAAAACTGAACGCTGTGCGCAAAGTAAATACACTTTTAAGCACTGAGGAAAACTACTGGCTGAAAGGCTATGCATTTAATAAAGTGTATTACAAGCTACCCCGTGAGTTCCCTGCATCTGTTGGAGCTGTTATGTAAAATGTGAGTCCCATCCTCACGATCACAGAGGCTCCCACCTTAGGAGTTCGGCAAGCTGCAGATGGGCCGGGAGCTGTAATTTATTAATATGCTGCCAGAACCATCTCTGATATAATTTCCGTCGATCAAAGGATTGTGAGTTATTTAAATTCATGGCATGCAGTAATTGTACTGCTGCCTGTGGAGTAATCTTGGTGCAAAATCCAGAGGCCTGGCGAGGGGTGTGCAACGCACAACAACAGTGTGGCTGCCCATGTGGGGCGGAGATACAAGATGGGACTGACATACAGTGTGCAAGTGTAGAGTAGCGAGTGCACACCTTCTCTTCATGGATAATTACATTTTTGCTTGAATTGCCAAATACATGTGTGCATCACAGCGCTGTGAACGTCCCACACAGCATATCAATGATACTTCAAGACGGGCGACAATGGCGCCCCCTGCTGTTGCACTGCTATAATGAGGATACTCACCTCTTGAAATAAACCAAATTCACCACTTTTTAACCAAGTAATCCAGAGTAATCAATAGTAGTCCACTAAATTTATCAGTATTTAATCCATCCTTCTTTGAATCACTCCGGAGACAGCGATGGTGACTTAGAATGTTTTATTTCGCATTTTCAAATGCCTTATGCTGCCATACAAGCTTAAACAAAGACACGTGCTTTCAACATTCCTTCGAGCCGGCATTGTTAAAACATCCCAATGCATTTCGAACTGTTAAAGTTCTTCGTCAGGGGTACTAAAAATAAATCAGAAAGAACTGCATGAAAAAACAATACAATGCATTTTGTACCTGTGCTTGGTCATAACAACTAAAATGATGACTAAATTTCATCCCTAAACCCCCTCAACTTAAGTCCCCTTTATTTTCCACAACGAAATCAAGAGTACACTAAAAGCCAATTAATCCCAAAAACCCTCTCTCAGCCTCATTCCCTCGTGCAAACTGATGCTAACGCCCTCAAATTAAAATGACAGTGAAAAACGTGCTCCCACCCATTAACACAAGGTCCATAAAAGCAAACTCAGTTCTTTTTACCTCATCGCGCCATAACCGGCAATTGTTTGTATGCTTATCTTCCTCCGTATTCAGGGCATCATCGACTTCCCTCCCATTCTGACCTGTCTTAAAACCTACTCTCACATGTTTTCCCTGTAAATCTCTAATTAAGGCAAACCCCGTGTCCAACCGTGTGCTGGGCTTCTTAATGAAGTAAGCTAGTGCCTAACATACCCATAATGCACTGGCCCTGTAATCAGGAACCGTGAACCAAACTAAAATAAAGCAAATATAACTAATAATTTGTGAGCAACAAGAAAAAAGTGAAACAAGTCAATATAAAACATAAATTAAAACATAAACAGTCATAAAATCGCTCATAACAACTGAATCAGTCCCTTTCAATTCACCAAAAATCCGTTGTGTGTAACAAATCAACTTCATGTTAAATTAAAATTAGATGCAGTCCAGACTAGATGACACTGTCTCCGGAGTGATTCAAAGAAGGATGGATTAAATACTGATAAATGTAGTGGACTACTATTGATTACTCTGGATTACTTGGTTAAAAAGTGGTGAATTTGGTTTATTTCAAGAGGTGAGTATCCTCATTATAGCAGTGCAACAGCAGGGGGCGCCATTGTCGCCCGTCTTGAAGTATCACTGACATACAGTGTGACATGCTTTGAAAGTAAGGACAAGTATTTGTGCCTTTTAATTTTTCAATATAAGCACTCATTGTGGCATTAAAGTCGATATGGCATTTTAAATTTTGACAGATTACCTTACTAGCATGGCAGCCGGAATAGAGAGAACATTTTTACAGTCCTTTCTTGTTTGCCACTACTCTTAATTCACCAATGAGGAAAAAGTATTCATTTTTTAAAACCGAACGCTGTGCGCAAGGTAAATACACTTTTAAGCACTGAGGAAAGCTACTGGTTGAAACGCGTCTGCATTTAATAAAGTGTATTACAAGCTACCCCATGAGTGCCCTACATCTGTTGGAGCTGTTATGTAAAGCGTGAGTCCCATCCTCAAGATCACAGAGGCACCCGCCTTAGGAGTTCGGCAAGCTGCAGATGGGACCGGAGCTGTAATTTATTAATATGCTGCCAGAACCGTCTCTGCAAGACATTTCCGTTGATCAAAGGATTGTGAGTTATTTAAATTCATGGCATGCAGCAATTGTACTGCTGCCTGCGGAGTAATTTTGGTGCAAAATCCAGAGGCCTGGCGTGGGTTGTGCAACGCACAGGGACAGTGTGACTGCCCATGTGGAGAGGAGATACAAGATGGGACTGACATACAGTGTGACATGCTTTAAAAGTAAGGACAAGGATTTGTGCCTTTTTAATTTTCAACTAAAGAACTCATTGTGGCATTAAATTCGATATGGCATTATAAATATTGACAGATTACCTTACTAGCATGGCAGCCGGAATAGAGAGAACATTTTTACAGTCCTTTCTTGTTTGCCCCTACTCTTAATTCACCAATGAGGAGAAAGTATTCACTATTTAAAACCGAATATTGTGCGCAAAGCAAATACGCTTTAAAGCACTGAGGAAAGCTACTGGCTGAAATGCATCTGCATTTAATAAAGTGTATTACACTCTACCCTGTGAGTGCCCTGCATCTGTTGGAGCTGTTATGTAAAACGTGTGGCCCATCCTCACGATCACAGAGGCACTTGCCTTAGGAGTTCGGCAAGCTGCAGATGGGAACGGAGCTGTAATATCATATATTCACTGAAAAAACCATAGGTTTCAGATAAGTTATAGTTAGAAATTAGCATTTAAAAAACCTTTGAAATTCACTGAAAAAACCATAGGTTTTAGGGACAGTTATAGTTAGTTGGACATTGCACTCGTACAAAACCCGTGAAATTCCCCCGTTATAGTTAGTTCAGCTAACTATAACTCGCGCCCCGCAATGCACTGCTGATGACGTCACATATTACATCACTCATGACATGGTCAGTGACATCACTGATGACATCACTGATGACATCTCAAATGACATCACTGATGACATCATCCAGTGACTGTGTGTTTCTGTAAAGTTTAAATATTTTTAATATATATAGGGAAGGCGTATTGAAGAATGAGTGGGTGTATAAGTGTGTGTATGGATGATTTAGTAGGTGCGTGACTAATTCTATAAGTGAGTGATTAAACGTATCTTACTGAATGCATGGGTTAGTGACTATACTGGGTTAATGTCTGTATCTGTCTGTTGCTGTGTAAGTGGCTGCATGGGTTTGTGAATAGCTACATGAGTGTCTATAAGAGTTATTGATTTGTTGTCTGAGTATCTGTATGGGTGCCTGAGTGTTTGTGTGGATGGGGTGTGTGCGACTGTGCATAGATGTGTGAGTGGGTGATTCACTGGGTGGATGGTTTCAAGAGTGCATCTGTGATAGACTGTATGGGTGGGTAAGTGTGTGTAAGAGTGTGTTAGTGAGTGAATGTATGTCCCAGTGGTACATGTGTGAGTAACTACATATGTGAAAGGCAGTATATATGTGTATTGGAGTATATAAATAGCTATAAGCGAGAGTGAGTGATTGTGATAGTGGCTGTATGGATGAGTGTGTGCTTGTATCAGTGATTGTATAAGAGCGTAACAATGTGCTAGTATTTGTATGATTAAGTGAGCTGGTGTGTGTATAACTGTATAGGTGAGTAAATGGCAGTGTGTTTAATTATTTGCATGACTGACTAGGTGTGTGAGTACCTCTATGGATGAGTGGCGGTGTTTGAGTGTCTATATAGGAGTAAGAGTGCATATGATTGTCCTGTACTGAGTGACCATAAGTATGAGTGACTGTACGGGTGAGTGAGTGGATGTGTGTGTGTAGACCTAAGAATCAGTGAGTGGGTATGTAGTTATTGGTGTTGGAGTGTCTATGGTTTTGCGAATGGCAATCTGTAATTTAGATTGGGTGTATCAAAGGTTATATTAGGGTGTGAGGAGGTGCATCAGATTATCACGTGAATGATGTAATCAGTGATGTCATTTGAGATGTCATCAGTGATGTCATCAGTGATGTCACTGACCATGTCATGAGTGATGTAATATGTGACGTCATCAGCAGTGCATTGCAGGGCGCGAGTTATAGTTAGCTGAACTAACTATAACGGGGAATTTCACGGGTTTTGTACGAGTGCAATGTCCAACTAACTATAACTGTCCCTAAAACCTATGGTTTTTTCAGTGAATTTCAAAGGTTTTTTAAATGCTAATTTCTAACTATAACTTATCTGAAACCTATGGTTTTTTCAGTGAATTTCAAAGGTTTTTTAAATGCTAATTCCTAACTATAACATGTCTGAAACCTACGGTTTTTCAGTGAATTTCAAAGGTTTTGTAAATGACAATTTTTAAATGTATTAATTGTTATATTAATTTTTTTCATACTGATTTATTACATTTTTAGATTTTTTTTTTACATATTTTATTTTTTAAATTACATTGTAATTACATTATACATTACATTACAAAAAATACTTTCTCAGAATGAATTACTTTAGTTTAAATACTTTGCACATAGGCAATAGACTTTTAAGTACAGTAGTTACAGTTGTTGCAATGGGCACCACATTTTCAAACACAATGCAACATTCAGCTCAATGTGAATTTCTAGTTAAATGCAATTAGTTACTTTATGGATTACTTTTCTAACCACAGGACTGGATCCTAGATTCAGTCCTGGTACATCTCCTGTAAACAGTTGAGTAAAAGCGTTTTGGTTACAGTCGTGATTTTTAAGGAATATTATTGTATTTTAAAAGTTGACACTTAGAAACTTTTTCTCATAGAATCACCAATGTTATCCTATGGAAGGAAATTCACTTAGCAGGTAAAAACTGTTATCGTTACTTTTTCTTACTCAGTGTTGGATCCTGGATCCAGCACTGGTGCATCTCCTGTAAACAGTTGAAAGAATGCGTTTAAGTCATACAGGCGATTTTTAAGGAATATTTGTAGTTTGTGAAAATCGACACTGAAACTTTTCTGCTGAAAACCAGACAATGGATTCCTATGGAAGAAAATATAAGTTACTGGTAAGTACGGTTAAAATTACTTTTCAGGACCAGTACTGGGCTGAAAGATGCAGCACTGAGGTCTCTCCTGATAACAGGTGAGTAAATCGAAATTCGTATTTCGGCTGATTTTAGAGGAATATTTGTATGTTTCAAAAATCAACACTTAGAAACTTTTTCAGCAAAAAGCAGGCAATGATATCCTATGGAAGGAAATTCAAGTTACTGGTAAGTACGGTTAAAATTACTTTTGAGGATCAGTACTGGGCTGAAAGATGCAGCACTGAGGTCTCTCCTGATAACAGGTGAGTAAATCGGAATTCGTATTTCGGCTGATTTTAGAGGAATATTTTAAAGTTCCAAAACTCCACACTTAGAAGAATTTCCAAGTGAAACCAGTCAATGTTAGCCTATGGAAGGAAATTCAAGTTACTGGTAAGTACGGTTAAAATTACTTTTCAGGATTAGTACTGGGCTGAAAGATGCAGCACTGAGGTCTCTCCTGATAACAGGTGAGTAAATCAGAATTCGTATTTCGGCTGATTTTAGAGGAATATTTGCACTATGGTGAAGGGAGGGGCGGGGCCTGAGGTGACATCTGTGCAAACGCGCCCGTGGCGCGTTTTAAGTTGGGGGATTAAGTCCCCTTGAATCATGAGGGTCCCTACGGGCCAACTAGCCCACCAGGAACCTCCAGTATGCGCCAGGGGCTGCGTTGCAGAGACATGTACAGAGGCCACACCCCTTTTTACACCTCTCTGCAACGCAGCTCTGTGGCGCTTTCTGGACGTACCTGTTGGGCTAGTTGGCCCCAGGGACCCTCAGGATTGAAGGGGATTTAATTCTCCATCTTAAAACGCGCCACGGGGCCTGTTTGCACACATGTCACCTGAAGCCCCGCCCTCCCTTCACCACTGTGCAAACGCGCCCGTGGCGCGTTTTAAATCGGGGGATTAACTCCCCTTGAATCCTGAGGGTCCCTGGGGTGCAACTAGCCCACCAGATACCTCCAAAAGCGCCACAGAGCTGCGTTGCAGAGAGGTGTAAAAAGGGCGTGGCCTCTGTACACCTCTCTGCAAGGCAGCCCCTGGCGCATACTGGAAGGTTCCTGGTGGGCTAGTTGGCCCCAGGGACCCCAGTATTCAAGGGGAATTCGTTCCCCTCTGCAAACGCGCCAGGGGCGCGTTTGCAGAGTGGTGAAGGAAGGGCGGGGCCTGCGGGCCCGATCGTTTTTTGTTTGTTTGTTTTTTCCCCTGAAGGGGAGCTGTGTGGCCCCCTTCCTTTTTCCTATTTTTAGGCCCTGGGGACCCCATCCCCCAGGGCCTTACCCCTTTTCTTTAATTAAAATAAAAAAAAAAACGGGAAGGGGGCCGCGTGGCCCCCTTCCTTGGGCCTGTATTGGCCCCGGGGACCCCATCCCCCGGGGCATGGCCTCTTTTTTTTATTTGGAGGGGCTGCGTGGCCCCCTCCTCAGGCCATTTAAGGCCCCGGGGACCCCATCCCCGGGGCCGGCCTTGCACTTTTTTTTTTTTTAACTTTTTTTACCTTTGGGGAGGGGGCTGCGTGGCCCCCTCCGTGGCCACTTATGGCCCCGGGGACCCCATCCCCGGGGCCTGGCCTCTCGTTGGGGACTGTGTGGGGGTCCCCAATCCCCCACAGTCCCAGCCGGCTCCCCGCCTCCTGCGCGAGCCGGCATTGCTTTCCATATGGGGAGCAGCTAACATGCTGCTCCCCATGTGGAAAAGCAATCAGCTTGGATATTGGAAGAGAGAGCAGGTTTCCTGCTCTCTCTTCCAATATCCAAAGCAGTTTGCAATGACAGGACGGGAGCCGCGAGGCTCCCGTCCTGTCATTGCAAACAGCAGTGTCCCGGGGTAGGCACCCCGGGACACTGCAGGAGCCGGCCCTGGGGGTGGCGGTCCCCAGGGCCACCACAGGCTCCAGGAGGGGGCCGCGCGGCCCCCTCCTTACATTTTGAAAGCCCCGGGAGGTGGTGGTCCCCGGGGCTTGGGGTCCAAACGGACCCCCATTGTAATTTCTTAGTGCCCCGGGAGGTGGTGGTCCCCGGGGCATGTGGGGGCTGGAGCCCCCCACACAGGTTTTTCAAAAATAAAAAAGAAGCCCCGGGAGGTGGCGGTCCCGGGGGCTGCGGGAGGGCTCAGAGCCCTCCCGCACCATTCTACATAAAGCCCCGGGGGGTGGTGGTCCCTGGGGCTTGGGGGGCCCTTAGAGGCCCCCCACACATAAAATTAACCCCCCCCAGCATGCCCCCGGGACTTGGCCCACCCGGGGGCCAATTAACATCGAAGCTCGGGAGACCGCGCTTCGATTTTCTTTCGGCAGGATTCGCGCACCCTGAGCGCATCCTGCCGATTTTTTTAAAAACAAATTTTTTTTTTGCCCAGGGGGTCCTTGTGGGACCCCTGAGCAGACCTAGGGGTCAGGGGTTTCTACCCTGCCCCCTTTGTGCGCTTTGCGCACTTGTTTCTGTCCCTCGGTTCTACCGAGGGACAAAATGGCTGCCAACACTTCCTGATTTGGAGTGTTGACAGCCAATTAGCATGCAGCTCGTGATCGGGAGGGTGCGCGAATCCGACGCGGCCATAGATATATATATACTTTTACTTTTGATTTTCTCAGCAACTACTGAACGGATTTACACCATTTAACAAAGAGGGTTCTTTCTGAACCAAGAACTACCTCTTTGCCAAATTTGGTGTAATTCCGTTCAGCAGTTCAGGCTGTAGCCGTGTCTAAAGTTTCCTATGGAAAATTGCATGGGGAAAACACGTTTTGGGACCCCCTTTTTTCTCGGCCCCCGCTTGACGAATCCCCCGAGACTTTCAGGGTAGGAGCGGACCGGAGCGCCCCACAAAGTTTGAAAATTTTGCGAAGATACGTCAACCGGCAAGAGAGTTATTTCAAATAGAATGTCGCGGATTTCCTATGGATAATAGGTTGTAACTATAACTATCTACTGGCGACCGCCAGTAGATAATATATATATATATATATATATATATATATATATATATATATATATATATATATATATATATATATATATATATATATATATATCCCAAGAAAATGCTCCTTCCGACTGCGATGGACCCGTGAGAAGTGGCGTGCTCCCGGCGGAGCAAGCCGGTAATGTCACTATCGTCAAAACCACAAATATGCACGCTCTCAGTAAACGAGGAACTCCGTGATAGTATATCCACAAGTTGTTTATTCACAACGCGTTTCAGGGCAACAACCCCTTGATCACGTGAAACGTGCACAAGCAGTGGGTGACTAATAAAGCATTCAATGAAGTCATAAACACAAACATAGGACTACTGAGGTAGTTTTAATCCCCCTGCCCTATTATGTACTAGGGCCTTACAGAGGAGGTCAGGCCAATCACAGGGGTACCCCAACGCATAGTGTTCCCTAGTGTATGTAGGTGTTTTCACTGTATTCTAAGTGTCTTTTAGCATAGCACTGGCTCTAGGCCTGGTTAGTCAGTGTCAGTTACCACCAGTACCCGTCAGCAAAAAGTTGGGGGAACAGGATGACTTTGCAACAAGGCCTCTTTCTGCTCCTCCGTTGGTTCTTTGTGCACATTTCTTGCTTCTTTCTGCACCTTTCTTCGTCTTTCTGGACTTCTGTTGCCTCTTTCTGCATTTCTCTTGCTTGTTTCGGTGCCTTTATTCCTCTTTCTGCACATGTCCTACCTCTGTAGGCATAGTTAGAAATTAGCATTTAAAAAACCTTTGAAATTCACTGAAAAAACCACAGGTTTCAGAGATGTTATAGTTAGTTGGGCATTTCACTCGTACAAAACCAGTGAAATTCGGCCGTTATAGTTAGTTCAGCTAACTATAACTCGCGCCCCCGCAATGCACTGCTGATGACGTCACATATTACATCACTCATGACATGGTCAGTGACATCACTGATGACATCACTGATGACATCTCAAATGACATCACTGATGACATCATCCACGTGATAATTTGATGCATCTTCTCACACCCTAATATAACCTTTGATACACCCACTCTAAATTACAGACTGCCATTCTCAAAACCATAGACACTCCAACACCAATAACTGCATACCCACTCACTGATTCTTAGGTCTACACACCCATCCACTCACTCACCCATACAGTCACTCATACTTTCGGTCACTCATCAGTACAGGACTATCATATGCACTCATACACCTATATAGACACTCACACACTGCCACTCATCCATAGAGTTACTCACACACCTAGTCTGTCATGCAAAGAATTAATCACACTCCCATTTACTCACCTATACAGTTAAACACACACCACCTCACTTACTCATACAGATACTAACACATACTTACACTCTTATACAATCACTGATAGAAGCACACACTCATCCATACAGCCACTCTCACAATCACTCACTCTCACATATAGTCATTTATATACTCCAACACTCACATATACTACCTTTCACATATGTAGTGACTCACACATGTACCACTGAGACATCCATTCACTCACCAACACACCCAAACACACACTCACCCACCCATACAGTCCATCACAGATGCACTCTTGAACCCATACACCCAGTGAATCACCCACTCACATATCTATGCACAGAGTCACACACACACACACCCCACCCACCCACACAGACACTGAGGCACCCATACAGATACTCAGACAACCAATCAATAACCCATATAGACACTCATTTAGCTACTCACCAACCCATGTGACCGCTTACACACCAACTGACAGACTGATACAGACATTTACACAGTTTAGTCACTAACCCATGCATTCACTAAGACACGTTTAATCACTCACTTATACAATCAGTCACGCACCAACTAAATCATCCATACAGACACTCATACACCCACTCATTCTTCAATACACCTTGGCCTATATATATATAAAACATATTTAAACTTTACAGAAACACGCAGTCACTGGATGATGTCATCAGTGATGTCATCAGTGATGTCATTTGAGATGTCATCAGTGATGTCATCAGTGATGCTACTGACCATGTCATGAGTGATGTAATATGTGACATCATCAGCAGTGCATTGCGGGGGCGCAAGTTATAGTTAGCTGAACTAACTATAACGGCCGAATTTCACTGGTTTTGTACGAGTGAAATGTCCAACTAACTATAATGTCCCTGAAACCTGTGGTTTTTTCAGTGAATATATATATATATATATATATATATATATATATATATATATAGATATTAATATATATATACACACACACACATATATATGCAATTTGTTTCCACTGAAAAAAAATAAAGTTAAAGTAACATCATAGGTGAAATGTTCAGAAACAACGTAATGTTTTGAATTAAAAAAAAAACACAAAAATTCATAGTTACAGTTATCTCAAGTAACTATACCTTGTGTTCTAAGGTGATTTTAACCCACCATGCACTGCTAATTACCCCACATATTACATCACTCATGGCACTTGTATGACATCATTGATAATATCACTGCAATAATTGCAATGACATTTTCAATGAAAAAACTGCATGGCGGGGAATGAGTTGTAGTTACTGTAGGGCGCAAGTTATAGTTGCTTGAGATAACTTTAACTATAACTGGTGAATTTCTGTGGTGTTTAGGGTTTAAAAATGTTACATTGTTACTGAACATTTCATTAACTATAAGGTTGTTTTAACCTTTGTGTGCTCCAGTGAATTTCTACGTTTTTTTTTACGTAAATTAATTTTTTATTACCATACGTAAAGGTAACCCCCCCAACACGCACGCCAAAGGCCTTGTGGCCAACTCACCTGAAGGCAGCCAACTCCCTGCAAGCTGCCAAACTCACACCACGCACAGCCTTCAGTGATATAGGTTTGGCCTTAGGGCCCGGGAACCTCCTCCCCTGGCCATAACAAATATTAAAGGGCGTGCGGCTTGTGGCCCCCTCCCTGAGACTTATCAGGCCCTGAAAGGCATCGCCTGGAGCCGCAGCCAATAAAAAAAAGGGGAGGGTCATGCAGCCTCCCTACACAAGCCTCATTAGGCCAGGGTCCCCAGGGACCCCATTCCCTCAGGCCAAATGTAATTAAGAAAGGGAGGGGGCACAGCCCCCCCCGGCCTCATTAGACCCCGGGGACCACCTCCCCCGGGTCCACATGTTCTTATAAAGGGGGGAGTGTCTGTGCAGCCCCCCTCCCCAAGCCTATTGTAACCCTCTGTGACCCCACAACAGTCCCCAGGTGCCCACCTGGAGCACCCACTGCTTACCACATTCGGGGTCATGGACGGAGCCACATGGCCCACGCAGCCCCAACTGACACCCTCATACTGCGGGTGACGGAATTGCTCCTGCTGGGAGGGAGCAGCTGTCTTCTGTTTTCTCTCTCTGGGGGAGCAATATCGGTTCTGTTACCCAGCCCCTAAGAGTGCTGGCAATGAAATTGAATAAAGTTTGCTCCCAGTCACCGGGAGCATTTTTAAAGACAGGGAAAATACTGTGACCCAGGGGTGGGCTACCTGGGACACAGTCATTGAGCCTGTCCAGGGGGAATATGGTACCCAGGGCCTTTAAAGGCTGGGGGAGAGGGGCCACATGTCCTCTCCCTTTATATTAGTAACTTCGGCTCCCGAGGATGGGGTCCCCGGGGCCTAATTAGGCTCAGGGAGGGGGCTACATGCTCCCTTCCTTTATAATATTTATTTTGGCCCGGGGGCTAGGGTCAACAGTGCCTGATTAAGCACCATCTTCCATCCTTTTTTTATGTCGGCCCTCAATTATGGGGTCCCCGGGCCCTCTCAGAGGGGTGGGGATATGGGCCATGCACCAAACTCCCCAAAATAATAAAGTTTATGACACCCCTGGGACTTGGCCCATCAGGAGGGGAACTTTTTAAAAAAGATGTCCAGGAGTCCATGCTTTTTTTTTTTTTAATTTTGTCACAGATTTGCAGATCCTCTGCGAATTTGCTGCAATATTTAAAAAAATACATTTTTGGCTTCAGGTTGGGTCCCTCTCTGCCCAATATGTCTTTTTTATAAAATTTCTTAGGACTTTGGACTTGAGTCCTGAGTTCTAAGATGCCTGCCACTCCTTTTTGGTTGATGGGGTGGCAGCCAGTCAGATCTCAACTTGAGATCTGTCGGATCGGGGGTGGTTCCATCCACAGATATACATATATTTTAGCATTAATTGCTCAAAAACTACTGAACTGATTTACACCAAATCACAAAAAGCACTCTTTGCACTAAGATCTAGCATTCTGTGAAATGTTTGGTAAATCTGTTCAGTGGTTTGGACTGTAGCTGTGATTAAAGTACCTATGGAAAAATGAATAGGGAAAACTGGTTTTGGGATCCCCTTTTCTGGGGCCCCACTTGATGAATCACCCAATAACTTCCCATGCACAAACTAGTCAAAAAGTAGCACTTTTAAAAAAAACTTTTGTGTAGATTCGTCAAATTGCCTCAAAGTTATTAGCAACATAAAAAAAGGCATTTCCTATGAAAACATGATCCTGGTCTATAATCATTATTAATAACTTTGCACCTGTTTACAAATCTGTAAGAAACTTTGCAGACCTATTCTTCCTACTGCATTGGCGAGTGATGCAACGTTTTGCTCTGAGTAGTCAAGAGAGTGCAAAGATAAAAGAGATTCCCAAAATGCGTATTTCCAGCAATAAATTTTCCTTAGACTTGCGTGTCTCTGTAACGTGAAAACGGCTGAATTGATGTACATGAAATTTGGCAGGATTAGACATTATGGTGGGCAGATGATCCTCTTGGGTACTACAGGTAAATAGTATAAGTATTTTGTAAGTTATGAGCCATTTACTTAGGGATATCTGTGGCTGCAGTATTTTAGCGAATTTCACTGAAGTACTGCAGGACATTGGTATGACATGTCATTATGTGCTTGGCTAATGACTGCCTCCTCAAAATTAAAGGCAACCATGTTGTTTTTAGGTATACTTTGCCTGTGTTACGTATTTCACACTTAGATGTAGGTTAATATTAGGTTTAATGCTTTTCTGCTAATAGGTAGGGAAAAATATTTATACGTTTCTATATATTTAAGAAAAAAGTATGTCGTACTGTGGTACTGCCTTGGGAGTACCGCTGTACCAAAAGTAAACATGCAAAAAAAAATCAATGCACTGTAGTACCCTATATTTTAGAAACATAGGGTACTACAGTGTATTTTCTATTTTTCCATATTTAAATCTTAAGGAAAAAGTCTAAATAGTAGCAGGGTATTACCTACAAATTACCGGATTACTTAAAAATCTTTTTAAAAAGTGCAGTTTTCTCTAAACTGTTGTAAAAGTATACAGAATACATTTCTCTACTTATTAACACTTCAATAAAGTTGTAATTGGTAGAGAACAACAATAAAACCTACTACCTATCCAGATCTAAGACCCTAATCCAGAATGCAGCGAAAAGCAAAAAGTAGACAAAATGTACTGAAAACTACATGGCTCTCTTTTATCTTTGGTTAAAACAGCCATTATCCAATCACATACTGCCTTATCATGTGCATGTACCGCGGTATACCGCAGCACAAAACTATAACTAAGTATTTTAAAAATTATAACTTTAAACTTCTTACACTATTTACACATAGTACCAAAAATTACCATTCACACCAAATAATATACTTTCCCGCCACATTACATCTACATCCCTAAACACATTTTCCCGCTACATCTCTTTTAATTACCACACTCCACTGTACAACACTACACTATGCCACTCTACTCTATGCCACTCCACTCTACTTTATCACACTCTATGCCACTCCACTCTATGCTACTCCACTCTATGTGAATACACTGTGTGCCTCTCCCTGCCCCACTTCACTCTACTCTACTCCACTCTACACCACTGCACTGTACTCTATTACGTACAATGCCTTTTCATTTTGTGACACTCCAGTGTACGCTGATACACTGTATGCCCTTCCACTCTGTGCTGCTCCACTGTACGCTATTCCCCTGCACTCAACTCCACTCTACAACACTACACTGTATGCCACTCTACTTTACGCCACTTCAGTGTACACCACTGCACTGTACACTAATCCTCTGTACGCCACTGCAGTTTACGCCACTCCACTCTACAAGAATCCGCGGAACTCTATTACACTGTATATCAATCCATTCTATGGCATTACACTCTACGCCACTGTACTCTACTCCAATCCAATCTACCATTGTACACTATTCCTTTGTATGACACTCCACTCTACACTACTCTACTCTGTGCTATTCCATTAAACCCCACTCCACTCTCTGTCACTACACTGTACACGAGTAACACTCATTGTTATTCCACTCTGCACCACTCTAATATACGCTATTCCACATTATGCCACTCCACTTTAAGCCACTCCACTCCATGCCACCACATACTACAACACTCCACTCTACGTCACTCCACAGCATAATATTAGAGTGTACGCCACTACACTCTACCTTACACTCTACCCCACTACCCTCTACCCCCTCCACTTTACAACATTCCACACTACACCACTACACTGTACATCACTTCACTCTAAATTGCTCCAGTCTATGCTCTTCCATTGTATATCACTATTTTGTATCTTCCTCCACTCTACACCACTTTACTGTATGCTACTTTATCGTATGCCACTCCACTCTATGCTATTACACTCTACACCTCTCCACTCTACACCACTCCACTCTACCCCACTCCAGTGTACACTATTCCACTGTATGTCACTCCAGTATGATTGTATGATGGAACAACTACCACATGAACAACTACAGTCTAAACCACTACTCCTCAACCACTACTTAGTCTAAACCACTAAAGTTTTAACAACTACTATTTTTACAACTACTATGCCTTTACCATGATTGCCTTTACCCCATAAATGTATCTATTTTCCAGGTAAGTATAAACCCATATGCGTGTGTATATGTGATATATATATATATATATATATATATATATATATATATATATATATATATATATATATATATATGTAATGGGTTTGTATGTACCTGTAAAAATCTTAAATTTCGTGGTAAAGGCATGCATGCTAAAGACATATGTGTTGTAAAAATTAATATTGATAAGTATTAACACTATATACACACATATATATATATATATCCCGAGAGGTTTGAGAATTCTCATAGCTCCAACGTACGAAAATCCCAACCCTGAGATGCTGAGAGAATGGGCGGATAACAGTGCTGACTCATCAAGAAGAATGGTACAAATACTTATCAAATATGCCACAAGCGATAGAGATGATATTTTAGTTAAAATAGATGCACTACTCAAAGAATTGGAGAAATCGGCTAACCAAGAAGAAATCAGTAAGATAATGTCAGAAATGAAAACAAGGCTAGGCAAATACGAACAATCGATAAAAGACAGAAAGGCTATCAAATTTCAACGTGACAGAAACGATTACATGAATGGGAAAATATACACATTTTCAAAAAAATTCGAAAATATACGCCGCCAACAATTAGCAGCTACCACTGATTTACAAGTGAGATCAACAGAACCAAGTGGATCTGAACTGAGTTCTGAGGTGGAGTCAGACATCGAGTCTGCAAGTAGCGGAAAGCGGCAAAAACCCACCGTCGTACAAGAACTTGGTTTTTTACGAATAGAACGAGTAATGAGCCTACGACCAAGGCCAACACGTCCGGAAACCGCATACACTCCCAGAAATCAAAAAGAAGGAGAAGAAAAGACAGACGGTGGGGTAAAAGAACAACAAAAACAAACCAAACAGCCGTACAGAAGAAACAGACGGAGATGAACATGGCTACAGACTTTGATAACACAGTAGTTAATCTCACTAATATGGAGCTCACAAATGATGAACAAAGAACTCTGTCGTTAGGACTAACGTTCTGTACTAAAAATAATTTTGATTATGCACAGACAAGAGTGGATTTGTTTCAGTTCGTTAGAAAATTGAAACTGCAAAAACATTTTTTAACACTTCTAAACTAAACAAAGACAATATAAGCAATGTAGATACCAACAATGTGCTTACTGTAGGAGATATGTCTCTCCTTCGGACCCTGGTCAATATGGATGACTCAGATTATCAGGAAACACCTACTGACTTTGCAAGATCTGCTGGGATTGACATTTCCGGTACAGTACAGACGCCGTTTAAACCCAAATCAGTGTTCACTCCTATGATGCTGAAAGATGGTCTTGATATCTTTGCGGAAAATGTCATAAAAGATTTGAAAGAGCTGGCCTGTAAAAGTAGTAATGAATTTAACAGTACCAACCGGAATAAGATGACTACATATGACGCACTTGTGCTGAAAATAAAGCAACAACAAGACATAGTCGTCCGGTGGTCGGATAAGGGTGGCAACGTTGTCTTGTGGCCACTAGAGAAATACAACAAAGAAGCTCTAAATCAACTCCAAGACAGAGACTGCTACAGTCGTATCAGTCCAAATTGCATCATTGGAATCAAAGAAAAATACCATAAGTCACTGTACGAATGGAGAGGAGAAGGATTATTGTCCAAGCAAGAATTTGAATTTCTTAAGACCGATTATCCTGTCATACCACAGCTGTACCTAATCCCGAAGATACACAAAAACCCTCTGGAACCCCCTGGAAGACCAATCATTGCAGCTATTGGGGGACTCTTTGAAAACACCTCCAGATTCATAGACTACTTTTTGCAACCAGCTGTAATCGAACTCCCGGCATACATAAGAGACACTGGTGACTTTTTAACCAAAATCTATGATGTATCTTGGAACACTGACTATCTACTGATGACATTAGATGTGAATGCACTGTATACCAGTATTAGACATAATGATGGACTTAGGGCCCTGAGTTATTACTTAGGAAAAAGACCTATCCAACTGTTTCAGCACTCTAGGATGCTATTACAAATGGCAGAAATGTGTCTGGATAATAATATTTTTATATTTGACAAACTCGCCTATAAACAACTGCAGGGTACTGCCATGGGCACTTGCTTCGCCTCCAGCTATGCTAATTTGCATTTGGGTTGGTGGGAGGAGCAAGTGCTCATGAAGACACATAGAGAGAAAATGCTTGAGAATGTTGTCCTATATGTCAGATACATTGATGACATATTTATACTGTGGCGAGGACTGAATTGAGTGCAGAAACCTTCTCTCAAGAATTAAATAACAATGCCCTTAATCTCACTTTCACATGCAATACTAATACTAAGTGTATACATTTCTTAGATCTAGAAATATTTGTGGAAAACAACAAAATACAAACCAAAACATACAGAAAGCCCACTGCTGGTAATGCAATACTCCATGCGAATAGTTTCCATCCTACCCCACTGAAAGAAAGCATACCCTATGCCGAATGTCTACGCATGAGGCGTAATTGCAGCACCTCGGAAAGTTTTGAACAATCCACTAGTGAGTTATGCAATAGATTAGAACGCAGAGGGTACAGTACAATGACATTATCTAAAGCCAAATCTAAGATCACCAATATAAATAGGAAAGATCTCCTATTCAGGAGAAACGAGAGCAATGAGGCTACAAACTGCTCTGTCACAACTGGTACCCGAGATTCATCACAGGGTTCAATGCCTACCATGCAAATATTCGTAGAATTCTACACAGACATTGGAACACAGTATGCAACGATCCAGTTATTGGCCCCACTTGTGTTAAAACACCGCAAATTACATTCAGGAGGGCTAAATCCATGCGTCAGGAGCTAGTCCGCAACGCACCTTCAATAACTAAGGCTTGCACGTGGCTTAAGGCTCAGAATGGTTTTCATAAGTGCACAAAATGCAAAGCGTGCAGGCATGGGGTCAATACCAAAATGGTAAAGATGCCGTTTAGACACTCACCCTATGAAATCAGAGGCAGATTCACCTGTAAGTCAGACTTTGCAGTCTATGTCTTGTACTGGACATGCGGCAAACTATATGTGGGCAGCACCATCCACCCCGTGCATGTCCGCATCCTACAACATCTTAGGGCCATCTCTAATAATGACCCTGCCTACCCTGTTGCCAGGCACATAAACACATCACATGGAGGAAAGGCACAGGATCTATTCTTCTATGTGATTGATACAGTTCCCAAAAATCCTAGAGGAGGGAACAGACAATTGGCCCTTAGAAGATTAGAGTCTAGGTACATCATCCTCCTGAATTCGGAAATTCCCAACGGGATGAATGCGGATGAGGCACTGAATGTTCATCTGTAATTTGTCTGGAGCTGTCTGTCCCGCCCCTGCCCAGTCTTCGTCACGTTAGGTCACACTCACCTTTATTCATATAGCTTTATTTTCTCACGTTTTTAGATCTCACGATAGATTAGATCATATTAGACATACTTTTTCAATATTTGATTTAATTATATATTCTTAGGTTTCACTAGTGTATATGGCGCCTGTCTAAGACATACATCATATTTATCTTTGTGTAAACAAAATTCTTGCTTTCGGCCCACTTGGGCAAGATGGAATGTTTGTTTTACTCATGTTTCATGTTCCTTGGCTCGGTATTATTTAATACTGCATATATTAAATGCCAAGAGATTAGTGACACGTTTTGTTAATAGTCAACTATACCTTACAAGGTATGGCACATTAGTTTCTTTTCCGAACCTAACCTACCAAATGTCTTAGCCTGTTTGCACTATTTTAACAATATATTAGTCCGTGCGCCATTACATATTAATGTAATTAATTTTTCAATCGATATAACCTAAGTATATTAGATATTTTTCTATGTCCAATCTATGTACTAATATAGGCTCACTGTTTCTACATTTAAGGAGGACATTTATTTAATTTATTTTTGCTATTTTATTTTTAAATTTAATGTTGTGGTAAAGGGAAATTTTTCCTTAACAATAATATTGTCTTTCTTAAATTGTTTGGTATTTTATTTTATTTTACTGTATTTTATTTAACTTTTCTTTTTTCTTATGTGAAAAATGTGCACAGTCATAGACATTAGAGTCGTGGGTAACTTCTATGTCTATTGTTGAATTACAGGTTGCTGTGGCAACCACTAGTGAGTGACAAGCATATATACTGCTAGACAGAGTGTACCTGATGTAGTGATCAAGGCGGTACGCCGTCGAAACGCGTCTAAGTTGTTGATGGAGAAATAAACCTCTTCCTTGTCATCATCTCACGGAGTCAGTGCCTGTCTGTTCGTCGCTGCCAGGATTGGTATCAATATATATATATGTATGTATATATAGTATGTATGTATATATACATACATACACACCCCTATACTCACTTTTAATGTTATAAATTTCCTTTCCACCCAAAAACCTACACCCACCCAAAACCTTAAAAATTCCCTTTCCACCCAAAAACCTATACCCACCCTGAACCCTAAAAATTCCCTTTCCACCCAAACACCCACACCCACCCTAAACCCTGTAAATACCCTTGCAATCCCAAAAACCCATACCTACCGTAAACCCTAAAATTACCCTTGCCACCCAAAAACCCATACCCACCCTAAAATTACCCTTGTTACCCAAAAACCTCTTACCCACCCTTAACCCTAAAAATACACTTGCCGCCCAAAAACCCATACCCACCCTAAAATTACCCTTGCCACCCAAAACCCATACCCACCCAAAACCCTAAAATTACCCTTGCCACCCAAAAACCCACACCCACCTAAACCCTAAAAATCCCCTTCCCACCCCAAAACCCATACCCACCTAAACCCTAAAAATACCCTTGCAATCCCAAAAACCCATACCCACCAAAAATCCTAAAATTACCCTTGCCACCCAAAAACCATGCCCACCCTAAACCCTCAAATTACCCTTTCCACCCAAAAACCCATACCCACCCTTAAATTACCCTTGCCACCCAAAAACCCATTACCACCCAAAATGTAAAAAATGCCCTTGCCACCCAAAAACCTACACCCACCATAAACCCTAAAAATACCCTTGCCACCCAAAAACTCATACTCATGATACACTTGCCACTATATATATATATATATATTATCTACTGGCGGTCGCCAGTAGATAGTTATAGTTACAACCTATTATCCATAGGAAATCCGCGACATTCTATTTGAAATAACTCTCTTGCCGGTTGACGTATCTTCGCAAAATTTTCAAACTTTGTGGCCCGCTCCGGTCCGCTCCTACCCTGAAAGTCTCGGGGGATTCGTCAAGCGGGGGCCGAGAAAAAGGGGGTCCCAAAACGCGTTTTCCCCATGCAATTTTCCATAGGAAACTTTAGACACGGCTACAGCCCGAACTGCTGAACGGAATTACACCAAATTTGGCAAAGAGGTAGTTCTTGGTTCAGAAAGAACCCTTTTTGTTAAATGGTGTAAATCCGTTCAGTAGTTGCTGAAAATCAAAAGTAAAAAGATAGTGATATCTATGGGCACGGAGGATTCGCGCACCCTGAGCGCACCCTGCGCGCACCGTCCCGATCACGAGCTGCATGTTAATTGGCTGTCAGCTGGCTGTCAACATTCCAATTCAGGAAATGTTGGCAGCCATTTTATCCCTCGGTAGAACCGAGGGACAGAAGCAAGTGCGCAAAGCGCACAAAGGGAGCAGGAGTAGAAACACCCTGACCCCCTGGGTTTGCTCAGGGGGTCCCACAAGGACCCCCTGGGCAAAAAAATATATATTTTTTTAAATCGGCAGGATGCGCTCAGGGTGCGCGAATCCTGCAGAAAATAAAAAATCGAAGCGCGGTCTCCCGCGCTTCGATGTTAGTGGCCGCCGGGTGGGCCAAGTCCCGGGGGCATGCTGGGGGGTTAATTTTATGTGTGGGGGGCCTCTAAGGGCCCCCAAGCCCGGGGACCACCACCCCCGGGGCTTTATGTATAATGGTGCGGGAGGGCTCTGAGCCCTCCCGCAGCCCCGAGGACCGCCACCTCCCCGGGGCTTCTTTTTTATTTAACAAAAACCTGTGTGGGGGGCTCCAGCCCCCACACGCCCGAGACCACCACCTCCCGGGGGCACTAAGAAAAATTACAATGGGGGTCCGTTTTGGACCCCAAGCCCGAGGACCACCACCTCCCGGGGCTTTCAAAATGTAGGGAGAGGGGCCGCGTGGCCCCCTCCTGGAGCCTGTGGTGGCCCTGGGGACCGCCACCCCCCAGGGCCGGCTCCTGCAGTGTCCGGGGTGCCTACCCCCGGGACACTGCTGTTTGCAATGACAGGACGGGAGCCTCGCGGCTCCCGTCCTGTCATTGCAAACTTGCTTTGGATATTGGAAGAGAGCAGGGAAACCTGCTCTCTCTTCCAATATCCAAAGCCGATGCTTTCCACATGGGGAGCTGCATCTTAGCAGCTCCCCATGTGTAAAAGCAATGCCGGCTCCCGTAGGACACGGGGAGCCGGCGGGACTGTGGGGGCTTGGGGACCCCCACAGTCCCCAACGAGAGCCAGGCCCCAGGGGATGGGGTCCCGGGGCCATAAGTGGCCACGAAGGGGGCCACGCAGCCCCCTCCCCAAAGTAAAAAAATTGAAAAAAAATAAAAAAAAAAGTGCAAGGCCGGCCCGGAGGATGGGGTCCCCGGGGCCTTAAATGGCCTGAGGAGGGGGCCACGCAGCCCCCTCCAAATAAAAAAAAGAGGCCATGCCCCGGGGATGGGGTCCCCGGGGCCAATACAGGCCCAGGGAAGGGGGGCCACGCGGCCCCCTTCCCGTTTTTATTTTTATTTAATTTAAAAAAGGGGTAAGGCCCTGGGGGATGGGGTCCCCAGGGCCTAAAAATAGGAAAAGGAAGGGGGCCACACAGCCCCCTTCAGAGAAAAAAACAAAACAAAAACAAAAACGATCGGGCCCGTAGGCCCGCCCCTTCCTTCACCACTCTGCAAACGCGCCCCTGGCGCGTTTGCAGAGAAACAATTCCCCTTGAATACTGGGGGTCCCTGGGGGCCAACTAGCCCACCAGGAACCTCCAGTATGTGCCAGGAGCTGCCTTGCAGAGAGGTGTACAGAGGCCACGCCCCTTTTACACCTCTCTGCAACGCAGCTCTATGGCGCTTTTGGAGGTATATTGTGGGCTAGTTGCACCCCAGGGACCCTCAGGATTCAAGGGAGTTAATCCCCCGACTTAAAACGCGCCACGGGCGCGTTTGCACAGTGGTGAAGGGAGGGGCGGGGCTTCAGGTGACATGTGTGCAAACAGGCCCCGTGGCGCGTTTTAAGATGGGGAATTAAATCCTCTTCAATCCTGAGGGTCCCTGGGGGCCAACTAGCCCAACAGGTACGTCCAGAAAGCGCCACAGAGCTGCGTTGCAGAGAGGTGTAAAGGGGTGTGGCCTCTGTACTTGTCTCTGCAACGCAGCCCCTGGCGCATACTGGAGGTTCCTGGTGGGCTAGTTGGCCGTAGGGACCCTCATGATTCAAGGGACTTAATCCCCCAACTTAAAGCGCGCCACGGGCGCGTTTGCACAGATGTCACCTCAGGCCCCGCCCCCTCCCTTCACCATTGTGCAAATATTCCTCTAAAATCAGCCGAAATACGAATTCTGATTTACTCACCTGTTATCAGGAGAGACCTCAGTGCTGCATCTTTCAGCCCAGTACTAATCCTGAAAAGTAATTTTAACCGTACTTACCAGTAACTTGAATTTCCTTCCATAGGCTAACATTGACTGGTTTCACTTGGAAATTCTTCTAAGTGTGGAGTTTTGGAACTTTAAAATATTCCTCTAAAATCAGCCGAAATACGAATTCCGATTTACTCACCTGTTATCAGGAGAGACCTCAGTGCTGCATCTTTCAGCCCAGTACTGGTCCTCAAAAGTAATTTTAACCGTACTTACCAGTAACTTGAATTTCCTTCCATAGGATATCATTGCCTGCTTTTGCTGAAAAAGTTTCCAAGTGTTGATTTTTGAAACATACAAATATTCCTCTAAAATCAGCCGAAATCCGAATTCTGATTTACTCACCTGTTATCAGGAGAGACCTCAGTGCTGCATCTTTCAGCCCAGTACTGGTCCTGAAAAGTAATTTTAACCGTACTTACCAGTAACTTGAATTTCCTTCATAGGCTAACATTGACTGGTTTCACTTGGAAATTCTTCTAAGTGTGGAGTTTTGGAACTTTAAAATATTCCTCTAAAATCAGCCGTAATACGAATTCCGATTTACTCACCTGTTATCAGGAGAGACCTCAGTGCTGCATCTTTCAGCCCAGTACTGATCCTCAAAAGTAATTTTAACCGTACTTACCAGTAACTTGAATTTCCTTCATAGGCTAACATTGACTGGTTTCACTTGGAAATTCTTCTAAGTGTGGAGTTTTGGAACTTTAAAATATTCCTCTAAAATCAGCCGAAATACGAATTCCGATTTACTCACCTGTTATCAGGAGAGACCTCAGTGCTGCATCTTTCAGCCCAGTACTGATCCTCAAAAGTAATTTTAACCGTACTTACCGGTAACTTGAATTTCCTTCATAGGCTAACATTGACTGGTTTCACTTGGAAATTCTTCTAAGTGTGGAGTTTTGGAACTTTAAAATATTCCTCTAAAATCAGCCGAAATACGAATTCCGATTTACTCACCTGTTATCAGGAGAGACCTCAGTGCTGCATCTTTCAGCCCAGTACTGATCCTCAAAAGTAATTTTAACCGTACTTACCAGTAACTTGAATTTCCTTCCATAGGATATCATTGCCTGCTTTTTGCTGAAAAAGTTTCTAAGTGTTGATTTTTGAAACATACAAATATTCCTCTAAAATCAGCCGAAATCCGAATTCTGATTTACTCACCTGTTATCAGGAGAGACCTCAGTGCTGCATCTTTCAGCCCAGTACTGGTCCTGAAAAGTAATTTTAACCGTACTTACCAGTAACTTGAATTTCCTTCCATAGGCTAACATTGACTGGTTTCACTTGGAAATTCTTCTAAGTGTGGAGTTTTGGAACTTTAAAATATTCCTCTAAAATCAGCCGAAATACGAATTCCGATTTACTCACCTGTTATAAGGAGAGACCTCAGTGCTGTATCTTTCAGCCCAGTACTGGTCCTGAAAAGTAATTTTAACCGTACTTACCAGTAACTTATATTTTCTTCCATAGGAATCCATTGTCTGGTTTTCAGCAGAAAAGTTTCAAAGTGTCGATTTTCACAAACTACAAATATTCCTTAAAAATCGCCTGTATGACTTAAACGCATTCTTTCAACTGTTTACAGGAGATGCACCAGTGCTGGATCCAGGATCCAACACTGAGTAAGAAAAAGTAACGATAACAGTTTTTACCTGCTAAGTGAATTTCCTTCCATAGGATAACATTGGTGATTCTATGAGAAAAAGTTTCTAAGTGTCAACTTTTAAAATACAATAATATTCCTTAAAAATCACGACTGTAACCAAAACGCTTTTACTCAACTGTTTACAGGAGATGTACCAGGACTGAATCTAGGATCCAGTCCTGTGGTTAAAAAAGTAATCCATAAAGTAACTAATTGCATTTAACTAGAAATTCACATTGAGCTGAATGTTGCATTGTGTTTGAAAATGTGTTGCCCATTGCAACAACTGTAACTACTGTACTTAAAGTCTATTGCCTATGTGCAAAGTATTTAAACTAAAGTAATTCATTCTGAGAAAGTATTTTTGTAATGTAATGTATAATGTAATTACAATGTAATTTAAAAAATAAAATATGTAAAAGAAATTGTTTCTAAAAATGTAGTAAATCAGTATGAAAAAAATTAATATAAAAATTAATACATTTAAAAATTGTCATTTAAAAAACCTTTGAAATTCACTGGAAAAAACGTAGGTTTCAGGCACGTTATAGTTACAAATTAGCATTTTAAAAACCTTTGAAATTCACTGAAAAAACCATAGGTTTCAGACACGTTATAGTTAGAAATTAGCATTTAAAAAACCTTTGAAATTCACTGAAAAAACCATAAGTTTTAGGGACAGTTATACTTAGTTGGACATTGCACTCGTACAAAACCCGTGAAATTCCCCCGTTATAGTTAGTTCAGCTAACTATAACTCAGCGTCCCATAATGCACTGCTGATGACGTCACATATTACATCACTCATGACATGGTCAGTGACATCACTGATGACATCACTGATGACATCTCAAATGACATCACTGATGACATCATCCATGTGATAATCTGATGCAGCTCCTCACACCCTAATATAACCTTTGATACACCCAATCTAAATTACAGAGTGCCATTCGCAAAACCATAGACACTCCAACACCAATAACTACATACCCACTCACTGATTCTTAGGTCTACACACACACATCCACTCACTCACCCGTACAGTCACTCATACTTATGGTCACTCAGTACAGGACTATCATATGCACTCTTACTCCTATATAGACACTCAAACACCGCCACTCATCCATAGAGGTACTCACACACCTAGTCAGTCATGCAAATAATTAAACACACTGCCATTTACTCACCTATACAGTTATACACACACCAGCTCACTTAATCATACAAATACTAGCACATTGTTACGCTCTTATACAATCACTGATACAAGCACACACTCATCCATACAGCCACTATCACAATCACTCACTCTCGCTTATAGCTATTTATATACTCCAATACACATATATACTGCCTTTCACATATGTAGTTACTCACACATGTACCACTGGGACATACATTCACTCACTAACACACTCTTACACACACTTACCCACCCATACAGTCTATCACAGATGCACTCTTGAAACCATCCACCCAGTGAATCACCCACTCACACATCTATGCACAGTCGCACACACCCCATCCACACAAACACTCAGGCACCCATACAGATACTCATAGAACCAATCAATAACCCATATAGACACTCATGTAGCTATTCGCAAATCCATGCATCCACTTACACACCAACAGACGGATACAGACATTCACACAGTTTAGTCACTAACCCATGCATTCAGTAAGATACGTTTAATCACTCACTTGTAGAGTCAGTCACGCACGTACTAAATCATCCATTCAGACACTTATACACCCACTCATTCTTCAATACGCCTTTCCCTATATATATTAAACATATTTAAACTTTACAGAAACACACAGTCACTGGATGATGTCATCAGTGATGTCATTTGAGATGTCACTGACCATGTCATGAGTGATGTAATATGTGACGTCATCAGCAGTGCATTGCGGGGCGCGAGTTATAGTTAGCTGAACTAACTATAACGGGGGAATTTCACGGGTTTTGTACGAGTGCAATGTCCAACTAAGTATAACTGTCCCTAAAACTTATGGTTTTTTCAGTGAATTTCAAAGGTTTTTAAATGCTAATTTCTAACTATAACGTGTCTGAAACCTATGGTTTTTCAGTGAATTTCAAAGGTTTTTAAAATGCTAATTTGTAACTATAACGTGCCTGAAACCTACGGTTTTTCAGTGAATATATATATATATATATATATTACTGCTCCCAAGTTGCCCACATGGCAGAAAGCACTCCAGAACCAGCAATGCCTCAAGAAGCCCCAGCAGAGGAAAATGCGGCCAGACGCGTTTCGAGTTCATATCTCTTTTTCAATAGCCGTTCACCTGTGTCCTACGGCCGTGCCCCGCCTTACATATGCTGCTGCTGCCTCCTGATAGGCGAGGTGTGTAACAGGCAGTCCCCACAGAATTGTGGTTAATGTAGTGCGGCACAAAATAAAACCCTGGATGGGTGCCGGAAGATCAGGATCCCTCATGCACGCCCTGGATGGGCTGACCCCTCTGTAAGCATCCTTTTACGGCTCAGGTTCCCTCGGAAAACTGGGGAGATCCCCAGCTGACGACCCGCTTACATTAGTGCGGTGGTGCTCTCCTCGCGGCTGGACCTGCCGCGTATAAGTTACTGCTCCCAAGTTGCCCACGTGGCAGAAAGCACTCCAGAACCAGCAATGCCTCAAGAAGCCCCAGCAGAGGAAAATGCGGCCAGACGCGTTTCGAGTTCATATCTCTTTTTCAATAGCCGTTCACCTGTGTCCTACGGCCGTGCCCTCGCCCATATGCTGCTGCCGCCTCCTGATAGGCGAGTGTGTAACAGGCAGTCCCCACAGAATTGTGCTTAATGTAGTGCGGCACAAAATAAAACCCTGGATGGGTGCCGGAAGATCTGTGGGGACTGCCTGTTACACACTCGCCTATCAGGAGGCAGCAGCAGCATATGTAAGGCGGGGCACGGCCGTAGGACACAGGTGAACGGCTATTGAAAAGAGATATGAACTCGAAGCGACGTCTGGCGCATTTTCCTCTGCTGAGGCTTCTTGAGGCATTGCTGGTTCTGGAGTGCTTTCTGCACGTGGGCAACTTGGGAGCAGTAATTTATGCGCGGCAGGTCCAGCCGCGAAGGCACCACCGCACTAATGTAAGCGGGTCGTCAGCTGGGGATCTCCCCAGTTTTCCGAGGAACCTGAGCCGTAAAGGATGCTTACAGAGAGTCAGCCCATCCAGGGCGTGCATGAGGATCCTGATCTTCGGCACCCATCCAGGGTTTATTTTGTGCCACTACATTAACCACAATTCTGTGGGGACTGCCTGTTACACTCAGCCTATCAGGAGGCAGCAGCAGCATATGTAGGCGGGAGCACGGCCGTAGGATCACAGGTGAACGGCTATTGAAAAGAGATATGAACTCGAACGCGTCTGGCCGCATTTTCCTCTGCTGAGGCTTCTTGAGGCATTGCTGGTTCTGGAGTGCTTTCTGCCACGTGGGCAACTTGGGAGCAGTAATATATATATATATATATATATATATATATATATATATATATATATATATATATATATATATATATATATATATATATATATATATATATATATATATATATATATATATATTCATTGAAAAAACCATAGGTTTCAGACACGTTATAGTTAGAAATTAGCATTTAAAAACCTTTGAAATTCACTGAAAAACCATAAGTTTTAGGGACAGTTATACTTAGTTGGACATTGCACTCGTACAAAACCCGTGAAATTCCCCGTTATAGTTAGTTCAGCTAACTATAACTCGCGCCCCCGCAATGCACTGCTGATGACGTCACATATTACATCACTCATGACATGGTCAGTGACATCACTGATGACATCACTGATGACATCTCAAATGACAATACTGATGACATCATCCAGTGACTGTGTGTTTCTGTAAAGTTTAAATATGTTTAATATATATAGGGAAAGGCGTATTGAAGAATGAGTGGGTGTATAAGTGTCTGAATGGATGATTTAGTACGTGCGTGACTGACTCTACAAGTGAGTGATTAAACGTATCTTACTGAATGCATGGGTTAGTGACTAAACTGTGTGAATGTCTGTATCCGTCTGTTGGTGTGTAAGTGGATGCATGGATTTGCGAATAGCTACATGAGTGTCTATATGGGTTATTGATTGGTTCTATGAGTATCTGTATGGGTGCCTGAGTGTTTGTGTGGATGGGGTGTGTGCGACTGTGCATAGATGTGTGAGTGGGTGATTCACTGGGTGGATGGTTTCAAGAGTGCATCTGTGATAGACTGTATGGGTGGGTAAGTGTGTGTAAGAGTGTGTTAGTGAGTGAATGTATGTCCCAGTGGTACATGTGTGAGTAACTACATATGTGAAAGGCAGTATATTTGTGTATTGGAGTATATAAATAGCTATAAGCGAGAGTGAGTGATTGTGATAGTGGCTGTATGGATGAGTGTGTGCTTGTATCAGTGATTGTATAAGAGCGTAACAATGTGCTAGTATTTGTATGATTAAGTGAGCTGGTGTGTGTATAACTGTATAGGTGAGTAAATGGCAGTGTGTTTAATTATTTGCATGACTGACTAGGTGTGTGAGTACCTCTATGGATGAGTGGCGGTGTTTGAGTGTCTATATAGGAGTAAGAGTGCATATGATAGTCCTGTACTGAGTGACCATAAGTATGAGTGACTGTACGGGTGAGTGAGTGGATGTGTGTGTGTAGACCTAAGAATCAGTGAGTGGGTATGTAGTTATTGGTGTTGGAGTGTCTATGGTTTTGCGAATGGCACTCTGTAATTTAGATTGGGTGTATCAAAGGTTATATTAGGGTGTGAGGAGCTGCATCAGATTATCACGTGGATGATGTCATCAGTGATGTCATTTGAGATGTCATCAGTGATGTCATCAGTGATGTCACTGACCATGTCATGAGTGATGTAATATGTGACGTCATCAGCAGTGCATTGCGGGCGCGAGTTATAGTTAGCTGAACTAACTATAACGGGGAATTTCACGGGTTTTGTACGAGTGCAATGTCCAACTAAGTATAACTGTCCCTAAAACTTATGGTTTTTCAGTGAATTTCAAAGGTTTTTTAAATGCTAATTTCTAACTATAACGTGTCTGAAACCTATGGTTTTTCAGTGAATTTCAAAGGTTTTTAAAATGCTAATTTGTAACTATAACGTGCCTGAAACCTACGGTTTTTCAGTGAATTTCAAAGGTTTTTAAATGACAATTTTTAAATGTATTAATTTTTATATTAATTTTTTCATACTGATTTACTACATTTTTAGAAACAATTTCTTTTACATATTTTATTTTTTAAATTACATTGTAATTACATTATACATTACATTACAAAAAATACTTTCTCAGAATGAATTACTTTAGTTTAAATACTTTGCACATAGGCAATAGACTTTTAAGTACAGTAGTTACAGTTGTTGCAATGGGCAACACATTTTCAAACACAATGCAACATTCAGCTCAATGTGAATTTCTAGTTAAATGCAATTAGTTACTTTATGGATTACTTTTCTAACCACAGGACTGGATCCTAGATTCAGTCCTGGTACATCTCCTGTAAACAGTTGAGTAAAAGCGTTTTGGTTACAGTCGTGATTTTTAAGGAATATTATTGTATTTTAAAAGTTGACACTTAGAAACTTTTCTCATAGAATCACCAATGTTATCCTATGGAAGGAAATTCACTTAGCAGGTAAAAACTGTTATCGTTACTTTTTCTTACTCAGTGTTGGATCCTGGATCCAGCACTGGTGCATCTCCTGTAAACAGTTGAAAGAATGCGTTTAAGTCATACAGGCGATTTTAAGGAATATTTGTAGTTTGTGAAAATCGACACTTTGAAACTTTTCTGCTGAAAACCAGACAATGGATTCCTATGGAAGAAAATATAAGTTACTGGTAAGTACGGTTAAAATTACTTTTCAGGACCAGTACTGGGCTGAAAGATACAGCACTGAGGTCTCTCCTTATAACAGGTGAGTAAATCGGAATTCGTATTTCGGCTGATTTTAGAGGAATATTTTAAAGTTCCAAAACTCCACACTTAGAAGAATTTCCAAGTGAAACCAGTCAATGTTAGCCTATGGAAGGAAATTCAAGTTACTGGTAAGTACGGTTAAAATTACTTTTCAGGACCAGTACTGGGCTGAAAGATGCAGCACTGAGGTCTCTCCTGATAACAGGTGAGTAAATCAGAATTCGGATTTCGGCTGATTTTAGAGGAATATTTGTATGTTTCAAAAATCAACACTTAGAAACATTTTCAGCAAAAAGCAGGCAATGATATCCTATGGAAGGAAATTCAAGTTACTGGTAAGTACGGTTAAAATTACTTTTGAGGATCAGTACTGGGCTGAAAGATGCAGCACTGAGGTCTCTCCTGATAACAGGTGAGTAAATCGGAATTCGTATTTCGGCTGATTTTAGAGGAATATTTTAAAGTTCCAAAACTCCACACTTAGAAGAATTTCCAAGTGAAACCAGTCAATGTTAGCCTATGAAGGAAATTCAAGTTACCGGTAAGTACGGTTAAAATTACTTTTGAGGATCAGTACTGGGCTGAAAGATGCAGCACTGAGGTCTCTCCTGATAACAGGTGAGTAAATCGGAATTCGTATTTCGGCTGATTTTAGAGGAATATTTTAAAGTTCCAAAACTCCACACTTAGAAGAATTTCCAAGTGAAACCAGTCAATGTTAGCCTATGAAGGAAATTCAAGTTACCGGTAAGTACAGTTAAAATTACTTTTCAGGACCAGTACTGGGCTGAAAGATGCAGCACTGAGGTCTCTCCTGATAACAGGTGAGTAAATCAGAATTCGGATTTCGGCTGATTTTAGAGGAATATTTGTATGTTTCAAAAATCAACACTTGGAAACTTTTTCAGCAAAAAGCAGGCAATGATATCCTATGGAAGGAAATTCAAGTTACTGGTAAGTACGGTTAAAATTACTTTTGAGGATCAGTACTGGGCTGAAAGATGCAGCACTGAGGTCTCTCCTGATAACAGGTGAGTAAATCGGAATTCGTATTTCGGCTGATTTTAGAGGAATATTTTAAAGTTCCAAAACTCCACACTTAGAAGAATTTCCAAGTGAAACCAGTCAATGTTAGCCTATGGAAGGAAATTCAAGTTACTGGTAAGTACGGTTAAAATTACTTTTCAGGACCAGTACTGGGCTGAAAGATACAGCACTGAGGTCTCTCCTGATAACAGGTGAGTAAATCGGAATTCGTATTTCGGCTGATTTTAGAGGAATATTTTAAAGTTCCAAATCTCCACACTTAGAAGAATTTCCAAGTGAAACCAGTCAATGTTAGCCTATGGAAGGAAATTCAAGTTACTGGTAAGTACGGTTAAAATTACTTTTCAGGATTAGTACTGGGCTGAAAGATGCAGCACTGAGGTCTCTCCTGATAACAGGTGAGTAAATCAGAATTCGTATTTCGGCTGATTTTAGAGGAATATTTGCACAATGGTGAAGGGAGGGGCGGGGCCTGAGGTGACATCTGTGCAAACGCGCCCCGTGGCGCGTTTTAAGTTGGGGGATTAAGTCCCCTTGAATCATGAGGGTCCCTACGGGCCAACTAGCCCACCAGGAACATCCAGTATGCGCCAGGGGCTGCGTTGCAGAGACAAGTACAGAGGCCACACCCCTTTTACACCTCTCTGCAACGCAGCTCTGTGGCGCTTTCTGGATGTACCTGTTGGGCTAGTTGGCCCCAGGGACCCTCAGTATTGAAGAGGATTTAATTCCCCATCTTAAAATGCGCCACGGGGCCTGTTTGCACACATGTCACCTGAAGTCCCTTCACCACTGTGCAAACGCGCCCGTGGCGCGTTTTAAGTCGGGGGATTAACTCCCCTTGAATCCTGAGGGTCCCTGGGGTGCAACTAGCCCACCATATACCTCCAAAAGCGCCATAGAGCTGCGTTGCAGAGAGGTGTAAAAGGGGCGTGGCCTCTGTACACCTCTCTGCAAGGCAGCCCCTGGCGCATACTGGAGGTTCCTGGTGGGCTAGTTGGCCCCAGAGACCCCAGTATTCAAGGGGATTCGTTCCCCTCTGCAAACACGCCAGGGCGCGTTTGCAGAGTGGTGAAGGAAGGGGCGGGGCCTACGGGCCCGATCGTTTTTTTTTTTTGTGGTTTTTTCCCCCTGAAGGGGGCTGTGTGGCCCCCTTCCTTTTTCCTATTTTTAGGCCCTGGGGACCCCATCCCCCAGGGCCTTACCCCTTTCACAAAATTAAAATAAATAAAAAAAACGGGAAGGGGGCCGCGTGGCCCCCTTCCCTGGGCCTGTATTGGCCCGGGGACCCCATCCCCGGGGCATGGCCTCTTTTTTTATTTGGAGGGGGCTGCGTGGCCCCCTCCTCAGGCCATTTAAGGCCCGGGGACCCCATCCCCGGGCCGGCTTTGCACTTTTTAAAAAAAAAATTCAATTTTTTTACTTTGGGGAGGGGGCTGCGTGGCCCCCTCCGTGGCCACTATGGCCCCGGGGACCCCATCCCCCGGGGCCTGGCCTCTCGTTGGGGACTGTGGGGGGTCCCCAAGCCCCCACAGTCCCGCCGGCTCCCCGTGTCCTACGGGGCCGGCATTGCTACACATGGGGAGCTGCTAAGATGCAGCTCCCCATGTGGAAAGCAATCGGCTTTGGATATTGGAAGAGAGGCAGGTTTCCCTGCTCTCTCTTCCAATATCCAAAGCTAGTTTGCAATGACAGGACGGGAGCCGCGAGGCTCCGTCCTGTCATTACAAACAGCAGTGTCCCGGGGGTAGGCACCCCGGGACACTGCAGGAGCCGACCCTGGGGGTGGCGGTCCCCAGGAGCCACCACAGGCTCCAGGAGGGGGCCGCGCGGCCCCCCTCCCTACATTTTGAAAGCCCGGGGAGGTGGTGGTCCCGGGGCTTAGGGGTCAAAACGGACCCCCATTGTAATTTTCTTAGTGCCCCGGGGAGGTGGTGGTCCCCGGGCGTGTGGGGGCTGGAGCCCCCACACAGGTTTTGTTAAATAAAAAGAAGCCCGGGAAGGTGGCGGTCCCGGGGCTGCGGGAGGGCTCAGAGCCCTCCCGCACCATTATACATAAAGCCCCGGGGGTGGTGGTCCCCGGGGCTTGGGAGGCCCTTAGAGGCCCCCACACATAAATTAACCCCCAGCATGCCCCCGGGACTTGGCCCACCCGGCGGCCAATTAACATCGAGCGCGGGAGACCGCGCTTCGATTTTTATTTTCGGCAGGATTCGCGCACCCTGAGCGCATCCTGCCGATTTTTTTTTAAATTTTTTTTTTGCCCAGGGGTCCTTGTGGGACCCCTGAGCAAACCCAGGGGTCAGGGTGTTTCTACCCTGCCCCTTTGTGCGCTTTGCGCACTTGTTTCTGTCCCTCGGTTCTACCGAGGGACAAAATGGCTGCCAACATTTCCTGAATCGGAATGTTGACAGCCAGCTGACAGCCAATTAACATGCAGCTCGTGATCGGGACGGTGCGCGCAGGGTGCGCTCAGGGTGCGCGAATCCTCCGTGCCCATAGATATCACTATCTTTTTACTTTTGATTTTCTCAGCAACTACTGAACGGATTTACACCATTTAACAATAAGGGTTCTTTCTGAACCAAGAACTACCTCTTTGCCAAATTTGGTGTAATTCCGTTCAGCAGTTCGGGCTGTAGCCGTGTCTAAAGTTTCCTATGGAAAATTGCATGGGGAAAACGCGTTTTGGGACCCCCCTTTTTCTCGGCCCCCGCTTGACGAATCCCCGAGACTTTCAGGGTAGGAGCGGACCGGAGCGGGCCACAAAGTTTGAAAATTTTGCGAAGATACGTCAACCGGCAAGAGAGTTATTTCAAATAGAATGTCGCGGATTTCCTATGGATAATAGGTTGTAACTATAACTATCTACTGGCGACCGCCAGTAGATAATATATATATATATATATATATATATATATATATATCAGTCATAAACAATCCAAGAGTGCCATCTACTGGTCTCAGAAGGTAAATTTAAACAACATACATTAATTAGTAAGATTGCATAAATAAACTTAGAAAATGTAAAACAGTTAATTATTTTTACAAAATGTTACACTCCATGAAAAAAACAAATCAGACAGACAACTTACTATAACAAAAGAAACAACTAATCTCTTCATGCAGGTCGTTGTTTAGACAGGTCGTTGTTTAGACAGGTCGTTGTTTAGACTAGGTAGTTGTAAATGCAGTAGTGGTTGAGGGATCGTGGTTCAGGCCCCTCGTTGTTAAAGAGTAGTGGTAAAGGTCGTTTCCCCTCCAGTATATGTCACTACACTCTATGCTATTTCAATGTATGCTACTATACTGTACCTCTCTTCTCTCTATGCCAGTTCACTCTACAGCACTCCACTGTACGCCACTCCACTCTATAACACTCCACTGCACGCCGCTCTACTCTATGCTATTCTACTGTACACCACTCTACTCCAGCACACTCTAATCTACGCCACTGCACTGTATACCACTCTACTGTATGCTATCCCACTTCAAGCTGCTCACCTCTACAACACTCCAGTGTATGCCACTCCACTGCATACTAATACACTATACGCCACTACATTCTACACTATGCCACTGTGCACAACTCCTCTATACCAAACTCTACCCTATTCACCTCTGTGCCACTCCACTCTACACCATTCTATTATACACTATTCCACTGTGCGCCCCTACACTCTACACCACTCTACTTTACCCCACTCAACTCTATTCCACTCTACTCTCTGCTGCTCCACTCTCTTCCACTCCAGTCTTTGCCACTGCACTATATGCCACTCCACTATACACCACGCCACTCAATGACAATGCACTGTACGCTATTGCACAGTACATCACTCAATTCTGTGCCACTCCGCTATACGGCACTCCACTCAAAGTCAATCCACTCTACCCTACTACACCCTACCTTATTCCACTGTACAACACTCCATTCTATGCCACTCTACTGTACGCTATTCCACTGTATGCCACTACACTCTACATCCCTACACCGTACACCAGTAACAAGTAACAGTCAAAGTTATTCCAATGTACACCGCTCCACTGTATGCTACTCCACTGTAAGCCACTACAGTCTACCCAACTACACTGTACCTGCTCCACTCTACAACACTCCTCTCTACTGTATTCCTGTTTACAACACTCCACTCTACACCACTATGCTGTATGCCATTCCTCTCTTCGCCACTCCAATCTTTGCTATTCCACTGTACACCAATACATTGTACCTCACTCCACTCGATGCCTCTCTACTCTACGCTACTTCACTGTATGCCACTCCATTCTACACTATTCCACTCCACTGTATGTCACTCTACTCTACGCCATTCTACTGTACACCACTCCACTCGAACACACTCCAGTGTACACCACTGCACTGTACACCACTTCACTGTACGCTATTACAGTCCATGCTGCTCAACTATACAACACTACACTCTTTTCTACTCTACTGTATGCTACTACACTATATGTTAATGCATTCTACACTATTCAACTGTACTCATCTTCACTGTACGACACTCCACTCTATGCTATTCCACTGTATGCCACTCCACCGTAACCCCTCTAATATATGATATTCCACTGTATGCCACTCCATTCTATGCTACTCTAATTTACCCCACTCCACTCTAGACCACTCAACTCTATGCCATCCCACTCTATGCCACTGCACACCACTCCACTATATGCAGCTACATTCTACAACAATCCATTGTATCCTGTTACACTGTACATCACTTCATTCTATGCCACTCCACTGTACTACTCCACTTTATGCCAATCCACTCTACCCTACTACACTCTAACTATTCCACTGTATGAAATACAAATCTACGCCACACTACTGTATGCTCTTCCACTATATGACACTACACTCTACGTCACTACACAGTATGCCAATAGCAATCAACATTATTCCACTCTACTCCACTGTATGCTACTCAGCTGTATGCCACTCCATTTGACATCACTCTACTCTACACCACTGTACCGCCACTCCATTCTAGAACACTCCACTCTACATCACTCCACAGGACACTATTGCACTGTACGCCACTACACTCTTCCCCACTACACTCTACCCTGCTCTAATCTACAACACTCCACTGTACAGCATTCCACTCCACAACACTCCACTCTACATCACTACACTGTATGCCACTCCACTCTTTGCCACTCCGGTCTACACTATTCCAGTGTACACCACCACACTGTACCTCACTCCACTCTATGCCACTCTACTCTATACCACTTTACTGTACGCCACTCCAGTCTATGCCACTTCACTCTACCCCACTCCAATGTATATTATTTCACTCTATGCCACTATGCTCTATGCCACTCCACTCTATGCTATTCCACTTTACTCCACTACACTGTACCTCACTCCACTCTACGCCAGTCAACTCTCAAATAATCCACTGTACACCACTTCACTCTATTCCACTCCAATCTATGCCATTTCACTGTACGCCAATCCACTGTAACACACTCTATTGTACACCACTGCACTGTACACCACTACACTGTATACCAATGTACTCCACTCTATTCCACTGTACGCAACTTCACTTTACAGCATTCCAGTCTATGGTATTCAACTCTATGCCACTCCACTGTACGCCACTCTAATAAACAATATTCTACTGTACACCAGTCCTCTGTACACCACTGCAATCCACACCACTCTACCCCACTCCACTCTATGCCACTTCCCTTTATGCTACTCCACTCTACCGCACACCACTCTATGCCACTCAGTCTATGCCACTGCACTGTATGCTAGTCTCTTCCATACTACTCCACTCTACGCTATTCCACTGTACGCAACTCCTCTCTCATCACTACACTCTAAGCTATTCCACTCTACGCCACTACACTCTATGACACTCCACTGTACCACACTCCACTATAAGCTATTCCACTCTACGCCATTCCACTCTAAGACAACCCGCTCTGAGCTGTTGTACTGCATGTCACTACTCTGTACCGCACTCCACTGTATGCCGCTCCACTCTTCGCAACTGCACTCCATGCTACTCCACTCTGTGCTATTGCTCACTAGCACACTACACCCTATGACACTCCACTCTTTACCACTTCACTGTACACTATTCGACTGTAAGCCACTCCACCCTATACTATTCCACTCTACGCTGCTCCACTATACCCCACTCCACTGTAACAAACTGCACTGTACCACATTCCACTGTACTCCACTCCACTCTTCTTCACTCTATGACAGCACCTCTTAGACAGTACACTTTACAGCACCCTCTTCCACTGTACTATACCACACTACACCGTGCAACATTCCACTCTACACCACTACACTCTACACCCAGCTGCGGTCCGTGCAGGTAACAGCGGTGGGGCGGTGGGGCAGTGGGGTCGGGTTAGGGGGGATTTCGAGGGACGATGCCGAGGGAAAATGTATTATTTATTTAATTTCCCCTCAGCATTGTCCCTCGAAATCCCCCCTTACCCGGCCACACCGCCCCACCGCTGTTACTTGCACGGACCGCGGCTGTCTACACCAATCCACACCTGGCTATTCCACTGTATTTTACTCCACTCTATTCCACTCCTCTCTTCTCCACAACACTCCATCTATGCTATTCCTCTCTACTCTCCACTCCACTATATGCTATTCCTCTGTACTCCACTACACTCCACTATATGCCACTCCACTGTACCACACTGCACTGTACCACATTCCACTCTACTCCACTCCACTCTACTCTATGACAACAACTATTCAACAGTAAACTTTACAAGACTCTTTTCCACTGTACTGTACAACACTCCACTTAAGAACACTCCAGTCGATGACAGTAAACCCTACGATTTAAAAAAAAATAGTAAAGATTAAAAACATTGAGATTCAATGAAAAACAAAGTTAAACCCTTGTTATAGTTAGGAAAACTTTATTTCATCATCATCATAAAACTTTAAAATACCTTTACAAAAACACATCACTGTATAAACACATGAGAGCCCCACAATCCTTACATAATATAAAAACCCATCCCATCAATCGGAGCAGTTTACATAGAGAGACTCCATGACATATAGAAACATTTAAAAAACTATAAAAAATTTGTTAAAACATAACACAAAAACAGGTACAAAGGGAAAAGGCCTAAAACAAAAATAAGCTTGGGTCAATGATGAGTCTCACAAAAAGAAATACCTCTACTTGAGGATAGCTGTTCTGGGATGTGATGGCCTTGAGGGGTTGCTCTGATCCTTACCGATACTTGCGCTTTTGCACATTTTGCTGCTGCTATCCGGCACATTAGTTTACTATCTGATTTTAACATCTGATTTTAACATACTTTTTAGGCTGTTTTTTTTTTTTAAATTGTGGTTGTAATACTTTACTGTTTGAATCTGTTGCACTGTTTCCGTGGGGCTACCACTTCCTGGTTCTCCTGCCTGACAACGAGAGCCGCCATTTTGAGGCAGTGCACTCTCTAGTTGCTGGCAGCACCTTTGCATAAAGATGCGCACTGCGCGGACGCGCTCGCCTTGAGGGGTGGCTCTGATCCTTACCGATACTTGCGCTTTTGCACATTTTGCTGCTGCTATCCGGCACATTAGTTTACTGTCTGATTTTAACATCTGATTTTAACATACTTTTTAGGCTGTTTTTTTTTTAATTGTGGTTGTAATACTTTACTGTTTGAATCTGTTGCACTGTTTCCGTGGGGCTACCCCTTCGTAGTTCTCCTGCCTGACAACGAGAGCCGCCATTTTCAGGCAGTGCGCTCTCTAGTTGCTGGCAGCACCTTTGCATAAAGATGCGCGCTGCGCGGACGCACTCGCCTTGAGGGGCTGCTCTGATCCTTACCGATACTTGCGCTTTTGCACATTTTGCTGCTGCTATCCGGCACATTAGTTTACTGTCTGATTTTAACATCTGATTTTAACATAATTTTTAGGCTGTTTTTTTTTTTTTAAATTGTGGTTGTAATACTTTACTGTTTGAATCTGTTGCACTGTTTCCATGGGGCTACCACTTCCTGGTTCTCCTGCCTGACAACGAGAGCCGCCATTTTGAGGCAGTGCGCTTTCTAGTTGCTGGCAGCACCTTTGCAAAAAGATGCGCGTTGCGCGGACGGGCCGCTGGCGCGCCAAAGGCGCACCTAAGGCAAGCCTGCCTGCGCCCGTCAGCATCCCGGAAGCGGCCAGCGTCAGCCATGCTGACCGGGACGCTCCCCAGTGTGGGAACAGGTTGTGCTACACTAGCTACCAACTGCAGGCACTCAGCTCGCGCCCTTGCCCTCATGTTAGGAGGTGGGACCTGTCTGTGTGCTATGACCCCATCTGTTTAACCTGTGGCTTTGGGTTGGGATCTGGATCTGGGGACCTAGCTTGCCACAGCCCCCTGCTCAGTGTGGGCAAGTTGTTGCCTTCTATTCACGCTGCCCTGATCAACTCCCAGTCGCTCAGAAAGCACCACCAAGATGTTTTTGACCTCCTCACGGATAGGCCACTTGATCTCCTGTTTATTACGGAGACATGGCTTGATGAATTCTCTAATCCCGCTCTTGCGATGGCTACCCCTGACGGATATAGGGTCTCCAGAGTGGACCGCTCAGGGAGGAGAGGGGGAGGTGTGGCTATTATATATAGGGACAAGTGGGCCCTCCAGCGGGGTGAGGCTATGTCATGGGGGATTGCGAAGCCTTGGATTTTAGTATAAGCATCTCGGCACATTGTACACTGGGAGGCTCTTTAATCTATAGGCCCCCAGGTCCGGCTGGGGCCTTCCTTAAGGCACTGGGAGATATTATTGTTCCCCGGGCCCTTCGCTTCGCCCACTATATTGTTCCTGGGGACCTGAACATTCACCTTGATCAGGCAGCTGCTGGGGACACTCTCGAATTCCTAGACACATTGAACCATGCCCAACTTACCCAATGGGTTTGCCTCCCGACGCATCTTGGGGGTCACATCCTCGACCCTATCTGTTCGAATTTCTCCATTTTGGTCGAAGATCCACTCCCGGTTTCTTGGTCTGACCATTTCGTGACCTACTTCTCCTGGGCGACAGTTGGCATCATTCCCCCGCCACGGCCTATTCCCGAACCTGCCTTCGCAAAAATTGACCCGCTTGTGTTTAGCCAGGCCCTGGCGGCGTCCAGACCAGACCCCGCCAATGACCTTGAAGGGGAGCTTGCCCGTTTCACAAGCTGGATCACTAAGACAGTGGCTCATTTATTCCCTGCCACTCCCTATAAGCATTCCAGGGTTCCTCCCTCTAAACCGTGTTTCACACCTTTTTTGAAGGACTTAAAACAGGAGTGCAAGAAACTGGAGCGAGTTTGGCGGAAGGATTTTTGCCCTTTGGCAAAGCTCTTGCTTAGGACAAAACAAAAAATTTACTACAACGCCATAGCTCATGCTAAAAGCCTGTACTATTCGGCTCGTATCGACCTAGACAGAAACAATACCAAGGACATTTTTTCCATTGTTCAGAGCTTTATGGCGCCCAAAGCCCAATTGTGTAGGCTTCCATCGTCTAATGCCTGCTGTGATAATCTTTCCAGCTTTTTTATAGGAAAGATTCGCACGATTCAGGCTTCATTTAGTTCCAGTATAGCAGACGCCAACGCGCCCTTGGCATCAGGGGCCTTACCTCTTTCTGACTCGCAATCTCTGCCTGCCTTTGGTTCTATTGATTTGCCTAGTTCACTCAGAATTCTGAAGAGCCTGAAATCCGGCTCCCCTTCAGACCCATGCGCGGCCAGACTTTTGGCCGACGTTGCAGAGACTGTCAACCCGTAAGTTAACAGACTCGTTAACATGTCCCTTCGGGAGGCTTATGTCCCGGTAGCCTGGAAGCAGGCAAAAATTCTACCTCTATTAAAAAAGCCATCGCTTGATCCTACGAGCCCAGGAAGCTATCGCCCCATCTCTCTTCTGCCCAGTGTAGCAAAAGTATGTGAAAAAGTGGTCACTAAACAATTGACTGAATTCATTGAAAGTGGGGGCCTATTGCACCCGACCCAGTTAGGGTTCAGGGCCTCGTATAGCACCGAGCCGGCGCTGGTGGAATTTTCAGAGGCCATTCGAGACTGTTTGGATGCTGGCGGGAGGGCAGCCTTGATTTTGCTTGACCTCTCGGCAGCATTCGATATTGTCCCTCATTCGCTGCTGCTTATCCGACTTGCGGAGATTGGCATTTCTGGCACTGCTTGGGGCTGGCTAAAATCCTTTTTGGAGGGCCGGTCGCAACAGGTATGGCTCCCCCTCCTCGTCCTCACCTCAGTGGGTGTCTACGGGGGTCCCACAGGGGTCCTCCTTAAGCCCCCTTCTTTTTAACATTTATGTCACTCCCTTGGTCCAATTGGCGGAGGACCTGGGGGCCAAAATCATTGCCTATGTGGACGACACTCAGCTCTTGTTTACCTGGGGGAAAAATGAGTGCTCCACCTCCTCTGCTAAGAACTGTCTGACCAAAGTCTTTCAGTGGCTGGCCTCTGCACAACTTAAATGTAATGAGGAGAAATCCGAAATCCTCCTGTATGGAAAGTTCCCTCTTATGTTTCGAGAAAAACTCTGGCTGTCTGATTTCACCATGCCAGCCTCAACGGGGCAACCCGCTAAAAACCTTGGGGTTTGGTTTGAGGAGAATCTTACGTTCACCACCCTGATCAAGAAGCTAACTGGGAATTGCTTTGGGCTACTCAAAACCCTTCGGAAATTCCTTCCACTTCTTCCTGGGGCCGCTAAAGAAACAGTCACCCGAGCCCTGATCTTATCCCTCTTGGATTATGCCAATGCCTTGTATGTTGGCACCCCTGGATATCTGCTCAACAAGCTGCAGGGTGTCCAGAATGCGGCAGCCAGGCTCCTTCTTAACGTCCCCGTCAGATGCAGCATGAGACAGCATCTGCAAGCCCTACACTGGCTGCCCGTTGCCGAACGGGTTAAATTCAAGTCTTTAGTTATCGCTCACCGTGCTCTGCACTCCTTAGGCCCTAGCTATTTACAAAAGCGCTTCTCTTTTTATATACCTACTAGACATCTGCGTTCCTCCACACAACTCTTGGCTCACGTTCCTCGCTTCCAGAGGCAAAGGCTGGGGGTAGCTCCCTTGCCCTGAATGCTGCCTTAGCCTGGAATTCGCTGACGGTCACTCTGCGGAGCATTCAGGACCCAATCCGGTTCAAGAAGAACCTGAAAACATTTCTCTTTGCTTAGTTTGATCTCTGTACTCCTCAAAGGCTCACGCCGGGACACTCCTCCGAGTATCCATGCGCCCTATAAATAAAAATAAAATAACATAACATAACATGGAAAGACCACCTGGCCCCCCTTATTGCTTCACCTGTATGCTCTCACATCATTTGTACAAATACACTTTGACCGCCAACTCCAAGCTGCCTGGAGGTATCTTGCAACCACAAGCACCACCAGCCTAGTATCAGATTTTAAAATCCTGGTGGTGGCCAAATAACTCCTAACACCCAGGGTCATACACAGGGGTAGTAGCCATTTCCCCTCTGGGAAACATACACTGGGCAAAAGAACAAAAAGTGAGGTAAATCTTCAGAAGGCCCCTTGCATGCCAGGCACTCTGTGCTCTGATATTTTGCATTTGCCCGATTGGCACAGAAAGTCATGATAGGTAGGGACTGATATTTAAATTGTAAACACAATTTAATAGCTAGAGGTGGAGTGATCTCATCGATTGTATCCTCGTAGCTATGAGACAGTTTGAACTTCAAACAGTCCAAGGTCAAGGTGCCTCTACTACTGCCAATAACTTATTGGTATACCTTCTGTCAGTAGGCCAGTAAGGCATATGGAGCTGCTGCCACAGCCTTTATTATATAAATCTCAATCAATTGAGCAACTTTCTTCTAGAATGTTTTATTATATATCTTTAATAGTGGTGATGAATAATGTATTAGCGTGCAGTCGGCCTTACGGATCTGCATGGACCAATCTAGGCTAGGTATTCGCTTTAACCCTAGGTAGTCAAAATGTAATACCTGCTCTTTTGCGTCTGTGTTTACAAAGAGCTTGCATTTGTAGTTTTTAGCTCTAATCCGGTTAAAAACCATGGATTTTGTTAGTGCACTGTTGAGTTCCAGTCCCAGCTTGTCGCAAAAGCGGGGGTGGACTGGCCATAGCAGGCATCGGACGTTTCCCCGGTGGACCGTCAGGGTGAGGGCCGGTTTTTGACCCCTGGGGTTCCGTTTATGTTACCATGGGCCGGTTTTGCAGCACAGCTGCAATATCGGCCCCCTGCAACAAAAAGCAGGTGCAGTGGTTTCCACGTGCACCTCCCCTCAACCCCCGCAGCCATCCCCCCGACTCAATTGCCAGGGCCGGTTTGCATTCCTAGTCCCGCCCTCTGCAAAAGGTATTAAAATCACCCAGCACTACTGTAAACCCTGTAAAGATTTAGAAATCAGGAGAGTGTTGTCTGCAAAAAGCAGGGCGGGCACTCTCTTGACCCTCCATCTAGGGAGTACCACAGCCATCCCTTTCCAACCTTCCCACAACATAATTTATGAAAAGGGAGAACAGGGTGGGTGCCAATACACATCCCCGCCTAACTCACTCCCGGATTCCGATTGGTGGGGTAAAATGCCCCTATTCCCCCCACCTAACCCTTGCATAGTTCTGCTCGTGCAGCTCTACACCAGAATTGCCAATAAGTTGGACGGAATCCCCATCCTTTCCAATGTTGTCCAAAATGTGGCCCTAGGTACTAAATCAGAAGTTGTGCATAGATCAACAAAGGCGCCTGTTTAAAGTTACAGTCTTCCAAAAAAGACAATTGAAGTGGAAAATCTGATCTACTGAACTAATCCCACTTCTGAACTCTGCTTGGAACTCGGATACATTGTTCTTCCCTATCCACTCTTGGATGTGATTCAGGATTTGTTTACAAAAGATCTTCTGGCAGGCATCGATTAAACTAAGAGGTCAGTAGTTACTAAGGACGCTATGCTGGCCCTTCTTGTACATAGGGATAATTTCTGCCGACCGCCAGGAGGCAGGGATCTGCACTCCCTTCAGGATAGCATTCTCAAGGTGATTCATTGAAGGGCCCAACACACCTAGGTCTAGTTTGAAAAGCTCATTTGGAATCTGGTTGGCACCTGGTGCATAGAGCTGATGGCCTCCTCTGTCACCAACAGAGTTACCCCTAGGTTATTTAGATCCTTAACTTTTTACACCAGCAGGGAGTCCACACAGGCCCACACTCCGGCATCCACGCAGGAGTCTAAGTTGCTAAAATTGGAGACCCATTCCTGGGGTTGCACAAAGAACTCCACAGAACTATTACCACCATTTGATCTCAGAGCCAGGTTAGCCCAAAATTGTACATTATCTTTGGAAGATAGCGCATGGGATAGCTCATCCCAGAGAGAGTCCTCCCAATCCCTCTTAGCCTTTTCCACTTCTTTTGTTTTGATTGCCCTAAATGCCACAAGCAGTGGTCTATCCCTGGTCTTTACCACTAGTAGTCATTGGATTTTGGCCTCCCTGCATGCCTTTGTATACCAAGGGATTTCTTTCTGCTTTGTATATATGAGTTTGATGTCTTGCACCAACATCTCTCTTATATTATTTTAAAAAAAAGGCTTATGGGCTTTTGCCAGAAACAGCCCTCTCTTTTCTGGGTCAAGATTGTTCAAAAGTTCTAAATGCTCTGTAGCCATGAGATTCACTGCCTCCACGAGTTCTGGGTTCCTTTCCACCCATCCCCATTTGATGACCTTACCATTGTTGTAGAGTTCAATGTTTCCTTTTTGGGCCCGGCCCTGAACAATCGGGTGTTAGCAAGGAAGCCTGACAGGGTCAGACTAAGGGCATTGCGGTCCCTATCCACCCTTTCAAGGACCACCAATCCTGAACGTACTGCCAGCTCTTCAAGCTAATTAAATAACCAGTGCAGCTGGTGTTCCCTGGTCTATTGAAAGTGTGCTTACCTTCAATATCAGATACAGTTTATCCATTAGTGGCTCTTTGGTCAAAATTAAGGTTAGTGCAAGTATCTGGGCTACCCTCGCGGACCGCTTGACAGAAGGTAGATCTATGAACGGAATTCTCCATTCTTTGTCTTTTTTATTCTTTCTGTACAAACCAAACTTAAAATGCACAAACGTTTGACATTTTTCAGTCAAAATTATACCCTGAGTGGCATATTTTTCATGGTTTTGCATCGCCCTTGGGCCACACAAGGGGGTGCAACTGAGACGCAAATATGACATTTACCAAGCTACCTTGCGTAGCCCTGTGTAGCTTGGTAAATGTGGAGTGGAGTAAGGCAGCACAAGTCTCTGCCTTGCGTTACTCTGCCCCAGTGAAGCGTTTCATTGGTAGAAGGTGGGTGTTCTCACACATCCACCCATAGATTTTGGCTAACTTCCAGATTTACCATTAGTAGTAGACCTGCGAATGCATCAAAATGCTACGCCTCCCCAGGTGAGGCATAATGAGGAGAAATATGCTTATTTTCCTCTTTCTACATGTGCTGCATTCTGCAGTACACATAGGAAGAGGAAAAAGACTTGGAGGATTGTTTATGTGCAGGAAGGTGTCCCTTTCTGCACAAAAACAATACTGCCTACAATGCAGGCACCCTTGCACCATAGTGCAAGAGTGCATGTGTAGGCACTAGGCAGCAGTGCAGGCAGAGAGCAGGAATGCACTCTATAATGTTAAATACGGCACATTACTGCCCTCTTCCTTTCACACCGAGCAGCAAGGTGGCTTGCTGCGTTGTGTTGCATGAATATTTGATAAGTATGGCCCTAAAATTATAATTTACGTTGCACCTTTATATTTATATAACTTTATTCATTCTTTAGCTACAAACAAAAGTTAAAGTACAATCAAATTTAAATTTAGAAGCTTATACTCATACATTTAATAATCATTTATGTAACACCTTCAAATTATTATAACTCGCGCACCTCCATAATCCATAGCCTTGGTAGCCACATTACATTAACTATAAGTTGTGCCTGCTCCATACACTGCTTATTCCCTTTTGTATGATATGAGTTATACCATCCAAAATATTATTATTTATAATAATAGTTATGACATTACAATCACCATTGCTCACCGCTGCTGCCGCTGCTGACATCGGGGGTGAGAGCCGTCCACAGGAGCCATAGCGGACTCCATCTCCCAGGCTCCCCCTGCTACCGACAGGCCACTCTGCGCCCGGAGGCGCTTTAAATTTCAGCGAGGCGTCCCGCAGCGCGGGAATCATCATTGCTCACCGCTGCTGCTGCTGCTGACATCGGGGGTGAGAGCCGTCCACAGGAGCCATAGCGGACTCCATCTCCCAGGCTCCCCCTGCTACCGACAGGCCACTCTGTGCCCGGAGGCGCTCTAAATTTCAGCGAGGCGTCCCGCAGCGCGGGAATCATCATTGCTCACCGCTGCTGCTGACATCGGGGGTGAGAGCCGTCCACAGGGGCCATAGCGGACTCCATCTCTCAGGCTCCCCCTGCTACCAACAGGCCACTCTGCACCCGGAGGCGCTTTAAATTTCAGCGAGGCGTCCCACGGTGCGGGACGCGCCGGGTGAAGCCCGGGCCAAGGCCGGGCCCGTCTGCGCCCGTCCGAGACCGGACGAGGCTGAGCTGGGCCAGCCCTCTTGGTCCTGTGATCGAAAGAAACAATTCACCGGTAAGACTTTTTAAAACTTTATGATTTTGCACTACGGCATAACGGCAAAATAAGCGAAATGGGAAAAAGTAAATTGGCAGTAACAAACAAGGGGAAGCCTGCGGCTAAAACAGCGCCGATCACAAATTATTTGAAAAGCGCAATGGGTATCATTAATAATGAGATTGTCCACGTTGAGGTGCAACTAGCTGCTACTAAAACGGCACTGAATGCTGTCCAAAAAGAGACTAAATCGGTTACGGTAGAAGATGGTGACAATAGCTCTGGTTCTAAGCTTAAAGTACAGGACTCGGGCGCCAAAAATGGTAGGATAAACAGTAACCCGAAGGACAATAGCTTCGATTTCTCTAACCTACCTAAGTCCGATTTTGCGATTAGGCCTGGACCTTGTGTATTGACAATTTCCCCTGAAATATCGGTAGTATCCAACTCCAATTCATCAGAACTCATTTCACCACCTGCGAAGAAGTGTAAGCAGCAAACTGTATCAGCACTGTTAAAAAATAGCCTCCAGAAACCCCCAAAAAATGTGAAGACATCAAAACAGGATGAAATAAATTCTCTGATACGTTCCGTCCATCATCCCCTTTGGTATCGCTTTGTTCGCCCTAAGTTGGCGGGGGTATGCCCAGACGTGGGTCCCTTGCTCACTTTGCCACTGGATTCAAGCAAGCCTGGCTGATGACGGCTGGAATGCCAGAAACCGGTCCTAGGATGCTTGTTTCCGGTCCAGGGAAGACATGGCTTGGCAGTTCGGGCTGGACTGTTCCCATGAGGCACAGGGTCAGACTGATTTGCATATGGCCATGTCTGAACTGGGGTGGTGGAGTGAGCTAAAGAATGATGATGGATTAAACCCAGATCAGTTGACTGGGGGTGAGTGTTTGATTGGCTCAAACGTTCCGTCCATCATCCCCTTTGGTATCGCTTTGTTCGCCCTAAGTTGGCGGGGGTATGCCCAGACGTGGGTCCCTTGCTCACTTTGCCACTGGATTCAAGCAAGCCTGGCTGATGACGGCTGGAATGCCAGAAACCGGTCCTAGGATGCTTGTTTCCGGTCCAGGGAAGACATGGCTTGGCAGTTCGGGCTGGACTGTTCCCATGAGGCACAGGGTCAGACTGATTTGCATATGGCCATGTCTGAACTGGGGTGGTGGAGTGAGCGAAAGAATGATGATGGATTAAACCCAGATCAGTTGACTGGGGGTGAGTGTTTGATTGGCTCAAACGTTCCGTCCATCATCCCCTTTGGTATCGTCCTGAAGAGGCAGCACTACATATGCAAGGCATTGAGACACTTTTTAAAAAGTTACATGGGAAGATAGATACCATCGAGAGACGAGTCATGTCCGAGATAAAAACTGTGCAAAAAGATATGTCTACACTAATGGAACTGGTCTCAGCTTTGCGGACATCAAATGATAATAATATATGTCCGAGACCGATGCTTAAGAGGATAAGGAATTACAGCAAAATGAGCAAAGTTCCAGTGGTGAAGTAGTAGAGACTAATAGACATCAACCCCCTGTATTGCATAGTAAGGAAGTACCAGGATTTTCTAGATTACAACCAGCTACTAATAGAATAAATGGTAATCTACAAAACGGTAAAAATAATACCCAATTGATTGATAATCACCATCGACCAAAGACGCACCAGGGGGGATCTTTTAGCTTGCCCCCCCCAAGCTACTCCCTATGTCATTGTCTTAAAAAACGTCCCAAGACTTCGTAAAAATCGTATCGAAACATGGGACTTACTGAAGGACCAGGTTGTACACTGGTTCTCCAGTAACACCCATTGTAGCCCTAGGCTCTTATTCCAAGAAATAATCATGTTAAGAAGAGTAAGTTGGGTGGGTAAAGGGGAAAAGTTATGCGAGGGGGATTGCATTGTAGTAAATTTCCGCCATCCTGAAGTGGTAGGACGCCTATTGGAAGAGGTCTTGGCAAAATATTCCTGGCGATATGATGATTGTAATGAGGGCATTATTGCTTTACCTCTTGGATATTTCTATAGATCTAGTCCTGAACCATCCCTTCAAATAGGCAGAACTAACTACACCCCTGTTAATTTTAGGTTACCACTTATGCCTAATAGGTTTGCCCCCCTTGGAAGCTGTAGTGAGGTTGATTGACTGGGCTTAACAACAATTAAATTAGATGATAGCTCTTGTTTCCCAAATCAACTAGATATACCTAGGGAAGAAGTATGTAACACAGTGGTGAAGATGAACGAAGGTAATTCTTGTATTCCTTCAAAAAGAACAGAAGTAAACCCTATGGAAGCGCTACAACTAAATGTTTGTAGAAACCCTACTCTTCAGAACAGCCTGATTGGGGTAGCTCCAACGGGCTGCTCAATGGTTGGGTCACTACAAATGATGTCATGGAATATTGCAGGGGTCAAAAATAAATTGCAATATTCATTATGGATAAAAAGTATTCAGCACTGTTCCTTGATTCTTTTACAAGAAACTTGGGCGACAGAAGCTTTTTATATAAATGGTTTTAAAACAATTTTTATTAATGCAACACCATCCAAGGTGGGGAGAGCGAGTGGAGGCCTGGCAGTATTCATTTCTATATTAGCAACCCTGACCCTAACGAAAATCAATACAAACTCACAGTACTTCCAGCTCTTAGTTTTTACTGTCAAGGGAAAGCAGAACATTGTACTCATTAATTTTTATAATAATATTTTTGACAGTACAAGACAAGAGATAATTTTAAAACTGAAGGTAGAATTGGATAAATTTTTGAAAGAACTGAGGGGCGACAATTTCATAATTTGGGCAGGGGACTTTAATAGTGAACTATGTGAATACATTATAGGGGACCAATGTGGTTATGAAGACGTACTTGGCGACCAAATTTCTCATTTCTCTCACAATCTATATGGCGAAGCTATTAATCATGCTATGTTTAAATTTAACTTAGAAATCATGGAGCCAGGACTTTATGAGGGAGTACATGTTAAATATACATATGAAGGGGCCAGGTCGTCTTCATGTATTGACCATTTTTTAATATCCAGAATTTGCGGGTGCCTGGATGAAAAATGTTTTATACAACCCAGTCTGCTAAGTGACCATCACCCTGTCCTGCTAACACTAAATTCCAAATTATATTACAGAGTGAAGACTACCCCCTTGCAACTAACATTAAAACACAAGGTGAAAATGGGATATCGATAAAGTGGACAGGCGTAGATCCCACAATTTTTGTGGAGGATATAATGCAAAAAAATAACCACCATATAAAAAAATGTTTGGATATACTATCTAGTAACATAGATATTGTTTCGACCTTCCAAAACATCTCTGACTCAATTTCTAAGGAACTGAAAGTTAAAAATAAGAAAAATAGCGATGATTGTCCACGTTGGTTTAACCATCACTGTTCCAGATTAAATAGGGACCTGAAGGAAGAATTAAAAATTAAACTAAGGAAAGGAGAAAAAATGTGTTGTCTTCGGAAGAACTATAAGCAAGCTTTAAAGTTGAGAAAAATTGAAATTAGGGAGAACGCTTGGGATAACTTTTTCAAAGCAGCCGAGACAAAGAACTCTATCCTCTTCTGGAAAACTATTGATCAGCCCTTGTTTAAAGACGTTTCTTCTGCAAGGGTTGACACACTAGTTACACCAGTAGAATGGTTAACCCACTTTGAAAATATTTTTAATCCCTCACAACAGTTGATCGAAATTGAAGAAAATCGCTATATTATTTTGACAAACAAACCCAAGATAGAAATAATCACCATAGAAGAGATAAATACAGCTATAAAAAATAATGCAAGTGGGAAGGCTGCAGGGCCGGATGGGGTCCCTATTGATGTTTTTAAACACAATGAAGAACTCTGGTCCCCTATTTTAGTTAACCTGTTTAATGCTATTATTAATGGGGTGCTACCATTAACTTGGGCTGAAAGTGTGATTGTCCCTATTTTCAAAAAAGTTGATAGAGGCAGCGCAAAATGCTACCGGCCAATATCCCTCCTGGATTCCACCTCAAAACTAATGGGCAGAGTTCTGTTAGCCAGGTTGGAATGCTGGATAAAAGATAAAAACATCTTAACAGACGCCCAGTACGGTTTTAGAAGGGGTATTGGAACGGTGGAGCAATGTGTAAATCTTGAGCTGCTTATAGGGAAATACACACTGGCCAAAAAAGGTTTACTCCACCTTTGTTTTGTCGACCTCTCTAGTGCGTTCGACTTGGTAAACCATGCCAAGTTATGGCAAACTTTGGCAGAGATGGGTGCCCACGGCGATATTATACATATTTTATCGCAGATATATGCCCACCTAACCTCAAAAATACGCTATGGCCAAAAGGGGGAATGCACTACGCACTTTAGAGTTACTAGAGGAATTAGAAAAGGCTGCGTCCTCGCTCCTCTTTTATTCTCCCTTTATATTAACGGTATTGATCTTTTATTACAGAGTCTGCAAGCTGATGCCCCTGTTATTGGTAAACGTGTTACCCCAGTTTTATTTTATGCAGATGATGCAGTCCTAATATCCAGGACTGCAAATGACCCACAACTTTTGATAGATAATTTTACTAACTTCATGACTAAAAGGGACCTAAAAATAAACCTGAGCAAAACATTAGTCATGACATGTGGGAAAATGAAAACAAAGTGTAGAAACCATAATGTTGGGAGAACCCCTATCGAAAGGACATCTACTTTCTCTTATCTGGGGTTACTTTTTAATAGCAAAGGACCATGGACTGCACATGTAAATTCTTGTAAATTAAAGTTTGTGAGATCAAGTGAGGCTCTTTTCAGATTTTCACAGAAAATAGGGAATAAGCCTATACACGAGATATTAAAATTATACGGGAGCAAGTGCATCACAGGGGTTTGTTATGGTGGAGCACTCTGGGGTATGGCAGATATCTCCCCTTTACAAACCCTTGAGAATAAATATTTGAGAAGGGTCTTATCGGTCTCGAATTCAACAGCTACTTATATAGCTCATAAGGAGCTAGATGCACCTTATATGAGTGACCTGATCATTGCAGCTGCCCTCATATTGTGGCATCGAATCTGGACTAAAGAAGAAGCTCACTTTACTAAAGACATAATCTTGGATTGCCTTAAACTAGATTATCATAGGAATATACCATGGTTACATTATATCTGCAATCTCTTAGCAGAGTGCAACATGGAAATACATTTCAAAGATCCTGTGAGCATCCAGACCTATAGTAAAATGGAGCTCAAGAGGAGATTCCTGCAATCTAGAGAAAATAAGAGGGTCGCCGAACTTAGCACAAAATCAGGTGTTAAATCTTATTGTGAAGGACCGATCTTTTCTGGCACCAACCGTATCTCATTTTTACAAGAAATGTACAGCACAGATTTTATTTGACAAGATTAAGGTTGAGCACGCTCCACTTTCAAGTAGCTTTCCCAGAGATGGGTAAGTGGAGCCGAAATCTACCTAAGTGCCCGTGTGATGGTAAAACCACCTAGAGTACTTTGCATTTTATACTTTTTTGTAATTTTTACAGGAGCATCAGAAAATTGATTTTACGACCTCTTTTTATCACTAATAAGCTGTACTCTTATAAGTCTGCTTTTTATCACGTCTGTAATCTGGAAGATGCATTGATATGTAACGCAGTTATCCTTTTTACTCAGATGGCAATCAAACGGAGAAAGGATCTTACATATTTGGAAATGCTAAACTATGAACTTGACTAGACTGAATTTCTTAAAAATCTTAATATTATGCATCTTTGATATAAAGTGTTTAAAGATAATGTGCTGATATTTTTGAGGTTTAAACTTAATTGTATGTATTTTGTTGACCTCTGTGATGACCCATAATCCATATTGTGCATACTTCCTAACATCTAATGTTATATTTTGTTTACACTTGTAATGAAATGTGCCCCGTGGAAATCTGTGATATGAATTGTACTTTTATGATGAAATGTTTTTATTTGTAGAATGCTTTTATGGATATATACTTATATACCGAATAAAGCTTGTTTGATTTGTTTGATTTGATTTGACATCACAAATAATATCTTTTGTGAGAACACAGTGCATGATAGAATGGCGAGTTATGGTAAATGTATCGTAACTACCAAGGATATGCTGCACATGTATGTTAGGGATCATGTCCCACTGATAGATATAATTAGGTTTTTTGTTTCTTTTATAGCTGGCTGAAGAAACATAGATTTGTGTGTGAATTGCTATGCTCATAGTTTTTCCTGTTACGTTGTGTGACATGGCTCACATATTTTTTCATTTGAAAGTAGGCATCAAGATCTTTTGCTTTTTTGTCATAATTTCTGCATTTGAATTGCAGAGTTTTGAGAGTGAATGACGGGTCAGAATGCGGATAAATTCATGGCACGAGTCAAGGGTACATGTGGGTAGACTGCGTCTACCTATTATTTTCACAGGATGGGCGCCGTCTACCCTGCCATAACAAAGGCCGAAGTTAAGGGGCCATCAGGCCTCCTTTTGTTCCAGTAACCTGGCTGAGAGCTATTTGGATCCTCACACATAAATGAAAACACAAAGGAGGAGAAGCAAAGGCACACATCTTGTTACTACTTCAAACAGTGCTTAAGAGAGGAATGCTTTTGACTTTGTTCAGTCCCTGTATATAAGAGAAATGCATGCAGTATAAGAATTTCAGATGTTCTGGTTTGTAACAGTATTTACACAAATAACAATTTAAATACCACCATTTTGTTGTATTTCTTTTATACTGCTACTTATCTGGATGTAAGATGTAAGAGTGCTTTACATCACACATACACATTATAGTTTGACAATAAATCATGCAAGTGTGTAAATCAATATACAGGATGTGTTGCATAAGACATTGAGGGTTACACGATGTAGGAGTTACATGTACTTCATAGCTGACTGTGCTATATTAGAAGGATGACAATTTATGAACTGCAAGTAACAAAAGGATCTCAGTGTTAAAAGCAGGAACCCACTTACCTAGCTACATAAAATAAAAATATGTCATCTCCATATTACATGATGTGCTTTACAGGAGACATATTAACATTATCTGCTACTTTGATTCAAAACTGGGACTAGATAAAACAGAGATCTCTCCTGCAAATGCATTAACCCCCTGAGTTATCTTTCCATTATTATTATTCCCCGAGACTTTCTGGGCACACAAAGATCTCTACAGCAGATGCCTTAACCCCATAAGCTATTTTAAAATGCAGACTTTGCAAACAATTGAGCAGAATCGATTTAATGCCACATTACTCCTTGTTGCCAATTTTTTTGCGACAGAATTTTAAAAATAAAATGTAATAGTTGAGGTCCAGATTTTGCATCCGGGTTGCATTACTTTTTTGGCACAACCCTGAAGCAAAATCTCATTTGTTAGATCTTGTAATGTGCTAAAATGTACTCATGATAGACCTGCCAAAAATATGTGTGAGGTCTTAAGATCTGATGTCACTTTTTGTGATGTCACTTTCTGTGAGGTCACGGATTGTGATGTAACTACATGTAATATCACATCCTGAGAATCCATGTGTGATGTCACACACGTGATGTCACACTCTGTGATGTCACACGCCATGATGTCGCTTGCATACTGCCTACTTAGTTACCCCCCCCCCTCTTTTTTTTTTAGGACCTGTGCCCTGGTTAAATTGTTTGAAACAAGATAGATTAAAAACATTCTTTGGTCAAGATGGGAGCATCTGATCTTCTGGGCAATTTCTGACGTTTCAATGCGATTTTTATCAATGCCAGGTAGATTCCATATTGTCTGTGTATTGTGTTTTTTTTTCTTTCTGGTTGTGTGTTTTTCTCAGCCGTTGTGCTATCACTTTTATTTTCCTTTTATGTGTGTTCATATTTGGGGTGAGTCGGCCCACTTTCTGCTAAGGTGGTCTGCATATTGAAGCTTTGATGAGCGATACCATATAAAAGACCTTCGAAAGCCATTAGTGACATTTGTTGACTTACATCAGTGGGTACAGAGGGTGTGTTGCTAAAATGTGTTATTGGAATATGTGTATATTGCAGGTTTTGTTTGAAGGTTTGTTAATGGAGGTTTTGCTTGGTGGTGTTGGGGGCACTCGAGGCATGTTTAAGTTGAAATGGATAATATTGTAGTCACTCCAAATAACAATCTGAGGGGCATATTCTCAAGGAGCCATCGCCGATTTATCGGCACATTAGCACTGCAAAAGTGGCGATAGACTTATCGCCCCATTCACAAGCTGGTGCAAATTGCCGACATCGCCAGTTTTCCCGCGATAGCTGCCGCAAAACACATCGCCACGGATGATAGCAACAACTAACGCTAATGATATGCAGAGTAGGCGTTCCCGTGCAAAAACACATGAAAACACCACTTTGTGATATTCTCAACGACCAGCCAGATCTGCGATGCCGGACAAAAACAGGTGATAAGGCGCGTTAGCAGCAGGGACTTAACACCTGCTCATTACTGGACTTAAGTAGGACGAAAACCTGCAGTACAGAGGGAGCCCAGGCCAGAGCCACATCTGAAGACCAACAGATGCCATGGAGCTACTAATCATGCAGCTTGGAGACCAAAGAGGGCCACAACACCCACCGCCACCACCCCCAGGACCACCCCCGGACCACCACCGAGGCAGCGCAGAACAAGACAGCGGACCTTCCGAAACGCATCAACCTCACAGACTTAATGCCAGAGGATGTCATTGCCCACTACAGGCTCAAAAGGACAACCATCCTCCGCATCATGACCCACATTGCCCACCGGCTGACGGTACCAACACAGCAGACAACCAACATCCCTCCGCAGACAAAGCTGCTGGCTGTGCTGCACCTGTTGGCCTCTGGTACCTTCCAACCAACAACTGCCAGAGTCAGCGGAGTCTCACAGCCAGCCCTATCAAAGGCCATCACACCTGTCCTGGATGCCATCATCAGTTTCATACCCCAGCACCTTCACTTCCCCCACACTGCGCAGGAACAGCTGGAGACCAAGCAAGGCTTCTACGCCATAGCCGGATTCCCGCATGTGTTGGGGGTAATCGACTGCACACATGTCCTACTTGTGCCCCCTGCCGACACTGCACACAATTACCGCAACAGGAAGCACACGCATTCCATCAATGTGCAGGCAATAGTGGACCACCGGGGACTGTTCACCAATGTCATCGCCAACTACCCAGGCAGTGTGCATGACTCATACATCTTCCGACAGTCCATCATCAACCAGCGCTTTCAGGATGGCACCTATGGAAATGGACTGCTCATTGGTAAGTACCAACGGAACACACCACACACCTCAATTCCACAATCACACAATGCACAACTGTGGGAATGGACACGTAACAAAATCACATACAACATGCCAAATAACATGCACACCTGCCAGACACGACAACACAAGTAACCGTGGTAAGAGGGGACAGAAATGTGGACAAACCATACACTAAGGCATATCCCCTCTGCCACACATATGCAGAATGTGGGGAGAGGTGGGAACCACGATTCTGTGAAGGAGGCAATGGACCTATGAATAACAATATACACAATGCCAAGTGTGGCGGTGATGTGCTGGACAGTCTTGAGTATGCAGAGCACAGACATGTCCATGTGGACACATACTGCTGGAGTCTGTAGTGTTGTGGACAGTGGACGCAACCATGTCATCACAGGCAGTGGGGAACACCTTGGACAAGTAGCCATGTCGGCCCCCCTGTAAGCGTAAGCGTACTGGGCAGGGCCGACGCACGCCAGTCCAGCATAGGGGAGTGACTAAATAGGCTGGGGCTCAGGGAGTGGTTCACTTCCGTGACGGCCACCGAAGTAACTACTGCATGTGGCTCTGTGTCCGCCATATCCTGACCATAGGCCTACACACACGTGGCCAACCACCTACAATGGGCAAACTCACACCGGTGACGAGGTGGCTACGTCCCACGCCACCGGCGCACATCTCGTCACCGCCTGCAGTGGCGTGTCTGCCAGGGTGGCATCCCTCACCCTGCCACGAGGCCGCCGTCGTGACCGGTGGTGCCTGCGTGATCCTCTGCGCCTGCCGCACCCAAGCCCACTGATCCCGAGACCCGACCTACGTCCAGCGGTGAATGCCCACCTCTGCGCACCCAGGCCTCACTGCTCACCTGCTGCCACCGGAGTCTCTCCAAGAGGGCCCACCACGTGCCGGTGCAATCTCCAAGGCCGGGCTCCGCAAGCATGGCAGCCTCCTCAGCCTATCGCTGGCTTCTGCGCAACAGGCCCCCAGCGCACCCAGCGGCACCGCACCGCGGAGTTGCGAGTTGGCTCCTGCTGCCTTCTGACCACACTGCGGTACAGCAAGTAACATACACATCCTTTCCAGTCCGCCCCTCCAGGCCTGCTGCATCATCGCAGGCTGCACACCCGCTCAGCTCTTCCGGTGGGCCGAACTCAGTGCACAGCTAGTCCTCGCCACGTGGCGGTTGGCCCGTGCCGGACGCAGGGCCTCAGGTGCCACTAACTCAGTGCACCACAAGTCACCGTCCAGCCACCAGGCCTCCAGCATTATAGCAAGATGCACACCCGCTCAGCTCTTCCGGTGGTCCGAACTCAGTGCACCGCAATTCATTGTCCCGAGGGGCTACCCCCAAGTCCGTCTCCAGTAGTCAACAGCATGTCCTTGGTAATGCCACTGGAGCCCTTCACAGTCACGGGGCCACGCCCATCCCAGGCAGGCCGCCGGTAAGCCTGGGCAGATCGTCTGGAGACGTACTCCGAAGCGCACGACATCCCAGCGCTGTGGCGGCGGCGCACGCGTGTGAGGAGTGCAGAGAAATGGCCCGGGGCTCTGGGCATGGTTCAGTTCTGGGCTCTGGGCGTGGTCCAGTTCCGGCCTGGCCACAAAAGTGACTATGGCGTGTGCCTCCGTAGTAGTGTCTGTGCCACCCGGCCTGTAATCGACAATGTTGCAATGTAGCATGCACCAGGAGGGCGGCCTCGCCCAAATGGATTAATAAAGGAGCGCGAGACTGCTCGGGGTCTCGGCTCATACATGCCAAATGTTGTGTGTGTATCTACATTGCCGCAGCCTGAACCGAAGGCCTAGCCTCAATATCAGCGCACGTTCAGCCAGGCCAGAACTCCACATCTGTGTCCGCCCTATCCTTACCATAGGCCTACACACACGTGGCCGCACACCTTCAACAGCCAACATTACAGTCTTGCTGTCAGTCCTGCGGACATGCGCAGACAGGCATGACAATGGTGTGCCGTAGGAGTGCAAGTGATGCAACCGCGCAGCACACACAAGTAAATAGGCTCGGTGGGAGGGAGGAGCAGCTGTGAGGCTACGTAATACACATTGTCCTACCACATTTGCCAGCAGCAATACATGGCTAACATGAATCCAAAGGTCGCACAAATCACACACCACGAAACTTGTATGTCTGCCAACACACCATGCAGAACCACCAGTTGACACTGACCTCACTTACCTCTCACAGGTGATCAAGGATATGCACTCTGCCCATGGATGATGACACCCCTCCGAGACCCGAACACCCCGGCCCAGAGGCGGGACAATGTGGCCCACAAACGCACCAGGGGCATTGTTGAACGCACGTTTGGGGTGTTGAAGTCACGTTTCAGGTGCCTGGACATCACCGGTGGAAGACTGTTGTACAGCCCAGAAATAGTGTGCAAGATGATCACTGCATGTTGTGTATTGCGCAACCTATGTGTACGCACCAATTCCCCCTTGGATCCAAGTCCCAGAGGCACCTGAAGATGATGAGGAAGATGATGCAGGTGGACCACACCCCACTGCAGCCGCAGCAGGAATAGCCCGAAGGAACACAATATCAACAATTTCTTCGCATGAGCACGTCACATTGTGACTGTTCACAGCAATCATGGCACAGTACAAGATGACCACATGACCAGCATGTGCAAATAAAATCTTAGCAACACACATTCCCCGTGTGCATGTCAGTCCTCTGCATTAGCACATTACTCTGACGGGTGTAAGTGCAACATTGAGTGCTTACATTCGCATATGTTGCAAGAAGAGATGGTGTGTAGGTCCTCTTCATCATCGGTGATGAGGAGTACGGTCTGCTCTGCAGGAGGTGATGATTCTCCCTCTGCAATGTGAGGGGAGATGCAGTTTGACATTGTGTTCACATGTATGTTGACGCAATGGCCAAGTTTACAAACAGACTGCATGTCAATGTACATTGTGACTGTTTGTGTGGAGATGCCTATTTAATGCTGGACAGTTGACATTTCGCCACCATCACGGATGTGAGGTTGTATTTGTCCATTATCATCTCACAGTTTCCTGCTATGCCAAATACGAATGGCCATTTTCTACACACAAGCGGCAGCAGTTGTGTCCTCTGTTCTGTTGTGAAAGTGTTGCAGTTTGGTCCACTTTGTTGTAAATGTTGAGGTGCTCTGAGTGTTATGTGTGTGTGTGCTGCATTGTGTGTGATTTGCCCCTTCAGCTCTGATTTTGCTGGCCCTTATCCCTTTCAGGCAGTGTGCCTTTCACTTCTGTGCTTATATAGTGCTGAGCTGTTGCAGACTTGGGTAAATTGGGCTCTTGGTCGGAGTTGTGACTCTTGGGCATGGTTTGTCCGCAGATGTGCTGTACTTACTTGTGCATGTGTGCCATTGTGCCCATCTCCCCCCGTCCCCAAAGTCCCTGGTGGTTACTCACCCTGTTGCTAGTGTGACAGGTCATGTTGAGCAGTGTCCGGTCCTCCGACTCCTGCCACCGTCTCCTCACTGATGACTGTGGACACCATTTCCTCCATCTCATCCAGCTCCTCCTGTGGCGCAGGACTCCCACCCCCAGTCTGCATTGCTGCTTTGCGGTTGTTAGCGAATTTCAGCTTGGTTTTGTGCTTCACATCATTCCAGCGCCTCTTGACCTCTTCCATTGTCCTCCTCAGCACTCCGACTGAATTCTCCTTGTCCACGATGGAATGCCATATTCCATTTTTTGTTGCCAATGACACAGTGGAGGTGACGGACAGTTGTTGATGGTGTTCTGTCACCTCTGTAATCAGGATCCTGTTTTCCTGCAGACTGAACCGCGTCTTCCTCTTCTTCTCCTTGCCCTTCCCTGACCCCGAGGTCCCAGGCTGGTCCTCCGTGGGGCTTGTGGGGTTCGGGTTGTCTTCTGTGCTACCTCCATGGTGCTTCGCAGTTGTTTGTGTTTTATTTGCATTTCATTTTTTCCGCTTTTATGGTGATTATTCCCGCCTTACTTGTGGGACTTGCGGGTCTGGCGCTGATTTTCGCTGGATTTTTATCGCAGTTGGGCCCATCGCAGCTTTTTTCACGTTCGAGTTTCCTTTTTTATCGCCGTCGCGGTAGTTGTATCACGGACATTTGTGGCGTTCTCGGGATACTATCGCATGTTACCGCCATGTTGGGAATACGACGTTGACACAGAGTTATTTTCCCGCGATGGACGGCGATATGGAAAATTGCGTTAGCCTATTTTGGCGATGTTTATCGCACGTTCTTCTGAATATCCCCCTGAATTTTTTAGCTGTGATGAGATCCTTCAGGCAAATATAGCATCAAGGGTTTGTCCAGCATTTTGTGTGATCCTGGTGACACGTAGATGGTCGTTTAAAGCGTTCAGCAGACCTGTAGTCATGGGACTACCAGGTTTTTCACAACAGTTTTAAAGAGTCGGGGAGGGGAGCCCACTGCCTACGTGCACTAATCCTCTCAATGCATTATGGTAAATAATATTGTTGAGACTTACAATGTATCAACTTTTTTCCACCCAGTGCTCGCTGTTGGCACAGCAAGTGCTGAATATTCTCGGACATGTGTTTTGTGGTTCAGAACCTGACATGCTGCAAGCAGCGTGCCAAGCACCCCCAAGCTAACAGATTGCTTCTTGCCGATGAGTACCAATCGCAACATGTGTCTAAGCCTATCCATCACTTGCTCTGCCAACATTGTGCGACAAATCCTTAATTAGGTTTCCTGAAAGCAAAGAATGTCTTGTTTCAAATTAAAAGCAACAGCAACTCTTTTTTTTTTTTTTTTTTCCCCAAGTCGTGGCTCTCTCATTCCAGGATATTGCCTTATTTTATCTTACTCCTCCCAGGGAACCCACACACGGTTGGTGCCGGGCTTGCAATAAAAGCGGCCATCACTATTGCAGGACCCTGAGATACAAGCCCCCCGAAATCGCTCGGTATATTTTTTAACCTGTGTAATGTGCAGTGCGAGTTTCGCGTGTCTAACTGTTGAGTGCTGTGATGAAGAGAAAGACACTCATAGTATCTGTCGGGTTCTGTTTGGTAGTCCGTGAGGGAAATAAGGAGATCAGGCAATGTGAGTCAAAGCTGTCTAACCTTGGTTCGGAAGGGTTAGTCATGCTGGCTGTTTAGGATATTCAGTCAATGTAAATGGGAATTCTTTACATAGTCAGTGAGTATCCAGAAAATGAGGCATGGGTCAGGTTCTCTTAGACCTATGTTGGACACTCGATCTGAGTAACAGTGACATATTCTACTGCAGAGAAGCAATTCTTACTACGGGGTGGTCCTTTGGACATGTTGAGTTTACTATAATCTAGTTACCTGCATTATGTGGGTGAACACCTCTGCGGCAGAGGTGTTCACCCACATAATGCAGGTAAATAGACCATTAACCGTTTAGATTAACGGGGCATTGGTAGGGTTTTAGTTCTGCTGTGCAGGGGATGACCCTATTCAAACAGCTGAAGATCTTCAACACGTTTACATTAGAGTGCATATGTTTCAATCATATGTTTGAACACCTAAGGGGCGTAACACATGTATGTCATACATTGTGCTTTAAAATATTCTGCTGTCTGATTTCTTCCAATGACCACTGCCTAATTTCTTTTGTTCAAGATGCTGTGGCGAGCTAATGTGTATTTAGTACAGTCATTAACCTCAAGAAAGTGTGTTTAGGTGGCTTACTTATTTGATTAAATAGTAATTTATTGTAAAACTGGGTATCGATTAAACATTCAGGCAACTGTGATTTAACTTCTGTATTCTCTTCCGGGAAAAACAACAAACCGTTCACAAAAGCTAACCGTTTTAAACACACGATCAGTGCAATACAATAATGTAGAAACACATTGCACGTAAAGAGAACAAGAGACTGTTTAAATGGATTTGATTTGATTCTGGTGCAAACATTGATTACATTAATTTTGCAATATGTTTACTGTCTGTGTGATGAGAAGGAACAGATGGGGCATATTAGCAAGCCTCAGCGATGAACGCGCTTAGCGCGTTTTGCACTAACGCCAGCTATCGCAGGAAATTATCGCCAGGCTAGCGCTGTATCAACAACGCTTAGCGCTTTGGCGATAATATTCCCAGCAATAGCCGGCAATAGGAGGCGTACATCGCTGGAAAACCAGCGATAATCCAGCAGAATTGGAGATGAGCTTGCTGATAGGGCCCTGTGGCCTCAACCCTAGAATCCACCTCCAATAGTACACATAGGGTAGTCAAGAAAATACCAGACGTTAGGATCCAGCGTTAAGGGGCATTAGCGCAACTATTATCGGCGCTTTGCGGCTCTGGGGCATCCTTGTTAATATTGCGATGCTGTGTCAGCGATGTTTTACATGGATTCTATGTGAGGAACGCCTACTTTGCATCTAATTAGCGATGCAAGGCGAGGCGTTCGGAAAATGGCAGCTAACATGCGCTAATGCATGTTAGCGCCGCCTTGATGATTGTGCGATATTTGAATCGCCGCTTTTTCGGCGCTATGTGCCGAAAAAGCGGCGATATGTGTCTTGATGATATGCCCCAGATGTTTCTCCACTCTATATTACATAAACCTTTTTTACACCTAACCTACTCGAGAATCGAGAAAAACGATGGTTCAACGATTGGAATAAAATGAAACATATATTTTTGATTGAACTCAGGGGCATATCATCAAGACACATATCGCCGCTTTTTCGGCACATAGCGCCGAAAAAGCGGCGATTCAAATATCGCACAATCATCAAGGTGGCGCTAACATGCATTAGCGCATGTTAGCTGCCGTTTTCCGAACGCCTCGCCTTGCATCGCTAATTAGATGCAAAGTAGGCATTCCTCACATAGAATCCATGTAAAACATCGCTGACACAGCATCGCGATATTAACAAGGATGCCCCAGAGCCGATAATAGTTGCGCTAATGCCCCTTAACGCTGGATCCTAACGTCTGGTATTTTCTTGACTACCCTATGTGTACTATTGGAGGTGGATTCTAGGGTTGAGGCCACAGGGCCCTATCAGCAAGCTCATCTCCAATTCTGCTGGATTATCGCTGGTTTTCCAGCGATGTCGCCCCCTATTGCCGGCTATCGCTGGGAATATTATCGCCAAAGCGCTAAGCGTTGTTGATACAGCGCTAGCCTGGCGATAATTTCCTGCGATAGCTGGCGTTAGTGCAAAACGCGCTAAGCGCGTTCACCGCTGAGGCTTGCTAATATGCCCCATAATTTTCAGTGTGAGTTGTACTGTTTTTAGCAAAGAGAAAGACTCATTTTGAAGTATTGAATAAATTGGGAGATCTGATTTTTGCATTAGTTCCTGACCCATTTATGAAAACAAATGGAGCAAAGTGAGTTTCCCCAAACTCTTTTTCAAATTGCACATTCTAAATGGAGAAAATGTATTTTCCATTCATTATTATTTTAGCAGAAAAAACAGAGCTGATCCAGTTTTCCCCATTTTTTGTACTTGCGCAATTACTTATGTAATAGATACCGGTGGAGGTCCTTCAATTCTTTGAAGTTCTGGCATTAGTAAAACAAATATTCTCATAGCGCATGCCAAACCCAGACTGTCACCAATACATAACATAACAACATGTACACACACGAAGGTTGTGAAAAAAAGTATATAAAAAGATTAATAAAATAAATACCACAGTAAATGGACATGTATCGCTTGTCGAATAATTTACAAATAAACACGCATAAGAGGCTACATGACTCCAGAAAACAGACAATTCATAGCGTCACACATAATAACCAGGCACAATGTTACATTGGAGAAAGAAATCCCGAGATAAATGCACATAAAGAAATACTAACACGGACAGACCAATTCCAAGAAGGGGTGGGCACATTAACAACACCTGCACCACACCCCTCCCCAGATGCATATCAACAACTAATTCAGACCAGCACCATAAGTAAGCCAACCACCGTTCACAAAAACAGTACCAACCTGTTGGCATTAGCGCATAATTAACTTCTCCTCAGTCTCGGGAACTACAACGAGAGGAGGGCGCAAAAATATAGAGGGAACATCTTTCTTTTCGTATGTGTTACGACGAGGCTCTGAGAAGAAACAGTCATTACAGATGTGATCTTGCACATGGTCACAGAATGGGAATAGGAGCTCAGTTCTCACACAGCTGGCTCCGAAGCCACTTCTGTCCATGGTAAGGTAATGCTTGCACTCCATGTACTGGCCATCGAATCCTGCTAGAGGACCAGCGAGCTCATTGTTGACAATTCACAGGAAGCCTATCCCAGTGCTTGCACCAGGTATTGACAAGCATCACCACTCAATTGCAACAGTAAATCACCAATGCAAGGTGTGGAGGTAAACGTTCAGGGCCGGACTGGCTACCGGGCGTTTTGGCATGCTGCCGAGCTGGGGGCTGTTTTCGTTGATGGGGACCTGCGTGTGCTGAACGAAATTCGTTTTGCTTTGTTTATTTCGTAGCACACGCAGGTCTCCATCAACGAAATTAGCCCCCACGGCAGTGACATCAGCCCCCAGCTCGGCAGCATTCCAAAACGCCCGGTAGCCAGTCCGGCCCGGTAAACGTTTCTCTTTTTTAGCAGCTAAATTATGGAACTCCTTTCCTCTACTTCTGAGACGTCAGCCCAGCAGATCGGTGTTTAGGAAGGAAATAAAAACTTGGGGGCATATTATAAAGAACAGCGTTAAAAACTATCGCCACTTTAGCGGAAGAAAACTGCTGCTAAAGCGGCGATAATGGGTTTGATAATATGCCCTTGAGAATTCCAATAGAAGTCCATGTTCTGGTGTGAACATGGGCTTCTATTGGAATTCTCCAGAGCATATTATCAAGCCCATTATCGCCGCTTTAGCGGCAGTTTTCTGCCGCTAAAGCGGCGATAATTTTATCGCCGTCCTTGATAATATGCCCCTTGGCTCTTCATCCATCCCTGAACCTGTCTGTTGCCGTCCCTGCACACCACTTAGCGCCAAGACGCCTAGGCAATAGTGCGCTCTACAAATAAATCAGTCAGTCAGTCAGTCAATGCCGCTACTTCTGCAGTAAAGGCAATGGGTGGCACAGCATTGCCCATTTCCCTAGTGTGCTAGGAGCCATCAACTGCGCACATGGGGTTCTTCAGCCACCCCTTAAGTACTGCACACATTATCACAAGTGACACAGCTGAAACTCCATTAATGTGCAAGTTGCACTGACGTGTAGTGCCCTCAAGGGGGCCTATTGGTTCCTGTGCCTGCTGGTTAGCACTTGAAAAGAGGGCTGAGGTGAGACACCCCGAGTCTCTTTGGGGATACAGTGCAGCCACCATGGCCTGCAATATTCTAAATTTGCCCACCTCCATAGTATTTAAGTCTAGTGCCTTTTTGTCGGGGCCTAGTACCTTCCTTAACAGATAGCCTTGGCTTGTGCTACTCAGTGGAGCAAAACAGCCTAGCAGTGAGTCCACCCCGCCCCTATGGCTAATAGTGATTAGAGAGTCGGGTAAGGCTCTGGTTTAATTGTAGATGTGCAAATTCCTTAGTCACAACTATTTGCCTTCTACCAAAAACGATGTCACAATGACTGTTTTGTTCCACTTCTCTCCCATAAGAGTCCAGACTGTAAGGCTGGCAATGAGTTGTGGGACAGATGGTGTAATACAGCGTGTGCCTTAAAAAGATGTGGTCTATTGCCCTTATATATAACATTAAAATAGACCCTGCTTGCATGTATATATTGAAAGGCTCCCCAGATAGATCTATGTCATGTAACGTTTAGTGTATACAAATAAAAAGCAAGTGTGAAATACATGGCAATGTCTGATATGCAGCCATTGTTGCTATTTGAACTTCAAAACCCATATTTATGTTTACTGTGTAAGGCTACAATAATGAAATGTGTGTTTTCTGCTGCAGGTGACCAATGCATATCAAAGCTATGAATTCAAATATACCTTGACTTTGGGGTAGTGGTAGGCATGTAGAAGATTCCTGTAGAGCATCTGATTAATGATCTCCTCGTATGAGTGCTCCGCTTCTCCTTGGGTGTAATTTCAGATGGATCTCTTTATCAGTGTTCTGCCTTGCTTTTAATTGAGGTGCCAGTTATTGTTCAGAATTAACAATTTGTGTTGTCCTCCTTTGCTCTTCTGCTTGTCTTGCACTAGCCATATTTGGGATCCTACTGTGCCACAACAAAAAGAAGCCTATTCAGCAACTGAAGGTATGTTAGTAGTACTACAACTACAATAAAGCTACTAACATTCTACAACATGATATGTACACACCTATGTGGGGAGGTCAATGCCGCTCTCTTTACTATCATTTCTGTGTGGAAATCTCCACCACGACTGCAGAGATTTCCACACATGCAATTCTACTCAAGTGGCCTATATTTGACAAAGTACAAAATAGCCCCCAGCCTGTCACTGTAGATTGGAATGGCAGTGGTAACACTGCTAGTTTGACTTTGCCATTCAGACCAATAGCAAAGCCCCCACTTCCCTTAACAATATATGTAATTCTCCCCTAAGGAAGGCCTAGCGAGCCCTAAGACTGAAAGTTGTATATTATTAAGTAGGGCATGCTTTTTACATGTGTATTGACAGCAGCACTTCTAAATTGTTGTTTTGCTGTGGGAGAGTTAGTCGTCCTATTGGCTAACAAAGGGTTACCGGTTGACCACTCAGCCCGGCTAACTTCTGAATTGGACTACTTAGCTTGGTACTGTAAGGTATCAAACTAATCATGGCATTAAACCCGACTTGATGCCAAAGTTGAATTTGACATCCTTATTAAAGAAATGCAACTTGTAGAAAGTTGCCACTCTGTGACCCGGTATGTTCAGTGGCCTCACACGGTCACTGGCCACCAGACAGCTTTATGTCCTCCAGGGGAGTAGTGTGAATGACTCCCAGGCTTAGAAACAATAGAAGTCTGCTACAGGGTGAGGTGTTACCTCCCCTTTGCAGGATGCCATTCAGGGTGTTAGCCCAAAAGGCGAGCTTCAAAGGTAAAGCCGCCTTTGGTGGGCAACTGGCAATCACACTGTTGAGGGGTGGCCCTTTGTTCAGGTAGACAGACTGGTGGCTGGAACAGAGAGGGGAGCCACCTACTTAAGTAACCCCTTAGAACATGTCCTAGTCCTGTCATTGCAGCCAAAATGCAATTTTAAACTGCCAATTCGGCTTGACAATATAACTCCCTTGCCAAGCCTTAAACTCTCCCTTCATTGCATATAATTCACTCCTAAGGTAGGCCCTAAGAAGCCTGCAGGGGGGAGTGAACTGTAATTAAAAGGCAGGATATGTACTTTTTGGTTTTACATGTCCTGGTAGTGAAAAACTCCTACATTTATTTTTCACTACTGTGAAGCCTACCCGTCCTACAGGATAAAAATGGGTTGCCTTATTACATTTAATAAGTGATAACTTTTGATTGGGAACAGGTGAGCATTTCATGTTTGATGTGTGAGAATTTATAATTAAAAAATCTCTTTAATAGTAAAGGCGGATTTTAAGTACAATTTTGAAGATGCCACTTTTAGAAACCTAAATGAACAGATGATGGATGGAATTTCTGACTGGGGGTGAATGATTGCATTGTTTAGCATTCTGTCCATCATTCATTTGTTCTTTTTGCTTTTGTCGCCCTAAGTGGGAAGGATATGCCCAGACGTGGGTCCTGTGCTCACTGCGCCATTGGATTCAAGCTAGCCTGGCTGATGGGGGTGATACCCTGAAACCAGTCCCAGAATGCTGGTTTGCGGTCCAGGGAGGACCTGGCTTAGCAGTTCAGGTTGGACTGTTCCCATGAGGAGATGGGTCAAGTCTGATTTTCAAATGGCTGGGTCCAAACTGGGGTGGCGTGGTGAGAATAAAGACAATGGATTCAAACCAGATCTTTGTGACTGGGGGTGAATGTTTGTATTGTTCAGCAATCCGTCCATCATTTACTTTTTTTTGCTTTTGTCGCCCTAAGTGGGAAGGGTATTCCCAGATATGGGTCTTGTGCTCACTGCACCATTGGATTCAAGCTAGACTGTCTGATGAGGGGTGATACCCTTAAACCGGTCCCAGGATACTTGTTTCTGGTCTAGGGAGGACTTGGCTGGGAAGTTCAGGCTGGACTGTTCCCATGAGGAACAGGGTCAAGACTGATTCGCATATGGCTGAGTCTAAAATGAGGTGGCGTAGTGAACAAAAAATGATGGATTCAACCTATATCTTTGTGACTGGGGGTGAATGTTTGCATTGTTCAACATTCCATCCATCATTTGTTTTTTTTACTTTTAGAAAGCTGGCATTTTCCTGCCCCACACTATTTGGTGCCTGCAGCTTCCCCTGGGCCACATGACTGGGTGAAGTTGGCAGTTTGACTTTGTTTATTCCTCCCAGACACCCACACAGTAAATAGATTAGGTATGCCTTGACGGGCCATCACCTGGCAGGCTTGGGGGATGGACCTGGACACCCTCTTGCAACAGAATAGGCTGTGCACTGCCTTCACACAAAAGGACTTGTCACCCCTTCATTGTCCATGCAGCTAGCTTGGAGACAGGGCATGAGAGCCAGGAAACATCAATTACTTCAATGGGAATTATCTAGAAACTTCTCCTGCATCAAAGAAGGCATCAAGTATAAAAAAGAGGACCCTCAGATCCACTCCTCAGTTCACTTTCTGGACCTGCAGAAGGACTCTCAGAGGACTGCCTGCTACTGTGGCCTTCTGTGTACTCCACAAGACTGCCTTTTTTGCACCTGGAAGGGCTGCTCTGCTGCCTGGAGCCTGCCTTGAACCCCCAGGGGCCTGTCCTGCTGCTTGAGTCCTGCGTCATCACTCCAAGGGCTAGTTTGCTGGCCTCCTGAGCAACCAGCACCTAGGGAAACCTACCAGACCTGCACATTTTTAAAAACTAGACACCATGGGAGTCCAGGGTGGGGTGCCTTGCATGGCTTGCACCAGGTTTGTTTACCCAGAATCACCTGTAAAGCTCAAACTGTGACCAACAAACACATTTTCCTTGCATTTCTGTGGGGAAAAGTCCTGGAATCTGCAGACAGACACAAATTAACTATGACCCAGCACTCCTCTAAGTCTCCTGAGAAAAACAGCTTCTCACTTGTGTGGGTAGGGCAAGTGCCAGTGACACAGAAGGGCACCAAACACAATGTAGAAACATCACATCTTTCCACTGAAAATGATGTGTTTTTTGCAATGTGGATAGCTGTGGATTTTGGGTCCCAGCTCAGCCAGCACCAAGAGAAACCTACCAAACCAGCACTTTTTTGAAAACTAGACACCCGTGGTAGACCAGGGTGGGGTTACTTGCATGGCTCTCACCGGGTTTTTTTTTTTACCTAGAATCCCCTGCAAAGCTCAAACTTTGCCCAAAAAACACATTTTCCTTGTATTTCTGTGAGGTGAAGTCCTGCAATCTGCAGGCACCTACAATCTTCCTGACACCCAGCATTACCCCAAGACTCCCAAGAAAAATGGTGCCTCACTTGTGTGGGTAGGCCAAGTGCCTGCAACACGAAAGGGTGCCAAACGCAGTGTAGACACATCATATTTTTCCACTGAAAAAACTATGTGGTTTTTACAATGCGGGTAGCTGTGGATCTTGGGACCCAGCTCAGCCAGCACCTAGGGAAACCTACCAAACCAGACCATTTTTAAAAACTAGACACCCGAGGTAGTCCAGTGTAGAGTGACTTGCGTGGCTTTCACCAGGTTTTTTTACCCAGAATCCCATGTGAAGCTCAAAACATGCCTCAAAAACACAATTTCCTTGGATTTCTGTGAAGAAAAGTCCTGGACTCTGCAGGCAGCCACCAAATTCCTACCACCCAGCATTCCACCAGGTCTCCTGAGAAATGCAGTGCCTCACTTGTCTGGGAAGGCCAATTGCCTGCAACATAAAAGTGCGCCAAACGCAATGTAGACGCATCAAATTTTTCCACTGATAAACTATGTGTTTTTTGCAATGTAGGTAGTTGTGGATTTTGCACCCCAGCTCAGCCAGCACCTAAGAAAACCTACCAAATCAGCACATTTTTGCAAACTAGACACCTGGGGTAGTTCAGGGAGGTGTAGCTTGCGTGGATCCCCCAGCATTTTCCTACCCAGAATCCCATGCAAAGCTCAACTTTAGCTAAAGAGTAAAATGTTCCTCACATTTCTGTGTGGGAAAGTTGCGTGATCACCAGGCCAGCACAAAGTTCCTACCACAAACCATTTCCCCAAGGCTCTTGATAATAATGCTACCTCACTTGTGTGGGTGGGCCAAGTGCCTGTGACAGGGAAGGGCCCAAAGCGTATTGTGGAGAAAGCAAAATTATCTATTACAAAACAACCTGGTTTGCAAAGGGGGGAACGGGGAAACTGCGTTTTTGGTCCCAGACTCGGCAACCATCTAGGGAACCTACCAAATACAGACATTTCTGAAAACTAAACACCCAGAGAAGGCCAGTGAAATGAAATTTATTAAATTAAATTTGTAGAGCCAACAAATGCCCAAAGGCATCAAAAGCGCTAATTTGGTTAGTCCGACGGAAGGAAGAGAAAGCAGAACTAAGGATACAGAGATCAGAAGGACCCAGACCACCATTAAAGAGTCAAAAGTCAGGTCTTTAAAGCCTTTCTGAAAGTAGCGTAAGCCTGGAGGCTGGTAATAGAGCAGGGGAGAGTATTCCAGAGCCTGGACGTGACCACCAAGAAAGCCCTGCCTCCTCACCTTGCCTTTCGGAATTTAGGAATGATTACATGATTGTGGTCTGAAAATCGGAGAGGGCTAGAAGGAATATACCAATTAAACATGACTTGATGTCTCTAGACCCATTGTTCTGCAGTGCCTTGTAAAGAATACACAAGGCTTATAAGCAATGTGTTTGTCAGGCAGCCAATGGAGCTTGGCTATCCCAGCCAAAACAGACTGATATTTAGGCATATCAAAGACCAATCTTGCTGCAGCGTTTTGAACCAGCTGCAGCTTGGCTATCGCAGTCTTGTTGACATCCAAATGTCCCATGTTGCAGTAGTCCAGCCTAGAGGAAATCAATGCCAGAGCCACTTGCTTATGCGCCAGAAGAGGGATATAAGGAAATACCTTCCTAAGAGTCCTGATTATCCAGAAATAGGTAGAAACAGTTCAATTGATCTGATGGTCAAATGAGTGACAGGTCTTTATCTACCAGATCTCTGAGATTTTTAACGGAGTCTGTGTGAGTGCGTAATGTGCCCAACATATCTGGCCACCAGGACTTGGTCCAAATGACTGAGAGACTACTGAAGATCAAGACCTCCGTCTTGTCTCCGTTGAGTCTAAGATAGTTTTTTTCCTATCTAGGTGGCCACTGCTTGCATGCAGTTGTTGAGGTTAGTGGCATTCACATATAAATGTTTGCTGATTGACATGATCATTTGTATGTCATCCGCATAAGTTATAGCTTGAAGCCCAAAAGACCTAATAAGCTCGGCCAGTGGGGAAACATAAAGATTGAATAATGTAGGGCTCAGAGAGGAGTCCTTGGGAACCCCACATGGCAAGCTGATGGACTCAGAGCAGAATTGATCCATTATTACCATCTGTGACCTATCACTGAGAAAAGTTGTTAAGAGGTTCAGTGCTAACTCTTTTTCCCCCAATTCCTGCACCTGCTTCACAAGCAGAGTTGGAGAGATGGTGTCAAAGGCTGTGGACAAACCTAAAAGAATCAGTGCTGCAGCCTGACCAGCATCAACCATGGTTCGGATGTCATTCACTGCAGACACTAATGCAGTTTCCCTCTCATGGTTACTCCTGAACTCAAACTGTGAGGCATCAAGCAGCTCATTTTGTTCCACGTAAGCAGTCAGGAGGGAGTTCAGGTGCTTCTCCAGAATTTTGGCAGGGGTAGGCAGCAAGAAAGTAGGCCAATAGTTTTTAAACTCAGCTGTGTTCAAATTAGGTTTTTTGAGTAATGGCTTAACAGCCGCTTTTTCCACAATTGTGGGTAATGTCCTGACATAATAGCTTTGTTCGAGGTAGCAGTGAGACATAAGGCAATGGTGTTGGCTCCAAGCTGTAGAATTGTGGACAGTTAGGGTTTGAAAGGAGAGCCAGATTTAATGACTCTGTCTGTTTGGGGGTGAGAGGGGAAAAACAGGGAAAGGATTCTGTCAGGCTCTCTGTATGTTATAGTCTCTAGTAAGCTTTGATCCGGAAGAGTATCATTTTGGAAAAGAGTAGGGAGCTCTGAGTTAAAGCAATCAAGCTTGTTATAAATCGTTATGATTTTAGTCTGAAAGAAGCTCATCATTTGAATACAAAATTCCTGAGAACCCTCAAGGTTGGGGGAGCTGAGGGCACAAAAAGGAGGTTGGCCAGCTTGAAGAGATCTCTGGAAGATTTGGCAGTTGCCACTTTGTTGGCACAAAAGAGAGTCTTCTCTTTCTTATCCCTTTCGCTGCTAGGCCTTTCCTCCCCTGTGCTAAGCCTTTTTTTGGTTATTTGGGGTAGTAGAGCCAGGCTTAGGCCCCTGTAACTTTTTGTCCACATAAGGTATCCATGCCAAATTTGCATCTCTTTCTTCCAATATCCTGAGGATTTTAAACGTACCCAAGGTTTGTGGATTCCCCTTGAGGGGACCCAGAAATTAGCCAAAATACAGCAACATTTTGGTTTTTGGTTTTAAATGGGAGGAAAGGGCTGCAGAAGAAAGCATCTGTTTTTTTCCTGCAAATGGTATCAACAAAGGGTTTATGGTGCTGAAATCACCATCTTCCCAGCTTTCAGGGACAGGCAGACTTTTGTCAGATAAGCAAACATTTCCACACAGTTTTGGCATTTTACTGGGACATAGCATATTTTTACTATTTTTTGTCCTTTCAACCTCCTTCCAGTTAGTGGTAGAAATGGGTGTGAAAACAATAATGGATCTGGGAAATATATACATTTCAGAAAAGTATACAAAAGCCTGAACTTAGCAAGGGGTCATTTGTGTAGATCCTTCAAGGTTTTCCTATAGAAACTAACAGTTGAAATAAAAAAAATATTGAAATTGAGTTAAAAAAACAGCCATTTGTGCCAACGGTTTCACCTGTAACTTCTTCTAACTATGGCAGATTTGCCCTTCCATCTCCTCCCAAACAACAACGGAGGCGCAACCAATCTCGTAAGAAGGGGGAGCGACGAGGGGACCGCTCGAGATCACCCGGGACTGCTTCCCAGTCACAGACTGCCTGTGAGGCACCTCCGATTTTGGATGACCACAGCCGAGCCAGTTCATTGATTAACTTGCACTATGAACAAGACCCAACCTCGATGCTGCGCCCGTCCCTCTCTGACTCAGACCTATCCCGAAGTCCCGCGTTTCGTGAGTCTGGGGAGGATGCCGGATTCTGACTGTGGGGCCTCATGGGAATAGAGCAACACCAAACTCTTGGGGCTCGTGGCGGCAATAGTCAACCACCGATACTGAATCATCTGTCTACATGGAGGGGTCCATCGCCATCACCACGAATTTCCCGGCTAACAGTTTTAGTGTAACTTCTTGTTCCTGAATTGGGCAACAGATGCTTCGAGTTTGGAAGTATAGGGTGGGGGGTGTTGGGAGGGGGTTGGGGATGGGGGAGGCTGCTGCCCTCCATCTTCTGTTCGTTCTGACTCTGTTTGAGTCACTGTTTTCAGCTTTGTTTGCACTGATGGTTTTCAGTTTTTCAGACAGCCCAATGCACATACATGCACTCTTTAATGACCTGGGTCATTCCGTCCAGCGCCAGCCCCATCCCTTTCTCACGACTGCGACATGCCATCTCACCCGAGGCCTGGGCCTCTCCCAGCTCTTTTCTCCCCTTGCCAACTGTTTCCCAGATGCCCGTCCACGGTAGGTCCCTCCACATCTTGTCGTGGAATGTCAATGGGTTACTAGACTGCATCAAACGCGCTGCCGTCCTCAGAAGCACCCAACGTCAGTCTCCTGATGTACTCCTCCTCCAGGAGACACACCTCCTGGGAACCCAATGCTCTTTCCTTGCCTGATATGGCTTCAATAGGGTCTGGCACTCTGGTTTCACACGGGGATCTCGGGGGGTGGCTATACTGACCCGGCGAGGGCTCCCCTTCACCCCCATGCAGGTGAGGACTGACACACAGGGCCGTTATGTGGCCCTCTCCGGTCGGCTTGAGGGGCAGGTCTTCAACCTCCTTTCAATATACATTCCTCTGGCTGCGCTCTCCTCCACTCTCCACCAACTTACGGAGGTAATCTCCGCCCTGCCCCACGGCCACACCATAATTGGGGGGGAATTTAACGCAGTAATGCAGCCGACCCTGGACGCCACTGGAGATCCCTCCTCATCACGCCTTACCTGTTCGAAACGACTATCGGACTGGTCGTCTACCCTCAGTCTGTGTGATGCGTGGAGGATCTGGCACCACCGCCTGAAGCAATACACTCACACCTCAGCGGCCCATCATACCAACTCCCGTATTGACCTGATCCTCCTTCCCGCCACCGATTGCCAGCTAGTCTCTGGTGTCTCTATTCTCCCGCGGGGAATCTCGGACCACTCCGCTATCTCTCTCCACCTGGGACACACCACCGGGGGTCAGCACTCGGTCTGGATGTTCAATGCGTGGTTTTTGCAAGATGCGGACCTCAGGGACGCGCTTGCGGTGGTGCTGCAAAACTATTTTCTGGCCAACACGGGCTCGGTCTCCTCTGCGGGTACGTTGTGGGAAGCCGGCAAGGCCACCCTGCGTGGAGTAGCCAGAGGCCTAGTCCATGCAAAACGGGCGGAACAAACCATGCGTTTGATTCAGCTTGAGACACAAGCCGCGCGGCTGGAGGTGACCTCGGGAGACACAGAGGATGCCCACTCAGCTAGACAACTGGCGATGCTCCGTGAAGAGATCCGCCAGATCTCCCTGGATTCGGCCAAGATGCTCTGGCGCTCCTCTGTGGCCCATGTTTACGGATGGGGCGACAAAAATGGTAAGCTGCTTCATTATCTGGTCTCCTACCCCAGAGCCAATAGGATTATTCCTGAAATCCGGGCCGCCGCCGGTACCCACCACTGTACCTCAGTGGCTATCGCCCAAGCCTTCGCGTGCTACTATTCTCAGCTCTATTCTGCCCAGCCCCCTGGGGCCTCCCTAGCCGACCTGCTGAATGGAGCCGGAGCCCATCTCCCCTGCTTACCCCAGACCGCCTCGGTGGACCTTGATCTTCCCCTCACTCTGGAGGAGATCCAGGGCGCTATCTCCCTACTCAACTCTGGGAAGACGCCAGGGCCCGATGGTTTTCCACAGGAATATTATGCGACGTACCACGACGTATTGGTCCCTCATCTGGTCGACCTCTTTCAACATGTGGTAGAGATGGGCTCTTTTCCCCCTGAGACTGATGTAGCCACCATAGTGGTCATTCCGAAAACCCAACCACCTTCCCTTTCCTGCGCGGACTATCGCCCGATCTCTCTCATCAACACTGAAATGAAAATCTTCGCTACTGCGTTGGCGCAGCGTTTTCGCCCCTTGCTGCATGAGCTGATCCATCCGGACCAGTGTGGTTTTATGCCCGCTCGTGGCACTCGGCATTGTATACGGTGCCTCCATCTTGCCCTAGCCCATCGCCACCTGCTCACCCCGTACTTGGCCCTGTTGCTAATAGACTTTGAGAAGGCCTTTGATACGGTGGGCTGGGGCTACTTGGTGGATGTACTGGCCACGATGGGCTTCGGCCCCCACTTCCGACGCCTCATCCGAGTCCTGTACTCGAGTCCTAAGGCAAGGGTCCTGACCAACGGCGCCTTCTCAGAAGCATTCCCCATCCGCAGAGGCACCCGTCAGGGATGCCCTCTTTCGCCGCTTTTATTCGCGCTGGCAATGTAACCGCTGGCGTGCCTTATACGCAGTGACCCTCAAATCCGAGGGTGGCCCTGGGACCCCCACCAGATTGACAAAATTGCCCTCTACGCGGACGATGTTCTGCTTTTCCTGGCCGACCCGGAGACCTCCGGCCCGCGCTGTCTGGAGGTGCTTCGGACCTTTGAGACGGCCTCGGGTCTGCACCTCAACCCGGCGAAGTCCACCTTGGTTCCCCTCCACCCCTCGAGGGCCTGCTTTGATTGGCAGTCCTCTATCCCCCTGCGGAGGCAGTCATTTAAATATCTGGGTATTTGGATAACCTTACTTCCCGAATTGGAGTGGGCTCTTAATCTCACACCCCTGGTCACGAAAGCCAAATCCGACCTCAAGCATTGGCAGTCCCTCCCGCTTAACCCCCTGGGCAGAGGGGCACTTTTTAAAATGATGATCCTCCCTCGTTTTTTATACGTCCTTCAAAATATCACTTTCCATCTCCCGGGTAGCTGGTTCCGTGAGTTTGACGGGGTACTTACCAAGTTTCTGGGGGGGAATGGGAGACCACGTATGGCCTTGACCCGCTGTCGGATACCTCCCTTTGATGGGGGTGACCAACCTTCACCTCTATTTCCTGGCCACCCGAATCATTGTCGTCCATGACTGGTTTGCTGGAGGCTGGTCTGACCCGGCCTACCGGACTGAGCTCAGAACTATGGACTTCCCACAGATTTTAGCCTACCTCTACGGGACCCCTATTCCGCTGTCCATCCCGCCAATCACCAGAGCGGTCCTAACAGCCTGGCGCTCTGCTTTGCGCCACACGCAATGGGATAGGAAACTCACTCGACACACGCCTTTGTGGCATGGTACATGGCTGCGCGACGTATCGGCTCTCCGAGGGTTCCAAGGATGGGATCGGATCGGGATTACAATTCTTGGGGACGTCTGGGTGGGAGACCACATTCGGGCCTTCTTTGACCTGCAACAACGCTACTCCCTTCTCCCTACTCAATTCTACAAATATTTGCAACTTCGTCATGCCCTTACTACACATGTTTCACCAGGCACCTCACTCCCTGAATTTAATCCGTTGGAGGCTCAGGTCATGATGGGCAATCTGGGTAAAGGGGGAGTGTCCCGAATATATCGCTCCCTAGTGAACAACGGCCCTGTCACCTTAGATGTGCTGCGGGCCCGCTGGGAGGGATGGGTGGGTCCCCTGGAGGAGGCAGATTGGCGAGACGCCCTGATGGCTCCCAAAACCCTGACGTCCTCCTCTAAATTATGCCTCATCCAGCTGTACTACCTCCACACTGCATATCTTACCCCCGTATGCCTACACAGGGCGGGTCTACGCCTCTCATCGGACTGCACACGTTGCGGCCAGGCCCCGGCCGATTTCTTCCACATGGTCTGGCAATGCCCTGGTCTCACCTCCTTCTGGGCGGGTATAGAAACTGAACTCACATACACTCTGGGGTGGCAGGCCCCACACTATCCCATCCGCCTCCTTCTAGGGGTATTTGATGGCTTGGACGGTTCTCGAGCCGACAAGTGTTTCTTGGGCATGGCAGTAGCGGTGGCCAAACGAGACATAGCGGCAGCCTGGTCACAGGCAAAGCCTCCCACTGTACGTAAATGGCGCCGGGGGGTGGACTGGTGCGCGGCCCAAGAGGAACCTCTCTTTGAAGCCCGGGGCTGCCCTGAAAAGTTTTAAAAGGTATGGGGCAAATGGCTAAACATACTGGGTTGAACTTTACGCTGGTTTCCTGCTTGATTTGTTGCTCTACTTCCTCGTACAGGAAGGCTAATTCAAGGACCTTGTATTTCGAATGGGCCTCCTACTATCTGTTGATGAAGGACGTTGATGTATTGTGCACCTCTTCGCTGACTTCATATGTTTTTGTTTTTGCAAATGCTAATAAAATTGATTATTAAAAAAAAACTATGACAGATTTTTTAAAACAATATACTGTTACGTCTGCTGGACCCTTTTGGTTATGGTGATATACAGGACTTGTAAGTTCACCAAGAACCTGAGGTACACAGAGAAAATAACTAAGCTGCGCCTTGCAATGGGTTTTCATTGGGTACCGGGTATATAGCAATTCATTTGGCAAAATATAAAGAGTGAAAAATAGGTATCAAGGACACCATGGGGCATATTCTCAAGGACTCATCGCCGAGTTAGCGGCACTTTATCGCAGCCAAAGTGGTGATAAATTCATTGCATCATTCACAAGCTGGTGCTAACAGCCGATATCACCAGTATTCCTGCGATAGCAGCCGCAAAAAACATCACCACGGATGACACCGGCAACTAACGCTAATGAGATGCAAAGTAGGCGTTCCTGTGCAAAAACCTGCAGAAACACCACTTCGCAACATTCACAACGACCAGCCAGATCGGCGATAAGAATCAAAAACATGCGATAAGGCGCGTTAGCAGCAGAGAATTAACACCTGCTCCTACCTGGTGTTAAGTCGGATGACAACCTGCACCACAAAAGGGAGCCCAGCCCACAGCCACACCAGAAGAACAACAGATGCCATGGAGCTACTGACCATGCAGCTCGGAGCCCAAAGAGGGCCACAACACCCACCGCCACCCCCCCAGGACCCCCGCCGTGGCCTTACCCCGGGCACCCCCCGGACAAAGATATCTCACAACTACCTCACAAAGTCATGAACACAACAATTCGCCTGATGTCGCAAAAGTACACCAACCAACATCCATGTGTGGTTCGAAAAAGGAAAAACATACATACATCGCAGAATTCCCAAAATAATCAATTTATTCAAATTCCAATCAACATCAATAATTGGAAGAGTCATGGCGGGTCTTCTCCGGACAAACCGTAAGTCACAGCCTGCAAGACAAAATTGAAGATAAGAAGGTGTGTCATGCGCACAACAAAGGACAGAGAGAGAGAGAGAGAAAGAAAGGGAGAGAGAGAGAGAGAGTGAAAGAGAGGGAGAGAGAGAAAGAGAGAGAAAGGGGAGAGAGGGAGAAGGAGAGAGAGAGAGAAACAGAGGAAGAGAGAGAGAGACAGCGAAAGGAAGAGAGGGAGGAGAGAGAGAGTAACAGAGGAAGAGAGAGAGACAGTGAAAGGAAGAGAGGGAGAGGGAGAGACAATGAAAGAAAGAGAGGGAGAGAGAGAGAGATAGAAAGAGAGAGAAAGATAGAGAAAGAGAGGGAGAGAGAGAGAAAGAGAGAGAAAGATTGAGAAAGAGAGGGAGAGAGAGACAGTGCCGACACTGCGCACCCAGGCAGCTGCACCCCAGCCCCTCCCGCCACCGAGCGTGGATTGCCCGCCCCAGCGCACCCAGGCCTCACTGCTCACCTGCTGCCACCGGTGTGTCTCCAACCACGTGCCGGTTCACACTGCAGGCCACCAGGTCCCTCATCTGAAACAGAGTCCACAGCTAATGATGGCAAAATACATATCATTGCACACAGTAACATTGCATGGCCGCCCCTGCGCACCCAGGCCGCTGCACCCCGGCCCCTCCCGCCACCCAGTGTGGATTGCCTGCCCCTGCGCACCCAGGCCTCACTGCTCACCTTCCGCCACCGGCGTGTCTCCAAGAGGGCACACCACGTCCCGGTGCAAGCTCCGAGCCCGGGGCCCGAGACTTTGGCAGCCTCCAAATCACGCATCCCGCAGCGCGGGCCACCAGGCGCACACTTGGCTCTGGGTCTTGATTTTGCAATGTCAGAGATCATATCAGTGCACACGTCATCATCGCAGGCTGCACACCCGCTCAGCTCTCTAGGTGCCACTAACTCTGCGAAACGCAAGGCAACGCCACGTGGCGGTAGGCCCGCGCTGCCCGCTGGCTCAGGCATACATTGCAGTCCACCAGGCGCACACTTTACTCTGGGTCTAGATATAGCAATGGCAGAGACCACATCAGTGCACACGTCATCATCGCAGGCTGCACACCCGCTCAGCACTTTACGTGCCCCTACCTCAGTGCACAGTAAGTCACCATTCCGTGGCGGTAGGCCCATGCCGGCCACAGTGCAACCGGTGACACTGACTCCGTGCAACGCAAGTCATGTACCCTATATGATTAGCCTTGTCGTAGGCCAGGCAAACGCAGCCATGTCACCTCAGGCAGTGGGGAAGAACTGGGACACGTAGCGTCGTCCCCCCCTTTATACGTACACTGAGTGGGCTGGGTCGGCGTACGCCAGGCCAGCGTAGGGGTGTGAACAATTATCCCTGGCCTCGGGGCGTAGTTCATATCTGGGCTGCACAGGAAACCAACTGATGCGTGTGTCTCTGTTGCAGTGTCTGCGCCACACGGCCCGCAATCGACAATGTTGCAATGTTGCATGCAGCCAAAGGGCGTACGCGCACGAAGGGACTGTACATGGAGCGCAAGGCCGCTCGGGGTCTTGGCTCATACATGGCAACTGGTGTGTGTGTTCATCGCTTTTGGTGCACCATAAGCCCAAGGCCTAGCCTCAATTGCAGCGCAATAGCCGCATCACATACCCAGGATACAAGCAGTGGTCTGACTAACATTAGAGATGAAAGCCCCCTTGTCTCAATACAGAAGGCGGAAGGACATCTGCACCCCGACCTTGGAATTGCATGCGACAGGCACCCCCTAAGAGAGATACCATGGCAGACGAAGACGACTCCCACACTACACACGGCGCCAATGAAAGATCAACATGTCCACACCCCACACACAGAAGTCCTTGCCCGACGTACTCCTGCATGGAATGGCCTTGACACTTACGTAAAGGACTACCCATACGTACAAACTTTGCACGCTCATAAGACTCATTGCTCCGAGCTGTGGCATATCATCCACATAACAGCTGCAGGTCAGAAGAGTGCCGGTTCTACGAGTGCGAACAACGCAATCTCAGAACATCCCGGGCACATGCACAACCCCTGTCACGTGGAACTGTACCGTGACCGAATGCTGCATTTGTTGGGGGCACTGCCACTGGCAGTGTTGCGTATCAGTTACCGTCTGAGCTTCCGTCTTGCGTACGTCACCTGCGTCCAACCCTGGTTCCACTGCCGATCATGCATATTCGAGTGGCCCATGGATGTCTGCCTATCCAAAACAATGGTAGCTGAACTGGATTATGACATGTGTGTGCGCCCCCTGTTGGACCACGACCAGGAGTGTAACCGTGATGCCCGTTCATGGGATGCCTTGGAATTGGGCGTATGTGCTGGCAGTTGGGCATGTGAGATCACACAATTCCTCGTGTGCATTGACCACATCGAAGCGCTCCCCTATTGGGCTGTGTTGCGGATTGGTGAAACGGTGTGGACGGAGCACATCTGTCCGGACCAGCTAACGGATTGGCTCGCCCCCATATTCGTTGAAGTCGACAATGACGTACTATTGGAACTGATTGCCCATGAAGCTGCGCTCGCTTTCATGGACGAGTAACTACGTTCCTGCAGCCACAAAAGTTTGTAACCCATGGCACAGGTCCCAACACACTTTTGCATCTTGGGGAAATGGACACATATCCCACCATGACAGTGGACATGTCTGCATTCGCCTGGACTCAGAATGCATGTGCGTGCAGGACTGCGGGTTGACACACACCTGTGCAAGGTGAGTGGACAGCGGCGCCTGACAAAGTTCCTCAACCTGACACATCGCTGGAGGGAGAGTACACACATGGCAATGTAGTAATACATGTGACCTTGTTGGACTCCTTCACCTGCTCACTGTCAGCAGAGCAGGCAGTCAGTGCTGTCCGGTGGTACAGGACTATGCAGATCCCATGGGCTGTGAGTGGTGTCCCCTGACACGGTGCAATGAGCATTCGCCAAACACCACATGACTCGTCCAGCAAGGCAAGGTGGGCTGAGACCGTCGGCATCCGTCATGGTTGGTGTTCATTTGTGCCTCCCCATGTCTTGCACCTCTACATGTTCCTTGGCTGCCTGTTAGTGTATGATGCATTGGTCTGCATGTTGTGGCCCTTGTCTTGCCCGTACTGACACGCACATGCTAATAAAGTCTACGCAGCTTCACTAGTGTTCAACTTTGATGAGTGTTGATTTGCATGCCAAATCATGTGCCCCAATGAGCATTGTACGTACACAGGGAGGGACTGACTGACGGATTTCACTTAGGGGTGAGTCCCTATTGCCAGCTCCACCTCTGTGAGCCAGACATTGTTTTTGGGAGAGTTGGTGGTCGACCTGTGCGCTTACGTGTCTTCAGCAATGTGAGTATGGTGTCCAACTTCTTGCCATGTGGACCAATGTGTTCCATTAAACCAGGCTGTGTCCACACAGTTGAGTGTGTGTAGGTATGCGAAGAGATGTTCTGTTGTCACATGTGATGTGGGACACTACTTTAGCCCTATTTAATACATGGACGTGGGGCTACGTTGGGGGGTTGCGATATTGTTGTTCATGATCAATGAGGCCACAGCTAGTTCACACATGCGCATTGATGTCATTTCGCAGGGTGTACCTTTTTGTGCAATCAATGTCCCTACAGTCATCCATACTGTCATACTTGATTGGACATAGACATGACACATCTGTGTGATTAGGAATGTTTTATTCACATCCTGTGGAGTGTCGGAGCTGGAGCAGTACATGGCCATGCACACCCCACATTACATGATTGCCCATTGGAGGGCCAAACAGAGGGCCTGATTCACAGAACTAACTTACTACAAAATCCTAAACTTACTACCATTTTGGTATTCACAGAAGGCACTTACTCATTTTGGTATTCACAGAATGCACTTACTCATTTTGGTATTCACAGAATGAACTTACTCATTTTGGTATTCACAGAATGAACTTACTCATCCTAACTTTATGTCCGCACTCGGGCCGGAGTTTACGGCCCCGTTGCGGAGATTCCGGCCCAATGGCAGAATCTCCGCCTCTGGCCCGGAATCTCCGCCTGTGGGCCGGAAACTCCGCTTCCGGGCCGGAATATCCGCATTTTGACCGTTTGAGCATTACCTCAATGCTAAACACCTGCCCAAGTGTCTACCATCCCCCTTGATGCATCAGCTGACACACTGCAGCCAATCCCAGCCATGCAGCACATATGAAAGCAGAGCAGACACACAGAAACACTTTCAACATGTCGTTGAATGTATTTGTTGCTCTGCCCCTTGCCATGCGGCAAGAAGACTTGAGGAGGAGGAGGAGAAGAGAGAGGATCTTCAGACAGAGGATCAACATATTTGGGATGTCCACCCAAGATGTAAGGGCCAGATACCGCTTCCCTCCAGAAGTCATCTAGGAGATGGTATGTGATTGGGAGGAGGAACTTGACTCTGCTACCTGCTGCTCCCATGCCATTCCAGCCTATCTGCAGGTCCTTTCTGCTCTCCATTTTTTTGCGACGGGGTAATTCCAAAGGGTCACCAGTGATGTCGTGGGCATCTCCCAGGCTAGCCAGTCGCGGTGCTTGCATCAGGTATTGAGCTGCATCAATTCTAGAGCCCACCTTCACATAGGAATACCCCATACACTGGCCAGCAGACAAAGGGCAGTTAGGGATTTTTTTCCCATCTCCCGCGTCCCACGTGTGCTGGGTGCAATTGACTGTACCCATGTGGCCCTTCAGCCACCCCGCCGCATTGCACACATATACTGCAACAGACACCGATGGTATTCCATCAATGTGCAGGCTGTCTGTGATGCCAGTGGGAGATTCATAGATGTGCAAGCAGCGTTTCCAGGCAGTACCCATGACAGCTTCGTATTCCGCATGTCACCGCTTGCCCGGCGGATGGCTGCGGGAGAATTTGGCAACATGTGGTTACTGGGTAAGTACCAAGCACTGAAAAAGAGTGATGTGTGCTTATGAAAGGGCTAATTTACAAGCTCCTTGCGCTGCCGGTACATCACTTTCTCACATATGACAAGTAACGCACTGGTGGCGCAAGGGGCCTGTCAAGAAGCCCAGTAATGAATGAATGCCACCTTATATCAACAACCATTCTACAATAAGAATCACCAAGCCACATACACGGTCACAACAGACACTGCATGTACTGAGTAAAGATCATGTTCTGTTCAAATTTTAGAAGGAAATGTAACCTATTGACCTATCTTCCCTCCTCAGGCGATGCTGGGCATGCAATCTCCCCTCAACTCCTTACACCTTACAGACATCCAACCACTGTACCTCAACGTAGGTACAATTGGGCACACATACGAACTTGAGCCATCATAGAGCGCACTTTTGGTCTGTTGAAGTCACGTTTCAGATGTCTCAGCCATACAGGGGGTGTGCTGACGTACTCCCCTGAAGTTGTGTGCAAGATCATTATGGCCTGTTGTGTCTTGCACAATATCGCTTTAACGCATGGCTTACACATACCTCTTGAACCTCGGCTAGCTCTGAATCCGGGCAACCGGGCCATTGCACATAACCGAGGTTAGGGTATGCAAGTCTGTGATCAGCTGGTTGCCATGTTTTTCACGTGTCATGTGTTGTGTCATGGACAAAATGTGGTTTGCTGTCTGTGTCAATGATGAAAAATGGATATTTACGACTCTGTCCAAAAACTCCATCCTGAGACTACTTTGCAAACCACACTAACTGTATGTCAACTACAACTGTTGACATGAGTCAAAATATTGACCATGCAGCAGGTCATGTGCCAATGTCAGCAATCAGTGTAGTGGATTTCCCAAGGATTTTATTGAAGCTGAGGATGAGATGTACATGTTCTGAGAGACCTTCCCGTACCTTTTGACAATGGGTGTCTGTATCTAACAAGTGCATAACTATAGCATTTTTGATATTTGGGCCCCAAATGAGTTACATACACCAATAATGTTGGGCCCACAACGTGAGTGATGATGTTGTGGCTGAATCTGCCACTATGTGTCTGGGATGCACAGCACTGCTACCCCCTGATACAGTGTAGCACAACAGCCAACTCTTGTGTTGATGACTAAATATGGACTTCATGTACCATAATGCAATGCAGTTGAAAAGTAAACTGGGGGGTGATGTTGTGCCAGCCCCCCCTTGTCCCAGCCCAAATCTCATGACATAGTCTGTTCCCCCTTTTGTTTCATGTCTATGAATTAATCTTACACTGTCATTTCAGGTTTCTCTGCTACAGAATAACAGGATGGCAGTGGATTTGTTCTGTGATTGTGGATGAATCAGAATGAACACAAAATGGCTGACAGCTACTTCCTGTGATGTATTTCCTGTCTCCCACTACCTGTCTGTCACTTCTTGTATGAAATAATGGGTTCCTGGTCGATTTCGCACATTCCGGAACAGTAGCGTACTCCGCACATGCGCAGAGTACTCTACACATGCGGAAGGTACTCCGCGCATGCGCAGAGTACTCTGCGTATGCGGAAAGTACCCTGCGCATGCGCAGAGTACTCTCCGCATGCAGAAAGTACGTTTTCGGGCCGTAAACTCCAAAAAGTAACCGGAACCCATAATTTCAGACAGGAAATACATCACAGGAAGTTGTTGACAGCCATTTTGTGTTCATTCTGAGTCATCCTCTCTCACAGATCAGATCCTCTGACATCCTGCTGCTCTCATCAACCTTATTTCCCCCAAAATGGCTGAGGGTTATGAAGAGAAAGCACCCCTTTCAGTGAAAGGGAATTAGACATCCTAGCTGAGGGGGTGATACTGAAATATCCTCAGCTATATGGGGGCCAGAGGAACAGCTGAGCAATGCAGCGCGTGCCAGATTATGGGCCAGAATTTGTGAGCGCTGCAGTACAGTGGGCGTTCACACCAGGAACGCGAGGGCATGCCGCAAGCGCTGGGAGGACCTGAAACGCTGGGCCCGGGTCAAGGCTGAAGAGCTACTGGGCCAGTCTTCCCAGCACCATGTGCATCGTCCTCGCCTCTCGCCACTGTACAGGAGGGTCCTGCGTGCAGCTCTTCCGACCCTCCATGCTCAGCTGGAGGAGCAAGAGCAGCAGAGCCCTGGTAAGTGCATTATAGGCAAAATGTGTCTTGAAGTATGATGCGAGTGCAGACAGAGCTGTACCATTCTGTGTCCCATGCCTCCAGTCACCTATTCTGTGTCTATGCAGCAGTCATCATGAAGCAAAAAGCTCACTTTTGCGCATTATCTGTACAGGGCAGAGTGTATTCTGGGAGTTGTAGTGTCATCATGAAAACTGAGGATTTGAGACACACAGTTGCATTACTAATGAAATATGCACTGCCAGCACCACTAACAGTAAACCAAGGGAATCATAACTGATGTGTGCATCGGATATGGAATGGTACAGACACTGTCCAGTGTGTGTATGTGAGGCCAATGGGAATTGGATGCTGTGACTTACATTCCTCCGGAGAGTTTGGTTTCTGATTGAGACAGATCATCATGTGCCATGGAGTCAAGGCAGACTTTGAGACCCTTGCCACACTCATAAGTGTTTCAAATGTTGCCAAGTGTGTGTCCACAGACACACGTCTTACCCCCAGTAGCTTGTATGCCATTTTCCATGTACAGGTAGCTGTAACAACGAGCCACTACTGTTCACCAGTGCACAGCACTACCTGCTCAGCCTCCAAAGCCAATATGTGGCACTGGATTGTCAGCTTTTGTGAGAGGATATCAAAAGCTTAGACTCACAACTTAGCAAACCTAATTGGCCAGACCCTATATGGATGTGTTACCCCCATTCGGCCTTTGTGTTGTCCCATGCAATGCTACACAGCAGATAACATTTGTCCAGACGTGAAAGTGCAGACACTCCATATCACAGGCCCTTTCCAATTTCATCTGGACTCTCTCTGATCTCCTTTTGTGGACTGGGTTGTGGAACCTGCCCATGTAGCAGTGACAGGACACACATGTCACAAGAATGCCATAGCTGAGGGTTGGCAATACAGACGTGCAAACCAACAATAATCTTGTGAGATGTCCATGTCAGACTCAAATCAGGAGATGACATTGAACATGCACGTAATTTAAGCTCATAAACACTGACAACTCTATAGTGTGATCAGAGGAGAACAAAGTCTGACCTTGGCTCATCTTGATATGTGTCTTGTCCTGACGTGTACACCAGCTACATAATGATTTGTCTCACATTTCAGTGGACTCCGCTGGCCAAGAGGACCGGGTTGGGAGCAGGACATCTGTGGTGCGCCGGCGGCTACGACCTCTTTCCAGGACTGAGAAAGAGGACGATGAGGCGGAACCCTCAACATCAGGAGGCATGGGGATTGCGCCCACCCAGACTGACCAGGATGACAACTATGGTGCTACGGACCGGGTGGAGGCTGAGGACATTGAAGGGGGGGTGATGAACTGGACACTTCTGGCCAGGGTGGGGTGGAGAGCCACTCTCCCATGGACCATTCACCTATGAGTATTGCCGAGGTGCCCCCGGGGCAGGCCACTACGCAACCTGGGCCTGCCTTCAGCCCCTCCCTAACTCCAGAGGCCCCCATTCCATCGGGGCCTCCAGCTGCAACCCCTGCAATCTGTCCCCCTCATTGTAGCTGCCAGGCCGACACCGACATTGGCTCCGAACCTGAGGCACCACACCCCCCACGTGCGACCCAAAACCCTCCCTGTGTTGTTCCGTCTGTGACTCTACCAGATGACTTGATGTGGGCATGTGAGGGTCAGCCAGACATGTCCTCTTGCATCTTGCTGCAATTGTGTCTAGAGGTGCGCATGATGCGAGAGGAAATTGCACGAGCTCTGGCCACCCTCACTGCCAGTTTCAATTCCCTGAGTGCAGCCATGTCGTCTGTTGTGTCCCAACATCCCTCCCACACCACCGTCAATGTCTCCCCCTGTCCGTTGCCACACACTCTTCCCCCCCTACTCCTCGTGTGTCCCGACCCCATGTGGTGCCTTTTCATGCACCGGCCAGCCAGGAGCACGCACGGGACTCAGAGGATCTGGACATTGTGGTCCTAGAGGATGACCCGAAGGACACTTGAACAATTGGACAGTTTTTTCTTTGTGGACAATGATTTACTTTTCCCCTTGTAAATAGACTGGTTTCCCTGACGCTCCCTGACGTGTTATATTTATGTTGCCCCACCCCAATCCAAGTTCCCTTCTCCTTCTGCAGTAAGGACATCATTTGTTTTCCATTCTCCCTTCCAGATGGACTGTTGTTGTTTTTCTAACCCCACATATTTTTTTACATAAAAACTTATTTTTATTCGTACTTTCTCTATCTTGTTTGGCTTCATTGTGAATGTCTTGTACAAAATATGCCCATGTATTTTGGTAGTCATCTGCTCCGCACATGACGGCTTGCTGCAATGATGGGGTTACACTTGTACCTGTGTCACACACACACATACATCCTCTCATCTCTACACCAACTAACTTGGTGATCATTAGTCTATCAGGACATGATACGCCACAGAGTTTTGACTTGGGAACAGATTTATTATTTAGTGACACATATTCACACTGGTCAAAAAGTTCCTGGGATGTGATCAATGGGGATCGTGCTTGTGACTTCGCAATTTCGGGGGTGATGACCGCTGTGAGGGATTAAGTCTGAGTTGACGCCGAGGTGCAGGTTGGTCTCGTGCATGTGCCTGTACAGGGTGAAGTTCATGTGCAGGGGCGGATTGTGTCTGTACACTTGGTGTATGTGCATGAACAGGGGGATGTTGTGCAGGTGGTGGTAGTGCCTGTTCAGGGGGTAGTGGTGGATGTGCAGGTGGGGGAGTACCTGGATGGGGGGCGGTGGTGGGTGTGTACCCTTGCTGTGGTCCTCTGCAGTTTGTGGTACAGGTGTGTGGGTGTGATGTGCTGCAGGCAGATGTGATGGCTCCCCTCTCTGCGTTGACCGTGAAGGGAGACTTTGGATCACTTTCATCATGCCGTCCATCATCTTCATGGCCAAGGCATGGTGTCTTAAACTCTCTTCCCTTTGGAAAGATATCATGTCTCTGATATTCTTGGACATGTCTTGACAAGTTCTATCCAACCTATCCAAAACATGGGTCTGTCTGTCCACCACCTGAGGGAATTGGCGCAGGGCCTCAGACATGTCTGACAGGGTGGCCCCTATGGCACGAATGTCCTGCCTCACATCTGTCTGCTGTTTGAAGAAGTCCTGCTCCCACTGGCCACCACGGCCATGTGCAGGCCCTCTCTGCAGGGGTCGGCCATGGATGAGACCGCCAGGTCCAACAGCAGGGGTTGTTGGCATGTGGAAGCCTGTGGACAGGAGAATGGTGCCCAGGGGATACCTGCACCACAACAGGGTTGGTACTTCCCTCAGATGGTGAAGATAATGCCTGGGATACACTGTATGGGGAGGAATGTGTAGAGGAACCACCATGTCTGTCCCGGATGTGAGGGCTGAGAGGGAGTGAGGACTGTGTTGGTGTGTGGGTGAGCTGTGGCTGGTTATCTCTATGCTGTGGACAGGCAATCTTTTTCATTGGAGGAGGCTGACACACTTTGCTGGGCGGAGGGTGTGAGGCCTTGCTAAATGTAGGCGATGTGGGAAATTACTGTCCATGGCATCATATTCTTCATCCTCTGAGGGTATGAACAGACAGTCACTATCGTCCGATACTTCATTCTCCCCAGGTGCTTCCTCCTCCTCCTCCTCTTGCGCAGTACTTGCAGCTGACACAACTGCCTGTAGGAGCAGTGGATTTTCACCTCTGATTGCCCGCCGCCCAACACTGGTGGAAGGTCCATCCTCCTCATCGTCATCATCACCTGGAACACAGAGGTTGCAACAGGATAAGTCATTGACCTAGTATGAGATGTGGTGCAACACAAGGGTTGGTTCTACTGTACTTTGCATCAACAGATGATGCACATGTGACCTGGTTTGGGTACCCCTACAATTGACAGCTCACACAATAGCACTGAGGGGTGAAACAGAGATGTACACTGATAAAGCAAACTTACCAGCTCCATCCACAGCTTTGTGTCCTTCTGCAATCTCCCCTGATGTCAACTGCTGAACCATGCTCCTCATAGGTTTTGTTGACGAAGCGTTTCCCGATCCAGCAGCTGTAGAGGAAAGTGACACCAATGTCAATCATCTGCATTACAAATTTACAAACAGGCACATGTGACACTTATGATATGGATGAAACTTTGTCAACAACAACTGCAGGTTCTTCAGCAGAAGGGGATTTTGATGTTTGTCATGGTTTTGATTGGGAAACACTTCACACCACATTTACCTGATGTACATGTGTGAGAGGGTTTCACTGCTGCAGCCAGGATGTCATGCGTTCCCCGGGATGGTGTTGTACGCTGCACTGGTCTCATCCTGTCAGCAGCTGTGATGAGACATACATATCCATATTTCAGTACACCAGATGGTAGCAATGAGCTAACATGTACATGTCATTCTCAATGACCATTGCTAGGATATTCCTGGACAATGTGCAGCATGTTTACCTCATGGACTTAATGTGACACTATATACTATTTTTATGTCCACTCTACACTCACTTGTCATATGTTTTGAGACATCCTTTCACTAGCCACCATGGTGTGATCTGGTATATGGTTCAATGCCATATGTAGGCATATTGTGATACAGGACAACAGTTATGTGAAACACATACAACATACAGCGGAGATTAAAGGCACATTTCATCAGCATGAGCATTCAGGTTCATTGTTCCTGGGTTTACTTACCATGGCCCCGCACCTGCCCAGTGTGTGGTCCCCGACCAGATGTCACAGCTAACCTTGTAGCAGAAGTCAATGTGTGTCTTGGACTCTGGGAGGACATCATTGGACCTACAATGATAAGTGTGTTTGCAACTTTACATTTCGGCTGCCACATGTGATGCACTCAATTTGAGGCACAAAGGATGAGCACAAGCAGTGTGGGCCCTACTGTTGCAGAAGTGTCTACCACAAATTATCATGAGTGATCCCACATTTGACTTATTATGGCCCCACTGCCTAGTAGCAATGTCTATCAAATTGACACAACAACACTTCCTGAAGTAAGGTCCACTATCATGTTAATGGACCAAAAGACATACCATACAATTATGACATCTATGACCAGCTGGTTGGACTTGACAAATTCATGTATGGAAAAGAAACATTCTAAGTTGGACAGTGGACGCATTCTCAATCCTGATATTTGAATCTCACTTCTTGATCATCATTGTCATATTTGTTCTCATTGGATTTTTGATTTAGTCTACAAAAATAATTGCAATCTAGAGGTGGATACATTTAGACTTGCTCTGGCACTCGATTCCACGATCGCGTTCCCAGGCCTGGAACTGTTGGTGGAATACATGTAATGTTCTGAAGACACAATGATATGATGAGCCTAGCTATGTTATATTTTGTCTTTTGCTATTCACAGATATAGTTTGGCAAAGGTAAATGTCCTTTGAGAATTCGAATAGTTGTAAGGCTAGTTTTTCCTCTCCGGTTGCTTTGAGATGCAGACAGTATGTATCTTCCTCTGTTGTCTGCTACCTATGTGTGCATTTTGACCATCTCCTGACAAGTTTGACTTACCAGTTAGTGAGTGTGCTCTGCGTTGCTCTGGATGATGTTTCCTCCCAGAAGATGCAGGGACCTCTGCTACTGTGGTTGTCTGTACTCTGGCTGAATGTGTCAATGGGTGAGAAGAGAAAAATCAACACATGGAAAATGTACATGTGGAACTTGTCAGACATTTCCTCATATCTTCTGCATGCTAACAGTATTGTGAAGTACTGCCACGGCCGGTGCAGGTAGGAGCAGTGGGGTGTTGGTGATGTGATGGCGTGGCAGGGTGGGAATTAAACAATGGGATATGGGAATGAAATATTTTGAAATAAGGATTCTCTCACCTTCAGTTTTGTGATTTTGGCATGCCCAAGGTGAGTTGTTTCTAGGATATTTTATAGTTATTTTCTCTATTCCGTTGTCTGTTGATTTGCCTCTGCACCGCACCCCCTCCCCCTTACGTTCTTTACTGACCCAGCCGCATCTGGATAAGTGGAAGGGGCACTTTTACAATTGCTACGGTGTTAGGTATATACGGCATCAGTACTGGGCCTTTGTATTTAATAGTGTGAAAGGGATTTGCCATTTTGAATACAAAGGATTCTGGGACTTGTGGTGCAACATACAGAGGGAAACACATGAGCCTCTGACTGACTATATTTGTATATGAACTTTGGACAACTTCCTTACTCACAATGGCAGTGCGACACAGACATACATTTTGTATACTTGTTCTTGTCATCCCATTTACCTGGTGCCACATTGCGGACATCACTCACAGGCAGCCCATGGAGCATGTGGGGGTGGATTGTAGTGATGATATCCTCCTCTAGTGGTGTGAGATGGAGGCGGGGTCCAGATTGTGAGGCAGGTAGAACTCTGTTTAACTCGATCCTGGAGTACTTCTCCTTCACACTCTTCTTTTCATCCTGCCACTTCCTCTTTATGTCACGGACTGTGCGCACATCCTCCCCCAATGCTGTGACAGCAGTGGCTACCTGCTGCCAGAGAGATGCCTTCTGTGTGCCACTGGTGCAGTAAGGTGGGAGACCATGTAGGCGTTTGTGGTGCCTCACAATGAACTCCACAATCATGGTGGTCTCCTCAGTTGTGAAGTTCTTCTTCCTCCTCAGTCCATACATTTTGCAGTAGCGATGAACAGCAAAGCAAACAGGAACTCTCTGTGGCCAAACCTGGTCCTTGAATGTGTGCTGCTTTTATGTGGTGCTGTTTTGCAGTTAGTCTTAATTGACTTCAGCTGGAGCATGGTGGGGGATGGTAGGCACTTGAAATGCTCAAATGGCCAAAATGGTGTTTTTCCGGCTTTGGAGGCGGAATTTCTGGCCCGGAGTCGGAGTTTCCGGGCCAGAGGCGGAGATTCCCATCCGGAGGCGGAGATTCCGCCATTGGGCCGGAATCTCCGCCACGGGGCCGTAAACTCCGGCCCGAGTGCGGACATAAAGTTAGGATGAGTAAGTGCATTCTGTGAATACCAAAATGAGTAAGTTCATTCTGTGAATACCAAAATGAGTAAGTTCATTCTGTGAATACCAAAATGGTAGTAAGTTTAGGATTTTATAGTAAGTTAGTTCCGTGAATCGGGCCCTATGTCCTTTAGGGGATGACAAGTTAATCGGTAGAGGAAGAGTTGAGTCTGCAGCCTGTTTGCTGTGTCATTGGTAACCAGAGCAGATATGGCAGTCCATGTCGGGGTCCAGGTGGATGTCGCAGAGTGTTTCGGGTGACAGTGGAAGGTGTAGTACCAGGGCATGATGCAGAGGGCTGTACCAATCAGGAGCAGGCCATATGGCGGGGGATGAATGCTACAACCTCCTTTTTGACACAGAGTCATTACCGTCCACATCTTTGTCCTCTGATACGTCTTCTGTGTCAGGTGTGCCAGGTGTGTGTGGTGGTGTTATGGCTGCATCACTGTGTGCCACGGACTCATCAGGGTGCGGAGGTGGTATGGCTGCATCACTGTGTGCCACTGACTCATCAGGGGGCGGAGGTGGTATGGCTGCATCACTGTGTGCCATTGACACATCAGGGTGCGGAGATGTGTGTGTCGAAGTTCCTGCAGCAGTCATCTGGGACAGGCTCTGTGGCAGCAATGGCAAGATGAGGATCTGAGGGGCATGGTAGATCCCAGCTACATCTTGCTGGTGTTCAGCCGTGGCAGCCATCCTTCCTGCTTGCATCCGCTCCATGTTCTCCATTGTCCTCCGCATCTGTGCCAACTCTGTGCTGTCATCACTGGAGCCTCTCGGCCTAGACAGTTCTTGCATCCGAGTAATGGATCCAGCGAGGTCAGCCAAGGATTGTTGTAGGGCATGGGGTGGACTGTGGGTGTCCGTTAGGGACTGTAAGTGGTCCCTGATGGGACTGAGACACCCACGTATGGCATCTAGTTTGGCTGCCATGAGGTCGAAACCCACCCGCACCTGTTCAGCCAGCCCCCTCTGGCAGTCTGACACACGGCATTGGAATGCCATGTGTTCTTCGGTGAGGTGCTGGAAGCCAGCCGTGGTGGTGGGTGCTTCCTGCTGTGTGGTCTGTGCAGGGGGTGGAATCACCTCGATGCAGCTGGGCTGCCCTGCTCCTGGCAGTGGGGTGCGAAGGCTGTCCATGAGCCGTTGGAGGGTGTCGGAGCAGATGGCAAGGGGTTCCTCCTCCTCATCACTGAAGAGATGTCTGGTCTGCTCTGCAGGAGGTGTTGATTGACCCTCTGCAATGTGAATGGGAGATGCAGGTTAACAGTGTGTTCCATGTATGTCCACGCATTGTACATGTTTACATACTGACGGCATGACAATGTACATTTTGACTGTTTTGGAGGAGCTGGGTATTTGATGGGGGACAGTGGACATTCCGACTACATGACGGATGTGAGGTTGTACTCGTACATTATCATCTGACAGTTCCCTGCTATGCCTGATATGATTGGCCATTTTCTACGCATGTGCGGCACCAGTTGTGTCCTCTGTTCTGTGGTGTATGTGTGCACTTTCTACCACATTGTGGTCAATGTTGATGTGCTGTGATTGCTATGTGTGTGTACTGCATTGTGGGCGAGTCGCCCCTGCAGCTCTGATTTAGCGGCCCCTTATCTCTTTGAGGCGGTGTGCCTTTGACTTGTGTGCTTTTACGGTGCTGAGATGTTGGCGACTTGGGTCATTTGTGCTCCTGTACGGATTTTGTACTCTTGTGCATTGTTTGTCTGCAGATGTGTTGTTGACATCAGGGGTTGTATGTGCATGTGGATGTGTCAGAGTGTGACCTGCTCCTTTGGGGATGTTACCCACACTGGGCCACCTCAGTGTCGTGGCGTGCACCATTTCATGTATTTTGACTGCAGCCATGCTAGTGGTCATGCAGTGTCACTTGCAGTGTCAGTGTGGCTCACAGAGCCGCTGCTTTGCTGGGTCCAGCACATGTGCATGGGTAGGTTGTGGGATTGGTGAGGGGGGGGCCATTTGTGCACATGGTGGACTTGGGCCTACTTGGTGTTTCTGTGTGTGCTGCAGTGTGACAAGGTCATCAGGGACAGGTTCCACAGTCATTGTGGGTGTGCAGTGTGCTATTCTTGATTGTGCATGTGTGCCATTGGGCCCGTCTCCCCCCGTCCCCCCAGTCCCTGGTGGTTACTCACCTTGTTGCTGTTGGGTCAGGTCATTTCGGGCAGTGTCCGGGCCCCCAACTCCTTGCACCGTCTCCGCACTGATGACTGTGGCCACCATTTCCTCCAGCTCATCCAGCTCCTCCTGTGGTGCAGGACTCCCACCTCCAGTGGCCGTTGCTGCCTTCAGGTTGGCAGAGAGATTTCTGCTTGGTTTGGCTTTTGACATCATGCCAGCGCCTCTTGACCTCCTCCATTGTCTTCCTCGACACTCCGACTGCATTCACGTTGTTCACGATGGACTGCCATATTTTCGTTTGTGTTGCCGATGACACAGTGGAGGTGATGTACAGTTGTTGGTAGTGTTCGGTCACCTCTGTGACGATGATCCGGTTTTCCTGCGGAGTGAACCCCGTCTTCCTCTTCTCTTTGCCCTTCTCCAGCCCCGGGGTTCCTGGCTGGTCGTCTGTGGGGCTTGTGGGGTTCGCGTTGTCCTCTGCACTGGGTCTGGGTGCGTCCATGGTGCTACGCAGTTGCATTTATTTGTCTTTTTTTCCCTCTGCTTTTATAGTGCATTCTCAGGCATGGCGCGTGGGAATCGCCAGCCTGTCTCTGGTTTTCGCTGATTTTTGTATTGCCATTGGGGTCATCACAATGTTTTTCGCGTTGGGGTTTCGCATTTTTTGGGCGTCGCGTTGATTTTAACGCGGGCATTTGTCGCGCTATCGCATGGTGCCTCCGGGTTGTGAATGCCATGTTAACACGGTGTTATTTTCCCGCAATGGACTGCGATGTGAGAAGTTGCGTTAAGTGATTTTGGCGATAGTTAACACGTGTTCTTGAGAATATCCCCCCATGTATTTCCTAAACAGGAACAAAATATAGAGTTTAGAAGCAGTAGTTATTTGCACATCTCCCAACTTGTGTGTACCCATAATAGCATGAGAATTAGAGGATATTTTTAAACCCCCTGGGTGTCTAGTTTTAAGAAATTTGTGGGTTTGGTAGGTTTCCCTAGATGGCCGCTGAGCCTGGGGCCAAAAACTCAGGTGACCCCCCTTGCAAAACCAGGTCGTTTTGTGATTGGTAATTTTGATGTCTTCACAATACGTTTTTGGCCCTTGCCTGTCACGGGTACTTGGACAACCCACACAAGTGAGGTACCATTTTTATCGGGAGACCTAGGAAAATGCTGGGTGTTAGGAAATTTGTGGTGCCCCGATGATCCCACAACATTCCGACACAGAAAAGAGAGAAAAATGTGATTTTATTACCTAAATTTGAGGTTTGGAGGGGCTTCTGGGTAGAAAATGTTTGGGAGACCCACGCAAGCCGTGCCTCCCTGGACTCCCATAGGTGTCTGGTTTTCAGAAATGTCTGGGTTTGGTAGTTTTCCCTAGATGGCCGCTGATCCCGCGACCATAATCGCAGGTGACTCCCTCGCGAAACCAGGTAGTTTTGCAATCAATAATTTTGAAGTCTCCACAGTACATTTTGGGCCATTTCCTGTTGCGGGCACTAGGCCTACCCACACAAGAGAGGCACCATTTTTATCGGGAGACCTGGGGGAATGCTGGGTGGTAGGAAATTTGTGGCGGCCCAGTGATCCCACAACTTTCCCACACAGAAAAGTGATGAAAATGTGATTTATGGGGGCTAAATTTGAGGTTTGCAGGGATTCTGGGTAGGAAAATGTTCAGAGATCCACATAAGCCACACCTCACTTGACTCCCCTGGATGTCTAGTTTTCAGAAATGTCTGAGTTTGGTAGGTTCCCTAGATGTCCTCTGAGCCCAGGACCAAAAGCGCAGGTGACCCCCTTGAAAAACTAGGTCATTTTGTGATAGATAGGTGGGCACCTGTGTTTTTGGTCCTGGGGTTGCAGACATCTAGGGGAACCTAAAAACCCAGATATTTCTGAAAACTAGACACCTGTGGGAGTCCAGGGAGGTATGGCTTGCATTGATCTCCCAACATTTCCCTTCCCAGAATCCTCTGCAAACCTCAAACTTAGCTAAAAAGTCATATTTTTCTCTAATATTTGTGTGGGAAAGTTGTAGAATCACCGCACCAGAAAATGTGACTTTGTAAGTAAATTTGAGGTTTGCAGGGGATTCTGTGTAAGAAAACGCTGGGGGATCAATGGAAGCCACACAGCCAGCCAAGAGTCAGTACATGCACACCACCATCCATGCACACTACCAGCCAAACGCCATCCACGCACGCTGCCAGTCAAGCGCCATTCACACACACCGCCAGCCAAGTGCCATTCATGCACACCGCCAGCCAAGCACCATCCAAGTACACCATCAGCCAAATGCCATTCATGCACACAGTCAGTCAAGCACTACCCATGCACACTGCCAGCCAAGCGCCACCCATGCACTCCTTGAGCCAAGTGCCACCCCCGCACACCGCCAGCCAAGCAAGGCCGGACTGGGAACAGGGAACAGCAACAAGCCCTGGCAGATTGCTGCTCAACTGGCTCTGGGGGGGGCATTGCTAGTAAAAAGCACCACTCCTGCTTTTGTTACTGGGGTCCGATATTGAAGCCACTGCTGCAAAACCGGCCCCCAGTGACAAAACCGGCCCCCACAGCCAGAAAACCATCCCCCACCCCTCTGGCCCACCGGGGAAATGCCCGGTGCCCGCTACGGCCAATCTGGCCAAGCACCATCCATGCACACAGTCAGCCAAGCATCAATCCACGTACACTGCCAGCCAAGTGCCACTCCATGCACACCACCAGGCAAGCACCAATCTACACACACCATCATCAAGCACAAGTCCACAAACACCATTAGCTAAGTGCAGGTCCACACACACTGGCAGCAAAATGCCAGCCAAAGGTCAGTACATGCAGACCGTCAGCCAAACTCCAGTTCACACACACACAAACTCTCCCTGGTTTCTAGTGGTTTTCTGCTCCCGCTTGGGGGCAGATGAGACTAAAAATATCACTGAAACAGCCAAAATGTGTGCCTAAAAAAAGGGGAGCGACCCTTGCCTATGGGGCTTCTCCCTGACATGCCCATAAACACATCCCTGGTGGGGCAGATAAGGGGCTATTGCCCCAATCTGCCTTCCGGGGGGCAGAAATAGTTTTTTGGGGATGGGGGCATTAGCATGCTCATTCTCTGCAGCCCCCAACCCAATGTATAAAAAAACATCATAATCACTGGTGCCTAGTATGCTTTCTGCCCCCCCCTAGAGGCAGATCAGGAACAATTGCCCCCATCTACCTCCCGGGAGAGGCAGAAAGACTGTGGCTAATTGTTTTGGGGGGTGGGGGCATTGGTAAGCCCATTCTGGGCAGCCCCCACCCCTACATAAAATAAAAAACATAATCCCTGGTGCCTAGTGGGCTTTCTGCCCCCCTGGGGGTGCAGATATGGTTCTATTGCCCCATCTGACTCCCGGGGGGCAGAAAGACAGGCAATTTCTTTGGGGGGGCATTGGCATGCCCATTCTGGGCAGCCCCCACTCCTACGTATAAAAAAAGCAAAGTCGCTGGTGCCTATTGGGCTTTCTGCCCCCCGGATGGGCAGATAAGGGTCTATTGCCCCATCTGCCTCCTGGGGGGGCATAAAGACTGTGTTAAAAAAATTTGGGGGTGGGGCATTTGCATGCCCATTCTGGGCAGCCCCCACCTCTATGCATAATAAAACAACATAATCCCTGGTGCCTAGTGGACTTTCTACCCCCCGGGTGGCAGATCAGGGGCTATTGTCCCCATCTCCCTTCTAAGGGGGCAGAAAGGCTCTGGAATTTTTTTGGGAGGCAGGTGGGGGCATTGGCATGCCCATTTTGGACAGCCCCCACCCCCATACACATAAAAGAATCCCTTGTGCCTAGTGTACTTTCTGCCCTCCCGGGGGGCAGATCGGGGGCTATTGCCCCCATCTGCATCCCAGGGGAGGCAGAAAGATTGTGGCAATTTTTTTTGTGGGAATGGGGGTGTTGACATGCATTGGAATGCCATGTGTTCTTCGGTGAGGTGCTGGAAGCCAGCCGTGGTGGTGGGTGCTTCCTGCTGTGTGGTCTGTGCAGGGGGTGGAATCACCTCGATGCAGCTGGGCTGCCCTGCTCCTGGCAGTGGGGTGCGGAGGCTGTCCATGAGCCGGTGGAGGGTGTCGGAGCAGATGGCAAGGGGTTCCTCCTCCTCATCACTGAAGAGATGTCTGGTCTGCTCTGCAGGAGGTGTTGATTGTCCCTCTGCAATGTGAATGGGAGATGCAGGTTAACAGTGTGTTCCATGTATGTCCACGCATTGTACATGTTTACATACTGACTGCATGACAATGTACATTTTGACTGTTTTGGAGGAGCTGGGTATTTGATGGGGGACAGTGGACATTCCGACTACATGATGGATGTGAGGTTGTACTCGTACATTATCATCTGACAGTTCCCTGCTATGCCTGATATGATTGGCCATTTTCTACGCATGTGCGGCACCAGTTGTGTCCTCTGTTCTGTGGTGTATGTGTGCACTTTCTACCACATTGTGGTCAATGTTGATGTGCTGTGATTGCTATGTGTGTGTACTGCATTGTGGGCGAGTCGCCCCTGCAGCTCTGATTTAGCGGCCCCTTATCTCTTTGAGGCGGTGTGCCTTTGACTTGTGTGCTTTTACGGTGCTGAGATGTTGGCGACTTGGGTCATTTGTGCTCCTGTACGGATTTTGTACTCTTGTGCATTGTTTGTCTGCAGATGTGTTGTTGACATCAGGGTTGTATGTGCATGTGGATGTGTCAGAGTGTGACCTGCTCCTTTGGGGATGTTATCCACACTGGGCCACCTCAGTGTCGTGGCGTGCACCATGTCATGTATTTTGACTGCAGCCATGCTAGTGGTCATGCAGTGTCACTTGCAGTGTCAGTGTGGCTCACAGAGCCGCTGCTTTGCTGGGTCCAGCACATGTGCATGGGTAGGTTGTGGGATTGGTGAGGGAGGGGCCATTTGTGCACATGGTGGACGGGGGCCTACTTGGTGTTTCTGTGTGTGCTGCAGTGTGACAAGGTCATCAGGGACAGGTTCCACAGTCATTGTGGGTGTGCAGTGTGCTATTCTTGATTGTGCATGTGTGCCATTGTGCCCATCTCCCCCCGTCCCCCCAGTCCCTGGTGGTTACTCACCTTGTTGCTGTTGGGTCAGGTCATTTCGGGCAGTGTCCGGGCCCCCAACTCCTTGCACCATCTCCGCACTGATGACTGTGGCCACCATTTCCTCCAGCTCATCCAGCTCCTCCTGTGGTGCAGGACTCCCACCTCCAGTGGCCGTTGCTGCCTTCAGGTTGGCAGAGAGATTTCTGCTTGGTTTGGCTTTTGACGTCATGCCAGCGCCTCTTGACCTCCTCCATTGTCCTCCTCGACACTCCGACTGCATTCACGTTGTTCACGATGGACTGCCATATTTTCGGTTGTGTTGCCGATGACACAGTGGAGGTGATGTACAGTTGTTGGTAGTGTTCGGTCACCTCCGTGACGATGATCCGGTTTTCCTGCGGAGTGAACCCCGTCTTCCTCTTCTCTTTCCCTTCTCCAGCCCCGGGGTTCCTGGCTGGTCGTCTGTGGGGCTTGTGGGGTTCGCGTTTTCCTCTGCACTGGGTCTGGGTGCGTCCATGGTGCTACGCAGTTGCATTTATTTGTCTTTTTTTCCCTCTGCTTTTAGAGTGCATTCTCAGGCATGGCGCGTGGGAATCGCCGGCCTGTCTCTGGTTTTCGCTGATTTTTGTATCGCCATTGGAGTCATCACAACGTTTTTCTCGTTGGGTTTTCGCATTTTTTGGGCGTCGCGTTGATTTTAACGCAGGCATTTTTCGCGCTATCGCATGGTGCCTCCGGGTTGTGAATGCCACGTTAACACTGTGTTATTTTCCCGCAATGGACTGCGATGTGAGAAGTTGCGTTAAGTGATTTTGGCGATAGTTAACACGTGTTCTTGAGAATATCCCCCCATGTATTTCCTAAACAGGAACAAAATATAGAGTTTAGAAGCAGTAGTTATTTGCACATCTCCCAACTTGTGTGTACCCATAATAGCATGAGAATTAGAGGATATTTTTAAACCCCCTGGGTGTCTAGTTTTAAGAAATTTGTGGGTTTGGTAGGTTTCCTAGATGGCCGCTGAGCCTGGGGCCAAAAACTCAGGTGACCCCCCTTGCAAAACCAGGTCGTTTTGTGATTGGTAATTTTGATGTCTTCACAATACGTTTTTGGCCCTTGCCTGTCACGGGTACTTGGACAACCCACACAAGTGAGGTACCATTTTTATCGGGAGACCTGGGAAAATGCTGGGTGTTAGGAAATTTGTGGTGCCCCGATGATCCCACAACATTCCGACACAGAAAAGAGAGAAAAATGTGATTTTATTACCTAAATTTGAGGTTTGGAGGGGATTCTGGGTAGAAAATGTTTGGGAGACCCATGCAAGCCATGCCTCCCTGGACTCCCATAGGTGTCTGGTTTTCAGAAATGTCTGGGTTTGGTAGTTCTCCCTAGATGGCCGCTGATCCCGCGACCAAAATCGCAGGTAACTCCCTCGCGAAACCAGGTAGTTTTGCAATCAATAATTTTGAAGGCTCCACAGTACAATTTGGGCCATTTCCTGTTACGGGCACTAGGCCTACCCACACAAGAGAGGCACCATTTTTATCGGGAGACCTGGGGGAATGCTGGGTGGTAGGAAATTTGTGGCGGCCCAGTGATCCCACAACTTTCCCACACAGAAAAGTGATGAAAATGTGATTTTTTGGGGGCTAAATTTGAGGTTTGCAGGGATTCTGGGTAGGAAAATGTTCAGAGATCCACATAAGCCACACCTCACTTGACTCCCCTGGATGTCTAGTTTTCAGAAATGTCTGAGTTTGGTAGGTTCCCTAGATGTCCTCTGAGCCCAGGACCAAAAGCGCAGGTGACCCCCTTGAAAAACTAGGTCATTTTGTGATAGATAGGTGGGCACCTGTGTTTTTGGTCCTGGGGTTGCAGACATCTAGGGGAACCTAAAAACCCAGATATTTCTGAAAACTAGACACCTGTGGGAGTCCAGGGAGGTATGGCTTGCATTGATCTCCCAACATTTCCCTTCCCAGAATCCTCTGCAAACCTCAAACTTAGCTAAAAAGTCATATTTTTCTCTAATATTTGTGTGGGAAAGTTGTAGAATCACCGCACCAGAAAATGTGACTTTGTAAGTAAATTTGAGGTTTGCAGGGGATTCTGTATAAGAAAACGCTGGGGGATCAATGGAAGCCATACAGCCAGCCAAGTGTCAGTACATGCACACCACCATCCATGCACACTACCAGCCAAACGCCATCCACGCACGCTGCCAGTCAAGCGCCATTCACACACACCGCCAGCCAAGTGCCATTCATGCACACCACCAGCCAAGCACCATCCAAGTACACCATCAGCCAAATGCCATTCATGCACACAGTCAGTCAAGCACTACCCATGCACACTGTCAGCCAAGCGCCACCCATGCACTCCTTGAGCCAAGTGCCACCCCGCACACCGCCAGCCAAGCAAGGCCGGACTGGGAACAGGGAACAGCAACCAGCCCTGGCAGATTGCTGCTCAACTGGCTCTGGGGGGGGGGGTGCTAGTAAAAAGCACCACTCCTGCTTTTGTTACTGGGGGCCGATATTGAAGCCACTGCTGCAAAACCGGCCCCCAGTGACAAAACCGGCCCCCACAGCCAGAAAACCATCCCCCACCCCTCTGGCCCACCGGGGAAATGCCCGGTGCCCGCTACGGCCAATCTGGCCAAGCACCATCCATGCACACAGTCAGCCAAGCATCAATCCACGTACACTGCCAGCCAAGTGCCACTCCATGCACACCACCAGGCAAGCACCAATCTACACACACCATCATCAAGCACAAGTCCACAAACACCATTAGCTAAGTGCAGGTCCACACACACTGGCAGCAAAATGCCAGCCAAAGGTCAGTACATGCAGACCGTCAGCCAAACTCCAGTTCACACACACACAGACTCTCCCTGGTTTCTAGTGGTTTTCTGCTCCCGCTTGGGGGCAGATGAGACTAAAAATATCACTGAAACAGCCAAAATGTGTGCCTAAAAAAAGGGGAGTGACCCTTGCCTATGGGGCTTCTCCCTGACATGCCCATAAACACATCCCTGGTGGGGCAGATAAGGGGCTATTGCCCCAATCTGCCTTCCGGGGGGCAGAAATAGTTTTTTGGGGATGGGGGCATTAGCATGCTCATTCTCTGCAGCCCCCAACCCAATGTATAAAAAAACATCATAATCACTGGTGCCTAGTATGCTTTCTGCCCCCCCTAGAGGCAGATCAGGAACAATTGCCCCCATCTACCTCCCGGGAGAGGCAGAAAGACTGTGGCTAATTGTTTTGGGGGGTGGGGGCATTGGCAAGCCCATTCTGGGCAGCCCCCACCCCTACATAAAATAAAAAACATAATCCCTGGTGCCTAGTGGGCTTTCTGCCCCCCTGGGGGTGCAGATAAGGGTCTATTGCCACATCTGACTCCCGGGGGGCAGAAAGACTGGCAATTTCTTTGGGGGGGCATTGGCATGCCCATTCTGGGCAGCCCCCACTCCTACGTATAAAAAAAGCAAAGTCGCTGGTGCCTATTGGGCTTTCTGCCCCCCGGATGGGCAGATAAGGGTCTATTGCCCCATCTGCCTCCTGGGGGGGCATAAAGACTGTGTTAATTTTTTTGGGGGTGGGGCATTTGCATGCCCATTCTGGGCAGCCCCCACCCCTATGCATAATAAAACAACATAATCCCTGGTGCCTAGTGGACTTTCTACCCCCCGGGTGGCAGATCAGGGGCTATTGTCCCCATCTCCCTTCTAAGGGGGCAGAAAGGCTCTGGAATTTTTTTGGGAGGCAGGTGGGGGCATTGGCATGCCCATTTTGGACAGCCCCCACCCCCATACACATAAACAAATCCCTTGTGCCTAGTGTACTTTCTGCCCTCCCGGGGGGCAGATCGGGGGCTATTGCCCCCATCTGCATCCCAGGGGAGGCAGAAAGATTGTGGCAATTTTTTTTGTGGGAATGGGGGTGTTGACATGCCCATTTAGGGCATCCCCCATCCCTACATATAAAATAGCCAATCCCGGGTGCCTAGTGGGCTTTCTGCCCTCACCCCGGGGGGGCAGATTAGGGGCTATTGCCCCATCTGCCTCCTGGGGGGGCAGAAAGACTGTGGAATTTTGGATGGGTGGGGGCATTGGCATGCCTATTTTGGGCAGCTCTCACCCCTAAATACATAACAATAATCCCTGGTGCCTAGTGTGCTCTCTGCTCCATTGGGGGGGCAGATCAGGGACTATTGAACCCATATGCCTCCCAGGGGGGGAGGCAGAAAGACTGTGGAATGTTTTTTGTGGGAGTGGGGGCATTGGCATGTCCATTTTGGGCAGTCCCCACCCCTGTAGCCATAAAATTAAAAATCCCTCGTGCCTAGTGTGCTTTCTGACCCCCCTGGGGGAAGATCAGGGGCTATTGCCCCCATCTGCTTCCCGGGGGGGTAGAAAGACTGATCTGGCCCAAAAATATGGGGGGACCAAAAGCCCTTGCCCAAGGGGCCGCTCCCCCTCCCTGGTGCCTAATGGGTCGATCCCTGCTTGGGGATCACCCTCCTGGAGTGATCCTGAAGCAGGGATCCACTAGGGAGGGGTATCAATGAAAAAGGGAGGTCCCCCCCCCTTTCCAATGATACCTCTCCCGTTTCCCTCGGTGCTCAGGGGGCTGAGATAGCCCTCTGAACATCGAGGGAGTGAAGCTGAAACTGAGTTTCAATTTTGGTTTCTCTGAAACGACGTCAGCGCGCCATGCGCACCAATCGTCATTTCAGAGAAACAATCAAAACACCCTTGGGAGCTGGGGAAGAGCTTCCCCAACTCCAGAGGATGTTTTGATTGAAAACAAATTCCTCTGGCGCCTGCACCAGAGGAATTTCCTGTGCCATGTGCAAGGACAGCCGGGAGCCGTCCTACACACATGAGCACTGTGGTGTTGGACGGACCCCGACCGCCCGACACATAGAACGGGTTAATGGCAGCTTTATAAACCACCAGAGGACTTATATAAGGCTATTTCTGGTTGATCATAGCTTTTTCGCCAGTCCCATCTTTAGAGTCTTTGGGGGATATTCACAAGAACGTGCGATAAACATCCCCAAAATAGGTTAACGCAATTTTCCATATCGCCGTCTATCGCAGGTAAATAACTCAGTGTTAACGTGGCATTCTCAACAAGGCGGTAACATGTGATAGTACCCCAATAACGCGGCAAATGTCCGAGATAACATTACCGGTATGGCGATAAAAATCCAAACCCAAACGCGAAAAAAGTTGCGATGGGCTCAACCGCGATATGACAAACAGCGAAAACCAGCGCCAGGTCTGCAATTCACAAACGTCAGGCGGGAAAAACCACCACAAATGCAGAAAAAAAAACACAAACAAAAACCAAACTACAGCGAAGCACAATGGAGGCAGCCGGAGCAGGTACAGAGGACGACGAGAACCCCACAAGCCCCCCGGAGGACCAGCCTGGGACCTCTGGGTCAGGGAAGGGCAAGGAGAAGAAGAAGAGGAAGACGCGGTTCAGTCCACAGGAAAACAGGATCCTGATCACGGTGGTGATAGAACACCATCAACAACTGTTCGTCACCTGCACTGTGTCATTGGCAACAAAAAATGCAATATGGCAGTCCATCGTTGGACAAGGTGAATGCAGTCGGAGTGCTGAGGAGGACAATGGACGAGGTAAAGAGGCACTGGAATGATGTGAAGCGCAAGACCAAGCAGAAACTCGCAGACAACCAGAAGGCCGCAATGCAGACTGGAGGTGGGAGTCCAGCGCCACAGGAGGAGCTGGATGAGATGGAGGAAATGGTGTCCACAATCATCAGTGGGGAGACGGTGGCAGAAGTTGGGGGACCGGACACTGCTCAACATGACCCAACACAACAGCAACAGGGTGAGTAACCACTGGGACTGGGGGGACGGGGGGAGATGGGTCCAATGGCACACATGCACAATTCAGTAGAGCACATCTGTGGACAAACCATGGCCAAGAGTCACAACTCCAACCAAGAGCCCAATTTACCCAAGTCTGCAACATCACAGCACTGCAAAAGCATAGAAGTGAAAGCCACACCGCCTGAAAGGGATAAGGGACAGCCAAATCAGAGCTGAAGGGGCAACTCACCTACAATGCACCTGGACCCCGACATGGACTGCCATATCTGCTCTGGTTTCCAGGGCAGCTGACTTTGGAGCACAGGGCTCATGGTTCGATCCCCGGCTCCGGTGGCAGCTCAGCTCAGCACCATGTGACTCTGGGCAACAGTTCACTTAATTTCCACGACGGCCCCCAGTGCCTTGAGACCCGTAAGGGTGAGTGGTTCGCGCTTTACAAATACGGATTTACACATAAGATCCAGAGCACCGCAACATTTACAACAATGTTGAACAAACAGCAACACCAGCACAACAGAACAGAGGACACAACTGCTGCCGCTTGTGTGTGGAAAATGGCCATTTGCATGTGGCACAGCAGGAAACTATGAGATGATAATGTACTAGTACAACCCCACATCCCTGATGGTGCAGTAATGCATGTATGGCTGTGACCCAGATAGGCAGTGAGACACACATTGTCATACAAATCAACACTCTTCACAGTTGAATACAAGTGAAGGTGCGTAGACTATATTAGCACATGCGTGTCAGTACCGCCAAGATAAGTGCCACAACATGCAGACCAATGCAGCAGTATGTCAGAACGTGGAACGTTGCCAAGCGCCGCTGTCCACTCCGGGGGAGTGCCGCACCATTCACTGGTGTGTTTTTACCCGCGTTGTTGTCCGCTCATGTATTTGGAGTCCAGGCGAATGCAGCCATGCCCACTGTCGTCATGGGAGATGTGACCAGAACCCCAAGTTCCAACAAGGAACGGGACATGTGCAGTGTGTTCCAAACTGTTGTGTCTGCAGGTACATAGTTACACGTCCATGAAAGCGAGTGCAGCTTCGTAGGCAATCCTTTCCAACATGAGGTCGTTGTCGACTTCATCGAACAGGACGGCGAGGCTAACCATTAGCAGGTCCGGACAGATGTGCCGCGTCCACCCCCTTTCACCAATTAGCACTACAGCCCAATAGGGGAGCGGTTCAATGTGGTCACTGCACACCAGGAGTTCTGCAATCCCCCAGGTCCAGCTACCAGCATGTATGCCAAGTATCCAGGCATCCCATAGACGGGTATCACAGTGACACTCATGGTCGTGGGCCAACAGGGGGCACACATACATGTCAAAATCCAGTTCGGCTACCGTCCTGTTGGATAGGCAGACATCCATGGACCACTCGAATATGCACGAGCGACAATGCAACACAGGCTGAACGCAGGTGACGTTGGCAAGGCGGAAGCTTAGCCGGTAACTGATCCGCAGCACTACCAATGGCAGTGCCCCCAGTAAATGCAGAATACGTGCACGGTACAGTTCCACGTGACAGGGGTTGTGCATGACTCCGGGATTTTCTGCCATTGCATTAGTGGCTCTGGTTAAAGCGGCACTGTTCTGACCTGCGCCAGTTCTGTGGATGAAAGGCCACTGCTCGGATCAATGAGCAGTGTTTGTGTGCAACGGTTGTAGGCCTGGGATGGTGTGGGAGTAAGTGTGAATGCCATTCCATGCAAGATAACTTCGAGCAAGGACTCCTGTGTGTGGGGTGTGTATACGTTGGTCTGTCGTCGGGCTGTGCGTAGTGTGGGAGTCGTCATCAGCTGCTATGGTATCTGTCAGGGGGTGCCGGGCACATGCAATTCCGAGGACGGAGGTGCAGATGTGCTTCCGCCTGATAGTTCAGACAATGGAGCTTTCATCCCTAATGTTAGTTTGTCATCTGCTTGCATTCAGGATATGTGTAGAGGCTTGTTGGGGGTGGGGTGGGATGTCTGCGACTTTGGGAATCATGTATGACATGCCTAGCATGTGGCAAATGAGCGGCCTCACTGTGTGTTACGTTGCCTCACAGCTCCTCCTCCCTCCCCCTGAGCCTTTTTACTTGTGTGTGCTGCGCGGTTGCATCACTTGCACTCCTACGGCACACCATTGTCATGCCTGTCTGCGCATGTCCACAAGCCTGACAACGACACTGTGATGTTGGCCGTTGAGGGTGGGCGGCCACGTGAGTGTAGGCCTATGGTAAGGACAGGGCGGACACAGGTGTACAGTTCATGGCTGGCTGTACTCGCGCTGCGATTGAGGCTAGGCATTTGGCTCATGCTGCGGCTATACAGATACACACAACACTTGTCATGTATGAGCCAAGACCCCGAGCGGTCTTGCGCTCCTTCATGACTCCGTACGTGCGAGCCCGCCCTCCGGGTGCATGCTACATTGCAACATTGACGATTGTGGGCTGGGTGGCGCCCACACTACAACAGAGACACACGCATTACGGTCTTCCTTGTCCAGGCCAGCACTGAACCACGCCCAGTCCGCCGGGCAAAATCTTCTAACCCCTACGCTGGATTGGCGTACTCTGGCCCAGCCCTCTCTGCTTGCGCATACAGGGGGGGATGAAGCTACATGTCCAAGGTCTTCCCAATGGCCTGAGGTGACATTGTTGCGTCCTCTGTCCACAGCACAATGTAATGTGGTCGGGCCCAGGCCCATCATGCATACATAATGACCACATGGACACACTTGGTTAGATAGTAGAACTGGCTACGGGCACGTGCGCCTGGCCCCTTTTTATTACCAGGGTCACATGTCCAGTGACACCTGTGCTGGATGGGTGTGGGGTGCATGTGAGCCAGCCCTCAGGAAGTGGTTGGTGCTGGCAACAACTAGAACAGTGAACATCGGATCACACACAGTAGATTCAATAGTAAAGGGTCCATGACTTGCAGTTCACTGAGGTAGGGGCACCATAGCTGAGCGAGCTCATGTGAAGGATTGATCATGATTGTGTACCTTCGGGATATTTCTGCTGCAGCTGCAGTGGGGTGTGGTACACCTGCCTCATCTTCATCGTCATCGTCCCAGGTCTTCTCAAAGGCCTGAGGTGACATTGTTGCGTCCGCAGTCCACAGCACATGACTCAATCATGAAGGGGCCATGAGTTGGGGTGCATAGAGTTGGTGTCACCTGATGCGCTCAGCGTGTGCACAGCCGAAGATGATGGGGTGTCTTTGCAGGTCAGGATGTGACATGTGAGCCCTGCTGACCGCAGTGTAGGCCGGAGGCAGCGGTCAGCAAGGGCCCACGCCCACGTGGCGTTGACTTGTGTTGCACAGGGTCAGTGGCACCTGGAGCGCTCAGCAGGTGCACAGCCAACGATGATGCGTCGTCCGGGTGGGCCACACTGGGAGCAATGTTTTTTGCCTACTGTATTCTGCCTCAATATTGCCATGTGGCATCGACTTGTGTTGCACAGGGTCAGTGGCACCTGGAGCGCTCAGCAGGTGAACAGCCAACAATGATGCGTCGCCCGGGCGGGCCACACTGGGAGCCTGTATTTGCCTACTGAATTCTGCCTCAATATTGCCACAAGGCATCGACTTGTGTTGCACAGGGTCAGTGGCACCTGGAGCGCTCAGCAGGTGCACAGTCAATGATGATGCGTCATCTGGGCGGGCTGCACTGGGGGCAATGTCTGTTGACTAGTGGTTTCCTCCATTGACAGAAATGTGGCACGATTTGAATTGTGGGACCTGCTGACCGCAGTGTAGGACTTAGGGAGTATCCGGCACACACATGACTCCCTGTTGCTGTGCCGCTGGCTGAGCTGGGGGCCTGTGTCGTGGAGTCTGGAGGTCACGGCGGTGGTCTCGTGGCAGGGTGAGGTGCGCCGCCCTGGCAGACGCGTTTCCCATCACGGAAGAGAACAACGCCCAGAGCCCCGGCCTTTTTATCTGCACTCCTACACTGGAGTGGCGTACGCCGGCCCAGCCCACTCCGCTTACGCTTACAGGGGGGGACGGCACAGCTACATGTCCAAGGTCTTCCCCACTGCCTGAGGTAACATGTTTGCGTCCACTGTCCACGACACTACAAACGCCAGCAGTATATGTCCACATGGACATGTCTGTGCTCTGCATTCTGAGGGCTGTCCAGCACATCACCGCCACACTTGGCATTGTGTACATTCTTCTCCATGGGTGAGTTGCCTCCTTCACACATACTTGGTTCCCACCTCTCCCCACATTCTGCACTTGTGTGGCTGAGGGGCAATGCCGTTTTCAGAGGGTCCGCTGTCTTGTCCTAAGCTGCCTCGGTGGTAGTCCGGGAGGGGGGTCTAGAGGGGGGGGGCCTGGGAGTGGTGGCGGTGGGTGTTGTGACCCTCTTGGGTCTCCGAGCTGCATGTTCATTGGCTCCATGGCATCTGTGGGTCTTCAGATGTGGCTCTGGGCTGGGCTCCCTTTCATACTACAGGTAGTCATCCTGCTTAACACCAGCAAAAGGCAGGTGTTAAATCCCTGCAGCTAACGCGCCTTATCGCCTGTTCTTGGTTCGCATCGCAGATCTGACTGGTCGTTGAGAATCACGCGAAGTGGTGTTTTCGTGTGTTTTTGCACGGGAACGCCTACTCTGCATATCATTAGCGTTAGTTGTCGCACTCATCCGTGGCGATGGTTTTTGCGGTGGCTATCACAGGGAAACTGGCGATGTTGGCAGTTTGCACCAGCTTGTGAATGGGGGCGATAGTTCTATCGCCACTTTTGCGGCAGCTAAAGTGCCGATAAATCGGCGATGAGTCCTTGAGAATATGCCCCTTAGTCTCTTTGAAACCATGGGGAGGTATGAGTTTTTCTCTGCATGTAGGCTTCCTTAATGGGCACCACAATATTAATGGTAGAAGTAAGCCAAGATGAGACCTCAGCTGCTTCTAACTCTGAGTCCTAACTGTGAGTCTGAGTCCTCCGTGCTTCAGAGCCACGGGTGGACGGGTTTCTCCCAAAAGGGAGGGAGCAGCCTTGAGGAAAGTGTGACTACAGGTATCCCTACTCCCCCGTTTAGACTCATGATGCCTCAATGAGGCTTATAACATATAACATAGGAACAGACCAATTATGTGCTGTCTAGGTAAAGATATATATTTTTTCATTTATCTGAAATCACTGATTTCCATGACTGAAGGAGTGGTAACAGGGAGTAACCTCCATAAGTCCTGATGAAAAGCTTTGGGGTAGGGATTGAAACAAGTTGACCAGAGAAACCCAGGGACATGACCCCGTAAAGTTTCTCACTGTCCCCTTATTTTAACCATATCAACTAGAGGTGCTATTAAATAATACTTTCCAGCTAGCCAGATATTTTTAACCCTTTTTTTAAACCCCGACTCCTATATACTATTCTCATCTGGATAGGTTCCAACACTACCAATGCTCCCACATACCTGTTGGTCGCAGCACACCCCATTCTGCAGCTGATTTGGGAAGAACTCTATGATGAAGCATTCAACAAAGGGGCAACCCTGATGGGTGAGGTTTATTTAAAGAAATAATTTTTCTTTTCTCTCAGTCAATTTCAGGTGGGTATGAAAATAGAACATAATTCGCTTAGGACAAGAGTGACTCTCTTTGGTTATTAAGTACAATTTTGGAGGACGAGTCCTCGTATCTTTACCTCTGTCTCCCCCCTTTGTTGTTTATCTAACCAAGGTAGCAATGAGAAATAAGACAATGGTGTTGACTCCAAGTTGTAAAAGTTTGAACAGTCAGGGTTTGAAAGGAGAGCCAGATTTAATGACTCCGTCTGTTTGGGGATGAGAGGGAAAACAAGGAAAGATGCTGTTGGGCTCTCTGGATGTCATAGTCTCTAGTAAGCTTGGCTCAGGAAGAGTATCCCATTGGAAAAGAGTAGGGAGCTCTGAAAGCTTGTTATAAATCGTTATGATTTTAGTCTGAAAAAAGCTTGCCATTTGATTACAAAATTCCTGATAATCTTCAAGGTTTGGGGGAGCTGAGGGCACCGAATGGAGGTTGGCCAGCTTGAAGAGATCTCTGGAAGATTTGGCAGTTGCCAGTTTGTTGGCACAAAAGAGAGTCTTCTCTTCCTTGCTTTATAAACCACCAGAGTAGACTTATATAAAGCTATTTCCGGTTGATGATAGCCTTTTCGTCAAGCCCACCTTAAGAGACTTAGGGGGATATCCTCAAGAACGTGCGATAATCATCGCCAAAATTGGTTAACGCAAGTTTCCATATCGCCGTCTATCGCGGGAAAATAACTCTGTGTTAGCGTGGCATTCTCAACACGGCGGTAACATGCGATAGTACCCCGATAACGTGGCAAATGTCCGCGATAACACTACCGGGACGGCGATAAAAATCTCAACCCGAACGTGAAAAAAGTTGCAATGTGCCCAACCGTGATAAAAAATCCAGCGATAAGCAGCGCCAGGCCTGCAAGTCCCACAAGTCAGGCTGCAAAAAGCACAATAAAAGCGGCAACACAAAACACAAACAAAACACAAACAACTGCGAAGCACCATGGAGGTTGCCGGAGCAAGCACAGAGGACAACCAGAACCCCACAAGCCCCACAGAGGACCAGCTTGGGACCTCGGGGTCAGGGAAGGGCAAGGAGAAGAAGAAGAGGAAGACGCGGTTCAGTCCGCAGGAAAACAGGATCCTGATCACGGTGGTGATAGAACACCATCAACAACTGTTCGTCACCTGCACTGTGTCATTGTCAACAAAAAATTGAATATGGCAGTCCATCCTGGACAAGGCGAATGCATTCGGAGTGCTGAGGAGGACAATGGACGAGGTCAAGAGGCGATGGAATGATGTGAAGCGCAAGACCAAGCAGAAACTCGCAGACAACCAGCAATGCAGACTGGAGGTGGGAATACAGTGCCACAGGAGGAGCTGGATGAGATGGAGGAAATGGTGACCACAGTCATCAGTGTGGAGATGGTGGCAGGAGTTGAGGGACCAGACACTGCTCAACATGACCCGACACAACAGCAACAGGGTGAGTAACCACCAGGGACTGGGGGGACGGGGGAGATGGGCACAATGGCACACATGCACAATTAAGTAGAGCACATCTGTGGACAAACCATGGCCAAGAGTCACAACACCAACCAAAAGCCCAATTTACCCAAGTCTGCAACATCACAGCACTGCATAAGCACAGAAGTGAAAGCCACACTGCCTGAAAGGGATAAGGGCCAGCCAAATCAGAGCTGAAGGGGCAACTCACCTACAATGCAGCACACACACATAAGATCCAGAGCACCGCAACATTTACAACAATGTTGAACCAACAAACAGCAACACCAGCACAACAGAACAGAGGACACAACTGCTGCCGCTTGTGTGTGGAAAATGGCCATTCGAATGTGGCATAGCAGGAAACTGTGAGATGATAATGTACTAGTACAACCCCACATCCCTGATGGTGTAGTAATGCATGTATGGCCATGACCCAGATAGGCAGTGAGACACACATTGTCATACAAATCAACACTCATCACAGTTGAATACAAGTGAAGGTGCGTAGACTTCATTATCATATGAGTGACAGTACGGGCAAGATAAGTGCCACAACATGTAGACCAATGCAGCAGTATGTCAGAACGTGGAACTTTGCCAAGCGCCGCTGTCCACTCTGGGGGAGTGCCGCACCATTTACAGGTGTGTGTTTACCCGCGTTGTTGTCTGCTCATGTATTCAGAGTCCAGGCGAATGCAGCCATGTCCACTGTCGTCGTGGGAGATGTGACCAGAACCCCAAGTTCCAACAAGGTGTCGGGACATGTGCAATGTGTTCCAAACTGTTGTGTCTGCAGGTACGTAGTTACACGTCCATGAAAGCAAGTGCAGCTTCGTAGGCAATCATTTCCAACATGAGGTCGTTGTCGACTTCATCGAACAGGATGAAGAGGCTAACAATTAGCAGGTCCGGACAGATGTGCTGCGTCCACCCCCTTTCACCAATTACCACTACAGCCCAATGGGGATCGGCTCAATTTGGTCACTGCACACAAGGAGTTCTGCAATCCCCCAGGTCCAGCTGCCAGCATGTATGCCAAGTATCCAGACATCCCATAGACAGGTGTCACGGTGACACTCATGGTCGTGGGCCAACAGGGGGCGCACACACATGTCGAAATCCAGTTTGGCTGCCGTCCTGTTGGATAGGCAGACATCCATGGACCACTCGAATATGCACGAGCGACAATGCAACACAGGCTGCCCACAGGTGATGTTGGCAAGGCGGAAGCTTAGCCGGTAACTGATCCGCAGCACTACCAATGGCAGTGCCCCCAGTAAATGCAGCATACGTGCACGGTACAGTTCCACGTGACAGGGGTTGTGCATGTGTCCAGGATGTTCTGCCATTGCGTTAGTGGCCCTGGTTGAAGTGGCACTGTTCTGACCTGCGCCAGTTCTGTGGATGAAATGCCACAGCTTGGATCAATGAGTTGTTGAAGTGTGCAATGGTTGTACGCCTGGGATGGTGTGGGAGTAAGTGTGAAGGCCATTCCATGCAAGATAACTTCGAGCAAGGACTTCTGTGTGTGGGGTGTGTATACGTTGGTCTTTCGTCGGGCTGTGCATAGTGTGGGAGTCGTCATCAGCTGCTATAGTATCTGTCAAGGGGTGCCGGGCACATGCAATTCCGAGGTCGGAGGTGCAGATGTGCTTCCGCCTGATAGTTCAGACAAAGGAGCTTTCATCCCTAATGTTAGTTTCTCATCTGCTTGCATTCAGGAAATGTGAAGTGGCTTGTTGGGGGTGGGGTGGGATGTCTGCGACTTTGGGAATCATGTATGACATGCCTAGCATGTGGCAAATGAGCGGCCTCACTGTGTGTTACGTTGCCTCACAGCTGCTCCTCCCTCCCCCTGAGCCTTTTTACTTGTGTGCGCTGCGCGGTTGTATCACTTGCACTCCTACGGCACACCATTGTCATGCCTGTCTGCGCATGTCCACAAGCCTGACAACGACACTGTGATGTTGGCCGTTGAGGGTGGGCGGCCACGTGAGTGTAGGCCTATGGTAAGGACAGGGCGGACACAGGTGTACAGTTCATGGCTGGCTGTACTCGCGCTGCGATTGAGGCTAGGCATTTGGCTCATGCTGCGGCTATACAGATACACACAACACTTGTCATGTATGAGCCAAGACCCCGAGCGGTCTTGCGCTCCTTCATGACTCCGTACGTGCGAGCCCGCCCTCCGGGTGCATGCTACATTGCAACATTGACGATTGTGGGCTGGGTGGCGCCCACACTACAACAGAGACACACGCATTACGGTCTTCCTTGTCCAGGCCAGCACTGAACCACGCCCAGTCCGCCGGGAAAAATCTTCTAACCCCTACGCTGGATTGGCGTACTCCGGCTCAGCCCTCTCTGCTTGCGCATACAGGGGGGGGGGATGAAGCTACATGTCCAAGGTCTTCCCAACTGCCTGAGGTGACATGGTTGCGTCCTCTGTCCACAGCACAATGTAATGTGGTCGGGCCCAGGCCCATCATGCATACATAATGACCACATGGACACACTTGGTTAGATAGTAGAACTGGCTATGGGCACGTGCGCCTGGCCCCTTTTTATTACCAGGGTCACATGTCCAGTGACGCCTGTGCTGGATGGGTGTGGGGTGCATGTGAGCCAGCCCTCAGGAAGTGGTTGGTGCTGGCAACAACTAGAACAGTGAACATCGGATCACACACAGTAGATTCAATAGTAAAGGGTCCATGACTTGCAGTTCACTGAGGTAGGGGCACCATAGCTGAGCGAGCTCATGTGAAGGATTGATCATGATTGTGTACCTTCGGGATATTTCTGCTGCAGCTGCAGTGGGGTGTGGTACACCTGCCTCATCTTCATCGTCATCGTCCCAGGTCTTCTCAAAGGCCTGAGGTGACATTGTTCCGTCCGCAGTCCACAGCACATGACTCAATCATGAAGGGGCCATGAGTTGGGGTGCATAGAGTTGGTGTCACCTGATGCGCTCAGCGTGTGCACAGCCGAAGATGATGGGGTGTCTTTGCAGGTCAGGATGTGACATGTGAGCCCTGCTGACCGCAGTGTAGGCCGGAGGCAGCGGTCAGCAAGGGCCCACGCCCACGTGGCGTTGACTTGTGTTGCACAGGGTCAGTGGCACCTGGAGCGCTCAGCAGGTGCACAGCCAACGATGATGCGTCGTCCGGGTGGGCCACACTGGGAGCAATGTTTTTGCCTACTGTATTCTGCCTCATTATTGCCATGTGGCATCGACTTGTGTTGCACAGGGTCAGTGGCACCTGGAGCGCTCAGCAGGTGAACAGCCAACAATGATGCGTCGCCCGGGCGGGCCACACTGGGAGCCTGTATTTGCCTACTGAATTCTGCCTCAATATTGCCACAAGGCATCGACTTGTGTTGCACAGGGTCAGTGGCACCTGGAGCGCTCAGCAGGTGCACAGTCAACGATGATGCGTCATCTGGGCGGGCTGCACTGGGGGCAATGTCTGTTGACTAGTGGTTTCCTCCATTGACAGAAATGTGGCACAATTTGAATTGTGGGACCTGCTGACCGCAGTGTAGGACTTAGGCAGTATCCGGCACACACATGACTCCCTGTTGCTGTGCCGCTGGCTGAGCTGGGGGCCTGTGTCGTGGAGTCTGGAGGTCACGGCGGTGGACTCGTGGCAGGGTGAGGTGCGCCGCCCTGGCAGACGCGTTGCCCATCACGGAAGAGAACAACGCCCAGAGCCCCGGCCTTTTTATCCGCACTCCTACACTGGAGTGGCGTACGCCGGCCCAGCCCACTCCGCTTACGCTTACAGGGGGGGACGGCACAGCTACATGTCCAAGGTCTTCCCCACTGCCTGAGGTAACATGTTTGCGTCCACTGTCCACGACACTACAAACGCCAGCAGTATATGTCCACATGGACATGTCTGTGCTCTGCATTCTGAGGGCTGTCCAGCACATCACCGCCACACTTGGCATTGTGTACATTCTTCTCCATGGGTGAGTTGCCTCCTTCACACATACTTGGTTCCCACCTCTCCCCACATTCTGCACTTGTGTGGCTCAGGGGCCATGCCGTTTTCAGAGGGTCCGCTGTCTTGTCCTAAGCTGCCTCGGTGGTAGTCCGGGAGGGGGGTCTGGAGGGGGGGGCCTGGGAGTGGTGGCGGTGGGTGTTGTGGCCCTCTTGGGTCTCCGAGCTGCATGTTCATTGGCTCCATGGCATCTGTGGGTCTTCAGATGTGGCTCTGGGCTGGGCTCCCTTTCATACTACAGGTAGTCATCCTGCTTAACACCAGCAAAAGGCAGGTGTTAAATCCCTGCAGCTAATGCGCCTTATCGCCTGTTCTTGGTTCGCATCGCAGATCTGACTGGTCGTTGAGAATCACGCAAAGTGGTGTTTTCGTGTGTTTTTGCACGGGAACGCCTACTCTGCATATCATTAGCGTTAGTTGTCGCACTCATCCGTGGCGATGGTTTTTGCGGTGGCTATCGCAGGGAAACTGGCGATGTTGGCAGTTTGCACCAGCTTGTGAATGGGGCGATAGATCTATCGCCACTTTTGCGGCGCTAAAGTGCCGATAAATCGGCGATGAGTCCTTGAGAATATGCCCCTTAGTCTCTTTGAAACCATGGGGAGGTATGAGTTTTTCTCTGCATGTAGGCTTCCTTAATGGGCACCACAATATTAATGGTAGAAGTAAGCCAAGATGAGACCTCAGCTGCTTCTAACTCTGAGTCCTAACTGTGAGTCTGAGTCCTCCGTGCTTAAGAGCCACGGGTGGACGGGTTTCTCCCAAAAGGGAGGGAGCAGCCTTGAGGAAAGTGTGACTACAGGTATCCCTACTCCCCCGTTTAGACTCATGATGCCTCAATGAGGCTTATAACATATAACAAAGGAACAGACCAATTAGGTGCTGTCTAGGTAAAGATATATATTTTTTCATTTATCTGAAATCACTGATTTCCATGACTGAAGGAGTGGTAACAGGGAGTAACCTCCATAAGTCCTGATGAAAAGCTTTGGGGTAGGGATTGAAACAAGTTGACCAGAGAAACCCAGGGACATGACCCCGTAAAGTTTCTCACTGTCCCCTTATTTTAACCATATCAACTAGAGGTGCTATTAAATAATACTTTCCAGCTAGCCAGATATTTTTAACCCTTTTTTTAAACCCCCGACTCCTATATACTATTCTCATCTGGATAGGTTCCAACACTACCAATGCTCCCACATACCTGTTGGTCGCAGCACACCCCATTCTGCAGCTGATTTGGGAAGAACTCTATGATGAAGCATTCAACAAAGGGGCAACCCTGATGGGTGAGGTTTATTTAAAGAAATAATTTTTCTTTTCTCTCAGTCAATTTCAGGTGGGTATGAAAATAGAACATAATTCGCTTAGGACAAGAGTGACTCTCTTTGGTTATTAAGTACAATTTTGGAGGACGAGTCCTCGTATCTTTACCTCTGTCTCCCCCCTTTGTTGTTTATCTAACAAAGGTAGCAATAAGAAATAAGACAATGGTGTTGACTCCAAGTTGTAAAAGTTTGAACAGTCAGGGTTTGAAAGGAGAGCCAGATTTAATGACTCCGTCTGTTTGGGGATGAGAGGGGAAAACAAGGAAAGATGCTGTTGGGCTCTCTGGATGTCATAGTCTCTAGTAAGCTTGGCTCAGGAAGAGTATCCCATTGGAAAAGAGTAGGGTGCTCTGAAAGCTTGTTATAAATCGTTATGATTTTAGTCTGAAAAAAGCTTGCCATTTGATTACAAAATTCCTGATAATCTTCAAGGTTTGGGGGAGCTGAGGGCACCGAAAGGAGGTTGGCCAGCTTGAAGAGATCTCTGGAAGATTTGGCAGTTGCCAGTTTGTTGGCACAAAAGAGAGTCTTCTCTTCCTTGCTTTATAAACCACCAGAGTAGACTTATATAAAGCTATTTCCGGTTGATGATAGCCTTTTCGTCAAGCCCACCTTAAGAGACTTAGGGGGATATCCTCAAGAACGTGCGATAATCATTGCCAAAATTGGTTAACGCAAGTTTCCATATCGCCGTCTATCGCGGGAAAATAACTCCGTGTTAGCGTGGCATTCTCAACACGGCGGTAACATGCGATAGTACCCCGATAACGTGGCAAATGTCCGCAATAACTCTACCGGGACGGCGATAAAAATCTCAACCCGAACGTGAAAAAAGTTGCAATGTGCCCAACCGTGATAAAAAATCCAGCGATAAGCAGCGCCAGGCCTGCAAGTCCCACAAGTCAGGCTGCAAAAAGCACAATAAAAGCGGCAACACAAAACACAAACAAAACACAAACAACTGCGAAGCACCATGGAGGTTGCCGGAGCAAGCACAGAGGACAACCAGAACCCCACAAGCCCCACAGAGGACCAGCTTGGGACCTCGGGGTCAGGGAAGGGCAAGGAGAAGAAGAAGAGGAAGACGCGGTTCAGTCCGCAGGAAAACAGGATCCTGATCACGGTGGTGATAGAACACCATCAACAACTGTTTGTCACCTGCACTGTGTCATTGTCAACAAAAAATTGAATATGGCAGTCCATCCTGGACAAGGCGAATGCATTCGGAGTGCTGAGGAGGACAATGGACGAGGTCAAGAGGCGATGGAATGATGTGAAGTGCAAGACCAAGCAGAAACTCGCAGACAACCAGCAATGCAGACTGGAGGTGGGAATCCAGCGCCACAGGAGGAGCTGGATGAGATGGAGGAAATGGTGACCACAGTCATCAGTGTGGAGATGGTGGCAGGAGTTGAGGGACCAGACACTGCTCAACATGACCCGACACAACAGCAACAGGGTGAGTAACCACCAGGGACTGGGGGGACGGGGGAGATGGGCACAATGGCACACATGCACAATTAAGTAGAGCACATCTGTGGACAAACCATGGCCAAGAGTCACAACACCAACCAAAAGCCCAATTTACCCAAGTCTGCAACATCACAGCACTGCATAAGCACAGAAGTGAAAGCCACACTGCCTGAAAGGGATAAGGGCCAGCCAAATCAGAGCTGAAGGGGCAACTCACCTACAATGCAGCACACACACATAAGATCCAGAGCACCGCAACATTTACAACAATGTTGAACCAACAAACAGCAACACCAGCACAACAGAACAGAGGACACAACTGCTGCCGCTTGTGTGTGGAAAATGGCCATTCGCATGTGGCATAGCAGGAAACTGTGAGATAATAATGTACTAGTACAACCCCACATCCCTGATGGTGTAGTAATGCATGTATGGCCATGACCCAGATAGGCAGTGAGACACACATTGTCATACAAATCAACACTCATCACAGTTGAATACAAGTGAAGGTGCGTAGACTTCATTATCATATGCGTGTCAGTACGGGCAAGATAAGTGCCACAACATGCAGACCAATGCAGCAGTATGTCAGAACGTGGAACTTTGCCAAGCGCCGCTGTCCACTCTGGGGGAGTGCCGCACCATTTACAGGTGTGTGTTTACCCGCGTTGTTGTCTGCTCATGTATTCAGAGTCCAGGCGAATGCAGCCATGTCCACTGTCGTCGTGGGAGATGTGACCAGAACCCCAAGTTCCAACAAGGTGTCGGGACATGTGCAATGTGTTCCAAACTGTTGTGTCTGTAGGTACGTAGTTACACGTCCATGAAAGCAAGTGCAGCTTCGTAGGCAATCATTTCCAACATGAGGTCGTTGTCGACTTCATCGAACAGGATGAAGAGGCTAACAATTAGCAGGTCCGGACAGATGTGCTGCGTCCACCCCCTTTCACCAATTAGCACTACAGCCCAATAGGGGATCGGCTCAATTTGGTCACTGCACACAAGGAGTTCTGCAATCCCCCAGGTCCAGCTGCCAGCATGTATGCCAAGTATCCAGACATCCCATAGACAGGTGTCACGGTGACACTCATTGTCGTGGGCCAACAGGGGGCGCACACACATGTCGAAATCCAGTTTGGCTGCCGTCCTGTTGGATAGGCAGACATCCATGGACCACTCGAATATGCACGAGTGACAATGCAACACAGGCTGCCCGCAGGTGATGTTGGCAAGGCGGAAGCTTAGCCGGTAACTGATCCGCAGCACTACCAATGGCAGTGCCCCCAGTAAATGCAGCATACGTGCACGGTACAGTTCCACGTGACAGGGGTTGTGCATGTGTCCAGGATGTTCTGCCATTGCGTTAGTGGCCCTGGTTGAAGTGGCACTGTTCTGACCTGCGCCAGTTCTGTGGATGAAATGCCACAGCTTGGATCAATGAGTTGTTGAAGTGTGCAATGGTTGTACGCCTGGGATTGTGTGGGAGTAAGTGTGAAGGCCATTCCATGCAAGATAACTTCGAGCAAGGACTTCTGTGTGTGGGGTGTGTATACGTTGGTCTTTCGTCGGGCTGTGCATAGTGTGGGAGTCGTCATCAGCTGCTATAGTATCTGTCAAGGGGTGCCGGGCACATGCAATTCCGAGGTCGGAGGTGCAGATGTGCTTCCGCCTGATAGTTCAGACAAAGGAGCTTTCATCCCTAATGTTAGTTTCTCATCTGCTTGCATTCAGGAAATGTGAAGTGGCTTGTTGGGGGTGGGGTGGGATGTTTGCGACTTTGGGATTCATGTTTGACATGTCTTGCATGTGTCAAATGAGTGGCATCACTGTGTGTTACGTTGCCTCACAGCTGATCCTCCCTCCCCCCGAGCCTATTTACTTTTGTGCGCTGCGCAGTTGCATCACTTGCACTCCTACGGCACACCATTGTCATGCCTGTCTGCGCATGTCCACAAGCCTGACAACGACACTGTGTTGTTGGCCGTTGGAGGTGGGCGGCCACGTGAGTGTAGGCCTGTGGGAAGGATAGTGCGGACACAGATGTAGAGTTCAGGCCTGGCTGAACTCATGATGCAATTAAGGCTAGGCATTTGGCTCATGCTGCGGCAATACAGATACACGCAACACTTGGCATGTATGAGCCAAGACCCCGAGCGGTCTTGCGCTCCTTCATTTCCCCGTTCGTGCGAGCCCGCCCTCCGGGTGCATGCTACATTGCAACATTGTAGATTGCGGACTGGGTGGCACTGACACTACAACAGTGACACACTCATTAGTTACTTCCTTGTCCAGGCCAGAACTGTACCACGCCCAGAGCCCCGGGCAAATCCTTCACACACCCTACGCTGGCTTGGCGTACGCCAGCCCAGCCCACTCCGCTTATGCATACAGGGGACGACGACAAAGCTACATGTCCAAGGTCTAACCCACTGCCTGAGGAGACATGGTTGCATCCGCTGTCCACAGCACAATGTAATGCGGTAGGGCCCTGGCCCATCATGCATACATAATGACCACACGGACACACTTAGATAGATAGTGGAACTGGCTACGGGCATGTGCACCCAGCCCCTTTTTATTACCAGGGTCACATGTCCAGTGACGCCTTTGCTGGATGGGTGTGGGGTGAGTGTAAGCCAGCCCTCAGGGAGTGGTTGGTGCTGGCAACAACTAGAACAGTGATCATCGGATCACACACACAGACTCAATCATAAAGGGTCCATGAGTTGTGGTGCCCTGAGTTAGTGGCACCTGAAGAGCTGAGCAGGGTTTCAAGCTGATGATGGCATCCAAGACAGGTTTGAGCAACTTTGATAGGCTGGCTGTGAGACTCCTCTGACTCTGGCAGTTGTTGGTTGGAGGTGGTCCTGGCGGTGGTGGCGGGTGTGCAGCATGCGATGATGGCGTGTCCTTGCAGGTCAGGATTGGATTTGATTTGCGAGCCCTGCTGACCGCAGTGTAGGCCGGAGGCAGCGGTCAGAAAGGGCACACAGCCACATGACGATGACTTGAGCTGCACAGAGTTAGTGGCACCTGGAGCACTCGGCGGGTGCGCGGCCTGTGCTGATGCGTCGTCCGGGCGGGCCGCACTGGAAGCAATGTCTGTTGCCTACTGGACTCTGCCATAAATGAATCAAGACTGAAATTGACTTGGGGGACCTGCTGACCGCAGTGTAGGCCGGAGGCAGCAGTCAGAAAGGGCCCACGGCCACGTGGCGTCGACTTGTGTTTCACAGGGTCAGTGGCACCTGGAGCGCACGGCAGGTGCACAGCCAACGATGATGCCTCGTCCGGGCGGGCCGCACTGGGAGCAATTTTTTTTCGCCTACTGAATTCTGCCTCATTATTGCCACGTGGCGTCAACTTGTGTTGCACAGGGTCAGTGGCACCTGGAGTGCTCAGCAGGTGCACAGCCAACGATGATGCGTCGTCCGGGCGGGCTTCACTGGGAGCAATGTTTTTTGGCCTACTGAATTCTGCCTCAATATTGCCACGTGGCGTCGACTTGTGTTGCACAGGGTCAGTTGCACCTGGAGCGCTCAGCAGGTGCACAGCCAATGATGATGCATCGTCTGGGCGGGCCGCATTGGGGGCAATGTCTGTTGACTAGTGGTTTCCTCCATTAACAGATATGTGGCACGATTTGAATTGTGGGACCTGCTGACCGCAGTGTAGGACTAAGGCAGTATTCGGCACACAAATGACTCCGTGTTGCTGTGCCGCTGGATGCGCTGGGGGCCTGTGTTGCGGAGTCTGGAGGTCATGGTGGCGGACTCATGGCAGGGTGAGGTGCGCCGCCCTGGCAGAAGCATTGCCCATCACGGAAGAGAACCATGCCCAGAGCCCCGGCCTTTTTATCCGCACTCCTACGCTGGAGTGGCGTACGCCGGCCCAGCCCACTGCGCTTACACTTACAGGGGGGGACGGCACAGCTACATGTCCAAGGTCTTCCCCACTGCCTGAGGTAACATGTTTGCGTCCACTGTCCACAACACTACAAACCCCAGCAGTATATGTCCACATGGACATGTCTGTGCTCTGCATTCTGTGGTCTGTCCAGCACATCACCGCCACACTTGGCATGTGTACATTTTTCTTCATGGGTGAGTTGCCTCCTTCACACATACTTGGTTCCCACCCCTCCCCACATTCTGCACTTGTGTGGCTGAGGGGCTATGCCGTTTTCGGAAGGTCCGCTGTCTTGTCCTACGCTGCCTCGGTGGTAGTCCAGGGGGGGGAGTCCTGAGGGGGGGTGGCTTTGGGTGTTGTGGCCCTCTTGGGTCTCCGAGCTGCATGTTCATTGGCTCCATGGCATCTGTGGGTCTTCAGATGTGGCTCTGGGCTGGGCTCCCTTTCATACTGCAGGTAGTCGTCCTGCTTAGCACCAGCAGAAGGCAGGTGTTAAATCCCTGCAGCTAACGCGCCTTATCGACTGTTCTTGGTTCGCATCGCAGATCTGACTGGTCGTTGAGAATCTCGCGAAGTGGTGTTTTCGTGTGTTTTTGCACGGGAACGCCTACTCTACATATCATTAGCGTTAGTTTTCGCACTCATCCGTGGCGATGTTTTTTGCGGTTGCTATCGCAGGAAAACTGGCGATGTTGGCAGTTTGCACCAGCTAAAGTGCCGATAAATCGGCGATGACTCCTTGAGAATATGCCCCTTACTCTCTATGAAAGCCATGTGGAGGTATGGGTTTTTCTAAGCATGTAGGCATCCTTAATGGGCACCACAATATTAATGGCAGAACTAATACAAGAGGGGAGCTTAGCTGCTGCTAACTCTGAGTCCTAACTGTGAGTCTGAGTCCTCTGACTCTCAATGAGGTGTGGCTTGCGTGTATCCCCCAGCGTTTTCTTACCCAGAATCCCTGCAAACCTCAAATTTAGCTAAAAAGCAGATTTTCTCACATTTCTGAGTGGGAACATTGTGGGATCACTGGGCCAGCACAAATTTTACACCACCCAGCGTTTCTCCAGGTCTCCCGATGAAAATTCTACCTCACTTGTGTGGTTGGGCCAAGTGTCTGCGACAGGGAAAGGCCCAAAAAGTATTGTGGGAAAAATTATGACTATTGTAGGTGTACTAATTAGTCGTGGGGTTGGCAACCAAGTAGGGAAAGATATCAAACCCAGGCATTTGTGAAAACTAGACACGCGTGGGAGTTCAAGGAAGTATGGGTTGAGTGGATCCTTCAATGTATTCTTACCCAGAATAGCCTGTAAAGGTGAAACATTAAATAAAAACAAACATTTTCCTTACATTTCTGTGACGTAAACTATAGGAATATGCAGGGATCCACAAACTTTCTACTACCCAGTATTCCCTCACTCATCCCGATAAAAGTGCTACCCGCTTGTATGCCTGGACCTAGTACCCATGACAGGAATGGATCACATGAGGGTCAACAGTAGTCCTTGTATGAAAACTACTGTTGACCTTGGTGTGATCCATTCCTGAACTAGGCACTAGGCCGAGACACACAAGTGGGGCAGCATTTTTATTGGCACAAGTGGAGTAATGCAGAGTGGTAGGAATTTTATGGATTCCTGTGGGTTCCACAAATTCCCATCACAGAAGTGGAAGGAAAATATGTGATTTCAGTCAGAGTTTGAGGTTTGTAGAGCATTGTGGGTAAGTAAACCTTGTGAGAGCAATTCAAGGTACATCCCCCCAGACGCCCTTGGTTGCCTAGTTTTTTAAGATGTCTTTGGTTCATAGATTTGCATAGGTGGCGCCACAGCAAGGTCCCAAATACAGCACCTACTCCTATTGCTTATCTCTCAAAATCGTGATTTTGGGCCTTTATGTCATTTTCTCTTAGGCTACCCATACAAGGGAGGTAGCATTGTTACCAGGAGATGTGCGGGAACTAAGGTTCGTAGGAAACCCGTGGCTCCACACAGATTCCATGTCTTTCAGTCACAGAAATGTGATGAAAATGTGTGTTTCTTACCAAAAATTGACATTTGCAAGGGCTTCCAGGTAATATTACCTGGTGAGAGCCATGCAAGTCATGCACCCCTGGTTGTCTAGTTTTAAAAAATCTGCAGGTTTGCCTAGGTGACGGCTGAGCTAGGGCCCAAAATCCACAGCTACCCATAATGACAAAAAATAAGCCCAAGGTGTTCTTAATTAGGGCCGTCTTACCACGACAGATATCTGGAACTAATGTGTTAAAGTTAATCCAGAAATAATAGCTTCAAAGCACAAATACTTATTAAAGTGTGTGAATATTGAAACCAGAGCTTCTGAAGTTGAGCCATAAAGCCACTTCAGGACACCAACCACTTTATAGTCCATTTTCACTCCATTCATGCACCACCCAAGCCCAATACAACATATCATTGCACTCACATCAACATACCACCGACATGCAAGGGCCCATCACATTCATACGCCACAGGACGGAATCAGTTTGACTATTTTTTACTACCTGTCGAGTAACCACATCCTTCTTTCTGAACATTACCGAACACATGCCTAGGGAACCTTTACTAATGACTCCTATGACACCCACAAGAAGCTCAGACAGACATGTCTTGCATGCGTCTTTAGCGCACTCACTGGGGTAAATCCAACTCCTTACAGTTTGTGGATGCAAATTGGGGGTGTCCGAGTATGCCTCTGAGGTGTCATTCCTTGAACTGAGTGAGCGTATCTATCTGATGTACCCTAAAGAGAACGTCATAAACTATAAAGAACTGTAGTTTTTGACACACAAGGTAGTCCATGAGAAAGTAGCACATGTCCCATCCACCTTTAAGTGCAGTGCTGTGACTGTAATGCACTTATCATACAGCAAATTAAACAGCTACTAAGTTCTGACGGAGGATGAACAATGCAAGCTAGTCAAATATTTTACCCATATGTGTAGCGTTGGGTGCAGAGTTCTCTGTAATGGCCAGAATTGTTTGTAAAATGCACTATCACCCCAAAGGATATACTGTCACCAATGTACTGTCACCGATGCAAGAGCAGTAAGGGGTGATCCATTAGAGTAACCTAGTTGAAGAGCCAAGTGTTCAGCTTCTTGTGGAATGCACTAATTATAGAGACAGCGCATATGTGTAGAGGCAAGTCATTCTGTCCTTTTGGAGCCAATTAGGAGAAGTCTATTGTCCTTGCTCTGGTGCTGTGTATGCTGAGCAAAGGTGTATAGGCGGTTTCTGAAATCTAAGGTGATATTGAGGTATAATAGGCCAGTGCCATGTACGATTTGAATGTGTGTTTCAGGAGTTTGAAAAGAGCTATGGATTGGGAGTCAGTGAAGCTGTTTCAGGAGCCAGGTGTGTGCGTGTTGGGATATTGAGAGAGGAGGCTGTCTACTGCAGTCTGTACGGTTTGGCGTCATCTGCTTAGTTGAGTGAGGGAGTAATTCAGTATCGAGGAGAGTGCAGTGCCAATGGTTTTAAATTAACCCTGGGCGTAGTTCGCGTAGTCACGCTACGCGAAGCTACACGAAGACGTTGGAGCGCTACGCGAGCTACGCGTAGCTATGCGAGCGTGCATAGCTGCTTGTCGCGCCCGTTCGCGATGCGTTTTTGTTCCTCGGGAACGCGTTGTGCGTGTTCGGGACGTTGTTTGCGTGCTCGGGGGCGCGAACTTACCCATGCGGTCGCCTATGGGCGCGGCCATTTTGTTTTTCACTTGTCCCGCCCGTTCGCGATCCCTTATTTCCTGCTCTGGGTCGCGTACAGCGTGCTCGCGATGCGCATTCCATGTTCGGGAACTCGTTGTACGTGTTCGCGACGTTTTTTGCGTGCGGGGGGAGAAATATCGCGCAAACTTACCCACGCGGTCGCGATGGGCGCGGCCATCTTGTTTTTCCACTCTATGCTATGGTTCTGGGCCTGCTTTTCTATCCTCCCTCAATCTCTGCAATCCTTAGTTTTTTACACTGTTTTTCAATTTTTCTTTATTTCTTATCTATCTCTCTCTCTGCCTAAGTCTATATTTTGCATTTTTTTCTACTTTTTACTGTGTTTTTTTTACTTTTCGACTGTTTTATATAACTTTCTTCTTTAAGCTCCTACTTCTTCCCCTAACTTTATTTTTCCCTTCTAACTTTTCTTTTCCGCCTCCTCCCACCCCAGAACCATGGCGAAGGGTAGCAGCAGCGGCTCGAAGGGCAAGGCGCGTGTGCCCAAGAGCCGCCTGCCTTGCGGCAGACTGCGCCCTGCAGGGGTGCAAGCCCGCCAGCTTTTTAGTGAGGCAGAGGTGGCCGCCCTTGTTTTTTTTGTTCAGCGCCACCTCCCCTTGACCTTGGCAGCAGGCGGCAGGCCAGGCTCCGGGTACCCGACCGAGGAGCATCACCGCCGGTGGGAGAAGGTGCGCCGGGCAGTGTTTCGCTGCTCAGGGGTCCGGCGCACCCATAACCAGCTGGCCCACCGGTGGTCAGACATCCTCGACCGGGAGCAGGACCTGTTGGACCTGCTAGGTGTCGAGGTCGTGGGGCTTGGTGAGTAGCTAATATATATAGTAGTATGAGTATTGTGATTTGTGTATACATTTTTTACAAATAACAAGAATACTGCTGCTTACATTGCAGGTAAATTACGTTTTAAAATCTTCTGTGATTGTAGGACACAGGTGCTGGGCGCTACTCTTACTTGTTTGCAACTTTGCGCTCGCTTGTCCTTATTATTATGTAAGAGTTTACTTTAGAGAACTTCAGTTAGGTAATGCTATTGCTAGAGAGACTGTAGTCCTTCCTTTGTCCTCCTGTCAAATAGTGGTGGATGGATTGATACTAGGTTTAGTTACTATTAGTTGATAATTTTTGAGCGGTCTGCGTGACGCATCCTCTGTCACTGAGTGCTGCTTACCCCAGTCCTTAGTAGAACCTTTTGTAGTTTGTTTAGTGAGTGGTACTGGTAAGCTTAGCAGTGTCAGTCAGCTGCAGAACATCAGACGCAACCAACCAACAATTTGGTGTATGCATTATGCACTTTATGCATGTGTCCTCCTTCTCATCTATGCATTTTTGATGGCTAAAAAAATGGAAATGCAGACTTAATGAACAATTGGCCCGCCTGGAATAGGTGGGCTAGGTCAGGTGGTACTTAGGCTTAGTTAGTGTTCTGGATTTTATTTGAATCAATCAGAATGGAACACTGAATTAGTGTTCCCAAATAAGTAGACTGTCCGTGAATCCCGCAAGCCAGTAGTCGATCGGATTAGATAGGTCAATTTTATTGCAATTTTTGTTTCCTAAAACGTTTGAGCGTTTTCTTAGATAATTTATTTGTTTCACAGCAATCATTAATGTTTGTGTCTTTCTTTATTATATCTTACATGATCACTGATCTGCAGCACCCAAGGGCAAGAAGACGGGGTCCGAGTCGGCGGGACAACCACCAGAGGACCGCTCCTCTACCGAGGGCCCTGCTGCTGGTCCCAGTAAGTCCTCCAGTGGTTAATATTAACAATTATATTGCCCTAACTTTTACTGCACCTTATTTTTTCAGAACTATTAATTCTGGTTCCACTCCCTAATTCTATTTTTTACAAAAGATTCTTTGATCTTGACTTGACTATCTGTTTCTAAATTCTGGTTATCCCTGCCTCTAAGTTCTAACTGCCTCTGCTATGAATGTCTGTACTACTACTATTAGTCTGTCGCTAAGCTTGCCCAGTTTGCATTGCCACTCTTTATTGTACGGTTTTGAATAAAACTCAGATTGACCAATAGCTCTAGCCACTGAGTCCAGTCCTTTCGGTTGTCCTCTTCTAGGCTTCTTAATCTTGAGGCTTTGACAATTACCACAAACAAAAAGCCCAACCAGATATTTGACTATTTTTGATAGGATATAGTACATACTACTACTGATGTGTGGATTCTGCACAGCCCCATGCAGAACTATGCACAAGGAAATAGGATGTTGGTGAGGAACTTGGACGTTCCTCACACCTCAGTCAGAAGTGAACCCACAATCCCCTGAACGACTAGCTATAGTGTCTCATTAGGTCCCCGAACCCCCACCCGAAGATACCCAATGATTATGATTACACAACCCAGAACATAACACCCTTTCGCTCACTCACTCGTGTAAGTCCACCACCACACCAAATACCACAGAGTCTATGTGTAAGTTCAAAAGGTTTATTTTCAACTAACAAGCTCTGTATGTTGTTCTATCAAATTCAGTGTACTCCAGCCAGCTCCAACAGCAAAATGCATAAGATTAAAACAATAAACATTGTTACAACAAGTGCATGAGGATAGAAGACAAAAGATCAGTGCGAATTCTGGGAGACTCCTCACAGTAGAACGTAGAATTACTGGTTACATCTCATGCATCATTCATAAGCTCTGCAAATCTCTGGTTCGTAGAAGGAAATCTTCTGCCTGAGAAAAATGGTGCGCGTTAGATAGTATAATGCAAGCATTTCTCAGTCCTGCCAAAAAAGTGTAACATGTTACTTATGGCTAAGCAATACGGACTAACCGAACTCCATAACAAAATGGCTTGTTTTTCGACCTCTTGTACGCAACGCTCAGACAGTAGCTGTATGTGCTCATGTGGGCTCAAAAAGGCGTCTTACTGTTACTTACTGCACAACAAGCTGCGAGGTAACATGCGCAAAAGACATGAAGCGAAAAATGGTTGCATGGCTCAGGCTAACTTTGCAAAGAGTAGAGTATAGTATAATAAATAATGACCTTAGGGACCATAACACTACTAGTGTCTACTGACTCTAGTACCCGATTTTGACTAGTGAATGTGATGTATAATATGTATGTATTAACTTTTTTTTTCAATCTTGCTAGTGAAAAATAATAAATAGGGGGAGGTGTACACAGGCATCTAAAAATGTGTCATGTTTTTATCTAGGCGTAGTAGCGACCACCAGTGCCGGCGGGGCCAGCGGCGATTCCACCATTCCGGAGGGGGCAGGAGATGCGGCACCTGCAGGAGCTACAGGGGGTGAGCCAGCAGCAGTGGCGGGCAGTGGTACGTTATATTCATTACTTATTGACATTGCACTAGCTGGAAGGGTGTTGACTTCACTCACTGTACTGTGTTGTTGAGAGTTATTAGGTATGAAGTTGTAGTGAACATTATACAATGGTTGAAGAAGAGAAGACACCCTTTACTTAGCATTAGCAATGCAGTAGCAATAGCATTACCAGCGTAACTTGATTAACCAATGGCCTCTTCTATCTGACTCCAACTCAGCTGTGAAAGTTTTATGGAGGAGACTAAAAGTCAGATCAGATGACCTTGATGGATGTGTTGAACAAAAAGGGAAAGAAGGGTGGAAGGAGGAAGGACGGGCGAGATTTAATATGATGACTGGCAGAGAAGGATACGTTGGAAGCATGGATAGGTGGCTGATAGGAATCAGATGCATGTGTTGTTGAAGGATGGGTGGAAGGTGAAAGAAGAATGGATGCCTGCCTGGGTGGGCGACACAGTATGGGTGGATACTGTGGATAGCAAGAATCATCAGCGGTGTTTGGGTGAAACTCTAAGCCAAGGCAAGCAACGGAGTGAGTGGACGCATGGGTTGTTGTTGGTGAAACAAAGTAAGGTTTGTGGAGAGATTAAGAAGAATGATTGACATTTACTTAGAATGGATGGATGCCTGTATGTATTCATCAAGACAGCATAGGTGGAGACTGTCACGGGATGCACAGTGTTAGTTTTAAGGGAATGTAAAAGAAACCGCGCCACAGTAGCAAAGCCGATGTGGGGAGGGGCAGGGTGGGGGTAGCAGTAAACAATGTATTACGCGCCCAAATACAGGTAACTTTACTGTAAACATAAAAATAAATAAAGCAAATTTAATTGTGCGCACTGCACCGCCAAAAGCGATGCAGTGGGCGCAACAAAATTAGTTTTATTTATTTATATGTTAACTTACCTGTAATTGGCCGTAATCCATAGTTTACTACCCCCACCCTGCCCCTCCCTACGTCACCGCCCGGCAGCACTCCCGAGTCCCACCACCGACCGCTACTGACCTTATGTCGTCGTCCCATATAAAAGCAATGATCATTGGATCAGATATATAATCTGCCTTTTTGTAGTAGCCAGGGCACTGTCAAAGTGAAATTGACCAATTGCCCTTCATGTAACAGAGAGAGTATGGCCAGTGCCACCCGTAATAGAAAAATACGAGCTTCCCCACCTGCAGACAGTAGTAAATCAAACTAACGTGAGTCTGCGTCATGAGTCAGACTCGTATGTTTGTCTTGGGTGCAAGCATAGTTGACCGAGCTGGCATGCCGGCTACTACAACCAGGTTATGTCATTTCTCTAAACTAGTAGAGATAAGAAGAAGACTGGTGTACTGTGTACTGGAGTCCATAGTGCTAGTATAATGCCTGAAACTCCCACAAATGTTACAGGCCGAGGAAGTGGGAGGATAGATAGATTATTACCAGAAATGTTATGTACTGTGCTTCTTGCTAGTGCTACTGTGCCATTATGTGTTGAATTAATTTTGTGTTCCTGTTTTGCTAAGAGTACTGGTTACAACAATATTCTTTTTCTTTCTTGATATAGATACTCCTTCCCAAGAAAAACCATCCCAGAAGGAGTTGGCAGCCAGGGCCCGGCGCCGGAAACTGGAGGCCATCTGTGAGGAGTACCGGCGGCTGGTGGCTCAGGCGGAGGAGGAGGAGGCGGCAGCAGCTGCAGCCTCGTCCAATGCCCCGGGCCCCAGCCAGGCCAGACCTCCAGTGGTACGGCGCCGCGGTCTGGCAGCCGCCTGCCGCCGCAATTCTCTTGCAGCCAGCACTGCTGTCCCCCACCCTGGATGCCACTGCAGGGCATTTCGACGCAAGATTCTCCTCCGGGTGGCACGGCTAGAGAAGCAACTAGAGGAGCGTGTAAAAATTCTGGTGGACAAACACCTTAAAGCCCGCCGAATCTAATAGGACCCTGTTGTATTGCCCCTTTTTTATTCCTTTTGTTGGTGGGTGGGAATTGGGCGTTGGGGTTTCTGGACATTCTTTGGACTTTTTTTCGTTTTGGACATTGGTTGGGGTTAGGGAGAGGGGTGGGTCAGGTGTGGGATAGTTTATTTTTGTTAGGGTAATAAATTATATTTATACTTAAACATACAATGTTAATGTTTTGTGGGGGGTTACTGTTTTACGAATTAACGTGACATGGTTTCCTTGCTGCTGCAGGGCCGCAGCCAGTGTTTGATTTAAATAATCTGCCAATGATGTAACACAAACAGATAGATGCGGTACCCCTCACTGAGTTATTTGTCCTACTAGTACTGTCAGTCTCTCCTCCTAGTCCATTATACCTCCCACCAAACTTATCTTACCTGTGATTGATGATGATTACGTTCGGCACAGTGATGGCTGCATGGTTTCCCAAGAGAATGGAGAAGATGCCATGGTTGTGGTGGTAGTAGTAGAGTAGACACTGGCAGCAGCATTTGCTAAAAAAATAAAAAAGAGACAGTCACTTGCCTGAAAGCGACTGTGGGAGGAGTAGTAGAACGAAGTAAAATACAGTACAGAAGAAGACTGGCAAACAAACAATATTGCATTTGCAACTGCTAAAGTCAAATAAAACATAATGGTGGCGGGGAGTGGGAAAGCCTAGTACAAGAAGTTACAAACTGTAGTTGTGTTGAGTGAGTCACTTAACTTAACACAATCGTAATTCGTAACCTTTACTGCTGTGTGGTAGGAGTTTGATGATAAATCCAATCAATGCTGGCAATTAATTATGATGTACTATTAGCCAGTGATGGCTTGCACATAGACTGAGCATGGGTGGGCAAGCAGAAGAAGCTCCTCGCCCTGCCTTGAAATTTAATTAGTGTTGCTTTCACCACATCTGCCCCAGCAAGCGTGTGATCAATTGGTGTACATTTTATGTAGTCACATCACACCTCAATATAAATCACAGCCCGGGGGAAGAGGGTTAGGGTTTGATGAATGGATGGGAAGGGGGTTTGGGGAAAGGTTGGAGAAAGAAAAACAGTACGCATGGACAACAAAAGCAAAGCGAAATCTTGGCAGACGACCATGATCTTATCCAAAAAATCTATAAAGGGAGAAAAAGGAAATGCATGCATGATGATGAAGATAACTTGATGGTTAATGAGTAGTACTTACTAACTCCTACTAGACAATTAGACAGTACAGGGCAGCAGTATATTCTACGCAATTTGCCTTGCCTGTAATATGCCCTCAGAGAGTGAGACCCAAATTCCATGTTGTACTGGGCTTACTTTTAAAGATAGCAAAGGAAATTAAAAAATAGTTGTAGGGATCAATTAGCAAACAAACAACAACACACAACACACAGTCGTAATGATTGAAGAGAAAAAAGGATTCCAATTAATTAAAAGATGAATGATGAATGATACTAAAGTTACTATTATCTTTTTTTTTTTTTTTGGTCCTCATTCTGCCAATTTACTTGTTGGCTATACTCACTTTCCCTTACTGTGCACCGGACAGGAATAGAGTCTTTCCACACAAGAAATCTAGCTGCTTCCACTCCTAACCCTCTTAAGCATAGCATGCGAAAGTGGAGGACCAAGGCCGACAGCTAATTATTGGCTTAATCATTGAACCACATTCCTCTGACACCAATCGACCACCATAGCCCATGTCCTCTCTCGACTTTTAGGATCGCATGCCATATCTTGTTGGCTTATGTATATAATATTGTTTTTACACTCGGAAAACAGGGGTGGAACAGCCGACTTCCAAGCCCTACAAATCTCTCGTCTTCCCAAAAGAATAACATAAAAAATTAATCTTGCAACTTTCTTATTTGAGACAACATTGCTGCCCTGGTTTATTCCAAAAAATATAAGTAAGGAAGTTACTTTCAACTGAATACCAGTAACATCCAACAAAAATTCACTGAGATCCATCCAAAATTTAGTAATCTCCGGGCACGTTAAAAACATATGACAATCATCCGCTATTGGATCTTGACACCTCGGACAGACATAATGCGTTCCAGACATTTTTGTTAGTTTCGCAGGGGACCAATATTCCCGATACAAAGTAAAATGATGATTCCGTTTAAGAAACGCGGGTTTAGCTGTCTCATGAAGTAATGCAAATGAGTTCATCCAAGCCTCTTTCAAATTAATATCATCGACACCCTCACTCCACAGCTTTCGAATATCCTTCTCTATATCATCTTCTGCCTCAATCAAAATTCGATACCACAAAGCCACTTCTTTATTAATACCCCCCACTTTCATTGCTTGAATTAACCATGCATCATCCGTCTGGTCCCCCCAATTCTGTCTAGCCCACCAGGAAGAAAGTTGATAAAATTTGAATCTAGTTAATTGCCCACAGGTACATGCTGTCAAAGTTTCCCATGTTGCCAAATCCGTACCTTATTTTAAATCAGCCCAGCATGTAAAGCCCGCTTGTTTCAATGGTAGTCTAAGCAGATCATCTAAACATGCTGGAGTACCTGGGGAAGCCCAAATAGGTGCATAGTCAGAATAATAGGGTATTCCAAGTTTTTCCCGCATGTAAACCCAATTCTTCACTGCCTGTAACAAGATCTTCAATCTGACTTTTTAAAGAACTTTGGATCCCCGAACTTAAAAGAAACTGCTCAGGTTGATCCCCCAGATCACTAAGCATTGCCCTATACAAAATACCTAAAGCAGATTCATCTGGTTTATTTAACAACATTCGAAAATTCTTAAAATGAAAAACATGTGCATATACCCATAAATCTGGTAAGGCAAGTCCCCCTTCTCCAACTTTCTCCTCAGCCTTTTGCAAGATATACGGCCTCTTGAAGCCCAAAGAAAACTACCAATCTTGCCCTGTAATTTTGCTACCTCATTTTTATTGAATGGAAGGGGTATAGCGTTAAAAGGAAAGTAACCTTAGGAAGTACGATCACCTTAATCAAGTTAACCCTGCCATACAAATTGAGAGGAAAGATTTGCCCATCTAGTCAATAACTTCCCTACTTCCTGACTAATCTTCCTCCAATTTGCAGCAGGAACATCGAGTAATTTCTGGGTGACTATGACGCCAAGATACCGCATCTGATGTTTTGTCCCCAGAGTCTGGGGCGATTGATTCCACTCCATGACTTCCGTTTTACCTTTATTGACACTGTACCCCGATACCTTCCCAAATAGTTCTGCTTTAGCCATCAAACTAGGGATGGCCTCCCGATGATTTAATGTATATAAAACAAGATCATCCGCATATAAGGCTAATTTAACCTCTACATTTTTTACCCTGAATGGAAGAATAGCTGGATCTTGTCTAATTAAAGCTGCAAAGGGTTCAATGTATATGTTAAACAACAGGGGGACAGCGGGCATCCCTGTCTTGTTCCCGCATAATACTAAGACGATCTGTTAACTCCCCATTAACTAACACTCTGGCACTAGGTGCACTATATAATAACTGAACTGCTTTTATTAAGTTCTTAGGGAATCCAAAAACTCTTAAAGTCTCCCAAAGATATTGCCAGTGGACTTGATCAAACGCCTTAGCAGCGTCGACAGCAACCAATGTTACTGGAAGATTAAAGATTCTACCAAATCCACTACCCTAACATTGTGAAAGTTAATTCATTGAGCTGTCTTCCAGGGATAAAGCCCCTCTGATCCCTATGAATTAAGCTCTTAATAATCTTAGCGACTCTGGCTGCCAGTATCCCGGTGAACACTTTATAGTCCGTGTTCAACAAGGATATAGGTCGATAAGATTCTGCCAGCAACGGATCTTTATTTGGTTTTAAAATTAAAACTATTGTTGCCTCAGTCCAAGATATCAGGGGTCTTCTCCATCTCTCAAAATGGTGTTACAAAGCTTTTTGAAAACAGATATCATACTATCCTCAAAAGATAAGTAAATTTCTATCGGGAGGCCATCTGGCCCAGCTGCCTTCCCTCTTGCCATCTTTCTCATCTGTAACCGGATCTCTTCTTCACCTATTTCAGAAGCTAACATCTCTCTTTGATATTCACTCAAGGAGGGAGCTCAGCCTCAGCCAAAAATTTCACAATCTTTTCCGACCCTGGGTTAATATCCTCTTTATATAACTTTGCCATATAACCACAAAGTTCAGCTCCTATTTTAATACTAGAATCTACTATATGACCAGTTGAACTCTCCTTCAAACTACTTATTTGGTTTCGAACTTTATCAATTTTAGCTTTCCAGGCTAAAAGCCGACCACTCTTCTCACCATATGAAAAATTCTGTAGTTTACTGACCCTCCATCTATTTATCAAGATCTGATCTAAAGCATCCTGATATTCCTGCTGGAGGCTCTTCAACTCCTTGGTGAGAAGAGGCACCTCGTGAGCGGACTCTGAAGATGCTTTTTGCAACTCTGATTCTTTAATTTGAATATTTTTCAGAAGCTCCTTCTCTTGCTGCCTAGACTTACAATTTTTTCCTATCATAATAGAAGTACCCAGAGCTCTCAAGAATGCCTTAAAGGAGTCCCAAATTACCTGTATTTTAGCTGACCCATCATTAATTTCAAAAGGAAACAACCTCTTCTTGGATTTTAACTTGGACAGCCTCATCTAGTAAGATTGTCCGATCCAGGGTCCACCTTGTTATAGATCTCTTTTCCTGAAATCTCAAGGACAGACATACAACAGAGTGATCGGAAATAGTGGCAGGGAGATGTTTAACCTTTTCCACTCCCTCAAGTAATATTTGATCAATTAAAAAATAATCAATACGGGAGTGATGACCATATTTCTTACTGAAGAAGGTGTAACCCTTCTTATCTCCCATCTTACTTCTCCACACATCAACTAAATTTAATTCTTGCATCATAGTTTTAAGTATAGCCATTGATTGTATGGGAGTGACATATTTTGCTTTAGATGTTCTATCCAGATCAGATCTTTGAACTAGATTAAAGTCACCTCCTATAATCACTGGATTATTAATTGGTACAAGGGCGGCCTCTAGTTTGATCAAAGCGTCTGGGTTATCTTGATTCGGGCCATAGTAACTAACACACCCTAACACCCTACCCTGAATCTTGATGTTAGCAAGTATCCACCTCCCAGACAAATCTGTATCGTAACTTTCCAATTTAATACCACAATTTGCTTTAATAATTATAGCCACCCCCTTGTACTACCCCTTTGATTAGAAGAAACAACCTCCTGAACCCAAGACCATTTTTTAAACAAAATCAAACACTCACTTCTTTCCAAATGTGTCTCCTGTAAAAGAATGACATTAGCCTCAGATTTCTTAAGAATTTCCATTATACGCGCCAATTTTCTCATAGATCTCACCCCATTCACATTCCATGAGGTGAAATTCACTAAACATTTACTCATTCCTAAGGTTAAAAAAATACCCTCTCTCTTTTAATCTGACAAGTACAAAATCAGTACTCTTCATTTTATTGCGGAAAGACAAGAAAAATAAGAAAAAACAATATTTTATCAAAAAACATTGTAAAAATACTATATGGCAGATAGAGGACACTAATTTTTCTTTTTTCTCCCAAATGCTCCCAACACCCCGTGCCTCCCTCCTCCCACCCCCTGGAGAACCCCCTTCTATCTCTTAAGGCGAGCGCCTTCGAGATACCCCGTGCTGACAAGGCGAATCCAGGTAAAAAAAAAAAAAAAACATCCCTGAACTCTACAAATCGCCTATACCATAAACTTAAGTAATAGTGTCATAAAGTCGTGAAATACCGATCATGAATTATACCTAATAAGCTCCCTTATTAGATTATGATTCCTTATTACTAACGACCTCAGCAACGTAGTATTATTTACACATCATATGCCCTGACCTGAAGTCATATAACTTGAATCCTTATTCTGACCCTCCAATCTGCTTTAGAAGGGCATCTACTTCCTCTGGTTCTCGGATGTTGAACATTTTATTCTGCCACATGATCTTCAACATAGGAGGATACTTAATATGTACCTGTGCACCTCTCGATCGGAGTTCATTCATTTTTGAGCCTAAAAGCCACTGCCGCTCCGCTGTTCTTTTACCCATATCAGATCGTATTAGATAAGTGGAGTCCCCATTTGACAATGACCGATCTTTTAATGCACGAATTAAAACAAGCTCCTTGACGGAAAAAGTAAGAAAATAGACTAATATCTTCCTCGGGGTTTTTCTCCCTATCTGTAATCTGTATGGGTCTCTATGGACTCTCTGGAGCTCTTTTCCCCAATCAATATCCGTTCTATCTGGTAGTAACTCTCCCAGCAATCTAGCGACAAACCCTTTAATATCCGCCCCTTCTGCGTTTTCCTTGATTCCCAAAAGGCGAATATTATTACGCCTAACCTGAAGTTCAAGCCTTTCCATATCCTGTTGTATTGCCTTATTCTCTTGTTTAAGTCTGTCAATCTCTCTAAGATTGGTAGCTGTGGCCTCTCCCAAAACCTTCACTTCTTCTTCCAGATTCTCCGTACGTTTAGCCAATCCATCAATCTTCTGCTCAAGTACCTCCCCTCTATCTTGAATGACCTTTTGGTTGCTTTCTGAAGTTACTATTATCCTGGTCAAATTGTGGAGTTGAATCTCGTCCTTCCTCTTGGTCCTATCTTCCATGGACGCTCCGCACATCAATCTTGGTGGCCTTCCTGATGCGGATTGGTAAGGTAAATGTGAGTTGTGTCTCCCAGTATAGCACAGGGTAAAGGCCGGCCTGTAACGTCTAGATGGAAAAGGGGTATTGAAAAATCAATGAATAAAAAAAAACATCAATTACGGTGGAGTCCAAGAAGAAGAGAGAACACTTTCAGACTGAGGCGGCTTGGATATATCGTGTATATTCTGTTTACAGCATTAAGCTACAACAACAACAGGACAGAACAGGCCCACCACAGCACCAGCCCGTCCGTGACCCAACCTCCATTTACCTTAATTTTTGACAGAGCCAGACAAAACAAGGCATATATACACAGCAACTTAGCATTTTCAAAATTAAGTGACAAAATCTATGCGCCGCTTTCAGTCATGACTTGACTCGACTCCACCACTACATGGACATGTAGGTCTGCTGTGTTTACTTTCTTGTTGAATTGTTGTGTTTATGTTTACCTTATGCCACTTCGTGAAGCATGAGTTATTCCTTCAATCATCTCCGATCCAACTGACTGACTGCAAAGATAGGATGGTCATCATCATGGTGTGGTACGTGTTGTCCAACTCCAACTCAGTCTGTAGTGACTCCGATTAAGTCCATATTCCATATTAAAAAATTGCAACAGATATTGGCCTGCACCTGCAGTAGTAGGAGTACAATTTGGTTATTAAACAACAAGAAGGAAACATTGACTGTCACTGACTTGACTTGAGTCACTTTGTAGATTAACTAGTAGAGTAGAGTTCGACTTCATGCACAACATCAACAACAAACAACATCAATCGCTCAGAGTCTGCAAGCATCCAATGCATTCCATCATTACCTGTCTTGCTCTTCTCTTTGGCTGTCAGATCATCAGATGCCTAGTTCTGACAGGTGTGTGTTTTTTTTTTACGGGGCAGTGGCCTCATCATTACTCCAGTCCACATTCATTTTGAGTGTTAGTCGCTGTTTCGGTTTTTGTCTTATTCATCTGTGGCACTTTGTCACAGTTTAAGTTGCTTCACCTGGTCAGCAGTGCACTGTGATGATGGGCCACGGCCTGGGTAGCGCTCAGTGCTGGTCATTTGAGTTTGAACAAATGTCAGCAAGTTTCTTCGAAGAGTCTTGTCTTTCTCTGCCAAGTACCTTCTGTCCTGACAGTGAGGAGCTTTGGATGCCTGCCGAGGCTGTAGCCTTCGGACAGTGATGAGTTCACTTTTGGATGCCTGCCCAAGTTCTGACAGTGAAGAGTTGTGGACGCTGCAGAGGCGGTAGCCTTCGGACACTGATCAGTTTCGGCTCGGAAACAAAACGGAGGATAGCTATAGTCACGTTTCACTTCTTATGGAGGGACTGTTAAAGGCAACATTTCTTGTACTCCAATGTCTGGCTTGATGGAAATGTACTAGGGCGAGACAGGAAGATGAAGCAGGACTCTGAAGAGTGGACAGTTAAATGCACAGACGTGCAACTCCAATAGGAAATAAAAGAGAAGACGGTGGTGATGGATTTGTTATGATTTGATTTGAACCAGAAAGACAGATACACAGACACATAAAGGAAGGAAGAAAGTAACAATTTGAAAGCCTAGTTGTCAGGGAAGAGGAGCTCGTCCTCAAACTCTGGTGGTTCGGACAGAAGTAGGTCCTGTAACGCACTATTTACGTCATCCAAGTCGCTCTACTCTTCCTGCTGTGATTCACGTATTTTGTAATCCGGTGGTATAAAGTGCTGATTCATTTTGATCATGGTTAACCTCTCCACGCTTTTGGGTGAGAGACTGGTCCTTTTCGAAGTTACAATGGCACAAGCAGCACTGAAAACACGCTCAGAAGAGACACTTGCGACAGGTGAAGCCAGATACTTTATCGCCAGCCTGCTGAGCACTGTCCATTGGCTTCTTTTCCACTACCAATACACCAATGGGTTTCGATCCATGAAGACCTCTGTTGGGTCATCCAGATAGGCCTGGACCGTCCGCTCAATGTTCAGGGGTGCTCCGATGTGCTCGGCCTCTTTTGCCTTTGCATCAGCGCTGGACTTACCATACCCCTGCCGTAGAAACCAATCAGTTGCAGATTGTACTGTGGATGATCCTGTTTTTGCTGTTGTTGATGTTATTGTTGGTGTAGGTAACTGCTGGGAGGCAAACACACTGCCCTCAGGCTCCGAAGTAGAACTTGACTCTGGATGCCCTGTAGTACTTGTTATGGCCTGGGGTGGGGGCCTGTAATTAACAGCCGTTCGTTTTCGAAAATAGTGGCTTCCTTAGCTATCAAAGTTTTGTAGTTGGCAACATCCACTTCCGAAAAAGGAATTACTGCCTTGCTGTTCAGAAATACTTTGTACCGTGGATCCAAAATTGTGGCACTAATGTAATGTGGTTGTGACAAAATGTTATTTTGAATCCTTGTATTTTCAGATAAGCAAGCGGCTAAGGTCTCCGCCAAATGATATGCGTCTTGTTTGTCATCCACACCTGCGTACGTTTCAGACACCTCCTTCAGCTGTTGCTCTAGCATGTGTAACAATGGGATAGCTTGGCCCATAGTACAGTCCTCCCTGCTGACTTCACGTGTGAAGATCTCAAAAGGAAGTAGCATCTCAGTCAGGCATTTAATGAGGTCCCATTGACCCATCTCAACGGTCATGCCTCTCACAGTAGGTTCCCCTAATCTTTGCATGACATAAGCATTGAGTGGTATGTACAGTTCAAACAGACGATCAAGCATGTAATAAGTTGAGTTCCAACGTGTTGGCACCTCCTGGATGAGCGCTTTGACTGGCATTTTATGCTCACATTGAATGACCCTCAGCTGCTTCCGGGCTTTAAAAGAATGGCTGAAATGTGTGCATATTCTTCTGCAGGTGGCCAGTAAGTTGCTGACTTTGGATTCATTTTTCAAAAAGTCTTGAACAACAATGTTAATGCAGTGTGCCAAACACGGGACCCTGAAATAGCCACCATTGCCCATGGCCTTAACTACATTACTGCCGTTGTCCGTGGCAACAAAACCAATCATAAGCCCTCTTGGGCGCAGCCACTCAAAGACCTTGGTGTTAAACTCTTCCAAAATGTTTGCAGCAGTATGAGATTTCTCCATGGCAAACATGGCTACAGTTGCATGTTTGCGAGTGGCATGAAAAATCTCAGCAGTGTCAACACCAGCAGATATCTGTTCTCTAACCCCCGCAAAAGAGATCCAGTGTGCAGTGATGCACATGTAATCTGTGGCTTGGCAACTGGTCCACATGTCTGTTGTCAGGTGGATACTGTGAACAGCACTCTGCTTCAAGGCTTTTCCAAGCAATTCCAGCACGTCGTGATGTAGTGCCGGAACAGCAACTCTGGCAAAATAGTAGCGGCTGGGAACTTGCCATTTTGGGCAGATGGTTGACACAAATTCCAGAAAACCCACCCCTTCAACAAAAGAAAAAGGGAGAAGGTCCAGTGCTAACATTTTAGCCAGCTTCGCATTGTACAAACGTGCTATTGGGTGGTTGCGTTCATACTGCCCCTCCCCCCCAAACATGCTGATAATGGTAGGCTGCATGGTTTTCCTTTCTCTTAGGCTCAACAACGCACTTTTTGGGGTTGCGGACCTGGTACTCCTTGGTGTCTCAGGCTGACTCTTACTCTTGTGCCACTGAGATGTTGCTGAAGATGTGGGCGATGTTAACACTGGACTGCTGGGGTCAGGGACACCTTGTGTACCACTACCAGAGAGAATGTCTCCCTGTCGTTCCTCTTCCACCGTGATCGGATCTTCTACTCCTTTATCCCCACCAACACCAATGGTTGCAGTTTTTTTTATGCCGCAAAGGTGGTCCTCCCAGCTGATCAAGTGGTGTTTTTTCAGATGGGTCATTTGGCCTCCGGTACCATAGTTTGTACCAAGCTTACCATGACTAACAGAGCTATTACAAATGGAGCATATAGCAATGTTCTCCTCCTTTTCGCTAACCGTAAAGAAGTCCCAAACTGGGGAGCTTAACTTTGGCCTCCTGCTGGAGGTGCCACTTCCAATGCCGAATGAACTGGAGGGTGTGTGTTGAATTTGACTCTGTGCTGCTGTACCACTACCTACTCCTACTGAGGTGGTGGTTGTGCTGGATGTAGGTCGCTGCCGGGCTTTTGCTAATGCAAATATGGAAGCTGTAGGTCGTGTTGGTGTTACCTGTGGAGGTATACGTGCTACATCCCTCGCAGCGATTTTGGATAGGGTAATAATGTTGGTCTCCATCTCCTCGGGGCCGGGAGTGATGTTCGTGATGACTGGCTCATCATCATCATCCTGCTGTTCTACATCGACCTCCATAAGTGTAAGGCTTTCTGGAACCTTCCTTTTCCCTAGCTTGGTCTTGGAACGTGGCTCCCTCTCAGACTCAGTTTGTGGCTTCCAAGTGGCATCTAGATCATCAGAAGGGGGCTTGGCGAAGAACTTGATGGACTACCCCTCCTTTTCCTTGCTGGAGATTTGGAAGACAATGGATCTTCTGAATGCGTGGCTTCTTCTTCTACCTCTGCATGAGGCTCAATTTCCTGAACTGCCCCTACTTCAGGAGGAACAACAACTACTATTGCGGGCGGTGGTTGCGGCTGTTGTTGTTGACCACTTATCTGCTGTGTTTCCTCCTGCGTTGATTGGGTACTACTTTGAGATAGCGATAAGTTTATCTCAGGCTCAGCATCACTGCTTTCCACCATTAGGCTGCCTACCTCTTCCACACTCATGTGCTTGGGCCTGGGTTGGTGGGTTGGGCCCACTGATGCGGAGGTGCTGCCCCCAGCTTGCCCCCCGGACACCGCTGCTGCAGGCGTAATTTGTTTTAGCCCAAAAAAGGTATTGGCCGGCACACCAGACTTAAGTGTCACTTCCTTCTTCTGTCCCTTCTTCTCAATAGCAAATTTCTTGGTACTGGAGGACCTGGTACCTGCTTTCTTTGGGCCCATCTTCTTCAGATGTCAGCAGCACTCAGTTGCAGAGATGTCTGGTCAGGTCACACGTCACGTTGTGTTGTGTGTACAGCAGCAGGATGTCTGTCTGGCAGTGCAACGGGCAATGATGAGAGACACACCTCCTCCTCAGTCTTTGTGCACCTAAAAGCAAAAAGCCAGAACATCAGTCAAACATAGCACAAATCAAACAAATATAATATAGAACTTAGTGTGTGGTGGCCTCAATTATTAAATTTTAGAAACTCGGTGAACAACAACACACAGTGTAGCCATTTATGAGACGTTGACAACAAGGCCAGGGCTTTCCTGGCTACTGTGTAGTGCTAGTGTGTACACTCTGGAAGAATAAGAATAGTAAAGAACAAAAACTAAAATGTAGTGGAGCATGTTTGGCCTAAATTTGTGCATCACGTGGGATGTATGTAGCAGCATCAGGGAGCTGCAGCTGGCAATGGGGATGGATTTGGAAGCAGTAAGACAAGAGGAACAATGGAAAGACACGCAGGCCTATGTGGCAAAAACAGCACACTACTAACTACCACCACAAAATGGCCGCCAGCAACATGGTGACTCACAGGCACAAGGCACGGCAAACAATGAACTCAAGCAGGCCTATATATGGGCAGACAAAGGATGCCTTATAAAACACACACAGCTTTAATGCAAAAACTAAAATCCACATGGCTAAAAACACTTTTGAAAGTTAGACAACCACTACAACAACACATAATTATAATTACACACGCAAAAAAGGCATTTATTTAACACACCCAAAAAGTGAAATAGACCCTCCAAAAAAAACCACATTTTGCAATTCAATTCAATGCCATCCATGGCCTAAATGATGTCAAAATTCCACAGACAACACAGAAACAGTTTTTATGCACCCATGATGACTACCTCTGGGCCTACTGGCAGACTAGGCCGCAAGCTTGGAGGCCTATGGCAAAAGCACAGTGGCTGGTCCCACAAAATGGCCGCCACCACACGGCCAGGCCACCCAACAACTTACTTCCAGTTGAAAAAATTTTTAAAACAAAAAAAAAGTGACTCCTTGCTCACCAAACTACATCTAAATGACAACGTGAGGAGTTTTTTGTGCAAAATGAACTAAATCATCATTTTCGAGAAGGTTTTATGCTGCTCGAGAGATATTCTTCGCCAGATTGTAAATTCTGCGTGTTCGGCATCGCGATCGTCACAAAAAGTCGTTATCGCGCGCGCGAAAACGTATATTGAGCGCGCAAAGAAGATAAAAAGTGTAAGTCCGCGTTGTCGCGCAGTGCGGAGTTGCCCAAAGTCCGCGAGCTGAATGCCCAGGATTACCTACTGGCTGAAAAGGCCTATTTATTTAACAAACACCCAAAAACTGAAATACCACCCCAAACCCCACATTTTGCAAATCAATCCAATGCCATCCATGGCCTAAATTATGTTACAATTCAACAGCAACACAGAAACAGTTTTATGCACCCATGAGGATGACTACCTCCGGGCCTACTGGCAGACTAGGCCGCAAGCTTGGAGGCCTATGGCAAAAGCACAGTGGCTGGTCCCACAAAATGGCAGCCACCACATGGCCAGGCCACCCACAACAACAAGAAAAGGAACACATGACAGACAATGCAGGCCTATGGCAAAAGCACAATGCCTGGCTTTACAAAATGGCCGCCACCCACATGGCCAGGCCACCCAAAATAACAAGAAAGTGAAGACAAAGGAGTGGACAGGAGTCAGACCAGGCAGTTGGAGACTCTGGGCAACTTCCTTACTGTTGAAAAAAATTGTAAAACAAAAAAAAGTGACTCCTTGCTCACCAAACTACATCTAAATGACAACCTGAGGAGTTTTTGTGCAAAATGAACTAAATCATCATTTCCGAGAAGGTTTTATGCTGCTCGAGAGATATTCTTCGCCAGATTGTAAATTCTGCGTGTTCGGCTTCGCGATCGTCACAAAAAGTCGTTATCGCGCGCGCAAAAACGTATATTGAGCGCGAAGAAGATAAAAAGTGTAAGTCTGCGTTGTCGCGCAGTGCGGAGTTGCCCAAAGTCCGCGAGTTGAACGCCCAGGGTTACCTACTGGCTGAAAAGGCCTATTTATTTAACAAACACCCAAAAACTGAAATACCACCCCAAAACCCACATTTTGCAAATCAATCCAATGCCATCCATGGCCTAAATTATGTTACAATTCAACAGACAACACAGAAACAGTTTTTATGCACCCATGAGGATGACTACCTCTGGGCCTACTGGCAGAGTAGGCCGCAAACTTGGAGGCCTATGCCAAAAGCACAGTGGCTGGTCCCACAAAATGGCCGCCACCACATGACCAGGCCACCTACAAGTTCACAACAAGCATAAGCCAAGGGGAACAAAGAAAAGACATGCAGGCCTATATGGAAAAAGCAGCACACTACTAAAGTACCCCCACAAAATGGCCCCAAGCCACGTGGTCACTCACAGTCACAACAGGCCATGGAAAACAATGAACTCAAGCAGGCCTATAATAATAAATATGACCAGACAAAGGAGGCCTGCAGTGCTAAACAACACAGCTTTAATACAAAAATGCAAAAACGAAAATCCACAGGGCTACGAAAGGTTGGAAAGTTACACAACAAGCACACACACACATCCAACAAAGGTATATATTACACCCAAAAAGTGAAATACACCCCAAAAACCACATTTACCAATTCAATCCAATGCCATCCATGCATGCCCTACATGATGTTTAAATTCAACAGACACCACAGAAACATGCACCCATGGGTACCTCTGGCTCTAGTCTGGGCCTACTGGCTGAAATTCCAATCAAAGAAAAACAACTAGACCCCTGCCAAAACTACAGGCCACAACAATAAATTTTAAAAACTATGGAAATCCCCAAAAAAATGTAGGTACAAACAAGCCCCAATCAAACAAACAAGTACACCAATTCTCCAACTTACTTGTAAAATCTCAAATCCAAGAGTCCACAAATCCAATCCAATGATATGATGCAGCAGACAGACACAAAAAAGTGATCCTTCCAGCTCCAAATCCAAATGAAAGTGAACAGCACATGGACAAAGCACTGGGAGGAGCCTGCTGGACAGGAACAGGAAGTTTGAGAATCAGGGCACTTCCTTCCTCTTGGGAAAAAAAGTAAAAAAAGAAAAAGGACTCCTTGCACAAAAAACTACAGCCAAATCACAATCTGAGGAGTTTTTGGAGCAAAACTCATCATTTTCGAGAAGGTTTTATGATGCTCGAGAGATATTCTTCACCAGATTGTAGTTTCTTCGTGTTCGGGATCGCGATCTTACCAACACTGCCGCCGGAAGTCAGATCGCGCGTCCGAATGATGTGTTCGCGTTTGCACACTCTCGTGGGATTGAGCGGCCGGATTCCAAATCTCGTGGTGCCCGCGAACGGATAGGAAGTCGCGTCGGCGAACGCAGAATCGCGGTAGGTCGTTACCGCGCGCGCAAGAACGTATATTGAGCGCGCGAAGAAGAAAAACAGCTACGCTACGCCGCAAATTGCGTAGTGCACGGTAACTTCGCATTCTACGAGAATCGCGAAGTTGCAGCTTTCGCATAGCTCCGTGACGTAGCGTGATTCACCGCCCAGGGTTATTTTAAATCCATAGGTAAAGATGAAGTGATCGCATGTGTATGTGTACTACCTTTACAATCTGCCTTCTACCTATGCAATATCCCTGTGAAAGCATACCTACCCTGAGCTTTTCTTACCCGTTCATGTCTCTGTCTTCATCAGAGTCCTGACTTACCTTATATACTTGCCAAGTGAACCTATACTAATGGCTTCTGTTTCTAGCTACTTGAAGCTTAAGAAAACATGTCTTTCATCCGTCTTCAACACACTTACTGTGCTAAATCTAACTCCTTCCAGTTTGTGGACAAGTTGCGCGTGTGCGAGAATGCCATCTGAGGGTTCATTCCTTGAACTGAGCGATCATATCTACCATTGAAACTACGTTACCCATGCTAGGGAATACTGTCTAAGTTCCCTAAAGTAATCAGCCAAATAAATGTCCTGTGGGACTCATTCACCAGCACTTCTACTTTAGCTTTGAAAGTGTGAAAACTCAATTACTAACTTGAATCATAACCAATACAAATGATATGAAAACAATCATCATACACAATATTGTGTCCTGTACCCTTTTTCAATAACATCGATTATGATACAAGTTACTAATTGAGTTTGCACACTTTCAAAACAAGTAGATGTGTTGATGAATAAGTCCCATGGGCCATTTCTTTGACTTATTACACTTACCCTGGTTCTCATGGGCAATCAGGGAGGTCCTTGTGTTGTATACATAAGCTCACTAAAAAGAACAACTCAATCTAGTTAAGCCTTTACAATTTTGCCACACAGGGTACTCCGTGACAAAGTAGCTTATGTTTCATCCACCATTATGTGCAGTGTTGGGACTATAATGCAATTGTCAATAGGCGAACAAAATACCAACCACGTTCTGATGACGATAAAGGTGTTGAGGAGGCCATAAGCAAGTCAATGATATCCGCAAGTTGATGCACAAAACTTCTACGGCAGCTTGGCTAGTGAAGTAGTAGTCTATGGAAGGTAGGTATCCATGCACTGCTGTTGAAATGTTTACATAATGCCAGTTCCACCTCAGTCAATTTACCAATACTTCACTGTTGTATGATACAATATAAAGCAATCAGGAAAACACAGAGATGGGCCCTGGGACAGTAAGTACAACTCTCCTGCCTCTTTCCATGCTTAGAGCAAACTTTACAACAACAACATGGTTGAGTCTTTTTAGCTGTTGCAGAGATGCAATTAGCAAAGTGTAGCTCCTAGAGCCTTGCCACTTCCTCCAGAGCATATGAACTGAAGTCTGCTGCTTCTGTAGCAGTAAGACTTTCAATTACAGACAACATAAAGTCAAGGACAGACATGAGTCTTCCTGTGGTTGTCTGATGATAAACAACATAAGCATTGTATGTTGCCATCTCATCAGGTGGTTTAGCATTTTCTTATCCAAGTGCGAGTTTTATAACTCACACTGTATGGCTGAAGAACCTGGTCGTTCTTATCCACTCCACTCAAGTACTTGTTGTAATGAAGTATACAGGTGGGCTTGTGAACTTCAGCTATCTGACCCCAAACTGTGACAGGGGAAGTGCTCTCATCATGAATTGTAGTGAGCACTTACACATCATGTATATTCAAGAATTTGATGGCGTGCAGTTTGATGGAATGCAACGCAGTGCTCTGGGATTTGTTTAGCTTCTTACAAACAAGTTCATGTGGGAATCCTTTGCGGTGACAATGAACTGTGCCGCGTGCCACAATGCCATCTTTGTACATCTCACTGAACAGCTCTACTCCCTTATAGAAATTGTCCACATAAAGGTTATAACCTTTGTGAAGGAGTGGTTGGACAATCTCCTATACAATCTTTCCTGTGGCTTCTAGCGTGGGAGGGCAACTTATAAGGTTTAGAGTGGAGTCCTTCCCTGTATACACTCTCAAGCTGTACAAATCGCCAGTAGAGCTCTCACACAGCATGTACAGCTCGATGGTTGTTCGGCAGAACAATGCTTGGAAATCGGTCACAAGCCTTAACCACGCATTTTTTACCACGCATTTTTTTACAATGTGTATGCTTTCACAACGGATGCCATTACCACACATTTTGTATTCATTTAAAAACAATGTATTTTGGGGGGGAGATCCCCCACACCCCCATCTTACCTTAAATGCGTGGTAAAGGCATCCGTTGTAAAAACATATGTTGTAAAAACATGCATACTTAAAAATGCATGGTAAAGTCATAACGTGGTAAAAACCTCGTTGTAAAGGCTGTTTCCCCAGCTTGATGGCATAGCAAGCTCTTTTGCTTTCAATGTACTCCTTGAACAGCAGTCGCCCTTTGTACTGGATCAAGGACTCATCGATTTCTATATTCTTTCCAGGAGTATAAATCTCTGGAAACCTGGAAGACAAATGTTCCATGACAGACTGTATTTTGAACAACCTGTCATGGTCTGGATGGTCCCAGGGCAATGCAGAAGGATTGTCATTGAAATGCAGCATGCGCAGCAATATCAAAAAGTGATCTCTGCTCATGTACGGTGCAAAAATGGGGGTTACCCAAACCAGACAAGTAGACCAGTAGGACTGCAAGGTTGGTTTCTGCACTAACCCCATTTTGAGCGTAAGGCCCAAAACCTATCTTCAATTCCACTAATGAAGTGAGAGTCCACTTATGTGCCCTAGATTTAGTCCCAAGAGTGCCTCCATGCTCCCTCAGAAATTGTTCGGCACGCAAATGTGTTTGCTGCACAGTTTGCTCAAGGAAGTGAACATTCAAAAAGAGATGCAAATGGTTGCTGCTTTTTTATTTGGCTAGGCCCAACATCCTGAGTAGTAGTAGAATGGTGAAGCTGCAGCACAAAAGTGAGGTTGAAAACATGTTGGTAGAGGGATTACTGATATATGATTCCACTAGCAAAAGGCACAGACACAGGCATACATGGTTTCAGGAATATGGTGAGAGTTACAACAGAGACAAGCAAAGGGTTGCTGCTTTATATTTGGTAGGCCCAATACTCTGAGTTGTCGCTGAATAGTGAAGCTGCCGCATAAAAGTGACAGAGGGATTAGTGATTAGACTACTTCGTATGAGTCTGTGGAAAGGTACACTTGAAGTATGCCGCATAAATTTAGGTGTCTCCTTGAAATGGGTAGTGCAGTCTGTCAAGTTTAGGGGACTTCATGGTCTTGTGACTGAGGTATGTTTCTACTTGCTCATATATTCTCACACGTGTTATGTATCTGAAGATGCTAGATGTATAAAACATAGGTATATATCTATTTGTATGTTTCTTTTATATATGATGCCACTAGCAAAAGGTACAGACACATGCATGCATGCTTTGAGAAACATGGTGAGACTTATAACAGTTATATGGGAAGGATTGCTGTTTTAAATTTGGCTAGGCCCAAGATTCTGAGCACTTGTTGAAAACTGAAGCTACAAGAGAAAAGTGAGGTTTTAGACATGTTGGCAAAAGGATTAGTGATTAGGCTACTTACTATGAGTCTGTGGAAAGGTACAATTGAAGTACGCCGCCTTAATTTAGGTGTCTCCTTGAAATGGGAAGTGCAGTCTCTCAAGTTTAAGGGACTTCATGGTCTTGTGAAGGTAAACAACGTTTACCACAAAACTTTTTCCCCGCAGGGAATTACAACGTGGTCGTTACAACGACCGCGTTGTAATTCCGCATACCATTACTCCGCAAGTCGGAACAACGACTTGCGGAGGGGGGAGAAGGTGTTGGATTTAAAATCCAACACCTTCCCTACTGTCCGCACAGACTGGAGTTGGAATAGTAAATTATACTATTCCAACATCCAGCGCCCCCCCTCCGCAAGTTGTTGTTACGACTTGCGGGGTAATGGTATGCGGAATTACAACGCGTTCGTTGTAACAACCGCGTTGTAATTCCCTGCGGGGAAAAAGACTGCGTGATAACGAGGTATATTCCTTGTGAATGACGTATGTGTCTACTTCTATATCTATTCTCTTATGTGTTATGCATCTGAAGATGGTAGCTTGAAAACCTGGTCCATTTGGCCAGTGGCAAACAAATCTTTTAGTTCTGCTCTGCCATTCGATTGCAGAGTCTGTGACGTCTTCTGAATGAAGGTATTGTGGAGCCTCCAACATAGCTTGTTCAATACCCAGATGCCATGTTTTATGAGCAGAAAGAAATACATACACTTTCTTTTACCCAAATTTAGACAGCATGCGCTCTGAAACACAGGTATTCAACTATATCACAGTTATAAGTCTCACCATATTTCTTAAAGCATACATACATCAGTCTGTGTGTTTTGGATACCTGTGTTTCACAGCAAATGGTCTCTAAATTTGTGTAAAAAATGTCTATGTATTCCTCTCAGGTTGTAAAACATGGCACCTGAGTATTGAATAGGCTATTTGAGAGGCTCCATAACACCTATATATAGAAGACATTAGAGGCTGTGTGACCGAATGACAGAAGAGAACTGAGAGATTTGTCCGCCGGTAGCCAAACCAATCAGGTTTTCAAGCTACCATTTTCAGATCAATAATACATGAGACAATAGATGTAGAAGTAGACACATACCTCACTCACAAGAGCACGCAGAGTACATTTGTCATTTCAAGCGGACACATAAACTTATAGGGCCTACTTCAAGTGTCCCTTTCCACAAACTCATAGTAAGTAGCCTAATCTCTAATTCTTTTGTCAACATGTCTTAAACCTCACTTTTCTGTTGAAGCTTCAGTTTTCACCAACTGCTGAGAATCTTGGGACTAGCCAAATTTAAAACAGTAATCTGAACCATGTTACTGTTTAAAAGTGCGTATTCTTGTGACAGGTTTTCTATTGTGTAAAGTACAAAATTCTAAATATTTACGTGTTATGGAGACATTTTGCAATGTAATTGAAAGTATTTCTATATTTATTGTTATGAATATTAATATATAATTATTTCAAAAGTATAAAATTATTTAACAAACTATTGAAACTTATCTTTGTTTTTCAGTTTTATTGGTAAAAAACATTGAGAATGGGAAAAAAAGATCAAAAGAGAAGAGAAGAAAAAAACAGTACTATTTAAAGGAAAGAGAGCAGAGGAAATTTGATGAAGTGCAAAATGTTGCACAGAAGAAAAAGAATTCTGGTAAGAGAACTGAAGAGTTTGTTTAAAGACTTTTACATAATGTAAAGCAATTTGAAAATATTGAAAAGAAAAAGAAAAGTTCAACAAGAAATCAGAAGGAAAAAATGAGATGATGAAAGAAAATCAATCATGTTATGGGAAAAGAATACATGTTGAAAGAAGGATGAAAGAATATAAAGACATAGGAAGAGAATGTATAAAAGTAGAGTACTACAAAATGTATTGAAAGATTGTAAAAAATATAATAGAAGATCAGCAGCTTATAAGAAAAAGCAACAGATTGAAAGTGTAGTTGATAAAGCTTTTCAAATAAAAAGAAAATTATTTATATTATTTATATTAATATTGAAGAGAATGAAAACATTGAATAAAACAATGCTGTTTATAAAGGAGATAAGCAAAAGAAAAAGACTGATTAATAAAAGTAACTTTTGTAAAATTTTCACTGGTGAATGGAGGCACACTTCTAGTATGGAGCCTTTGTTTAAAGAAGAAAGCTATTTTCAACAGAGCACATTAGTACATGCAGTTGATACTAGTGGTCGATGCTATGAGATGAAAGATGGTTCTCCGATTCTAAGAGAAAAAATTGTTCCTAGGAATGTAGAAGAAGTAATAGCTGAAGAAGTTCAAGGGAGGCATACACAAGGTCCTGTATTTAAGTGGGATTGTAGCAGTATTTGCAGTATTCGACAGGAGTCTATTGACATATTACAATTTTTTTTACAACAATATGCAAAAAAAAGTATTAAACAGAGATGTTACAAGGACTAGATCCAGGTAAAATAAGAAAATATACTAATTTGCAAGGTCATTCTCTAGCTTGTCTTTCAAAGAAAAGTCTGCCAAAGTACTTTTCATCATTTAAGAATGTTAGCTGTACACCACTCTGAAATGTGGAAGTTGGTAAGGATACTGTACTATGTAAAAACTCCTGCTTTATGTTTAAGTGAAATGAACACAGCTATTTTGCATGGTTGTGTATCAGATTTAGAGAAAGTTTGTGATGATATACAGTTTTGTTTTTTGGATCAGAAGACGAATGTAGAGAAACTGAGAGTTTGATAAGTGTAGGTGTTGAAGAACAGCAAAAAGAGATTAGTATTGATGAGTTTACGGAAAAAATTACAAAGTTTAAGACAGTTTTGTCTGAAAAACCAAACTTTGTTTGTATTTGTTGTCGTCGCACTCACTATAGAAGACAAACTAGGAATGTTGATTTATATTTAAAAAGTGAAAAAAAAATAATGATAAATGGCAGCAATTTGGTGATTATTTGTTGGTAGAAGGTCAGTTTGAATTGGCTGCTCATCAAGTTATTTGTAAATATTGTTACAACAAATTAGAAGAAAACAAAATGCCAGCTAGAGCAGTACATAACAACTTAGAGTGGGTACCTATTCCTCAAGAACTGACTGATTTAAATGCATATGAGTCTATTCTTATTCAATCTGTACACCCATTTCAGGCCATAGTTCGTACCGAGCCTAAAACAGGTAACCTGCCACCAACAGATTTACAAAAAGGTCTGAAAGGAAGTGTTGTCTACTTACCTGTAGATTTTAAGAAAAACATTGAAAATATTGGTGTAGACAGAGAAGAGAATGAGCCTGTAGTTATTCTATTAAATGGTGTACCAACAAAGAGTCGAAAAATCTGGCAAGAGTTTGTAGATGTTAGTAAACTTCAAAAGGCTACAGTATTCCTGAGACACAATAGCATTTATTATAAGAGTGTGAATGTTGATGAAGACATAATATGCTTAAAAGATGAAACAGTAATTTCAGCTGGACAAATTGAAAAGGTGGACAACTGCAGAACTGAACAGATTTATGAACCTTATACAATACATCCTATGCATTCAAAAGAAATAATTGGAAACAGGATTGAGTTATTTCAAATGAAAAAAGCAAAGGGAACTCCCATGAGTGTATGGGAAAAAAGTTTAGATGCTCATTGGTTTCCCCAGCTATTTTCCACTGGAGAAGGTGGACGATTTGATGAACAAGATGTACAGATTCCAGCTTCAGAATACCGATCTACAAGAATATTTTGTGAAGATGCAAGATTTCGGCAGTGCATTCCATATATATTTCATTTTCTGTTTTAAAGCGATTTGTCTGTACTTTCGTATGCAGTTAATCACATATTAAAAACAGGACTTCATTTTCAACATGTTTCTGCAAAAGAGATCATGGACAAAGTTGAACAAAGAGATGAAAATTTAGAATCTCAGTTAATTAATTTGATGGCATGCCAATGTGGTACCAAAAAGTATTGGTATAGTTGTCATGGAGAACTTAATTGCATGTTAAGAAACTTAGGTACGCCTACTTGGTTTGTAACACTATGGGGCCGATTCCGATCTCGGCCGGTAGGGCACCGAATCGGATTTGGCTTTACCGGATCCGATTCGGAGGCCTAGTTCCCGACCGATTCGTACGGGCGTCCGCGCGAGCAAGTACGATGCGAGCGCACGCGAAATCGCCGACCGACTCGTTCCCGGGTCCGAACCGCTCCGACCGACTCGTACGGACACGGCTCGCACTACGCAATGGAGACGTTACCCGGCCGAGCCAGTACGATGCGCGCTTCGAACAGCCTGACCAACTCGTAGCGTCCGGCTCAGAAGAGCTGTCGGAGCCGGACTTGGGGGGTCCGTGTCGGACCCCCCTGCACGCGTAGCCACACGAGTCACACACAGGGGGGACCCAAGGGTCCCCCCTACACATGCATGTACGGTGCGAGTCGCACCGACGCATACCCACTGTAGGGGGCCCCCCTGTTCGCGATGTGCCCATTCAGTCAATGGGAGCCCGTGTACGCGTTGTACGACCGGCTCCCATTGACTTCAATGGGAGTCCGACCGAATCGAGTCGGGCAGCATACGGCCGCATCATACTCGCTCGGTCAGACTGCGGGAGTCCGGCTCGGTCGGAAATCTCTCCGGATCCGGCTCGGTCGGAGAGATTTCCGGCCCGAATCGGAATCGGCCCCTTAGCTGTGCTGAATATGCGTGGGAAGATTTACTTGAATTTCTACTAGAAGCAAATTCAAATATTAAAAACATTGAATTGAAGAAACCTGGAGAACCCTGTTCCTTGGATCCTGTAAATGTCTGCAGGTATTTTAACCATCGGTTTCATAGTATGATGTCATTTATCTGCAATAAAAATATTCCTCCTCTTGGAGAAGTTCTGATTTCTTTTGGCAAAAAGAGTACCAAGCCAGAGGTGCTCCTCATGTACACATGCTATTATGGATAAAGAATGCTCCAAAATTTGGAACTGATACTGATGAAACTGTTTTGTCTTTTATCGAACAGTATGTTGCCTGTGCAATTCCAAGAGAAGGAGGAGAAAAGAGCTTGAGACAACAAGTTTTACGGTTTCAAAGTCATTGATGTGGAAAATACTGTCGACGAAAATACAAGTCTAAAGAGAAATGTTATACAAAATGTCGTTTTGGATTCCTGCGTCCTATAATTTCTAAAGGGAGAGTAAATAGTTTTTTGTCAGCAGTAAGGCATACAATAACTTGGAAATATTCGATGAATACATACAACTTAAAAAAAGAACCAAAGATTCAAAGTATATTAATGACTACAAACCAGTGGTTTTGACAATGTGGAATGCAAATATGGACATCCAGTATGTTGCAGATAATTCAGTTGCTGTTGCTCGCTATGTTACGTCATATAAAACCAAATCTGAAAAGACGGAGTTGAAAGAAATGTGGGAAGAAATTTCACAAGAGAAGACTCTTAGTAACAAATTGTACAGCTTTAGTTTGAAGATGCTTTCCCATCGAGAAATTGGATCCTATGAATGTTTGGATTGGTTGACCTCTGCAAGTTTATACTCAAAGTCAAGAGGAATCATTTGGATAAGTCTAGGTCTTGCCGCCACATGAAATAGAGTATTGAAATCTCTACAAGAAATCGAATACTTAGCAAAGAATGATCCAGAAAGTACAGATATTGTTAAAACTAATATGTTGGATACATACTATCCCAAAAGGAGTCCACATCTCGAAACCTATCTATCTATGAAATACTTCAACATTACAGTTTTAAAAGAAAAGTTACAGAAAATGTAAAAGAAGAAAAATATGCAGTAATTGGATGTGACGGATGTTTGGTAAAACATGCCAAAGGAAATCTTATTAACCACAGAAAACTCAGTTGCAAAAGTCCAAATAAGAGGGAATTTCTTTTTTTTAGCACTTTTGCAACTCTTCAAGCCTTGGCGTAGTGAAACAGAATTACTTGGAGATTTTGACAACTATAAAGATTCTTTTAATGCAAGTAAAGACAGTGTTAAGTGCACAATTTTCCGTACATATCAACAAATGTTAAATGATGAGATTGAACAAGAAAGTACTATTGCAGCGGAAATAGCTAGAGAAAGTTCTGAAGATAGTCAAAGTTCAGGTCCACTCAGTCAAGATCCACTGGGACAACCAATTATTGAAAATGAAGCCGCAATAGCCATGAATGAGGTAGAAACTGCAATGCAACAAGCAAAACAGGATATTATTCAGTTGGAAAAGTTAGAAGAACAACTAAATATTTAAACCTATTCTAATGTACATCAGCGGTCAAGCTGGAACAAGAAAAAGTTTCTTAATTAATGTTTTGACCAGTTATCTACACAAAACTGCAGAATCACATTTATCTTGTGTTGCAACAGCTCCAACTGGATTAGCAGCACACAACATTAATGGGAATACTTTACATCGAGTACTTATGCTACCAGTTGAGCATGATAATACATTGGAATATCAGAAGCTATATGGAGAAGCTTGTTATGAAGTCTCAAGAGTTCTGAAGAGAATGAAACTTGTAATCATTGATGAGGTGAGCATGGTCTCAAACTTAATGCTTGCATTTGTACATTTAAGAATGCAACAGATTTTTGGTCTTCAGGGAGAACTACGGTGTTGCTGTTGCCAGGCTGGAGGGGGACATTGAACGATGGATACGCCTTCCTCTCTCTTTGTTGGGCAGAGTATCTCTCATGAAAATGATTGTGCTGCCGCGATTCCTCTTCCTCTTTGCGAATATCCCCTTGGTGCTGCCCCGCATTTTTTTTCAGCGTTTACAGTCCCTACTGGTACACCTGGCATGGGCGGGTAAGCAAGCGCGAGTCGCCTGGCATATTTTGAAATTGCCCTATATGTATGGAGGGCTAGGTGCCCCAGATCTAGACGTATATTACAGGGCGGCTCAGAGCTCGCAGGCGTATCATTGGATACATGGTCCATTCAACATACCCCACGTACGGATTGAGACTATAGTCGTTGCTCCCAAGCCGCTTCCCGCATTATTGTTTCTGCCCCCAGACAGATGTACGGGTATCCTAGATTCCTTAAATGCGGTGGCTCATGCATGGCATTGTCTTCTGGACAGGCAGGCCGGTAGTATTTTGTATTCTCCAGTGGCCCGTCTCGAATGGTGCCACTGGCTTGCGCCCTGTTCTGAACGTGGAGTTGTGGCTGCCCTACGGTCGCTTAATGCCCATACAATAGGGGATATTTTTGCAGATGGCACAGTCAAATCGTGGGAAGATATGCAGAGCGAGGGAGCAACCCAGACTCCCTTGCACAATTTCAATTTTACCGAATCAGGCACGCGCTCAGGAATTGTTGGGCGAAGACATGGCGGAGCCACCTGAGGTTCCGGCTCTGACTGCGGTTATCAAGGCTCAGACACCTGCTAAGATGGTCGCTAGGATTTACCGCTTTGCCATGCTGGAGAGGGAAACACTTATACTAAACCACGACTGGCCTGGCAACGCGACTTGCAGGTTGAACTCGCGGACGATAAGTGGCTCTATTGCTGCGTTAGTACTAGAAGGGTCTCGATGAATGGTCGGCACAGGCTCGTCCATTTCAAATTTTTAAATAGGGTGTACTACACGCCGGAACGACTGTTTCGTTATGGGTTGCGGGAGGACTCGGGTTGTGAACGCTGTGGTGAACAAGTCGCTGATTTTTTCCACTTGGCCTGGATGTGTCCGGGGATTGCGGGTTTCTGGCATCTGCTTTTTCTTTAAATAAATTGGATCACAGCACTGGCGCTGGTCCCTGATCCACTCCTGGCTTTGCTCGGTTATTCCAAGCCTCTCCCTAAAGCGCTTCGACGCCTGGTAGATATGTCCTTACTTATAGCAAAACGGCGCGTAGCAATGTGCTGGATGCGAGGCCCTGTGCCTACACTAGCTCAGTGGTCTGCGGATATGAGGTATTGTTGTACCCAGACTGAAAACTACAGCGAACTGCTACCGCCTCGCAACAGGCCAAAGAACTTTTGGGCCCTTTATCAGGCAGACGCGGCGGTTCCCACTCATTTACCTCTGGGAGTGACTGATGCCTTGCAAACGTCTGAAGCCTCGGACCTTTGAGGTGGCCTGAAGTATGCTGCTGGGGCATAGTAGAATGGAATTGGTATACTAAGCTGTCTATTCTAGTGGGGGTTTGCGTTGCGGATGGGGGACTGGGTTATGGTTGATTTTAGACTCTAAGGGTGTCTGATATTGTATACTGCGCTATTTGACATGGAGCAGCATGGTATATTCTGGTATGCCGCACATCATTGTTGATATTATGGATGTCTGTCATTGTCTCATGATGGTTATGTATAAAATTCAATAAAAACATTAAACAAAAAAAAAGAATGCAACAGATTTTAAAAACATATTACGATGTTCGCTTTGGAGGAGAACATTTAATTGTATTCAGAGATCTACTACAACTTACTCCTGTAAAAGGACAACCTGTTTTTAAAACACTTGTTCACGAAGACACTAGGCAATCTTTGGGAAGTATTGGAAATGTGAACATTTGGTATTCTTCAAGACAAGAATTGGTGTCTTAACAAAACATGGTAAACAAGCTTTAGAAAGTTGACTACTAAGGAACTTGTTTACAACTGGAAACACAGCAGCTGAAGTAATGTACAAGATGCTTGGAGAAAAGCAGTCTATAGTTTGCCTAATGCCTACTCTGCAAGAGTGTTCTATATTTAATCAACAACTTCTCAAATTGGAAAAACAACAAACAGTGGAAATTGAAGCTATTGATAAAATTGAACACCAGGGAGTGACAATTCTTCTTACAGAGAAACTACAGGCTAAATTGGATTTTTTGGAAAAGTCTGTATCTAAAACTGCAGGCTTAGAAAAGACTTTACATGTATGTATAAACTGTTGTGTAATTCTACGGCGTAATTTGGATGTAGAAGAAGGTTTAGTAAATGAAGCAATGGGAAAAGTTGTTGATTTTGTAAAATTTCAGAACAGAGATGGAATAGAATTTTGTTGTGTTGTATTTTTTTGCTTGTAAAAGATTTGTATGTTCGTAGACAACAGTTTCCTCTGTCTTTAGCATATGCAGTAACTATTCATAAATCTCAAGGTTTAAGTATAGACAGTGTTTTTGAAAATATTGGAAGTACAGTGTTCAAAGAGGGAATGCCATACGTTGCATTGTCTCGAGTAAGAACATTGTCTGGTTTCTATTTGATAGTTTTTGATGTGAAAAGGTTAGTGCTGATGCAAATTGTGTAAGAGAGTACAATAGTTTAAGAAGACTTTAAACTCCTGATTTAGGTGAATATCCCATATCTGAGAAACGAATAGTGTGTCCAAAACAGAAATATGTCAAAGAGGCAATTGAGTTTCAAAAAAAGAAAACAAATGAAGAGAAACTTGAAGGCGTAAAGCAAAATAAAATGGAAACTGTTGTTGACATTGTAAGATACCAGTTGGAAAATAGTTCAGGTATCAACTGTTATGCTAATGTGATTCTGAATGTTGTGTTTTATCTACAAGATCTTCATCATGAAATCATGGGAAATTGTGAAAAAAGATTCTGTTCTTTGCTACATCATGTATTTCAACAGTTGGTAACTGACAGAAGTAAAATCCATACTGCTTCTGGTATTCGGCATCTTTTGGATATATGTACTGGTTCTTTGACATTTACTCTTAACATACAACAAGATGCCCAAGAATTTCTAATCCTTATGCTTGGAGTATTAGAACATGAAGGAATACAGATTGAAAACTTATTTGGACTAAGTTACAGATGGGATCATAAATGTGAAGAATGTTCATTTACTTCTACCACTGAAATACAAACAGAAAGATTCATATACTTGACGATACCAGACTGCAAACCAGTACCTTTAATAAATTGATAAAAACAGCAAATCAGGATATGAGATGTTCGCATTGTAGATCAGAGATGTTGTCTACATTACATATAGAAAGATTTTTAAAATATCTCATTTTAATGCTACAACGTTGTAGAGCAAATGAAAGAAAATTGGAAACGAAAATTAAAAATTATAATGCAAGTCAAAATATCTATTTCAGGAAGAACTTTTATAGCAGTGGCTATTATTTTCCATTTTGGACCTAATACAACATCTGGACACTATACTGTGTATTTAAAGTGTAATAAAGGATGGACACATTGCAATGATGCCCACTTGGAATTCAAACCTAGATTGCCTTATGAATTACCAAATTTATATTTGTTATTTTTGAAGCCAAAGTTTTGAATACATCATTCGGCCTATTAGGAAGATGTGAACAGAAAGTAGAGAGGAAGGCAATTTATTAGTATTTATAATTAGTGTTTGGATTATTATTTGCGGTAATTGATATTGCATTTGGAAAATTGTGTTTAAAAGCAAATAGTTTATATATTTGTTGTCTATATTGTACCAGATGTAAATGAGAATCTATTTTTGGCAAATGTATTTGAGATAAATAATAGAGTTTATGTAGATGAAGGAAGTAATTAACAAAGTGTAGGTAGAAAAACACATAGCTACACATATTGAAAATTATGCTCTACGCTGATTTTTTTTTTTCCTACAATCAATTCGATTGTTTTTCCCCCGCTGTTCAATGATGATACTACATTGAAATCACTGTGTCTGGTGAAGTTAAGTGGAATCTGAGAACAGCAAAAAAGGGAATCTGAAAATGTTATGTAATTCTAAATTTATGTTGAGTTCCTAAAAACAAAATATTATAATTTCTGTAATATATTATCATTAAATGACAGTTTTTCTTCTTCTTCTTTATAGTAGGTACTGTTGAAGTTTGAAAAGAGTTTTAATGCTGTTTAAGAGAATACTACTCTAAAATACTTCTACTGAGTAATATATCTAAATTACTTAAAAGGTAAGAATACATAATATAATATGCATGATAATGTGAAAAAATGTTTAAAGTTTAATTATATGTTATTTGTTTTTAAAGAAATAATGTTGATCCTTTAGACTACTTGAAAATTATCATTATGTTGCTCATGTAATCAGGCAGGCAGTCATCCTTTCACATAGACACTACCCATGCACTTATCCATTCTCTGAAGCACAAGTCTTGCACTAATAGGAAAACACAGTCATTACCCTTGCATTCTTTCTTTCACACAGGAACTTTCCATGCAGTCATCCAATCACCCAGGCAGTACCCCTGCACTTATGCAATCACACAGGCACTGCCCATGCAGTCATCCAATCACCCAGGCACTACTCTTGCATTCAGTCATTCACTCACGTAGTACCCATGCACTCATAAATTCACTCAGGCACTACTCCTGCACTCATACAATCACCCAGGCACTACCCATGCACTCATGCAATCACTTAGGCACTACCCATGCAGTTATGCAATCACTCAGCCAGTACTCTTGCACTCAACCATTCACTCTGGCACTACCCGTGCACTCAACCATTCACTCAGGCACTACCCATACACTGATCCAATCAGCTAGGCATTATCCTTGCACTCATACTTTAACTCAGGTACTTCCCATGCACTAATACAATCACCAAGGCACTACCCCTGCACTCATTTAATCACCCAGGCACTACCTATGTACTTATGCAATCATTCAGGCACTACTCTTGCACTCAAGCATTCACACAGGCACTACCTATGCACTCATCCATTCCCTCAAAGACTACCCATGCACGCATCCAATGATCAAGGCATTGGCCTTGCACCCATACTTTCACTCAGGTACTTCCCATGCACTCATCCAATCACCCAGGCACTACCACTGCACTCATGCAATCACCCAGGCACTACCCATGCACTCATACAATCACTTAGGCACTACTCTTGCACACAATCATTCACTTAGGCACTACACATGCACTCATCCAATGACCCAGGCATTACTCTTGCAGTCATCCTTTTTCTCAGGCAGTACCCATGCACTGATCTAAGCACCCAGTCATTACTGTTGCACTCATAAGTCACTCAGGCACTACCCATGCATTCATATAATCACCAAGGCAGTACCCCTGCACTTATGCAATCACCCAGGCAGTGTCCATGCACTCACACAATTACTCAGGCACTACTCTTGCACTCAAGTATTCACTCAGGCACTACCCATGCACTTATCCATTCACTCAGGCACTACCTATGCACTCATCCAATAACCCAGGCATTACCTTTGGACCCATGCTTCCACTCAAATACTTCCCATGCACTCATCCAATCACCCATGCACTATTCCTGCACTCATGCAATCACCCAGGCACTACCAACAGACTCATGCAATCACCCAGGCACTACCCATGCACTCATCCAATCACTCAGGTACTACCTATGCACTCAGCCATTCCCTGAAGGACTACCCATGCACTCATGCAATGACCCATACATTACTCTTGCAGTCATCCTTTTACTCAGGCAGTACCAATGCACTGATCGTAGCACCCAGTCATTACCCTTGCACTCACAAAGTCACTCAGGCACTACCCATGCACTCATCCATTCCATCAAGGACTACCCATGCACTCATCCAATGGCCCAGACATTAGCCTTGTACTCATACTTTCACTCAGGTAGTTCCCATGCTGTCACAACTTATCTGATCAGCTCGGGAGCGAGGAAGAAAGTGAAGAGGTATTTCCCCCTTACTGCTCTCCTGTCCTCTGTTTCCAGTCTCCCATAGATACCGCTATGAACGAAGTTGACAGCTCCTTTAAACACCTCAACTTCCTAGAGGCCGAAGCAACCCACGTGACAGTATCACATGAGCCAATAGGAACCCCAGAAGGAGCAGTAGGAGGCCTCATATCCGGTCTCCCTCATCACAGAGAACGAACAAACCCGAAAGAAAACACAAGAGTCGTTGAGGAACAGCATTCAACCAGGTCCCAAAGCCCTACATCGATGAATATCGCCATTGTGGGACTAACGGAGAAGATCCCAGAGGCAATTGAGGAATCCAGAAGCCATGCTGAAGGAACAAGAAGGGAACCGGACCCCTTCCGGCAAAACTAGGATTACAGCCGCATTCCTGGAAGAGCGTGGCTCCGCGAGGTACGTGGACGTATCCACTGTCTATTTTCTAAACGTAGCTCGGACACTGAAATATCAAACGGAAGGGAGGGGGTGAAGGGCGGCACTGCGGGAAAGCTGCTAACATCGTAGTGGACAATATCATTGAGTGCACAGTCCTTATATAAGCACGACACTGGTGGTGATGCAACCGGGTGCTTCTCTGAACCCCCTCACACCTACTCCCCTTAAAGGCCACATTGAATGACACCTTCTCCTAAAACAATCTCTTTTTTTTTTTTATTTTGAGGGACATCCCCTTACAAATTTCCTGTGACTGGGAAGAGAAGAATCCAAGAGCCTCCCGGGACCGAAGATTTGAGGACAAGACCATATCTATATATATTAGATGGAACAATAAAGTGTTATTCAGCCATATTACCTCTCATTGTCGTCCTTCAAGTGCCACACATGCACTCATAGAATCACCCAAGCACTACCCCTACAGTTATTCAATCAGCAAGGCACAACCCATGTACTTATGCAATCATTCTGGTACTACTGTTGCACTCAACTATTCACTCAGGCACTACACATGCACTCATCTATTCACTCATGCACTACCCATGCAGTCATCCAATGACCCAGGGATTACTCTTGCAGTCATTCGTTTACTCAAGCACTACCCATGCACTCTTCCAATCACCCAGGCAGTACCCCTGCACTTATGTAATTACTCAGGCACTGCCCATGGACTCATGTAATCACTCAGGTACTCCTCTTTCACTACTCAACCATTCACTCAGGCACTATCCATGCACTCATCCATTCACTCAGGCACTACCTATGCACTCATCCAATGACCCAGGCATTACCCTTGCACCCATCCTTCCACTCAGGCACTACCCATACACTCATCAAATCACCCAGGCACTACTTCTCAAGTTATACAATCACCCAGGCACTACCCATGCACTTATACATTCTCTGAAGCATAAGTCTTGCACTAATAGGAAAACACAGTCATTACCCTTCAATTCTTTCTTTCACACAGGAACTACCCATGCACTCATCCAATCACCCAGGCACTATCCATGCACTCATGCAATCACTCAGGCACTACTGTTGCACTTATCCATTCCCTCAAACACTACCCATGCACGCATCCATTCACTCAGGCACTACCCATGCACTCCGCCAATCACCCAGGCAGTACCCCTGCATTCATGCAATCACCCAGGCACTATCCATGCACTCATGCAATCACTCAGGCACTACTGTTGCACTCATCCATTTCCTCAAACACTACCAATCCACTCATCCATTCACTCAGGCACTACCTATGCACTCATCCAATTATCCAGGCACTACCCCTGCACTTATGCAATCACCCAGTCACTACCTATGCACTCAACCATTCACTCAGGCACTACCCATACACCCATCCATTCCCTCAGGCACTTCCCATGCACTCATCCAATGACCCAAGCATTAGTCTTCCACTCATACTTTCACTCAGGTACTTTCCAAGCACTCATCCAATCACCCAGGCACTACCCCTACACTCATGCAATAACCCAGACACTACCCATGTACTCATGCAATCACTCAGACACTACTCTTGCACTAAACAATTCACTTAGGCACTACCCATGCACTCATCCATTCTCTCAAGCACAACCCATACACTCTTCGAATGACCCAGGCATTACTCTTGCAGTCATCCTTTTACTCACACAGTGCCCATGCACTGATCAAAGCACCCATACATTACTCTTGCACTCATGAAGTCACTCAGGCACTACCCATGCACTCCTCCAATCACCCAGGCAGTATCCCTGCACTTTTGCAATCACCCAGGTACTGCCCATGCACTCATGCAATCACTCAGGCAATACTATTGCACTCAACCATTCACTCAGGCACTACCTATGCACTCATCCAATGACCCAGGCATTACCCTTGCATCCCTCCTTCCACTAAGCAGTACCCATGCACTCAGCCAATCACTCAGGCACTACTCATGCACTCATACAATCAAGGAGGCACGACCTATACACCCATTGAATCACTCAGGCATTACCCAAGCAGTTATGTAATCATGCAGGCACTAGTCTTGCACTCAAACATTCCCTCAGGCACTACCCATGCACTCATGCATTCCCTCAGGCAGTACCCATGCACTCATGCAATCAAAGAGGCACTACCTATACACACATGCAATCACTCAGGCATTACCCATGCAGTCATGCAATCATCCAGACACTACCCATGCACTCATCCAATCAGCCAGGTACTACCCTTGCAATCACTCAGGCACTAGTCTCACAGTCAATCATTCACTCAGGCACTAGCTATGCACTCATGCAATCACCCAGGCACCATCTATGCACTCACCCAATCATCCAGTAACTATCCATACACTCATTCAATAATCCAGACTCTATCCTTGCACTCATTCATCCAACACGTACAGGTTTGTCTATCTTTAACCAAATAGGCGGTTCTCAAAAGAACCAAGGCAACGAACTGCTGTAAAGCAGTAAAAACATTTTGCAACTAAAACGTTATTGCAAAAACAAGGGAAAAATAACTAACATTTATGATTTTTGGCAGCAAGAAATTGCTTGGATCAACTGCTCTCCAGCACAAAGAAGCTTCTTACACTTTAAACAGTGTTGCTCTAAACCCACAAATTCAGGTACGAGCAACGTTGTGTCCTCAGTTAAAGTAGAAGTTGCAGATGTGCTAGGTCCTGCATGAATAAAGAGGAGTCCAATGAATAAAAGTTTTTGTTAAAAATTTTATATACACACTGTGGATTGACTCAGAGGTGGAAATATTTACCTCTCGTGTGTATAGGATTATCTCGTAGCTGGATTGCTCAGAGTTATGTAGCAAACCCGAAACTCCTAGTTTGGGGGTAGGAAGGAATATATGATTATGTGTATTAGTATATGCAATTGATTGTATGTATTTGTTTTTTGGTTATGTCAAATATTGTGAGATGTTGTAATTATTTTTTTGTATCTAATGTGTCTGTATTGAAATAATTTATGTATTGCTTTGTGTCGATATAAGTTAGAGAACAATTAAAAGAATTTACCAATAGTTCCTATTGGAATCTGAGCTGGTATGTGCCTTAATATGAATAAGTGCAGGGACCCATACCAATAATAATATTGGGTGAGTTAATGTTACGTCTTGCTTCGCCTATCGGCAGTGTAATTCTATACTTACGGCTACCGCTCAAATCTATAAGCACTGATTTTTGACTCTTTTAATTTTAAGAGTTCCACTTACATTCTTAGCGAAGATCTAATTGATACTCCTGGACCATCTTATGTACTGTGAACACGATTACTATGATGTTTTGGGTGAGTCCAATTGATCATCGCTTTTCCACCAAAATAACCTAGCGTAAATGGACAGAAAGGCAATATGTTACGTTAGGGAGCATACATTGCACTAAGAAGATACAGCTTTTATTGTGACTATTGCTTCAGACCACTCCATATACTGGGAGTTCTTTAATATCAGATCGAACTAGTTACTAAACGCCGATTAAAGTAGATATAGGTTATTTAGTCATTTATTATTGCCGCTATGAATTACCACTGAGATAATAATTTTCATTAGTAATCAATATAGCTAAGCTACAAACAGTTGGTTTTAATGCTGGCTGCCGACACATACATGCTGTATGACGTTACTCTTATTGGTTCCCCACAGATTCGTAACATATGATTACCAATCATTACCTAGCCAATCGGCACAGCAAGAATATATCTTGTGTGGCACACCGACCTTCGAATACGGCCGTGCCTACCATTTGACCTTACTTGATTTAAATCAGGTATGTGATCAGCTATCACATGACTACTATTACACAGGGCTATAAGGTTCTACACAATCGACAAATATCTGTGACTTCGCTTGGTGCATTGTCCTGATACTTCTCTACCGATCTCTTCTGCACTTTCCTTTCGTGACGTGTTCATGTATCCCTTGTATTAATGTGTATATATTAACACTAACTATAAGCAATAAAAAACATGTAAGAAACGAACACGCCTGCATTTACTGCTACATACTCTTTAAACTAAAATAACCATGAATGTTATTAATGAATTAGACAAACATGAACTATATGACTTATTCTTGAAAAATGTCACTTGAAAGTATCATCATGTTGCACCACTGCCACATGCACTGGAAATGTATATGTCAAAAATATGCATGTGACAATCACAACTTCACGCTAGCTGGTGATGGTGATGAATTTGCCTAATGTATTTGGCATATTTTGGGAGTTTGTATCCATGATTTTTTTCTTTAATTGTTGTAGCCCTTATGAAGTCGCTAAACTGAGGAAACACGTGTTGGCTACATGAACATTGAAAAAGATCTACGAATAAAAGATCTCTGCTAAAGCCAAAGATTTGGATGATTGTATTATTCATGTGGAACATATTCTCTTCCTCCTGTTAATGTCTAATCAGGACTATTACTGAACGGAAAAACCCACTGTATCTAATCTGTGTATAGTGTGTGCCCAAGGTCTGTTTCAATTTGTATAGGACTCCCATCTCAGGGAATTCAGTTAGGAGCATAGGGTAAACACTCCTTCCTTGTGTGCACCACTCTAAGAATTTCTAATTTCAAATACTGTGTCTTACTGTCAGGTGAGTGTCACCTCAAAATCTCCAATTTATCCATGCAATTCTATTAATCTATTGGTATAAGGTGTGATATAAAATTATATATATATGTTTTCTAGAAGTATATAATTTCCGCTGGAGTCACGAACCTATCGAGCACCCGGAAATACGTGCGGGAGGGTACGCGGGAGCGTCTCGACTCCGAAACTTCATGAGAAGAAGTCAAATATTCAAATTATTTATATTAAAGTCAGCTTTATAACTCTTTATAAAATACATATCATTGATTTCAAAATTGTATATTATATATCATGTATTTAAATTTTACGATTGAAAAATTTGGGAACCGTGCACCCATTGCACACCCTACGCGCACTCTAGACAAACATAAAATGGATTCGCAAACCCATCGCGACCGGTATGCGATTTTTACAGTTTATTTAAAAAAACATATATAAATTACTAGATAGATATATATATGAAAAAAGAAAAACAATTATGTTTTTAAATATTTTTAACAAGTTTTTTTAAGATGTACTGTCAGTTGTACACATTGCAGTTCTTTAGAAATAGTTGAATATGTAGCAACATTTCTGTTCCACTCTGAAATTTCAACCACTAGTTAAAAAACTTTAGAAGTTCACTGGAAAAACCACAAGTTTATAGATGTTATAGTTAGAATCTAGCATTTAAAAAACCTTAGAAATTCACTGAAAAAAATCAAAGGTTTCAGGGACGTCATAGTTAGGAATTAGCATTTAAAAAACCTTAGAAATTCACTAAAAACCAGAGGTTTCAGGGACTTTATAGTTAGGGATTAGCATTTAAAAAACCTTAGATATTCACTGAAAAACCACAGTGCTTGGAGGCTTGCACATTAAAGTATTTTTGTTTTAATTTACCGGTGAATGCACTCATTCTTGGCTGGACGACAGCTGTTTGCCTTTGTGGATTCTTGTGTAGCTGCTCACCATCGCTGGAGATTTGCACACGGGACAGGAGGTGCGGCGGCGGTGACCGCGAAAGTTTGGAATATATATATATATATATATATATATATATATATATATATATATTCTACTGGCGGTTGCCAGTAGATAGTTATAGTTAGGACCTATTTTCCATAGAAAATTCACAACATTCTATTTCCAATAACTTTGGCGCCGGTTGATGAATCTTAGCGAAAGTTTCAAAACTCGTGGGGCGCTCTGGTCCGCTCCTATCTTGAAAGTTTCGGGGTGATTCGTCAAGCATGGGCCGAGAAAAAAGGGGGGTCCCAAAACGTGTTTTCCCCATGCAATTTCCCATAGGAAACTTTAGACACGGCTACAGCCCGAACTGCTGAACGGAATTACACCAAATTTGGCAAAGAGGTAGTTCTTGGTTCAGAAAGAACCCTTTTTGTTAAATGGTGTAAATCCGTTCAGTAGTTGCTGAGAAAATCAAAAGTAAAAACACATATATATCTATGGCTGCGGAGGATCCGCGCACCCTCCCGATCATGAGCTGCATGCTAATTGGCTGTCAACACTCCAAATCAGGAAGTGTTGGCAGCCATCTTGTGCCTCGGTAGAACCGAGGCACAAGAAAAGAGAAAAACAGTCGCGAAAAAAAAGGAAAGGGGGCAGGGTAGAAACACCCTGACCCCCTAGGCCTGCTCAGGGGGTCCCACAAGGACCACCAGGGCCCAAAAAAACATTTTATTTTTTTTTTAAATCGGCGAGATTCGCGCTCCCAGCGCGAATTTCGGCTGAAAATTTTTAAAAAACGAAGCGCGGCCTCCCGCGCTTCGTATTCAAAAAGCCCCCGGGTGGGCCAAGTCCCGGGGGAAGTAAAAAATTGTGTGGGGGGGCTCCAATCCCCCCACACTGCCCCGGAGACAGCCACCCCCGGGGCTTTGCATTAATATTTGCGGGGGCACACGGCCCCCTGCAGCCCCGTGGACCGCCACCCCCGGGGCTTGTTTTATTAAAGTTTGGGGGGCTCTAAGGCCCCCCAAGCCCCGGGACCGCCACCCCCAGGGCTCTCATTAATAATATTTGCGGGGGCACACTGCCCCCCGCTGCCCCGGGGACCGCCACCCCCCGGGGCTTCTTTTTTTTTATAATATACCTGTGTGGGAGGGCTCTAGCCCCCCCACACACCCCGGGGACCGCCACCTCCCCGGGGCACTAAAAATGCTAATTTGGGGGTCCGTTACGGACCCCCGAGCCCCGGGGACCACCACCTCCCCGGGGCTGTGCAATTGGATGGGAGGGGGGCCGCGCGGCCCCCCTCCTGGAGCCCTTGATGGCCCTGGGGACCGCCACCCCCCAGGGCCGGCTCCTGCAGTGTCCCGGGGTGCCCACCCCCTGGGACACTGCAGTTTGCAATGACAGGGCGGGAGCCTCGCGGCTCCCGCCCTGTCATGCAAACTGCTTTGCTTCATTGAAGCAAGAGCAGAAACCTGCTCTCGCTTCAATGAAGCAAAGCAGATAGCTTTCCACATGGGGAGCTGCATGTCAGCAGCTCCCCATGTAGAAAAGCAATGCCGGCTCCCGCAGGACGCGGGGAGCCGGCGGGACCGTGGGGGCATTGGGGACCCCCCCACGGTCCCCAACGGAGAGGGCCAGCCCTGGGGGATGGGATCCCTGGGGCAAGAAGTGGCCCGGGAGGGGGGCCATGCGGCCCCCCTCCCCCATGATAAAAAATAAATTAAAAAAAATAAATTAAAATAAAGGCTTGCCCCGGGGGATGGGGCCAGTAGAGGCCTTAGGAGGGGGCCACGCAGCCCCCTCCATAAAAAGAAAAGAAAATCTGGCCATGCCCCGGGGGATGGGGTCCCCAGGGCCGGAATTGGCCACGGGAGGGGGGCCCACGCGGCCCCCTTCCCGTTCATTTTTTCTTTTTTTTATTAAAAAAGGGGTCAGGCCCTGGGGGATGGGGTCCCCAGGGCCCAAAAAAAGTAAAAAGAAGGGGGCCACACAGCCCCCCTTCCAAAAAAAACCACACAAAAAACACGCGATCATGCCGGGAGGCGCCGCCCCTCCCAGCAACACTCTGCAAACACGCCCTGTGGCGCGTTTTAAGTTGGGAAATGAATTCCCCTTCAATACTGGGGGTCCCTGGGGGCCAACTAGCCCACCAGGTACCTCCAGTAAGCGCCACAGAGCCTGCGTTGCAGAGAGGTGGTCCAGGCCACGCCCTTTTTACACCTCTCTGCAACGCAGCTCTGTGGCGCTTACTGGAGGTACCTGGTGGGCTAGTTGGACCCCAGGGACCCTCAAGATTCAAGGGGACTTAATTCCCCAACTTAAAACGCGCCACGGGCGCGTTTGCACAGTGGTGAAGGGATGGGGCAGGGCCTGAGGTGACATGTGTGCAAACACGCCCTGTGGCATCTTTTAAGTTGGGGGATTAAGTCCCCTTGTATCCTGAGGGTCCCTGGGGGCCAACTAGCCCACCAGGTACCTTCAGTAAGTGCAACAGAGTTGCATTGCAGAGAGGTGTAAAAAGGGGCGTGGTCTCGGACCACCTCTCCGCAACGCAGCTCTGTGGTGCTTACTGGAGGTACCTGGTGGGCTAGTTGGGCCTTAGGGACCCTCAGGATTCAAGGGGAGTAAATCTCACAACTTAAAACGCGCCACGGGGCGCATTTGCACACTTGTCACATCAGGCCCCACCAGCTCCCTTCACCACTGTGCAAACAGGCCCTCTGGTGCGTTGTAAGTTGGGGGATTAAGTCCCCTTGAATCCTGAGGGTCCCTTGCATCCAACTAGCCCACTAGGTACCTCCAGTAAGTGCCACAAAGCTGCGTTGCAGAGTGGTGTAAAAAGGGGAGTGGCCCTGGACCACCATCTATCTGCAACGCAGCTCTGTGGCGCTTACTGGAGGTACCTGGTGGGCTAGTTGGCCCCAGGGACCCTCAGGATTCAAGGGGAATTAATCCCCCAACTTAAAACCCGCCAAAAGGTGCGTTTGCACAGTGGTGGAGGGAGGGGGCGGGCCTGATGCGACATGTGTGTACTTATCCAATCACTCCACCAAAACCCAAGCACTTATAAATTCACCATGCACTCTCCTTGCAGTATTCTAATCATCCAGTCAGTACCCATGCACTCATGCACTGACCCAAGCACTAACTCATGCACTGCTACAATACTCTGAGCACTACTGATGCAGTCCAGCCATCGCCCTGTCACTACCCATGCACTCCTCCTATCACCCAGCGAGCACCATGTACTTATCCAATCACTCCGCCAAAACCCAAGCACTTATAAATTCACCATGCATTCTCCTTGCATTACTCTAATCATCCAGTCAGTACCCATGCACTCATGCAATAACCCATGCACTATCTCATGCACTGCTACAATACCCTGAGCACTACTGATGCAGCCCAGCTATCTCTTTGTCACTACCCATGCACTCCTCTAATCACCCAACCAGTAACATGTCCTTATCCAATCACTCCGCCAAAACACAAGCACTTATAAATTCACCATGCACTCTCCTTGCAGTACTCTAATCATCCAGTCACTACCCATGTACTCATGCAATGACCCAGGCACTAACACATGCACTGCTACAATCCCCTGAGCACTACTGATGCAGCCCAGCCATCTCTTTGTCACTACCCATGCACTCCTCCAATCACCCAGCCAGCACCATGTACTTATCCAATCACTCCGCCAAAACCCAAGCACTTATAGATTCAGCATGCACTCTCCTTGCAGTACTCTAATCATCCAGTCAGTACCCATGCACTCATGCAATGACCCAGCAACTAACTCATGCACTGCTACAATACTCTGAGCACTACTGATGCAGTCCAGCCATCGCCCTGTCACTACCCATGCACTCCTCCGATCACCCAGCGAGCACCATGTACTTATGCAATAACTCCGCCAAAACCGAAGCACTTATAAATTCACTGTGCACTCTCCTTGCATTACTCTAATCATCCAGTCAGTACCCATGCACTCATGCAATGACCCATGCACTAACTCATGCACTGCTACAATACCCTGAGCACTACTGATGCAGTCCCACCATCGCCCTGTCACTATCCATGCACTCCTCCAATCACCCAGCGAGCACCATGTACTAATCCAATCACTCCACCAAAACACAAGCACTTATAAATTCACCATGCACTCTCCTTGCAGTACTCTAATCATCCAGTCACTACCCATGTACTCATGCAATGACGCAGGCACTAACACATGCACTGCTACAATCCCCTGAGGACTACTGATGCAGTCCAGCCATCTCCTTGTCACTACCCATGCACTCCTCTAATCACCCAACCAGTAACATGTCCTTATTCAATCACTCCGCCAAAACACAAGCGTTTATAAATTCATGATCCACTCTCCTTGCAGTATTCTAATCATCCAGTCAGTACCCATGTACTCATCCAATGACCCAGGCACTAACTCATGCACTGCTACAATACTCTGAGCACTACTGATGCAGTCCAGCCATCGCCCTGTCACTACCAATGCACTCCTCCTATCACCCAGCGAGCACCATGTACTTATTCAATCACTCCGCCAAAACCCAAGCACTTATAAATTCACCATGCACTCTCCTTGCATTACTCTAATCATCCAGTCAGTACCCATGCACTCATGCAATGACCCATGCACTAACTCATGCACTGCTATAATACCCTGAGCACTACTGATGCAGTCCAGCCATCGCCCTGTCACTACCCATGCACTCCTCCTATCACCCAGCGAGCACCATGTACTTATCCAATCACTCCGCCAAACCCAAGCACTTACAAATTCACCATGCACTCTCCTTGCATTACTCTAATCATCCAGTCAGTACCCATGCACTCATGCAATGACCCATGCAGTAACTCATGCACTGCTACAATACCCTGAGCACTACTGATGCAGTCCAGCCATCGCCCTGTCACTACCCATGCACTCCTCCAATCACCCAGCGAGCACCATGTACTTATCCAATCACTCCGCCAAAACACAAGCACTTATAAATTCACCATGCACTCTCCTTGCAGTACTCTAATCATCCAGTCACTACCCATGTACTCATACAATGACCCAGGCACTAACATAATGCACTGCTACAATCCCCTGAGCACTACTGATGCAGCCCAGCCATCTCTTTGTCACTACCCATGCACTCCTCCAATCACCCAGCCAGCACTATGTACTTATCCAATCACTCCGCCAAAACCCAAGCACTTACAGATTCACCATGCACTCTCCTTGCAGTACTCCAATCATCCAGTCAGTACCCATGCACTCATGCAATGACCCATGCACTAACTCATGCACTGCTACAATACTCGGAGCACTACTGATGCAGTCCAGCCATCGCCCTGTCACTACCCATGCACTCCTCCGATCACTCAGCGAGCACCATGTACTTATCCAATCACTCCGCCAAAACCGAAGCACTTATAAATTCACCGTGCACTCTCCTTGCATTACTCTAATCATCCAGTCAGTACCCATGCACTCATGCAATGACCCATGCACTAACTCATGCACTGCTACAATACCCTGAGCACTACTGATGCAGTCCAGCCATCGCACTGTCACTACCCATGCACTCCTCCTATCACCAAGCGAGCACCATGTACTTATCCAATCACTCCGCCAAAACCGAAGCACTTATAAATTCACTGTGCAATCTCCTTGCATTACTCTAATGATCCAGTCAGTACCCATGCACTCATGCAATGACCCATGCACTAACTCATGCACTGCTACAATACCCTGAGCACTACTGATGCAGCCCAGCCATCTCTTTGTCACTACCCATGCACTCCTCTAATCACCCAACCAGTAACATGTCCTTATCCAATCACTCCACCAAAATACAAGCACTTATAAATTCACCATGCACTCTCCTTGCAGTACTCTAATCATCCAGTCACTACACATGTACTCATGCAAGGACCCAGGCACTAACACATGCACTGCTACAATCCCCTGAGCACTACTGATGCAGCCCAGCCATCTCTTTGTCACTACCCATGCACTCCTCCAATCACCCAGCCAGCACCATGTACTTATCCAATTACTCCGCCAAAACCCAAGCACTTATAGATTCGCCATGCACTCTCCTTGCAGTACTCTAATCATCCAGTCAGTACCTATGTACTCATACAATGACCCAGGCACTAACTCATGCACTGCTACAATACTCTGAGCACTACTGATGCAGTCCAGCCATCGCCCTGTCACTACCCATGCACTCCTACTATCACCCAGCGAGCACCATGTACTTATCCAATCACTCCGCCAAAACCCAAGCACTTATAAATTCACCATGCACTCTCCTTGCATTACTCTAATCATCCAGTCAGTACCCATGCACTCATGCAATGACCCACGTACTAACTCATGCACTGCTACAATACCCTGAGCACTACTGATGCAGTCCAGCCATCGCCCTGTCACTACCCATGCACTCCTCCTATCACCCAGCGAGCACCATGTACTTATCCAATCACTCCGCCAAAACCCAAGCACTTATAAATTCACCATGCACTCTCCTTGCATTACTCTAATCATCCAGTCAGTACCCATGCACTCATGCAATGACCCATGCACTAACTCATGCACTGCTACAAAACCCTGAGCACTACTGAAGCAGTCCAGCCATCGCCCTGTCACTACCCATGCACTCCTCCAATCACCCAGCGAGCACCATGTACTTATCCAATCACTCCGCCAAAACACAAGCACTTATAAATTCACCATGCACTCTCCTTGCAGTACTCTAATCATCCAGTCACTACCCATGTACTCATGCAATGACCCAGGCACTAACACATGCACTGTTACAATCCCCTGAGCACTACTGATGCAGCCCAGCCATCTCTTTGTCACTACCCATGCACTCCTCTAATCACCCAGCCAGCACTATGTACTTATCCAATCACTCCGCCAAAACCCAAGCACTTATAGATTCACCATGCACTCTCCTTGCAGTACTCTAATCATCCAGTCAGTACCCATGCACTCATGCAATGACCCATGCACTAACTCATGCACTGCTACAATACTCTGAGCACTACTGATGCAGTCCAGCCATCGCCCTGTCACTACCTATGCACTCCTCCGATCACCCAGCGAGCACCATGTACTTATCCAATCACTCCGCAAAACCGAAGCACTTATAAATTCACTGTGCACTCTCCTTGCATTACTCTAATCACCCAGTCAGTACCCATGCACTCATGCAATGACCCATGCACTAACTCATGCACTGCTACAATACCCTGAGCACTACTGATGCAGTCCAGCCATCGCCCTGTCACTATCCAAGCACTCCTCCTATCACCCAGTGAGCACCATGTACTTATCCAATCACTCCGCAAAACCGAAGCACTTATAAATTCACCGTGCACTCTCCTTGCATTACTCTAATCATCCAGTCAGTACCCATGCACTCATGCAATGACCCATGCACTAACTCATGCACTGCTACAATACCTGAGCACTACTGATGCAGTCCAGCCATCTCCCTGTCACTACCCATGCACTCCTCCAATCACCCAGCGAGCACCATGTACTTATCCAATCACTCCGCCAAAACACAAGCACTTATAAATTCACCATGCACTTTCCTTGCAGTGCTCTAATCATCCAGTCACTACACACGTACTCATGCAATGACGCAGGCACTAACACATGCACTGCTACAATCCCCTAAGGTCTACTGATGCAGTCCAGCCATCTCCTTGTCACTACCCATGCACTCCTCCAATCACCCAACCGGTTCCATGTCCTTATCCAATCACTACGCCAAAACACAAGCATTTATAAATTCACCATCCACTCTCCTTGCAGTACTCTAGTCACCCAGTCAGTACCCATGTACTCATCCAATGACCCAGGCACTAACTCATGGCAAATACAGAGGAGGTCATGCTAATCACAGGGGTACCCCAACGCATAGTGTTCCCTAGTGTATGTAGGTGTTTTCACTGTATTCTAAGTGTCTTTTAGCATAGCACTGGCTCTAGGGCCGGTTAGTCAGAGTCAGTTACCACCAGTACCCGTCAGCAAAAGTTGGGGGCACAGGAGGACTTTCTGCTCCTCTGTTGGTTCTTTCTGCACATCTCTTGCTTCTTCTTGCACTTTTCTTCGTCTTTCTGGACTTCTGTTGCCTCTTTCTTCATGTCTTGCTTCTTTGTGCGCTTGTCTTCCTCTTTCTTCACATGTCTACCTTTGTAGGCATAGTTAGAAATTAGCATTTAAAAACCTTTGAAATTCACTGAAAAAACCATAGGTTTCAGGGACGTTATAGTTAGAAATTAGCATTTAAAAAACTTTGAAATTCACTGAAAAAACCATAGGTTTCAGGTACGTTATAGTTAGAAATTAGCTCTTAAAAAACCTTAGAAATTCATTGAAAAAACCATAGGTTTTAGGGACAGTTATAGTTAGTTGGACATTTCACTCGTACAAAACCATAGAAATTCCCCCGTTATAGTTAGTTCAGCTAACTATTACTCACGCCCCATAATGCACTGCTGATGATGTCACATATTACATCACTCATGACATGGTCAGTGACATCACTCATGACATCACTGATGACATCTCAAATGACATCACTGATGACATCACTGATGACATCATCCATGTGACTGTGTGTTTCTGTAAAGTTTAAATATGTTTAATATATATAGGGAAAGGCGTATTGAAGAATGAGTGGGTGTATAAGTGTCTGAATGGATGATTTAGTAGGTGCGTGACTGACTCTATAAGTGAGTGATTAAACGTATCTTACTGAATGCATGGTTAGTGACTAAACTGTGTGAATGTCTGTATCCGTCTGTTGGTGTGTAAGCGGCTGCATGGGTTTGCGAATAGCTACATGAGTGCCTACATGGGTTATTGATTGGTTGTCTGAGTATCTGTATGGGTGCCTGAGTGTTTGTGTGGGTGGGGTGTGTGTGACTCTGTGCATAGATGTGTGAGTGGGTGATTCACTGGGTGCATGGTTTCAAGAGTGCATCTGTGATGGACTGTATGGGTGGGTGAGTGTATGTATGGGTGTGTTAGTGAGTGAATGTATATCTCAGTGGTACATGTGTGAGTAACTACATATGTGAAAGGCAGTATATATGTGTGTTGGAGTATATAAATGGGTATAAGTGAGAGTGTGTGATTGTGAGAGTGGCTGTATGGATGAGTGTGTACTTGTATCAGTGATTTGTATAAGAGCGTAAGAATGTGCTAGTATTTGTATGAGTAAGTGAGCTGGTGTGTGTATAACTATGTAGGTGACTAAATGGCAGTGTGATTAATTATTTGCATGACTGACTAGGTGTGTGAGTACCTCTATGGATAAGTGACGGTGTGTGAGTGTCTATATAGGTGTATGAGTGCATATGATAGTCCTGTACTGAGTGACCGTAAGTATGAGTGACTGTATGGGTGAGTGAGTGGATGTGTGTGTAGACCTAAGAATCAGTGAGTGTGTATGTAGTTATTGGTGTTGGAGTGTCTATGGTTTTGACAATGGCAGTCTGTAATTTAGAGTGGGTGTATCAAAAGTTATATTAGGGTGTGAGAAGATGCATCAAATTATCACATCGATGATGTCATCAGTGATGTCATCAGTGATGTCATTTGAGATGTCATTCATCAGTGATGTCATCAGTGATGTCACTGACCATGTCATGAGTGATGTCATATGTGACGTCATCAGCAGTGCATTGCGGGGGCGCGAGTTATAGTTAGCTGAACTAACTATAACGGGGGAATTTCTATGGTTTTGTACGAGTGAAATGTCCAACTAACTATAACTGTCCCTAAAACGTATGGTTTTTTCAGTGAATATATATATATATATATAAATACCACAGCCCAATTCCATGAACCAACGTTTTATTAATTTTGATTGTAATAAAACGCTGGTTCATGGAATTGGGCTTCGGTATTCTCTTTTGTGCGTGATTTGAATTGGCAGGCTGCTCCATGCCTGTAAGAATGTAGCCGCCCTGCAGGGATGGGGGCTTCTATTAAAATGGAGAATTTTGTGGCATATGAACTTGTGGAGCATGTCCCGCTCACCTCTTCTGCAACACTATAGAGGAGTCCTGGTTACATTAGCACAGAGGTGAGAAAGAAAAAACAGAAGGAGAAGCATCTCCTTTTGCCTTTTCTGTGACACCTGTGTTTTTCAAGTAAGGGGTGACTTTAGCAGCAATTATATCGAACATGAACTTCTAATATGAAATAAGGCCTCTTTTGAACTCATATCTATTTTTATACATGGAATAAGTGCACTGGGATAAGATATGACATTGTGATGTTATTTAACACTATTGAGCAGAATTTATATAACATTATGAGTCTAAAGATATGTATCAACATTACAAGTGCACTATGGGAAATGTATGCCTTTACTAAAAGTCACGTGGTACACTTGGATATAAGGGCTCCAATACTGTGCATGACAAGACTACTCACCTGTGAACAAGGCTGATTTGAACAGCCAAAATGCGTAAGGGAAATGAAGAGAAAATGCTGCCACCTTTATTGTAATATACATATATATATATTCACTGAAAAAACCACAGGTTTCAGGGAAGTTATAGTTAGTTGGACATTTCACTCGTACAAAACCAGAGAAATTCGGCCGTTAGAGTTAGTTGAGCTAAGTATATCTCGCGCCCCCGCAATGCACTGCTGATGACATCACGTATTACATCACTGATGACATAGTCAGTGACATCACTGATGACATCACTGATGACATCTCAAGTGACATCACTCATGACATCACTCATGACATCGTCCAGTGACTGTGTGTTTCTGTAAAGTTTAAATATGTTTTATATATATATAGGCCAAGGTGTATTGAACAATGAGTGGGTGTATGACTGTATGAATGGATGATTTAGTAGGTGACTGACTGACCGTATAAGTGAGTGAATAAACGTGTCTTACTGAATGCATTGATTAGCGACTAAACTGTGTGAATGTCTGTATCAGTATGTCTGTTGGTGTGTAAGCGGCTGCATGGGTTGGTGAGTAGCTACATGAGTGTCTATATGGGTTATTGATTGGTTGTCTGAGTATCTGTATGGGGGCCTGAGTGTCTGTGTGGGTGGGTGGGTGGGTGTGTGTGACTCCCTGCATGGATGTGTGAGTGGGTGATTCACTGGGTGTATGGGTTCAAGAGTGCATCTGTGAGGGGCTGTATGGGTGGGGTGAGTGTATGTATGGCTGTGTTGGTGAGTGAATGGATGTCTCAGTGGTACTTGTGTGAGTAACTACATATGTGAAAGACAGCATATGTGAGTGTTGGAGTATATAAATGACTATATGTGAGAGTGAGTGATTGTGAGAGTGGCTGTGTGGATGAGTGTGTGCTTGTATCAGTGATTGTATAAGAGAGTAAGTATGTGTTAGTATCTGTGTGAATAAGTGATGTGGTATGTGTACAACTGTATAGGTGAGTAAATGGGAGTATGATTGATTCTTTGCATGACTGACTAGCTGTGTAAGTAACTCTATGGGTGAGTGTGCGGTGTGTGAGTGTCTGTATAGGTGTATGAGTGCTTATGATAATGCTGTATTGATGAGTGACTGCATGTATGAGTTACTGTAAGGGTGAATGAGTAGATGTGTGTGTAGACCTAGGAATCAGTGAGTGGGAATGTAGTAACTGGTATTCGTGTGTCTATGGTTTCGAAAATGGTAGTCTGTATTTTAGAGTGGGTGTATCAAATGTTATATTAGGGTATGAGGAGGTGCATCAGATTATCACGTGGATGATGTCATCAATGATGTCATCAGTGATGTCATTTGAGATGTCATCAGTGATGTCATCAGTGATGTCACTGACCATGTCATGAGTGATGTAATATGTGATGTCATCAGCAGTGCATTGCGGGGGCGCGAGTTATACTTAGCTCAACTAACTATAACGGACAAATTTCTCTGGTTTTGTACAAGTGAAATGTCCAACTAACTATAACGTCCCTGAAACCTGTGGTTTTTTTCATTGAATTTCAATGTTTTTTTAAATGCTAATTTCTAACTATAACGTCCCTGAAACCTATGGTTTTTTCAGTGAATTTCTATGGTTTTTTAAATGATAATTTCTAACTATAACGTCCCTGAATCCTATGGTTTTTTCAGTGAATTTCTAAGGTTCTTTAAATGCTAATTTCTAACTATGCCTACAGAGGTAGGACATGTGCAGAAAGAGGAAGAAAGGCACAGAGAGAAGCAAGAGAAATGCAGAAAGAGGCAACAGAAGTCCAGAAAGAGAAAGAAAGGTGCAGAAGAAGCAAGAGATATGCAGAAAGAACCAACAGAGGTGTAGAAAGAGGCCTTGTTGCAAAGTCATCCTGTGCCTTGGGCACCCCCCAACTTTTTGCTGACTGGTACTTGTGGTAACTGACTCTGACTGACCCTTGGCTCTGCCTAACCAGGCCCAGAGCCAGTGCTATGCTGAAAGACACTTAGAATACAGTGAATACGCCTACATACACTAGGGTACACTATGGATTGGGGTACCCCTGTGATTGGCATGACCTCCCCTGTAAGGCCCTAGTACATAATAGGGCAGGGGTGATTAAAACTACCTCTAAGTCCCTAGCATATAATAGGGCATGACAGTTTAGAGGCCAGCAGCCCTTTTCTGCACTTGCATGTGTGCACTGCTGAGCCTGAGGTCAGTTTAAAAGTAGCCCTGTGTGTGCAGAAAGAGGCAATAGAGGTACAGAAAGAGGCAAGAGCAGTGCAGAAAGAACCAACAGAGGTGCATAAGGAGGCAAGAGGGGTGCAGAAAGAGGCAAGAGGGGTGCAGAAATTTGCAAGAGAGGTTCAGAAAGAAGCAAGAGCAGTGCAGTAAGAAACAACAGAGGTACAGAAGGAGGCAAGAGGGGTGCAGAAAGTGGCAAGAGCAGTGCAGAAATAACCAAGAAATGTGCAGGAAAAGGGAAAAAGGGTGCAGAAAGAAGCACGAGGGGTACAGAAAGAAGGAAGAGAAGTGCAGAAAGACGCAACAGAGGTGCTGAAAGAGGCAAGAGGGGTGCAGAAAGAGGAGAGAGAAGTGCAGAAAGAAGCAAAAGAGGTGCAGAAAGAGGCAAGAGGGGTGCAGAAAGAGGCAAGAGCAGTGCAGAAGGAACCAAGAGATGTGCAGAAAGAGGCAAGAGAGGTGGAGAAAGTGGAAAGAGATGTGCGGAAAAAGGGAAGAAGAGTGTAGAAAGAGGTAAGTGAGGTGCAGAAGGAGACAAGAGAACTGCAGAAAGAGGCAAGAGAGTTGCAGAAACAGGCAAATGGGGTGCAGAAAGAGGGAACAGGTGTGCAGGAAGAGGGGTACAGAAAGAGGCAAGAGGGATGCAGAAATTTGAAACAGAGGTGCAAAAAGAAGCAAGAGCAGTGCAGAAAGAACCAACAGAGGTGCAGAAAGAGGCAAGAGAGGTATAGAAAGAGTTAAGAAAAGTGTAGAAAGAAGCAAAAGAGGTGCAGAAAGAGGCAAGAGAGATACAGAAAGAGAGAAGAGGGGTGCAGAAAGAGGTAGGAGAGGTGCACAAAGAGGCAAGAGGGGTACAGAAAGAGGTAGGAGGGGTGCAGAAAGAAGGAAGAGAAGTGCAGAAAGAAGCAACAAAGGTGCTGAAAGAGGCGCGAAGGGTGCAGAAGAGGCAAGAGAAGTGCAGAAAGAAGCAATAGAGGTACAGAAAGAGGCAAGAGAGGTGCAGAAACAGGCAGGAAAGGTACAGAAAGAGGGAACAGGGGTGCAGAAAGAGGCAAGAGAGGTGCAGAAAGAGGAAAGAGAGGTGAAGAAAAAGGCAACAGAAGTGCAGAAAGACGCAAGAGAGGTGTAGAAACAAGCAAGACAAATGCAGAAAGAGGCAAGAGAATTGCTGAAAGAAGCAACAGAGGTGTAGAAAGAAGCAAGAGAAGTGCAGAAAGAGGCAAGTGAGGTGCAGAAAGAGTCAAGAGAGGTACGGAAAATGACAAGAGAACTGCAGAAAGAGGCAAGAGGGATGCAAAAAAGGGAAGAAGGGTGCAGAAACAAGCAAGAGAGGTGCAGAAAGAGGAAAGAGGGGTGCAGAGAGAGGCAAGAGGGCTGCAGAAAGAATCAAGTGAGGTGCAGAAAGAGGCAACAGAGGTGCAGAAAGACGCAAGAGAGGTGCATAAACAAGCAAGAGAAGTGCAGAAAGAGGTAAGAGAATTGCTGAAAGAAGCAACAGAGGTGTAGAAAGAAGCAAGAGAAGTGCAGAAAGAAGCAACAGAGGTGCAGAAAGAGGGATGAGGGTGCCAAAAGAAACAAAAGAAGTGCAGAAAGAAGGAACAGAGGTGCAGAAAGAGGCACAAGGGGTGCAGAAAGAAGCAAGAGAAGTGCAGAAAGAAGCAACAGAGGTGCAGAAAGAGGGATGTAAAAAGAGGCAAGAGAAGTGCAGAAAGAAGCAACAGAGATGCAAAAAGGCGGAACAGGGTTGGAGAAAGTGGCAAGAGCGGTGCATAAAGAAGCAAGAAAGGTGCAGAAAGAAACAAAAGAAGTGCAGAAAGAAGAAACAGAGGTGCAGAAAGAGGCAAGAGGGGTGCTGAAAGAGGGATGAGGGGTGCAGAAAGAAGCATGAGTGGTGCAGAAAGAAGCAAGAGGAGTGCAGAAAGAAGCAACAGAGGTGCAGAAAGAGGCAAGAGGGGTGCAAAAAGAGGGAAGAGGGGTGCAGAAAGAGGGAAGAGGGGTGCAGAAAGAAGCAGGAGGGGTGCAGAAAGAAGCAACAGGGGTTCAGAAAGAGAGAAGAGGGGTGAAGAAAGAGGCAAGGGGGTGCAGAAAGAAGCATGAGAGCTGCAGAAAGAAACAAAAGAAGTGAAGAAAGAAGCAGAAAGAGGCAAGAGGGGTTTAGAAAGAGGCAAAGGGGTGCAGAAAGAAGCGAGAGGTGCATAAAGAAACAAAAGAAGTGCAGAAAGAGGCAAGAGGGGTGCAGAAAGAAACAAAAAAGTGCAGAAAGAAGCAACAGAGATGCAGAAAGAGGCAAGAGGACTGCAGAAAGAGGGAAGAGGGGTGTGAAAGAGGCACGCGGTGTGCAGAAAGAATGGACAGAGGTGTAGAAAGAAGCAAGAGAAGTGCAGAAAGAAGCAACAGAGGTGCAGTAAGAGGGCTGAGGGGTGGAAAAAGAGGCAAGAGAAGTGCAGAAAGAAGCAACAGAGATGCAAAAAGGGGGAACAGAGGTGGATAAAGTGGTGAACAGGGGTGCAGAAAGAGGCAAGAGGGGTGCAGAAAGACGGAAGAGGGGTGCAGAAAGATGCACGAGTGGTGCAGAAAGATGCACGAGTGGTGCAGAAATAAGCAAGAGAGGTGCAGAAAGAAGCAAGAGTAGTGCAGGAAGATGCAACAGAGGTGCAGAAAGAGGCAAGAGGGGTGCAAAAAGAGGGAAGAGGGGTGCAGAAAGAGGCACGAGGGGTGCACAAAGAAGCAAGAGAGGTGCAGAAAGAAGCAACAGAGGTGCAGAAAGAGGGAAGAGGGGTGTAGAAAGAGACAAGAGAGGTGCAGAAAGAAGCAACAGAGGTGCAGAAAGAGGGAAGAGGGGTGCAGAAAGAGGGACGAGGGGTGCACAAAGAAGTATGAGAGGTACAGAAAGAAGCAACAGAGGTGCACAAAGAGGGAAGAAGGGTGGAGAAAGAGACATGAGAGGTGCAGAAAGAAGCAACAGAGATGCAGAAAGAGGGAAGAGGGGTGAGGAAAGAGGCAAGAGAAGTACAGAAAGAAGCAACAGACATGCAGAAAGTGGGAAGAGGTGTGAAGAAAGAGGCAAGAGGGGTGCAGAAAGAAGCAAGAGAGGTGCAGAAAGAAACAAAAGAAGTGCAAAAAGAAGGAACAGAGGTGCAGAAAGAGGCAAGAGGGATGCAAAAAAGGGAAGAAGGGTGCAGAAAGACGCAAGAGAGGTGCATAAACAAGCAAGAGAAGTGCAGAAAGAGGTAAGAGAATTGCTGAAAGAAGCAACAGAGGTGTAGAAAGAAGCAAGAGAAGTGCAGAAAGAAGCAACAGAGGTGCAGAAAGAGGGATGAGGGTGCCGAAAGAAACAAAAGAAGTGCAGAAAGAAGGAACAGAGGTGCAGAAAGAGGCACAAGGGGTGCAGAAAGAAGCAAGAGAAGTGCAGAAAGAAGCAACAGAGGTGCAGAAAGAGGGATGTAAAAAGAGGCAAGAGAAGTGCAGAAAGAAGCAACAGAGATGCAAAAAGGCGGAACAGGGTTGGAGAAAGTGGCAAGAGCGGTGCATAAAGAAGCAAGAAAGGTGCAGAAAGAAACAAAAGAAGTGCAGAAAGAAGAAACAGAGGTGCAGAAAGAGGCAAGAGGGGTGCTGAAAGAGGGATGAGGGGTGCAGAAAGAAGCATGAGTGGTGCAGAAAGAAGCAAGAGGAGTGCAGAAAGAAGCAACAGAGGTGCAGAAAGAGGCAAGAGGGGTGCAAAAAGAGGGAAGAGGGGTGCAGAAAGAGGGAAGAGGGGTGCAGAAAGAAGCAGGAGGGGTGCAGAAAGAAGCAACAGGGGTTCAGAAAGAGAGAAGAGGGGTGAAGAAAGAGGCAAGGGGGTGCAGAAAGAAGCATGAGAGCTGCAGAAAGAAACAAAAGAAGTGAAGAAAGAAGCAGAAAGAGGCAAGAGGGGTTTAGAAAGAGGCAAAAGGGGTGCAGAAAGAAGCGAGAGGTGCATAAAGAAACAAAAGAAGTGCAGAAAGAGGCAAGAGGGGTGCAGAAAGAAACAAAAAGTGCAGAAAGAAGCAACAGAGATGCAGAAAGAGGCAAGAGGACTGCAGAAAGAGGGAAGAGGGGTGTGAAAGAGGCACGCGGTGTGCAGAAAGAATGGACAGAGGTGTAGAAAGAAGCAAGAGAAGTGCAGAAAGAAGCAACAGAGGTGCAGTAAGAGGGCTGAGGGGTGGAAAAAGAGGCAAGAGAAGTGCAGAAAGAAGCAACAGAGATGCAAAAAGGGGGAACAGAGGTGGATAAAGTGGTGAACAGGGGTGCAGAAAGAGGCAAGAGGGGTGCAGAAAAGACGGAAGAGGGTGCAGAAAGATGCACGAGTGGTGCAGAAAGATGCACGAGTGGTGCAGAAATAAGCAAGAGAGGTGCAGAAAGAAGCAAGAGTAGTGCAGGAAGATGCAACAGAGGTGCAGAAAGAGGCAAGAGGGGTGCAAAAAGAGGGAAGAGGGGTGCAGAAAGAGGCACGAGGGGTGCACAAAGAAGCAAGAGAGGTGCAGAAAGAAGCAACAGAGGTGCAGAAAGAGGGAAGAGGGGTGTAGAAAGAGACAAGAGAGGTGCAGAAAGAAGCAACAGAGGTGCAGAAAGAGGGAAGAGGGGTGCAGAAAGAGGGACGAGGGGTGCACAAAGAAGTATGAGAGGTACAGAAAGAAGCAACAGAGGTGCACAAAGAGGGAAGAAGGGTGGAGAAAGAGACATGAGAGGTGCAGAAAGAAGCAACAGAGATGCAGAAAGAGGGAAGAGGGGTGAGGAAAGAGGCAAGAGAAGTACAGAAAGAAGCAACAGACATGCAGAAAGTGGGAAGAGGTGTGAAGAAAGAGGCAAGAGGGGTGCAGAAAGAAGCAAGAGAGGTGCAGAAAGAAACAAAAGAAGTGCAAAAAGAAGGAACAGAGGTGCAGAAAGAGGCAGGAGGGATGCAGAAAGAGGGACGCAGAAAGAGGCAAGAGGGGTACAGAAAGAGGCAAGAGGGGTGTACAAAGAAGCAAGTGAGGTGCAGAAAGAGGCAATAGAGGTGCAGAAAGAGAAAAAAGAGGTGCAGAAAGTAGAAGAGATGTGCAGAAAGAGGCAAGAGAAGTGCAGAAAAAGAAAGAAAGGTGCAGAAAAAAGCAAAAGAAATGCTGAAAGAGGCAAGAGAGGCGCAGAAAGAGGCAAGAGTGGCTTGCACACCATTAGTACCAATCTAACACCTACATTTAGCAATAAGTAACAGGTGACCATTCAAGGTTTACAAAGGACCTTCCACCACGCTGTAACACTTGTCGTTGCATTTTTGGTAACGTTTGAGACGTTTGAGCTAGAAACAAGGCTTTTTTTGTTCGAATCTGCAGATTATGGATTATGTGGCTAATGTGGAAAATGATTAATTGTGCGAAAGTTGGTGCAGCCAAACAGTCGCATAATTCCAGCTCATACCTGCTCATACCTCTGACTAGGTCCAGAAGTGTTCCTCAGTGATTCCTTCTTTTTTTGTCTCATTGAGTGCATAGTTTAGCTTCTATGGAAACGAGGAAGACTAAACCTGTTGTTACCACTCCACAACACAGACTACCATACCACATAATTGCTCTCCATAACACATAATCCCACTCTACATAATTCCTATACACTAAATACCACATACTTTCTATCCATATAATTTCACTGCACAATATACCACATAATTCCACTACACACAATGTACATCCACTCCATTCCAAAAAATATTAGTAAAACATTTTTACATTTACAACGCCAATAGCTCTAACTCTTGCAAATGCGAGACCTATTAAATTACAAATGCTTCTTTAACTGGTAGTCACATTTACAGAGTGGTGGAGAAAGGGGGCTGGGCCTCCAACCAGCGCTCAGTAATTCTGCTGCATAGGACTTACAGAAGGTACCAGGAGGGCTTCTTGGCCCCAAAGTCCCTCAGGAGTAAAGTGGACTTCATCCCCCAACCAGTACTGTGCCAGGAGGTGTGTTTGCAGAGTGGTGGAGAAAGGGGGGTGTGGCTTCCGAAGACCTCTTAGCAATCCCACTGTGTGGGACTTAGTGGAGGTAACAGGAGGGGTAGTTGGCCCCCAAGGACATAGCAGGCCACGCCCCCTTTCCCCACCACTCTTCAAACATGCTCCCTGGTGCGCTCTTGGATGGGGATTAAAGTCAACTTCACTGCGGGGGGCCCTTAGGGGCCAACTAGCCTACCAGGTACCTCCAGTAAGCCCCACACAGCTGGATTGCTGAGAGTGGTCTGAGGCCATGCCCCCTTTTACACCACTCTGCAAACGCACCTCCTGGCACACTGCTGCTCGGGGGATGATGTCCACTTGTGTCCTGAGGTCCTCATCTTTGCTCCCGCCCTGCCACAGCAAACGGCAATGTCCCGGGGGTGGGCACCCCAGGACATTGCAGGAGCCAGCCCTGGGGGGTGGTGGTCCCCACGGCCATAGAGGGCACCAGGAGGGGGCCGCGTGGCCCCCCTCCCATCATTTGCACAGCCCCAGGGAGGTGGTGCTCCCCAGAGCAGGGGGTCCGCAACTGACCCCCATATTTTAAATAATTAGTGCCCCGGGGAGGTGGTGGTCCCTGGGGCAGTGTGGGTGGGCCTGAGCCCCCACACTATGTTTTTGTAAATAGCCCCCAGGAGGTGGCGGTCCCCAGGGATTCCGGGGGGCCACGTGGCCCCCTGCATTTAAATCATATAGCCCCAGGGAGCTGGTGGTCCCCGGGGCTTGGGGGGCCCGTGAGGCAACATGCCCATAAAAATTTAAATCCCCGGGGAGGTGGTGGTCCCTGGGGCTCGGGGGGGCCCGCGAGGCCACCCTGCCCTAAAATGTAAATGCCATGGGGAGGTGGTGGTCCCCACGGGCCCCCGCAACATAATTAAGTATTGCCCCCGGGACCAGGCCCACCCGGGGGCTTATAGAAAACAAAGCGCGGGAGCCCGCGCTTCATTTTTTAAAAATAATTTCAGCAGGATTCGCGCACCCAGCGTGAATTCGGACGATTTTTATTTTTTTTAAATGCTTTTTTGGGCCCTGGGGGTCCTTGTGGGATCCCCTGAGCAGGCTTAGGGGGTCAGGGTGTTTCTACCCTGCCCCATTTTCTTGTTTTTTATCCTTTTATTTAACTGATTTCTTGTGGCTCGGTTTTACTGAGTCACACGATGGCTGCCAACACTTCCTTGTTTGGAGTGTTGACAGCCAATCAGAATGAAGCTCTTGCTCGGGAGTGTTCGCAAATCCTCCTCGGTGCTCAGATATCGATATTTTTTTAAAAATATCTCAGCAACTACTGAACGGATTTACACCATTTAAAAAAAAGCACGCATTCTCGACCAAGACCTAACTTTTTGCCAAATTTGGTGTAATTCCGTTCAGCAGTTCGGGCTGTAGCTTTGTCTAAAGTTCCTATGGAAATTAACATGGTGAAAATGTGTTTTGGGACCCCCCTTTTTTCTCGGCCCCCGCTTGACTAATCACCCCAAAACTTTCAAGACAGGAGCTGACCTGAGTTTGGAAAATTTTGATCATGTGATCAAGCTCGCTGTGTCGAGTGAAACGCGTCATGGCAGGCATTATGCCTGTGTATCTCTATGGACTAATTTGGGAATAAACTGCACTGTTTCTCCACGACATCGAGTCCTAATAACTTTCTTCCGAGTTTGGCTGAGGTCCGTGCCTGTTGGTTCTGCCGGGGATAGGCAGACAGGATCCTGGTGTGTGAATATATATATATATATATATATATATATATATATATATATATATATATGCGTGTGTGTGTGTGTGTGTAGGTGCGTGTTTACATTTTTAAAAGGAAGTTTATTTGTTGTATTTGTTAAAATATACATTTAGGGTCTCATTACATTGTCATGTGGAAACTAAGCTGCCCGACTCCTTGTCGGATTCGGTTCCGACCGACTCGCGATCGGCGGTTCCGCACAACAGATTACAATGCTTTCCAACACCATTTGGAAGGACTCCCATTGACTTCAATGGGAGCCTGTGTTCCAACCGACAGCACAGGCTCCTATGGGGAAAATGGGTGCCTGCGGAAAACCTTGCACCCTTTCGCGTGCACCCCATGGTGCCTGCCACACTGTGCAAGGTAGTACAGGAGGGTCCCTTGGGTACCCCCATGGACCCCAACCGGAGACCTCAGGATGAAGGGGCTCCTGCTAGGGGCCCCCAAAGTCAGTTTCTGACAGCCTTTTCATGTCGGACTAGCCGACTCATAAAGGCTGTCAGAATCCGACATCATAATCGGTCTGTCGGAAATGCTGTCCATTGAGCTGTACGAATCGGCTCTGACCAACTCGGATTCTCTGAATGCCAGTCAGAACCAATTTGGAATGATTAAACGGTTCCCCTTCCGACCACAAGCATCGTAATCGGTTGGTCGGAATTGTTTCCGACCAAGTCGGGCGGATGGGTTCCGACACGTTCTAGGGGAATCCGACTGTTGGTCGGAGGCTTTCTAACCGACATCATGATGAGGCCCTTAATTATATATTTTACAAATAAATTAAAGTTAGTATTTAATTTATGTTTATTTTAATATTTTAAATTATATATATTTTCAAATCAATATTCAATAAAACTATATTATTGTAAATGATATTTTTTTAATATATTTGTACTTACCTTTTTAAATAGAGGGAGTCGATATTTTTGTTTTCGATATTTTTCCCTCAATATTTTTTACATCTATATTTTTGTGATTGATATGTCAGTGAAACGAAAAAATCATAATACCATCTGGTTCAAAATGAATGATCATATTTAATTTGGCCATCAAATCTTTTCCTAACAAATTAGATGGGGCAGCATGAGAGAATAGTAAACAGCCATTGATGTGTCTCCCTTCTACTTCCATCTATACTGGTTTTGTAAAAGGAACCCTTATAACTTCTCAAGAGAATCCCTGTGTGTCCATTGATCTGTTGGAAATCGGAAGACCTCCATCTCTAATACATGATTTGGTTGTTCCTGTATGAATGGGGAATGCATACTTTTTGTCATTGATAGCTACCGTCACAGTGGGTTTCTCATCTGTGCATTACTGACAAGACTGGACACATATAAATACTCTGCAGGCACCCTCATTGTGTGTATCCTCCCATATAATTTGCCTGGAAAGGATTTCCTCCCCTCACAACTACACTTCTTTGTCCACTTGTGCAGTGGAGTCCCCATGGGGAATGCTTGGTAGTTCTGTTGAGGCAATCTCTGCTTCGCTTGGCTCATTGCTGACATCTGCACATTTTGCGAGGGTGTCTGGGGCACATATATTATTTATGGATCTTGCTGTGGCTGTACTGTCATATTACCTGGTTGACTATAAATTTCCATTCTTCCATTTTGCTCATCCCATCTCTTTGTGTTACAGTTGTTAATCAAATGCCCAAACCTCTGACAATGATAACATACCTGATCCCTTCTTGAAGGAACCATTCTACCTCTTCCTACTACTTCTAGTCCTTCTCTACTACTTCCCTGTATCCTTACATCATGCTGCTGTTGTGGGTAATGCCGTTCGGTGGCCACTGGGACCGTTCCCATAGGCACTGCAGTCATCTGAGTGGCCACTGCCACTATAGCACCTTCCATTGCTCCTTTTTTCACTAATTTCTGCTGCACCAACATGGCTGCTGCTTTCTCTGCTATATCCAGTTAAATGTTTTCCTTTTCTTGTAAAAATGGATTAAGAGTGATTGAAATTCAGTCCAGGGCATGGACTCCAGTGCCACTGTGTTATACAAGTTGTCTTGCATATCAGGAGGCAACCCTTTCTTAACTACATTATAAAACAGTACAACATTACCTTCAGTCACTTTCCAGCCCTGACCTACTTCTTGGGTCCCTTTTTCTTTCATCAAAATAATGTATTGTGTGGGAGCCTCATTTGTTTGCGTAGACTAGGTCATGAGGGATCCGATGTCTGGACTATCGGGGTACATTTTTCTTAGCTGATCCCACACTCTAGATCTGACCAGAAAAGGAAGACCCATCACACCTGGTATTAGTGAGGGTTACATTTCTAACTCCAGCCTTTTGAAATACTATGTCTGTTCCAACCCCTGTGAGGGAATTAAGCAGACTTTTTACATCCCTTATTGCCAGGGTGATACCTCCAGTTTGTTTTTCAAATGCCCTGAACCATTTCCCTGCTCCATCTGTAAGCAGTGGCAACTGTTTTCTTAGGCTTTACTTGTCAATTTGTGGCCAAGGAACTTAATGTGGTGCCCCAGGTCCCTTACGTATCAGGGGTATGTGATGCAAAAGGGTGGTGGCACACTGAAGATGGTGCTGTCTGGAGTACTTCCACCATTTACACAGATATTTTCTCATGTAAGGGTAGTCCCAATCTGGATTACCCTCACAATACAGAATGCAATCTTCAGCATTTGCCATGTCATGTGGGTCAAAGGACCCATCTTTTGGTCATGGGCTCATTTGTGGAGCTAACTGCTCAGTCCAGTCTACTAAATTATATACAAATGGTATAACACTGTGAAAGCTATTTGCTTGGAGTGAGGTATTTGCTTAGCAAATTTGATTGGGTACTCATTTGCTGTGCTGGTCTGTTGTGGAATATCACTCATCCTCTAACCTCTCTGGATCCCATTCTGGGGTCTGGCTGGCCATGGATGCTTTGAAATTGTAATTGCTCAAGCTCTGTAGCTTGGGGTTTCCGACCTCCAGGGACCAAGCCTTTTTTCTTTCCCTTGCATCAGTTGGTTTAGGCAGTCTCCATGTGCCTCTTGTGTAGTCTAAGTCAATGAGTGGTCTCTCTTGGATATCATAAGTAGGGTGACTTGCTTCTGGAGTTTGAAGCAGTTCACCCATGCTCTCCACATGCTGGTGTTTGGATTCCATCCTGTCCACTAACTTCCCAAAACTTCTCTGAGTTTGTCCTGTAAAGTCATCATCATATCCTTCTCTCCCTACTTCACTTGTCTCTCTCCTGCTCTCACTGGATGATATCCAGTCCTGCACACTCTCTGGTGAGACTATTACACCCCATCTCCCTCTGCCAAAGGGGCCAACTATCTTCAGTCCTTCTGTGCTCCTGTTCCCTTCCTTGAGATATTGGCTGTTGTGTCATATCTACAGTCCTATGTACATAGTCACTCCACCCTGCATTCCCTGTGTCCCTTTGCTGTGGGATGGACACTCATTCTCTAATTACTCTGCCTGTATTAGGCCTTTTGTGAAGCAACCATAACATTGCTGATGATATATGTGACTGGTCAACCCTATCCCCTGAACTCTTTTCTTCGCTCTTATCCTGCTGGGAAAAGGCTACATCTAGATGCAGTATGAATTGCACCTCAAATTGCCCTGAAAACTGGGGGTCCCCTACCCTTGTTTGCTGCCTGGCAGTACTTGCCTTTTTTGACTTTGGTAGTCATGGGGTAACGTTGGGGGTGGCTGTTAGGAAGTATGGAGGGGTTCCAATTTCAGGGTTCTCAAATCCTACTGCGGCTTCTTGCAGCTGCACTAGTGGGCAGATGCAAGGCACTGTGGCTTGGGGGAACAGACAAAGCATTAGGAGTATCTCCTTGTGAGGAGTCTTTTGACTTTTCACAAAATATTCTCCATAAGGCTACGGTGGCTTCTCCTAATTTGGCTCCTGCACAATTACTTTGGAGGTATGTGACAATATGCTCAATTATCCTACTGTTGAACCTTTATTCTTTTGGCCAAGGATATGTGTGCTTTTGGGTGGCTTTAAACCAATCCAGGCTATACTTTTCTAATTTCTTCTTGTCACTGGGGAGTACCTTCTGCATATGCTCTCAGGGGGTTCTCCATGATTAAGCATATTTAATATTTTAACTTTTACCAATTTTCCTACCATATTAAACATTTTTAAAGTAGATTTGCACAAATCTTTGTAGTGGGAAAATGTTGTCTATTTTTCAGCTTATCATTTCACAATATACATTCAACCTGTAATTTGCTTCACTAACTCTATGGGGCACATAACAATATAAGCTTTTCATTTCATGTAATGTGTATTCAAAGCAACAGTTTCTACATTATACAATATTACACAACAATATCATACTGTGGCCACATTTATTCAAACATCAAGCTCTCATCTCAGTCACACAAAAATGTAAAACAAAATTCTATTCTAGGGTGATAATCACACCTCTAATCTACTCTAGGGTAAATGCAACAAGCAACCCCTGATCACTTACCTCCACGCCCCAGAGGAGATTCTTTTCAAACAATGCATTTTAGGAACCATGGACAGACTGCAGGACATTAGGTCCAGGATTGGGGATTTGAGTGTTCAGATTTTAACTGGAGGTAAAGTTTAGCGACACCAGCCTTTCGACTCGGCCTCAGTGTCAAATGGAACACATATTGGCTCATTGCAATTTTAAATTACCTGAGTAGGCCAGTTTCAACTCGCTGTTGGGAATCACAGGTTAGCGAGTTATGTAGGCGCCTTGCTGATCATGCAACACATGCACACAATCCACCAACACAAAAAATCGCATGCGGCACCCTTCTGTTTTATATAACCTTTAATCTTATATCCACATCATATTTATATTACATCTATGTTCAGTATTGCCAAGGAGAACACACTTATGTATAAACAAGGATCGAGATCCACTTTGTCCTCTCCTTAAAAGACCTCAGTCCTCGAATACTTCCCAACCCCCAAGCACAGGCAGAACATCAGCTTAAACACGGCATCTGCTTACCTCATCAAATACTGCTTACTGGTCTCTGCAGCAGGGGTAGGTGTTCTTCCAGTGCCAGCGGTTAGATGGAGGGCAAAAGGAATCTCCCATCTGGCTCGCCAATTGTTGCGGGGTGACAAAACTCCCAATACCAGAATAAAAACACAGACTTTCCTTGGCAATGCAAAGATAGTGTTTACTAACTGTCGCAACAGGAAGAAAAACACTTCAGACTGCACCTCAATCCTGCTCAAGCAACCTCTGGGGTTTTTCTCCAATGCCTGTTCACAGACAGGCCTTTTTATAGAAATCAACACAATACATTTTCACATATAGGGGCACATGAATCATTTGAAATTGCGGTCTGTCCCTTTGCCAAATACAAATGCAAAAATCGCTATTTAAGTAATCGCTACATTTGCAGCTACTTAAATTGCGATTGCATTTAGGGAATCGCAAATTGTGAATCCCTAAATGCAATGCAGCAAAAAATAATTGCAATTTTGCATTTAAGAAACGCAAATTACCATCAACTCAAAGTTCATGGTAATTTGTGAGAACTTTGAAAAATGCACAGAAGTGCATTTATCAAAGTTCTATGTTGCACACATACATGCCCTTGGGGCATGTGTGTGTGCAACATGTTTTTAAATTGCAATTTCAGGGGGGCATCAGGTGTCCTTTTGGCACCCTTGAAATTGCATGCGCAATTTGCGAGTACCTATTTGGTACTCGCAAATGTGCATGCAATTCCCATTGATTCCTATGGGCCTGTAGGCCCATAGAAATGAATGGGAAGCAATTCCTTATTTGTGATTCGCAATTTGCGAGTCACAAATAAGGAATGTGTAGGAATTGCAATTTTTTTTGCAATTCCTACATGCATAAGAAATTGCGATTCCTAAATTGTGATTTCTTAAAAATCGCAATTTAGGAATTGCAATTTCTAACTTTGATGCATGTGGCCCATAGTAAATAACAGTTGACTTGTAAGTTACAGATTTGGGATGGCAAAACACGCAAAGACATGTGAATTCATAACCCTGAATTCATGTACTGAACCATTACACATTCTTCATTATACTTCTGACAATGCTTAATGAAAGACCATTCTTTGGCCTATGAATGCGTGTGTGTTTCATGGTGGATACAATTTACTTGAAGGGTTTCCTGGCAGCATTGTGTGCTTGACAGTGGCGGATCCTCTGCTATGGCGGAGGAGCGTCGCCCCACTGCTTTCTCGCAGTGTGAGAAGCAAAAACATAAAATGGTAATAGCTTTTAGTTATTACCATTTTATGTTTCCTTTGCGGCTGGCGTGTGGGCGGGGCTGCTCTGCTTACGGAGCAGGGCAGGGGAGGAGTGGTTTGCCCACTCCTGAGTGCACAGTGACTGTTTGGCCGGCCCTCTCGGGCCTCCCAAACCAGTCATGTGCACTTTCCCCTTCTCCATGTAGGCTGCATTGCAGCTTGCATGGAGAAAATGCTAACCCCTCCAGCCCCTGGCTGAGCGCCGTGTGATGGCGCTCAGACCAATCACAACGATGCATTGCAGTGTTGTGATCGGCTTAGGGGAGGGAGTCTGGCTGTCTGCTTCCTGTTCCTGTCTGAGTCAGAGTCGAAGTGCAGGGGCAGAGAAGACGTGGGACCCGGCCTCAAGGTAAGTTTTTTAAATTTTTTTTTTTATTATGACCCCCGTGACCCTCCCCCGGCGCCCGCCCCCCACCTGCGAGCAATGCCGGCCACAACTAGTGCCTGAGACCTTTGTGTGCTCAGAACTTTGTTTCTTCCCTGCACCCATTGTTTAATCAAGCACCTGTGTACTCTGGGCTAATTCGATTATGAGCCCTTTTTCTAATCAGGCCACAATCTGTTTGCAGACACGGTATGTGGCGGGGGACTTGTGTGCTGACATCATAAAATCTTTCAAGTCTGTTAGGCAAGAGTTGGCCTTTAACTGAAAACCGTTACAAGTTTCCTATTCCACTACATTCTTAAGTGTACGTTTCACCTTGCTCGTGTCAGTGTGGGAGTTGGGTCTAAACTGGTTTTTAACCACAAACAGCTGTATGGCTTCTACTTGGGCTTGATGTTGCGCGATATTTTCATGTTTCATATTATCTACAGCGTGTTCATTTTTTAAATTTCCTTCAACACAGGGAATGATTTTGTTGTTGGCTACTGCTTCTGACAAACCCTGGGGGAGAAGATTTGCAATGTAATAATTCTCGCTATAATCTCTTCTTAGATGTCTGCCAGGATCTTGTAATATAGAAATGAATAAATAATACATACACCTACGTATATAAACATATATCCATGTAGATACATAAAGGGCCTTTGGGTCCCCTCTGTTCTGCCATTTGTCTGTCTGAGCTTCATTTACAGTCTGCTTCCATCCATGACAGCGAACTGCATGGGGTAATGGCTCAGTCTGCATCAGTCATTGGCTTTTTTGTCTTGTGAATGATGTCATTTTCTGATGCATGCATACATCCAACTGAAAATGAGTGCTCCTCAGTATCAGAGCTGTTGTTCAGCCTAGTTTTTGATTTGATCTTTTTATAGTTATAGTTCCCCTTTCATTTCTTTGCTTCTCCTCTTTTTATTTTAATGTTTCTTAAGAAGATACTACAGATCTCGAGGCAGTGCTAATGGGTTGCTTTCAGCTCATTTAATCTGCGCTGCATTCAGCAACGACTCCTTATCAGGGGTTTCAGGGCACAGCGCCCCCGCCTCCTGTGAAGCCCTTGCATATTTTTCTATTTAGCAGTATTCATGAAAACACGGGTTTTGTGTTTTAATAAACACTGCCGGTGCACAGGTCAGCCCTTCCTGCCTTGTCTCCAGGCCCCTGATGACAGGAAACTGGGGGGTTTCAGGAGACTGAGGCATGGTCCTGCTACAGAGTGTGGTTAAAATACAACACTCTATAGCTGAATGTCTAGATTGTGCATGTCTGAGGGGAGTAGTACACATACAATCCCCTCACATGGGCACGATCCATTTTATTTAGCAGTCATACTGAGCATGCCTCAGGCAGCACAGTATATGTTCTAAAATGTGTCTGTTAGGACGCACATCAGTGCATTCCTGAAGCCAAAGAAAAGCCACACAGAGCAGCAGAGGCAGGATCCCCAGCACAATGCACAGCTTCTTATAGGGATGTGCTTTTAGCCCTATCAAGTAGCTGGGAGAGGGACAGAGGTGGGTCTTCCCCTTTTTAAACCTGCCCTTGCTGCTTCATCTGGCTCCTCATGGGGAATCATGGGGAATCATGGCTTGCTGGTTCCAATACCCAGCATCAGATTCCCGGTCTGCTACTGTCATGGAGCCTCTGAGTTGCCAGCTAAGTAAACAAGGCAAGTAAAATAAAGTTATTTCTCTATGCATGTATATGTGTTTGTGAGTGGTGAGAGTGAATGGGATTGAGTGAAAGTAGGTGTGCGAGTGTGTTTGAGAGTGTCAATAAGAGTAAAAGTGAGTGAGAATCTGAGTTTGAGTATATATGAAAGTGAGTACGAATGAGTGAGTGAAAGAATGTGAGTGTGTTAGAATGAATGATTGATGGGAGGTTATGAGAGGGAATAGAAGTGAGTCAGGGGTGCAGCTATCTGTAGTCCAGGAGGTGCAGTTGAGAATGAGAACCAGTGAGTATGAATATGTTTGTGTGTGAGTAACAGTGAGTGGGAGTGAGAATGATGAGTAAGTGAGAAAATGTGAGTTAGAGTGAGTGAGATGGAGGAGAGTAAATGTGGGAGGGAGTGATTATGAGTGAGGCAAACTTTGAAAAAAATGGGGTAAACTCCTGATCGGTATTTCAAAGATCACCTGCCACCAGTGTCTGCATTTCCCCTGGCCACTTTGTCTAAACCCAGAGATTCTTATAGAATGCTGTTGTCCATAGCGTATCATTGTTGCACGATTACAAGATGGCCAACATGTTGGTTCGAAATGTAGTGGCCATGCTTGACCTTTAAAACAATGATAGACTACAATACCTGTGCTAGCCAGACACCGGCCGCTATGTTTGGTTTTGTTATTGCAATAATATGCCCGCCATGTTTGGAGGCAGCATGTTTTCTTTTTTCCACTTGTATTCTTTTAATTTATCTAGCAAAAGTTGTGGAGATTGTGTGTGTTTTATTGCAGTTTGGATTCAAGCTACCCTGGCTGATGAGGGGTGTTACCCTGAAACCGGTCCCAGGATGCTTGTTTCCGGTCCAGGGAAGATCTGGCTTGGCAGTTCGGGCTGGACTGTTCCCATAAGGAACAGGTTCAAGACTGATTTGCATATGGCTGGGTCTGAAGTGGGGTGGCGAAGTGAGCTAAAGAACGATGATGGATTCAACCCAAATCTGTGACTCGGGGTAAGTGTCTGAAATGTTTCAGCGCTCCGTCCATCATCTCCTTGTGTTTGCTTTTTATTGCAGTTGTATCAGAGAATGAATGGAAGGATGAGTCAGTGGATTTATGAGTGGATGCATGAGTGCAAAGATGAGTGACAGAGTGCTTGCATGACGACTTATTGAGTGTCTACATCCATCAGTGACACAAAAGGCACTGCCATTCATAAGCAGGACCTATTGACATTCCCAATGCTTGTTTCTAGTTGCATTCTAAAAAGTGAATTGCCTCTGGTAGCCATAGACTTTTACCTGCAGCACTAGGAAAGGTTTATAGAGTGCTGCTACTGCTGTCACCTGGCACCATGGACCACGGACCCATGTTGTGATCTTTGCAGTGGCCCTCGGGCCATGGGCCAATCAGCAGCACACTGCATACTGCAATCAGGGTAGGCATTGGCAGGCTCTTCTCCGCTTCACTGATGCCTGGGTTAGTGTGTACGCCAAAGCATGTGTCGCAGATAAGTGGAAGGATTTGGCGTGTTTTTTCTTTCTCTATTTTGCAGCATTTTATATTGTGAAAACGTGGCACGATTGTATTGCTTTGAACATGGTACCTTGTGCGTCGAGGGATAAGCAGAAATCCCCAAAAATGATTTATTATCATGATCGCTGCTCACGGGAGGGACAAAAAAGAGTCCCAGTCCCATAAAATAAATGTAGGGGCACCATCGCCAACCATCAAGAGAATTTAAGTACAGGTCAGCAGTTACGACTAGGGGCCTGCTGTATGATGCTGTTTTGTGAATGCAAAGCCTGTGATTTGTAAAATCACAGTTCCTCCGGGAAAGTTTCCCTTTGGGAACAGCTTTGAGGGGAGCAAGCAGTAGTCTCGAGGATCACTGCCTGCTCCCCCAGATATCTTCTCAAATGGGAAAAATCTTTTTTAAAGCAGCACATCTCCTTTTAATGGGCAGGGGCAGCCTGAAAAAAGTGTTCCTTATTTGAGAATGTAAATGCAAGGGTGGCGGTCTACTCTACTGCTCTTGTGTTTTCAGCCAATCTCACGTGGCCGCATATTGCAACCTGTCCAACAACTATTCATTAGGCAGGTCATTTTGTAACCCTCAGTGACTGCAATGCGACCGGTTAGTACATAGTTAGCATCACACATCGCATCCCTGTTTGTAAATAATTTGGTGGGCAATTTGCACATCATGTTTTGCTAAAACAGAATTGTACATCAGGCCCTAGATTCTGTATCTTGGTATATGAATGGGCAGGTAATTTCTTGCAGTTGGTAGCCTGTCTAGTATCAATTCAGAAAAAAATTAACTCTTTTAAATTAAATTCTGAGGTTGACATAAAGGAGAGACTGGATACGATGAGATGATCATAAGCAAATATGCTTGATAAATGACTAACATTTCAGTATGCCAAATCAAATATATCATGGATCTTGACTGTAGTGCCGTTTTTGTGGGGTAGTGCACACTAGACATAAAAGTATACACCATTGCCCTCGTCATCACAAGTTTTGTGTAAATCCTGAGTCAGGCAGAAACAACAGTTTTATCATAAACCAGGATTACTAACAGCATGGAACGGCACCTTCAATTTTTCACCAGACTTATTTATATATCCAGTGAAAAGAGCGTAGCATGCAGGGCCGGACTGGGAACTGAAAGCAGCCCTGGCAAATTTTGCCAGACCATCCCCCGTCCGGCGCATACCGAGCAAGCGCAGCGAGTGAGCCCGACCATTGCTAAGGGGGTTAGGGGGGTTCTCCCCAAGAAAATTTTGGAAAAAGACAGACCAAAATGGTGAATTTTACAGCACATTTTTCATTAAATATTCAATTGTATCAACTTTCAAAGCACAGTAAATAGTAGATGATGACCTTAAAGAGCACCAGGTTACCCACCCAGTCATATGTACCCATAGACATTCTTTCTGAGAGCACCAAAAATAGACACGAGTAGTGAATTAGAGAGAACAAAGTAAAAGTGAGACCAGCCCCAACATTGCCAAGGTATTTAAAATGATCATTTGCCCTTAGAAGGGTAGACACTTCCTCTGTGTCTATATGGTCACCTGCTATCAGCATATACATTTTTTTCTCCCATTTAACTAAGAATTCAGACGTGTCCCCACATATATCCCATATATGCATATCTGAGCAAAGATCGTTCAGGGTCTTCTATGCATATTAAAATATTATCCGCATTTAACAAAATCCTATCTTCCTTCACCGAAACAACTGATCTACACAATAGCACCGGACCCATGCGACTGATTGTTCAATAACCTGTGTAAACAGAAGGGGCAGGAGGGGGCACCACTGCCTTGTGCCCCTTTGAATGGGGCAGGGGGAAGACAGACAAGGTCCTATTAACCCAGACCGCCGCCCAGGTGTCCTTAGTGAGGACCCTCACATGCCTCTGAAAAAGTTTACCAAAATTCATCCGGGCTGGTAGTTGGAACAAAATCAGTGCATTGAGTCAAAGCCTTCTTAAAATCAATTAAGACAAGGGCCCGCACTTATTGCAGTACTGGAATCATTCCAGGGTGACAATTAGACGTCTTAGTCTAGAGAGTGTCTCATACTGCGACCGGGTATAAAGGCGACTGCGTTATGGTCACTGTGTATCAGTGACTGAGCAGCTTTGCACAATCTAGTTGCCAGAATGTTGGCCTAGATTTTAGCTTCCAGGTTAATGAAAGTGATGAGGCAACAGGAGGAGCATTGTGCTGGGGGGCGTCCAGGATAACTAAAATTGTTGCAGCACATGAATCATAAGGCAGTGTCCATGCCTGCGCGGGCCGGTCCCAGTGAGTGAGTAGCCCTCGAACTGCACAATTCTCCCCCCCCCTCGTGGCTCTAATCATCAGAGGTGCAGCTTGGGTGAAGCCAGAGATAGACTGCTGCACTGTGACAATTCAGAATCACATTGTGTAAGAGTAGGAGCTGTCTCTATGTGATGCAGTTTTGGCTGATTGAAGGGAGTTGGTGTTTCAGGGTGAAGCAGAAGGAAAAGGCATCGAGGCAACACCAGAGTTCACAGATCCACGTCACACTGACACTGCATGTACATCAGTCTGCTTCTGCTGGGACGTCATTCACACCCTGCACTCCATCACTAGCAGCAAGTTATGAAAGTGCGCTGCTTTACAAGTGTTCTGTGGCGGAGTTTAATGCTGTTGTCACTGGTATTAAAACTGCAAAAAAAAACACCACATAACAGGTTCAGCATTATTTAAGCAGCCTGTGTGCAGCAGTGACTGTCTGAATGAGGTCAGCCTTTGTTTACAAGCTGCCAATCAGCTCCTAATAGTATTAATTAAAAAAAAGGGCCGACAATACCCAGGGCTGCAGGAATTATGCAGTTCTGCCACGGGTGGAAACCACCACATTTGTATCACTACAAAAAGGCAGCGTTACCCATTCATCCACCAACCTCCATGAGAAACTAAAGACTGCAGGTGGTACTCAACACACACCAAACAAACACCCAATCATACCGGAACTCCAAAATTAAAAAACAAGCAAAACAGAAAACAAAGACAGCTGTGCAAGGGGGCTGCTGTGGTGCTGTCAGAACCTGGACGTTTACCTGGTTTAAGACCCCACCACCATTCCAACTAAATTCAGACACCTCCCTACCTAGACAGCTGCTCACCATTCCTGCCAGCGCCCCCACTTTCTGGTGGCCCTTATGCTGGTGCGTTCCCTGCTGTGTGAGATACAACATTGATTGTAACCTTGAATTGTTCTACGTAAAGCACTCCAAAGCCCAGGGGTGAGGTTTGCACTAAAAGCACCAAAGTAAATAAATATAGATATTCTATTGACATTGTCAGTTAACAATTCTTGAGACCAACCATGAAAAAAATATTCCCTCGATCTGCCAGGTTGGCTCAAAACTCTCTTTCGAAGATCAAGAGAGCAGAAAGGTCAAAACAAGGTGAGCAACGAGTCTTTACCCCAAAATAACTCCCAGTCTTCGCTCCTCCAAGGTTTGTGCCATTGTGCATGCCCTGGTGTACACACGAGCATCTGGGTCACCCAGAATGCTAGTGTACACATCATCGCTGCCACTCCTCATAGCCTAGAGCCAGGCCAGCCACCACACCCCTGACAGGCCTGACCTCGCTCCGATCCGCCCTGCTCACAAATCCACTGCGCTGCGGAACAGGGCCGGGGCCTAACCTTTTGCTTTTAATCCCGGTCCCGGCCCGGTCGCGACTCCCGCCCAGACAGACAGTGCCATGATCAGACAGGTATTGCATGCAAATGACAGAAGACACTAGAGACTCACCTGCGGGTGGCAGACAGGGGGGGCTTTTAATTAAATTATGGGGTGCCTCTCTTTCTCTGTTGTCTCTCTGGCCTCCGGGATGCCTGCCTCCTCGACCTCGTCACCCGCACTTTTTATTGCGCGAACCCCGCAATGCGCATGATCATCACCAGACACCAGCCCCATCCTAAGGGTGAACTGTAAGACCGCACAGACGCGGCGGCGGAGACATCTGCGTGCTGCGCGCGGCATGGTGCAGGTGGATTTCATTTAATAATCAGAGCCTTATTCAGTCCTGGCCTTATTAAATGAAATCGGGTCACAGACACGGATGGTGCGTGCAGCACCAACATTATGCAGATAGTTGTTTGTGCTTGAGCGGAGCGAGGAGACACGGAGTGTAAACAAATTGGCCCCAGCAACAAAACCGGCCCCCTATCAAAAAACCGGCCCCCACCCCATCCAGCCTACCGGGGGTTTGCCCGGTGCCCGGAATAACCAGTCCGGCCCTGGTAGCATGAGAGGAAAACTTATGAAAAGCGTTAGCCATGCATCGATTTTTGTGGTAACTCTCTTTGAGTGTGTCAAATCCCATATTTGTGGAGTACTTCCACACTTTGGGGCACATTTATGAGAGCTTTGCGTCATGCTTGCACCACGCAAAGTGGTAAATGCGTAACACAAATCTCTAAGTCAGATTTGAATAAAGGCAACACAGCACAAATCACTGCGTTGCCTTACTCTGGGCAAGGGAGGCATTCCATGGGCATTGCGATGGGTGTTCCTACGGAACTCCCAGATTAACAAGATCTTGTAAACCTGGTAATGCGCCAAAAAAATTCACCTCCCCAGGAGAGGCGTAACGAGGGGAAATATCTTTATTCCTCCTCATTTTAAAATCTTTCTATATGTGCTGCATTCTGCACTGCCCTGTGATTCCAAAAGACCTAAATATGCCCCTTTGTGATTATGGTACCCCATGGTTTTGGTAACTTTGGGTGCTGTATGGAGGTAGCCAAAGACCACGACAGCAATATTGAGGTCCTAACAGGGGGATGTGGGGATGGATGAGCGAAGCTGCATCCATTCTCAGGGGCAGATTTACGAGCCCCTTGCGCCACTTTTGCACCGCTGTTGCGTCACTTCTGTGACGCAGCGGCGGCGTAAACCATGCGCCACGTTGCGCCCTATTTACAACGTGATGCATCTAGGGAGATGCGTCACGTTGTAAAGCCCTGCGGCACATGAAACCTGCGTCAGGTTTCATGTGGGCATTCCGGCGCAGGGGGTGGCGTTCCGGCGCAGTAAAGCCTCGGAAAAGTGCCTGAGTGAAATCTACAAGATTCAACTCAGTCACTTTTCCGACGCCGCTGCGTCAAAACCTTGCGCCTGCTTGAAGCAGGCGTAAGGCGTGACGCACCACGTTATGTATGGGCAGGCCACGAGCATTGCTGGAGTTGCATTGCGCTTGCGACACGACTCCAGCAATGGGCCACCCTTCCGACGGGAGATGCGTCACGCATCTGTTTATCCTTGCGCCACGATGCGCCGCATTGTAAATGCGGCGCATCTGTGGTGGCTCAAGGGTAAACTTGCGTGACGCATCTTACCTGGCGCATCCCTGCTGATTTGCAGGGATGCGCCAGTCATCATAAATCTGCCCCTAGGTCTTTAATATTAGTACATTGTGAAAATGTTCTACCTCCTTACCAAGTAAGCAAATTTCAAATACAATGGAATATGTCAGAAGTCTTCTTGTCAATACAGAATTATTATTATAATTAAGCAATATACCAATAAGATTCGATTTCCTTCCTGTATTCCCTTCTGTACTAAGACCATAGATTTCCAATAGACCCATCTCAAGGAATGCATTAGTCACATATTTTACTAATTAATAGTTGGTGCACAACTAATTATTACATTATGAATAATGAATTCTAGTGGCTGAAACTCACGGTTCGTATACGTAGTTATTGAATGGCTTTTAAAGAACGGTCACGGTTACAAAACCCAGCTCAGTGAGCTGCGAAAAGAAATAAAAATTGTGATTAATTGAAGAAAGAACTTTCTTTTCGACAGTTGTGGCACTGCAACCCAGCCTTTCTCAACTGATTAGGTGCTAAATTCCTGAAAACATGTGTTCCCATAAGTTGTTGATTAATTCACCCGTCTGCTGATGAAAATACCTTTTTCGATCCGTGGTCTGGCTTTATCTGACAACAGTAGAAATCCTTAGCTTTCCAAGGCCCTCTGCAGCGATCTGTAAACAGGACTGCAAATCTTCCCTACTTGGCACTCTCTAAATGGGCATGTCTGCTCTACAGAGTTTCTCCAGTGGCTATAATTTTGGTTTAAATTAAAGACTGACATTCCTTAAAGCTTGTTTTCTACTCTTCTCACAGAGAGGTCTTCTAATATAAAGATAGCACTACTTGGGTTTTCTTATTAACGAAATAAAGTAACTGACATGTCTATGAACACCAAGGTCAATTAATGACGGACTCTGTTCGCAAGAGATTGACAGGCGGGTGCGTAGAGGTGGGCGAGATCACCAATTAACAGGGAAAGACGAGACACAGCAGAGCCAAGGGCCTGGCTCGGATCTTAGAGCCCGTTCACGAGCCCGACTCTGAAAATGTTTCCTATGAAAATCATATAATAAACAGCACGTAAAATATTTCCCGCCTTTAAACATGAACCATTATTAAATCTTTGGAATTTTAGGAGCTCCATTGACAACAATGAAGTGCTCCGGGCTTCTAATGGCCGTTAGAAGCCTACAGCGCTAACATTCCAATTTCTACCCCCCCTCGGCTCCATGAGGACTTTGTTTTACTAATTAGAAGATTCTTCCCTCTAGGGCGGAATGTTCTAATAGCCTTAGAGCCCTCCTAGCGGGGTCTACCAGCCATTAAAGGCCTGCTTCCTTGTTACGGTGGGCTAGTGAACTAGGTGCTAACACAGTAGTCATGTAAACCCTGTGCATGGCCCAGATTATTATGGAAGCAAATTACAGTCTACTTAATCAAACACAATAGGTTTTGTACAACTGGTATTCCAAACTCACAAATTTGGAAGTGCTTTATTAAGTGACAATGAAGAAGAAGGAGTTTTGCTGAAATAAAATATTTGCCTAACATCACACAATTTATGCGGTAAGCCACAATTTATCCAGTTTTTCAGGTTTTACTTTGTACAAATTAGCCACTAAATGGGTACCTATTTGTGTTTTTTTATGTAAACACTTTGTGTTCACCTCTTTGTGCATTTTCTGTAGTTTTTATATCACCCAAACTCGACCCAAAGGTATTGGAAGGAGAGCTTTACATGGAAACTGATTACTTTATACCAAGTCACATTCATTAGGTCGCAGCCTACCTCTAAAGACATCTTGGGGACATTCAGAAAGTTGACCAAGAAATGCATTCCACCCATTGCTTACCATTGGCTTTGTGGTTTGTAACTCACATTTTCTGGCTTTCTATTTGCTGGCTTTTTAGCTTTAGGCTGTTCAGCTTGAGTTCGTCCCTCCCATTGCTCAAACCATGTCTACTGTATACTTCCACAAACTCTCTTTCTGTAAACAGGCCTATAAATCTTGTTCTTATCTTGTCACATTTGCTGTACATTCAAAGACAGAGGTCAAGTGTTAGGCTGTCTTCCAGGGAGCTTGGTGTTTATTTTTCTTTCTCTGACTTCAAAGTGAGAGGATTTATGGGACAATCACATTGGCTACTGGGGGTCTGCTTGAAGAAGGATGTACAATGTTATTTTTTTCTAGCACACAACAAAATTGAAAAGTCTGTAAATGAACTGTGCTAACGATCAAATTAATACATCGGATGATGACATTTCCACACATTATTGTTTGTGCGCTCTACACTTTTATCAGTAAAACTGTATGTGAGTGCAAATGTAATGGTCATTTCAATTGAAAATGTTTGTCTGTAATAGCAGCATGCTACCATGCCATGCATACTCCACATTACCCCACTCTACTCTACTCTGCACTACTCCACACCACGGCACTCTACTCTGCGCCACTCCACACTATGCCACTCCACTCCTCACTGTGTCACTGCACTCTTTTCTGCATCGCTCCACTCTATGACTCTTTACACCACTCCACTCTACTCTATGCCAGTGCACTCTACCCCACACTACTCTTCTATGCACCACTGCACTCTGCCACTGCATTCTACACCATTCCACACCAGTTCACTCTAAGCCACGCTACTCTGTAGTGCTGCATTCTATGCCACTGCACTCTACACCAATGCACTCTTCTCTGTACGGCTCTAATATACGGCAGTGCACTCTATGCCAATCCTCTCTATGCTGCTCTAATCTACTCAGAACCACTGCACTCTACTCTGAAACAGTCTACTCTACGCCACTGTACTAGGTGCCACTACACTCACCGCCACTCTGCTCTATTCTGCACCACTCTGTGCCACTGCACTTTATGCTAATGCACCCTACACCACTTTACTAAAAACCAATGCACTCTACACCATTCTACTCTGCACCACTGCACTCTACGTCACTGTACTCTATGCCACTGCACTCTATGCCATTGCACTCTGTCACTGCACTCCTCGCCACTCTATTCTACTCTGTGTCACTGCACTCTATGCCACTCTATTCTACTCTGTACCACTGTACTCTACGCCACTCTATTCTACTCTGCATGACTGTACTCTATGCCACTGCATCTACTCTGCACCTCTGCAGTCTATGCAACTCTACTCTATGCCACTGCACTCTACACCAATGCACTCCACACCACTCTAGAATACACCACTGCACTCTACTTTATGCCACTCTACTTTATGCCACTCTATGCAACTGAACTCTATGCCACTGAATTCTATGCCGCTGAACGCTTATAACTCCACTCTATGCCACTGCATTGTACGTCAGTCCACTCTAAGCTACTCTAATCTACTCTGCACCACTGCACTCTTCAACACTCTACTCTCTGCACCACTGCACTCTAACCCACTTCACTCAACTCCAAAACAATGCACTCTGTGTCATTGCAGTCCATGCTGCTCTATTCCACTCTGTGCCATTGCACTCTACACTACTGCACACCTCTTAACTCAAAACCAATACACTCTATGCCAATCTACTCTGCACCACTGCACTGTACACCACTATACTCTACTCTATGCCACTGCACTCTATGCCTCTCTATTCTACACCATTGCACACTACGTCACTTTACTTTACACCACTGTATGCCACTGCACTCTATACCAATGAACTTTATGGCTCTCGACTCTACACCACTGCACTCTACAACACTCTACTCTGCTGCACTGCACTCTCTGTCACTGAACTCTGTACCACTCTACTTTGTGCCATTCTACTCTGCGCCACTCTACTCTGCGCCACTTTACACTTTACCACTCTACTTTACATCATTGCACTCTACGTCGCTTTACTCTGCACCACTGTACGCCACTGCACTCTACACCAATGCACTTTATGCCACTCTAGTCCTTACCCCAGCACTCTACGACACTGCTCTGCAGCACTGCATTCTCTGCCACTGAACTCTATGCCACTCTACTCTGTGCCACTCTACTCTGCGCTACTCAACTCTGCACCACTCTACTTTGCACCACTTCACTCTATGCCACTGCACTCTACTTTGCACCACTCTATGCCACTACACCACTATACTCTACCCTGCACCACTCCACTTCACTCTTTTCTAAAACAATCTACTCTGAACTACTGCAGTCTATGCCACTGCACTCTACACCACTCTACTCCAAACTGCACCAATGCACTCTTCGCAACACCTCTCTACTCTAAACCACAGCACTCTATGCCAATTCACTCTACACCACTTTATGCCATTGCTCTCTAAGCCACTGCACCACTCTACTCTATGCCAATGCACTCTACATCACTGTACTCTGCATCACTCCATGCCACTGCACTCTACCCTGCCCCACTCAACTTTACTCTGCACCACTCCACTCTATGCCACTTCACTCTAACTCACTCTACTCTGCAACACTGCTCTCTCCGGCACTGAACTCTATGCCACTTTACTCTGCATTGCTCCACTCTACGCCACTGTACTCTGCGCCAATCCAATGTAAGCCACTCTAATCTAATCTGCACCACCGCACTCTATACCACTGCACTCTATGCCACTTAACTCTACTCTGTAACAAGCTACTCTATGCCACTGTAGTCCACACCAGTCTATTCCACTCTGCACCACTCCACTCTATGCCACTCCAGACTACGCTACTCAATTCTACACTGCTTCACTCATGCCACTACACTGTACACCAATGCTCTCCACACCACTTTACTCAAAACCAGTACACTTTATGCCACTGCACTCAGTACTGGTCTACTGTGCACCTCTGCACTGTATGCCACTATACTCTACTATAGGCCACTGCACTCTACACCACTCTACACCATTGCTCTCTATCACTTTTCTCTGCACCACTCTACGCCACTGCACTCTACACCAATGCGCTCTACACCACTCTACTCTACACCATTGCACTCTACAATACTCTATTCTGCAGCAATGCACTCTCTGTCACTGAACTCCATGCCACTCTACTGAATGCCACTCTACTCAGCACCACTCGATGCCACTTTATTGCACTCTTCGCTAATGCACTCTATGCTGCTCTAATCTACTGTGCACCACTGCACACTCTGACACTTCATTCTACACCACTAAACTCTACGCCTCTCTACTCTACTCTGTACCACTCTACTCTTTGCCAGTGTACTCTACTATGCACCACTGTAGTCTTTGCCATTGCACTCTACACCACTCCACTCTACAGCACTCTATGTCACACTACTCTGCAACACTGCACTCTACACCAATTTACTCTGAAACACTGCACTCTACGCTACCACCTTTATTGCTCCACTCTACCCTGCACCACTCCACTCTACACTACTTCAATCTACTCTGAAACAATCTACTCTATGTCACTGCACTCTATGCCACTGCACTCTATGCCACTCTGCTCCACTCTGCATTACTCCACTCAACTGTAATCAACGCTGTGCACTCTACTCTACTGTACACCACTCTAGTCTATGCAACTGCACTCTACCATGTAACACTATACTCTACCCTGCACCACTCCACTCTATGTCACTGCCCTCTATGCCACTCTACTCCACTGCACTCTAAGCCTCTGCAGTCTAAGCTATGCCACTTTACTCTAAACCACTGCACTCTGCGCCAATTCTCTCTACACCACTGTACTCAAAGCCAATGCACCCTACGCCTCTGCGCCTATGCCAACTACTTTGCACCACTGCACTTTACGCCACTACACTCTACAATATTCTACTTTATGCCACTGAACTCTATGCCACTGCATGCTACATCCCTCAATGTCACTGCACTCTACATTACTGCACTGTACGTCACTGTGCTCTATGCCACTCTATTCTACTCGGCACCACTTTACCCTACGTTACTGCTCTCTGCACCACTGTACTTTGCACCACTTTACTCTGCACCACCAGGGGCGTAGCTTCAGAGGGGGTGTTCGGGCTGTATGTTCTGAAAAATAGTTAGGTATGGTGAGGTGTCTGTCCGATTTCACCAGGAATTTTTACATACACACAGACAAAAATGCACACACACTCTCTTCCTCTCTGTTTTGAAAGTTCTAAAAATATTGGTTATTTTACAAAATATTGTGTTGTCACTCTTAGTACTTCTACCAATCCACCTTCCTCTCCACTGCCACTTAGGCCCCTCTCATGCACTCTGCTTGTCGTATAATGTGTTTAAACATTATATACCAGCCTGACTGTTGGAAAATCTGAAGCTCACCCCCCAATCTTACTGACCAACCTACGTCCCTGTGCACTACTGTACTCTGCACTACTCTCTGACCCTGCACTCTATGACCCTGCACTCAATGACCCTTCACTCTGTTACTTTACTCTGCGTGACTGCATCTATGTCACTGCACTCTATGCCATTGCCCCTACTCTGCACCACTGAACTTACCGCCACTCTACTGCACTCTATACCAGTGCACTCTACACCACTACACTCTACAATCAATCAATCAATCAATCACGGCATTTATAGAGCGCGCTACTCACCCGGGAGGGTCTCAAGGCGCTGGGGGAGGGGGTAAGTTACTGCTCGAACAGCCAGGTCTTGAGCTGCTTCCTGAAGGAGAGATGGTCCTGGGTTCGCCGAAGGTGAGTGGGGAGGAGTTCCAGGTCTTGGCTGCCAGGTAGGAGAAGGATCTTCCTCCGGCGGTGGCTCTGCGGATGCGTGGTACGGTGGCGAGGGCGTGGCTGGTTGATCGTAGCTGGCGGGTGGGCGTGTAGAAAAGGTCATGCGGTCGTTGAGGTACTTGGGGCCCAGGTCGTGGAGGGCCTTGTGTGCGTGGGTGAGGAGTCTGAACGTGATTCTCTTGCTGACGGGGAGCCAGTGCAGGTCTTTCAGGTGTCCGGTGATGTGGCTGTGTCGGGGGATGTCCAGGATGAGTCGTGCGGAGCGTTCTGGATGCGCTGGAGTCTTTTTGAAGTTTGGCTGTGGTTCCGGCGTAGAGGGTGTTCCCATAGTCCAGTCGGCTGGTGACGAGTGCCTGGGTGACGGTCTTCCTGGTTTCAGTGGGGATCCATCTGAAGATCTTGCGGAGCATGCGCAGGGTGTTGAAGCACGAAGATGAGACGGCGTTGACTTGTCTGGTCATCGACAGGGAGGAGTCCAGGATGAAGCCCAGGTTGCGTGCGTGGTCCGTTGGCTTGGGCGCGGTGCCCAGGGCCGGGGGCCACCAAGAGTCGTCCCAGGCGGAGGGTGATGAGCCCAGGATGAGGACTTCCGTCTTGTCTGAGTTCAGTTTAAGGTGGCTGTTCCTCATCCAGTCGGCGACGTCTCTACAGCATTACGCTCTATGCCACTGCGCTCTACGCCACTCTACTCTACAGCTCTGCACTCTAGCCTGCACTACTCCACTCTACCCTGCACCACTCCACTCTACGCCACTCTACTCCACTCTGCCTCACTCCACTCTATACCATTGCACTCTGTGCCACTGCAATCTACTCTGCAATGCTCGACTCTATGCCACTGCACTATACAATACTCTGCGTCACTGCACTCTACACCACTTTACTCAAAACCAAGGCACTCTATGCCTATCCACTCTACGCCAATGTACTCTGCGCCACTATACTTCACATCACTTTACTCCAGGCAACTCTATTCTACTCCACTCCACTCTACAACACTCCACTCTATGACACTTCACTCTACGACACTCCACTCCAGGATACTCCACTCTATGATGCTCTACTCCATTAAACTCTGCTTCACTGACACTCTATTGCACTCCATGCCACTTCACTCTACAGCACTCTATGCCATTCTACAACACTACTCCACTCTACGCTGCTCTACGCAACTCCCTCTATGCCACTCCATGCCACTTTACTCCACTCTCTTCTATGACAAACTACTAAACTGTACCTCATTCCTCTCTATGCCACTCCACTCTATGACAATTTCTCCTGCTCTACCCCACTGAACTCTACAACACTCTACTTCACTCTATGCAACACCCTCTATGCCACTCCACTCTGCTCTACACCACTCCACGACACTCAGTGTCACTCCGCTGTATGACACTTTAGCCCACTCCACTCTACGACACTCTACTCCCTCCACAACACTCCACAACACTGTACACTACTCCCTGACACTCCACTTCACTCCTCTCCATGCCACTCAACTCTACTAGATGCCACTCTATGCAAATCCATAATACTTCACTCCACTCTACTTTATGACACTCCACACCACTCTCCTTTACCCCACTAACTTTTAGACATGCTGAACAGCAGTCCCTCTGGTGTACAACATTGCTAAAACATATTGAATGCAAAGCCAATAGCTCTTGCATAGAAGAGACCTATTGGCTTTGCCTATGCTTGTTTTCTAAAGGCATGGGGAAATTAAGTGATTTGCCCACAATTACAGGATACTGAGCCAATGCCGAGACTCAAACCTGGTTCCCAAGTTCCACAGTCAGCAGTACTGGCCGTAATGCCACATCTCTGCACAGTGGCAGGCAGAAGCCACTTGAAAGTTTGGTTCATTATAGGCTTGAGGTTCCAACAGAGCTGAGCCAGAACCAGGCTTCAGGCTCAAGCCTGGCTTGAGCTTTCAGTGGCTTGCCCACTTTTATATGTCAGTAGACCACCTCCATAAACAAGTTTGCAGCGTACATACTGTGGAATCTCAGAAGATTCCCAAAGGAAATAAAACACATACACATACTTGTATATGCATGGGAATGTCATATCTTACACCTATGGAACTTTGAACATTATTGTGTAAGTTACATAATCCGAATCTACAAAAGGACATGTAAAACAGGCAATTCTCAGTGGTATTGAATGAAAATTTAGACAATTGAATGTCCAACCTGAGTTTGGCAAGTAGGTGTCGAAGGAGTGCCAGCGGGCACGAGGAAAACAATACACACACCCACAAATGAGGTAATAAGAGTGAAAGAATAGTGATCTCATAAGAACCTTACCTGCCATAACTTGCAGTAAACCATCCCAGGTGGAAGTCCCTAACTTGACATGTTACAGGTAGGTGGATAGTAACGTAGCAGCCCAAACAGAAATACAACTCTGCCAAGTTGTGAATATATAAAGCACAGTTTAACAGACTGATGATTGAGAAGTGTATAAATATCACCAATTAACTATAGCACAGAAAAAACTTTGCATGTACCAATGATTGGCATCATGGTCGGGCCTTCACCTCTTTCTTAGAGATCTTGAGGAAAGAGCAACCACTTCCAGAGGTCTCTTTGACTGTCTTGAGTGTAGCATGTTAGAGAGGATGTGGTCTGAATTGTATGGGCAGACACTACCAGCAGAATAATCCCAAAGGTGCCAAAAAGTCTCTAAAATGCTGGGTCTCAATTGCAGGACTATTCCTGTAAGGCTAAGGGCCTTATTTTGACTTTGGCGGTCTTGGAGCAGGGCCACCATGCCCCGCCCTGCTCCAAGACCGCCAAAGCCAAAATAGACCGCCCGCCAGATTACGGTTTTGTTTTGTCTCTGGAGGGCTGTTCTTTGGCAGTCCCATTGAGGTGCCTATGACAAAAGGCAGCGCAATGGGAGCGTCAAAGGCAGTTACTGCAAAGCATGAACCGCCAAGTCCATGCCCTGTAGGAACTTGGGTGCATGCATACAGGGGGGCACGACATGTGCCCCCCTGCATGTACCCCATGCCCTGAGGCAACAGTGTGCCCTGTAGGGCCCCCTTTGTTTCCTCACCGCCACACTTTTCATGGTGAGCTCACCGCCATGAAAACTGTGGCAGTGAGGAAACTCCTAATATGCTTGGTGGTGCCGCAGCAGCACCATTAGCATATTAGGGGGCCTCAGACTGCTGCAAGACTGCCAGGGATCGTGGATCCCTGGGTGCAGCTGCGGTCCCATGGCGGTCCGACCACCCTACTTGTAATAGGGTGGCCGGACCACCTGTCAACATGGGTTTGGCAGTCCATCGGACCACCAAACTCATTATAAGGCCCTTTTATCTCATAAGAGCAGAACTGGTGCTGGGAGAACTAGAGCAGAATGAGATCTAGAAGAGGTAGAGTTGAAGTGAAAAGTCTCATAGAAGCAGCAAGATTCAGAAGTTGTAACAGATCTGTAAATTTATCGGAGGCCCTTTATATAATGATAGAAGAGTACCCATCTGACAAGTCAGTTCTGGTTTCAGAATGAAAAGCCCCTGATGGAAGGGATCAGCCCTAGAACATGAACTATGTGATAGGAAAGTTCTGCCCTCACAAAGAAACTATCTGGCAGGAAGGTGCTAACTATAAATAGGGATCAACTAAAACCATGTTTATGTTTTTTGGCCATCTTATAACAGTATTTGTGTTTGATGGCCACCTTAGTATGGTGTTTCTCTAAATAAGAGTTGAACTGATACTTCCTATTGGCAGTGGTGCCTGTCTCTGGGTATAAACCATAATAGAGAATTTTCTTCTGTGCTCTCAGTTTCCTGGAATTAATGAGAATCAGAGACTATAGTAATGGATAGAACACAGATTAGATCAGATGGCGAACTATAATAGTTCTTTTCCACCAATACACTGCAATAATGGTGCAACTTCAGTGGAATTGGAGATAATGGGAATATTGTGTGGCTTCACAACCAAAGATCCTAGTGCTAATTGTTCATATATTTTACAGTGGATCAGTCACTGCTCTAGACAAAATTGTATTCCTTCTGAGTTCTGATTAATAGGGCATCTGTAGTAGTATGTGTCAGTGATTCATGATTCAACAATGTGGAATTATACAATGCCTCAATAAAATGTTCAGAAATGCCTGTTTCTTACAAGAATACTACATACAAGTTAAAATGCTTCTAACTGTCTACGACCTCCAAAATCCCTGTCTACCATGCAGTAAAAACCCTATTGTTCAATAGTTGTTTCCAACTATATGGGTGCAACGCTTGGAGAGCTATAAGGTTTTCACCCTCTTGGATATCTTGAAAACAAGCTGAGAGAAAATGGGTTTTTGGTTGAGTGGGATGTTAACCCTGCTCAAGCAACAGACTCAATCCCTGTCAGGGTGAACCACAAAAGTCACTAGAATAACCTGTGATTACCCATCTGGCAGCTTGGGACAAAAGCAGTGAGATTTAACTTAGAGGCACTGTGTAAAGTATTTATGCCTCACACAAACAGTTATAAAGTGAAAATACAACACACAAAAACATCCAACACCGATTTAGGAAAATTATTTTACCAAAAAAACAAAAATCCAATCAGTAGAAAAGGAGATATGATTTTTTAAAGTTTAAGGTAAAACTTAGTGACTAAAAGATCAAAGGGCCAACCTCGGACATCTAGTCGCACGAGTCCGGGTCAAAGTAGAAAAGTATGGCTGACCGCGATGCAGCACGAGTCAGATACAAAGAGTGTATTGGGCCCAGTCAGCGTTTACATTTGGACTTAGAAGAAATTTCAGGAAAAATGTTCTGAGAAGGTAGAAGTTGAGAGGGGCAAGGATGCAGGGTGTGTCTGAGGAGAAGGCGTCGTTGTCAGGGAGCCGCTGGACAGAGTTGTGGTGAAGATTTTCACATTTGCTCTTAGTCCCCTTTTTGGAAGTCAAAAATCTCCAGCAGGACAAAGCTGGAGGCTGTAGCTGATGAGATTTCAACGAGGCTGGATACCCCTTTGGGGAAGGACCACTAAACAGGATTTCCTTTTGAGGAGAAGAACGTAGCAGGAGCCACAAAGTCAGGCTAAACGGTGATGCACCTTGGGTGGATAGATGAGGAGATTGGTCTCGGTCTCCTCTCGGTTCTCAGAGCAGTTTTTAGCCAAAGACTCAAGCATTGGATTTTGGCTACCTGGTCACCTTAAACACTACCACTAATGGTTCAGGACTGGTGGGGTACTACTTGGGGGGTTAGGACTCACTCAAGGTAGGGGCCAGGTGTGGGCTCAAGATGGTTGAAGTCTTTTCTGCCCCTGAGACTCTCATTAGGAAGCCAACCAACTAGCCTTTGGAGTCACTCTGGTAGTCCTGGGATCAAGAGGTGGATCAGGGTCCAAGCAGTGGGGCAGGCCTCTTAGATTTCAAGACAGGCTTCAAGCCACAAAGCAGTTCTTCCAGATACAGAAAAGCAGTCTTCTGAAGTACACAACAGGTCACAGCAGCAGGCAGTCCTCTGAGAGTACTTCTGCAGTTCCAGAAAGTGCATTGAAGAGTGGGTCTTAGGGTCATATGTATATACTGGGTACGTTCTTTGAAGTAGAAGACGTTTCTACAGAATTCCCTTTGAAGAGCTCAAAGTTTCCTGCCTCCCCTGCCCTGGCATGAACAATGCAGTGGTGACAAGCCCTTTGGGAGAAGATAGGGCCAGCTTATTGATTTGAAAGTTGGCAGCTCCACTCCCCCATCCAGCCAGTGATGGCCCTTCCAGGCACACCTAATCCCTCCATTGTGTGGCTGCCTAGGAGGAAAAAACAAATTTCAACTGCCAATAGCACCCAGTCCGGTGACCCGGGAACAGGTTGAAGGCAGCCAATAGTTAGGGCATGAAAATGCCAACTTTTTGAAATGGGCAATTTCAAAATTGTTAACTAAAAATCTGAATTTACCACTAAATATGATTTTAAATGATAGTTTCTCAGACACCAAAAATGAAATCTTTCCCTGTTCCCAATCAAAATTTAGCACTTATAAAATTTAATAAGGCAACCCTATGTTATCATGTGGGAGAGGTAGGCCTCATAGTAGTGAAAATTAATTTAGGATTTTTTTACTACCAGTCCAGGACATGAAAAACGTAAAAGTATATGCCGAACCTTTTCATTACAACACCCTGCCCTATGGGCTACATAGGGCCCACCTTAGGGGTGACGTATTTGTAACAAAAGGGGAGTTTAAGGCTTGGCAAGGAGGTTATTTTGCCAAGTTGAACTGACAGATTAAAACTGCTTTCAGGCGGCAATGAAAGATCCTAGAAGGAGATACCTAAGTGAGTAGCACAATAAGTGCTGCAGGACAACTATTGCACTTAACTTACAGGCCCTAGGTATATGGTATACCACTTTACTAGGGATTTATAAGTAAATTAAATATGCCAATTAGGTTTAAGTCAATTTTGCCATGTTTTAGGGAGTGTGCACAAGTAATTTAGCACTGGTTAGCAGTGGTAAAGAGCAAAGAGTTCTAAGGCCAACAAAAACGAATTCAGCAAAATAGGAGGGTGAAGGCAAAGGGTTTGGGGAAAGATCACCGTAAGGCTGATAGGTCTAACACAAGCTAATTGGTTTTAATGGAATCATGCTCAGAAACATACTTACTGCAGATTTGTGTCCAGTTGTTAGCCTACTTTCTTCTGACATATGGTGGAACAGATAACTATGGTCCCAAACACCCAATTGCTTGACATATAACTTGTGAAAAGCAAACAAAAAAGATAACTGGTTCTGGAAATGAGATCAAGAAAACCTACTTACTTGTAGACACAAATGACTTTACATAACAGCTTTGTTTGTACATTTGCAGGAGTTTAAGATAAATGTGTACCAGTACCTGTCAACTCTGTTCTTTCAGTTGGAATGGACTGCTCTTTCATCGGAGCCCAGTTGAATCTCCTGAATCCAGAAGTGTTAGTAAATGCAGAGACTACCCATAATCCAGCTGTGGGGAACTAATAGGAAGTGATAGGGTAGAAGCATACATAGCATTGACATAGTACTACCTGAGACAGTCATTAGTCATTTCAACATTCTTTTCAGGTCATGAAGAAATAATATGTCACTGCTGATCATAAAACTCCAAACCTTCTTGGTTTGGAGTGTTGGCAGCCAATCAGAATGAAGCTCGTGCTTGGGAGGGTTCGTGAATCCTCCTCGGCCACCAGATATCGATATTTTTTATTTTTTAAAGTTCTCAGGAACTACTGAACGGATTTACACCATTTAAAAAAAGGAACGCTTTCTGAACCAAGACCTACCTTTTTGCCAAATTTGGTGTAATTCTGTTCAGCAGTTCGGGCTGTAGCTTTGTCTAAAGTTTCCCATGGAAATGAACATGGAGAAAACGTGTTTTAGGACCCCCCTTTTTCTCGGCCCCCGCTTGATGAATCACCCCGAAACTTTTAAGACAGGAGCCGACCTGAGTAAATCGTTAGTTTTAAAAATTTCGCGAAGATTCGTCAAACGGCACTAAAGATATTGGCAAAAGAAAAAACGCTTTTTGAATAGAAACGAGGACCTAACTATAACTACCTACTGGCGACTGCCAGTAGGTAATATATATATATATATATTCACTGAAAAAACCATAGGTTTCAGAGACGTTATAGTTAGTTGGACATTTCACTCGTACAAAACCAGAGAAATTCAGCCGTTATAGTTTGTTGAGCTAACTATAACTTGCGCCCCCGCAATGCACTGCTGATGACGTCACATATTACATCATTCATGACATGGTCAGTGACATCACTGATGACATCACTGATGACATCTTCCAGTGACTGTGTGTTTCTGAAAAGTTTAAGCATGTTTTATATATATATATGCCAAGGTGTATTGAAGAGTGAGTGGGTGTATAAGTGTCTGAATGTATCATTTAGTAGGTGTGTGACTGTCTGTATAAGTGAGTGATTAAACGTGTTTTAGTGAATGCATGGGTTCATGACTAAACTGTGTAAATGTCTGTATCAGTCTGTCAGTTGGTGTGTAAGCGGTTGCATTGGTTGGTGAGTAGCTACATGAGTGTCTATATGGGTTATTGATTGGTTGTCTAAGTATCTGTATGGGTGCCTGAGTGTCTGTGTGGGTGGGTGAGGGGTGTGTGACTCTGTGCATAGATGTGTGAGTGGGTGATTCACTGGGTGTATGGGTTCAAGAGTACGTCTGTGAGGGGCTGTATGGGTGGGTGAGTGTGTGTATGGCTGTGTTGGTGAGTGAATGGATGTCTCAGCGGTACATGTGTGAGTATCTACATATGTGAAAGGCTGTGTATGTGAGTTTTGAAGTATATAAATGACTATATGTGAGAGTGAGTGATTGTGATAATGGCTGTATGGATGAGTGTGTGCTTGTACCAGTGATTGCATAAGAGATTTCGGGGCATATCAGCAAGGGCCTGTGATAATTATCGCTCAGCGCTTTTAGCGCGAGGATAATTATCGCAGGCTAACGCTGGATTCTATCGTGGAGATAGCGTGCTATCAGCAACGCTTATCTCCCAAGCGATAGGAATCCATGCGTTAGCTAGAAAACAGTGTGATTATCGCTGGAAATCCAGCGATAATCGCACTGCGACCAGCGATACCTTGCTGATAGGGCAGGGTGGTTTTAGCCATGTAATCCACCTCCCATTGGATTACATGGCTAAGTCAGATTACAAGCAGGCGTAAGGAAAGTAGCGATAACTGTGGTTATCGCTACTTTTCTTATTGCTCTGCTTGTTTGCGTGCAGCTTGATAATTGGAGAAATGTCGGTTAGCGACATTTCTCCAGTTATTTTGGCACGGAACGCCCACTTTGCATCTCATTAGAGATGAAAAGCTGGGCGTTGTTGTAAGGGGCGCTAAATCAGCAAAACACGCGATAGCGTGTCTTTGCTGATACTGCGATGAAATTATCGCCGCTTTTCGCCCGAAAACGGACGCAAAAGCGGCGATAATTTCATAGCGCCGCCTTGCTGATATGCCCCTAAGTTTGTGTTAGTATATGTATGAATAAGTGAGGTGGTGTGTGTATAACTGTATAGGTGAGTAAATGGGAGTGTGATTGATTCTTTGCATGACTGACTACGTGTATGAGTAACTCTCTGGGTGAATGGCGGTGTGTGAGTGTCTGTATAGGTGTATGAGTGCATATGATAGTGCTGTATTGATGAGTGACTGCATGTATGAATGACTGTATAAGTGAATAAGTGGATGTGTGTGTAGACCTAGGAATCAGTGAGTGGGTATGTAATAACTGGTATTGGTGTGTCTATGAAATGAAATGAAATGAAAGACACATTTGTAGAGTGCATGGCTACCCGGGAGCATCCCAGCGCTAGGACTGAATACTGCAGGAGACAGGGGGACTGTGCGGGCTAAGGGTACAGAAGGGTCTTAAGTTGTTTGCGGAAGGACCCGTGGTTTTGGACTAGGCGGAGCTGGAGTGGAAGCGAGTTACAAAGCTTAGAGGCGTTATAGGAGAAGAGCCGTCCACCACCACTGGCCTTCCTAATCTTTGGCACTTCGGCTAGGTGGAGTTCGTCGGATCGAAGATTACGCTTGGCTTTGTAGGGGTGGATCATGGCTGAGTTGATGGAAGGGCTGATCCCCTGCATAGATTTATGTGCTAGGCAAAGTGTCTTAAATCTAATGCGTTCCTGGATGGGGAGCCAATGAAGGGAAGCAAGTGCCGGTTTAGCCGATTGTTGGTTGTTGGTTCTGGTTAAGAGTCTGGCAGCGCTGTTCTGCACAGACTGTAGTTTTGAAACTATAGTGGTGGGGGAGCCCAGGTACAGCGCGTTGCCGTAGTCTAGCCTGGAGAGTATAAGTGATTGCACCAATACTTTTTTTGCTTGGAAGGGGAGCAGAGGTAGCACTTTACGGGCCATTCTGAGTAGGCCATAACAGATGGCTACCGTCTTCCTCGCTTGTGCTCTGAAGCTCAGGTCCTGGTCCAACCAGATGGACCAGATGGTCCATGGTTTTGAAAATGGTAGTCTGTATTTTAGAGTGGGTGTATCAAAGGTTATATTAGGGTGTGAGGAGTTGCATCAGATTATCACGTAGATGATGTCATCAGTGATGTCATCAGTGATGTCATTTTAGATGTCATTAGTGATGTCATCAGTGATGTCACTGACCATGTCATGAATGATGTAATATGTGACGTCATCAGCAGTGCATTGCGGGGGCGCAAGTTATATTTAGCTGAACTAACTATAACGGCCGAATTTCTCTGGTTTCGTACGAGTGAAATGTCCAACTAACTATAACGTCCCTGAAACCTGTGGTTTTTTCAGGGAATTTCTAAGGTTTTTTAAATGCTAATTTCTAACTATAACGTCCCTGAAACCTATGGTTTTTTCAGTGAATTTCAAAGGTTTTTTAAATGCTAATTTCTACCTATAACATCCCTGAAACCTATGGTTTTTTCAGTGAATTTCAGAGGTTTTTTAAATGCTTATTTCTAAATATGCTTACATAGGTAGGACATGTGCAGAAAGATGAAGAAAGGAGCAGAAAGATGCAAGAGAAGTGCAGAAAGAGGCAACAGAATTCCAGAAAGAGGAAGAAAGGTACGGAAAGAAGCAAGAGAAGTGCAGAAAGAACCAACAGAGTTGCAGAAAGAGGCCTACTTTGACTGTACCTTACAACAGACTCATACAAAGTAGCCTAATCACTAATCCTTCTCCCAAGCTGTCTTAAACCTCACTTTTCTCTTTAAGGTTCACTATTAATCGACTGCTCAGAATGTTAGGCCTACCTACCAAATATAAAACAGCAATCCTAAGCATATCACTGTTGTAAGTCTGACCAAGTTTGTGAAGGTATGCATGCGTAGCTCTGCTTTTACCGAGTGACATGCTACATAAAAATAAACATAGAAATACTTGAATACCTGTGTTTCAAACAGCATACTCTGTAAATATGTGTACAAAAAGGTGTATGTATTTCTTTCTGCTCATAATAAAGGGCACATGGGTATTCAATAGTATATTTGAGGGGGCTCTATAACACCTATATACAGAAGACATGTCTGCCTGTGCAACTGAATGACAGAGCAGAACTGAGAACATTTAACCACCTATAGAAGAAGTTACCCACTTTTTAAGCTACCATCGTCAGATGAATAACACATGTGAGAGTACATATACAAGTAGACATATACCTCAGTCACAAGAACACGCAGACCTTTAAACTTGACAGCATGCACTTCCCATTTGAGTACAGAAAGAGGCGAGAGAAGTACAGAAAGAAGCAAGAGATGTGTAGAAAGAAACAAAAGAAGTGCAGAAAGAAGTAACAGGGTTGCAGAAAGAGGCAACAGGGGTGAAGGCAGAGGGAAGAGGGGTGGAGATAGAGGCAAGGGGTTGCAGAAAGAAGCACAAGAGCTGCAGAAAGAAACAAAAGAAGTGCAGAAAGAAGCAACAGGGGTGCAGAAAGAGGCAAGAGGGGGGAAGAAAGAGGGAAGAGGGGTGGAGATAGAGGCAAGGGGCTGAAGAAAGAAGCAAGAGAGCTGCAGAAAGAAACAAAAGAAGTGCAGAAAGAAGGAACGGAGGTGCAGAAAGAGGCATGAGGGGTGCAGAAAAAGGGAAGGGGGTGAAGAAAGAGGTAAAAGGGGTGCAGAAAGAAGCAAGAGAGGTGCAGAAAGAAACAAAAGACATATAGAAAGAAGGAACAGAGGTGCAGAAACAGGAAAGAGGGGTGCAGAAAGAGGGAAGAGGGGTGCAGAAAGAGGCATGAGGGGTGCATAAAGAAGAATGAGAGGTGCAGAAATGAGCAAGAGAAGTGCAGAAAGAAGCAACAGACATGAAAAAGGGGAAGAGGGGTGGAGAAAGAGGCAAAATGGGTGCAGAAAGAAACAAGAGAGGTGCAGAAAGAAACAAAAGAAGTGCAGAAAGAAGCAAGAGAGGTGCAGAACGAGTCAAGAGGAGTGCAGAAAGAGGGAAGAGGGGTGCAGAAAGAGGCAGGAGGGGTGCAGAAAGAAGCAAGAGAGGTGCAGAAAGAAGCAAGAGAAGTGCATAAAGAAGCAACAGAGATGCAGAAAGGGGGAAGTGGGTGGAGAAAGAGGCATGAGGGCTACAGAAAGAAGCAAGAGAGTTGCAGAAAGAAACAAAAGAAGTGCAGAAAGAAGGAGCAGAGGTGCAGAAAGAGGCAAGAGGGGTGCGGAACGAGGGAAGAGGGGTGTGAAAGAGGCACGAGGGGTGCAGAAAGAAGCAAGAGGAGTACAGAAAGAAATAAAAGAAGTGCAGAAAGAAGGAACAGAGATGCAGAAAGAGGCAACAGGGGTGAAGAAAGAGGGAAGAGGGGTAGAGAAAGAGGCAAGGGGGTGCAGAAAGAAGCAAGAGAGCTGCAGAAAGAAACAAAAGAAGTGCAGAAAGAGGACTAGATGTGCAGAAAGAGGGTAGAGGAGTGCAGGAAGAGGGAAGACAGATGTAGAAAGAGGCACGAGGGGTGCAGAAAAAAGCAAGAGGGGTGCAGAAATAATCAAGAGTGTTGCAGAAAGAAACAAAAGAAGTGCAGAAAGAAGGAACAGAGGTGCAGAAAGAGGCAAGAGGGGGGCAGAAAGAGGCAAGAGGGGTGCAGAAGAGGTACAAGGGTTGCAGAAAGAAGGGACAGAGGTGCAGAAAGAAGCAAGAGATGTGCAGAAAGAAGCAACAGAGGTGCAGAAAGAGCAATGAGGGGTGGAGAAAGAGGCAAGATAAGTGCAGAAAGAAGCAACAGAGATACAAAAAGGGGGAACAGGGGTGGAGAAAGTGGCAAGAGTGGTGCAGAAAGAAGCAAGAGAGGTACAGAAAGAAACAAAAGAAGAGCAGAAAGAAGGAACAGAGGTGCAGTAAGACGGAAGAGGGGTGCAGAAAAAGGGAAGGGGGTGCAGAAAGAGGTAAAAGGGGTGCAGAAAGAAGCAAGAGAGGTGCAGAAAGAAACAAAAGAAGTACAGAAAGAAGGAACAGAGGTGCAGAAACAGGCAAGAGGGGTGCAGAAAGAGGGAAGAGGGGTGCAGAAAGAGGCACAAGGGGTGCAGAAAGAAGAAAGAGAGGTGCAGAAAGGAGCAAGAGAAGTGCAGAAAGAAGCAACAGAGATGAAAAAGGGGGAAGAGTGGTGGAGAAAGAGGCAAGAAGGATGCAGAAAGAGGCAAGAGAGGTGCAGAAAGAAACAAAAGAAGTGCAGAAAGAAGCAACAGAGGTGCAGAAAGAGTCAAGAGGAGTGCAGAAAGAGGGAAGAGGGGTGCAGAAAGAGTCAGGAGGGGTGCAGAAAAAGCAAGAGAGGTGCAGAAAGAAGCAAGAGAAGTGCATAAAGAAGCAACAGAGATGCAGAAAGGGGGAAGTGGGATGGAGAAAGAGGTATGAGGGATAAAGAAAGAAGCAAGAGAGTTGCAGAAAGAAACAAAATAAGTGCAGAAAGAAGGAACAGAGGTGCAGAAAGAGGCAAGAGGGGAGCAGAAAGAGGGAAAAGGGGGACATAAAGAGGCACAAGGGTTTCAGAAAGTAGGGACAGAGGTGCAGAAAGAAGCAACAGAGGTGCAGAAAGAGGGATGAGGGGTGGAGAAAGTGGCAAGAGTGGTGCAGAAAGAAACAAGAGAGGTGCAGAAAGAAACAAAAGAAGAGCAGTAAGAAGGAACAGAGGGGCAGAAAGAGGCAAGAGGGGTGCAGAAAGAGGCAAGAGGGGTGCAGAAGAGGCACAAGGGTTGCAGAAAGAAGGGACCGAGGTGCAGAAAGAAGCAAGAGACGTGCAGAAAGAAGCAACAGAGATGCAGAAAGAGCGATGAGGGGTGGAGAGAGAGGCAAGAGAAGTACAGAAAGAAGCAACAGAGATACAAAAAGGGGGAACAGGGGTAGAGAAAGTGGCAAGAGTGGTGGAGAAAAAAGCAAGAGAGGTACAGAAAGAAACAAAAGAAGAGCAGAAAGAAGGAACAAAGGTGCAGAAAGAGGCAAGAGGGGTGCAGAAAGAGGGAAGAGGGGCTCAGTAAGAAGCACAAGTGGTGCAGAAAGAAGTAAAGATGTGCAGAAAGAAGCAATAGAAGTGCAGAAAGAAGGAACAAAGATGCAGAAAGAGGCAACAGAGGTGAAGAAAGAAGGAAGAGGGGTGGAGAAAGAGGCAAGGGGTGCAGAAAGAAGCGAGAGAGCTGCAGAAAGAAACAAAAGAAGTGCAGAAAGAAGGAACACAGGTACAGAATGAGGTAAGAGGGGCAGAAAGAGGCAAAAGGGGTGCAGAAAGAAGCGAGAGGTGCAGAAAGAAACAAAATAAGTGCAGAAAGAAGCAACAGAGGTACAGAAAGAGGCAAGAGTAGTGAAGAAAGAGGGATGAGGTATGCAGAAAGAAGGCACGAGGGGTGCAGAAAGAAGCAAGAGAGATGCAGAAAGAAGCTAGAGAAATGCAGAAAGAAGCAACAGAGATACAGAAAGGGGGAAGTGGAGAAAGAGGCAAAAGGGATACAGAAAGAAACAAGAGAGATGCAGAAAGAAACAAAAGAAATGCAGAAAGAAGGAACAGAGGTGCAGAAAGAGGCAAGGGGGGTGCAAAAAGAGGGAAGAGGGGTATAGAAAGAGGTACAAGGGGTGCAGAAAGAAGCAAGAGGGGTGCAGAAAGAAGCAAGAGAGTTGCAGAAAGAAACAAAAGAAGTGCAGAAAGAAGGAACAGAGGCGCAGAAATAGGCAAGAGGGGTGCAGAAAGATGGAAGAGAGGCGCAGAAAGAGGCACAAGGGTTGCAGAAAGAAGGGACAGAGGTGCAGAAAGAAGCAAGTGAAGTGTAGAAAGAAGCAACAGAGGTGCAGAAAGAGCAGTGATGGGTGGAGAAAGAGGCAAGAGGGGTGCAGAAAGAGGCAAAAGGGGTGCAGAAAGAAGTGAGAGGTGCAGAAAGAAACAAAAGAAGTGCAAAAAAAGGAACAGAGGTGCAGAAAGAGGCAAGAGGGGTGCAGGAAGAGGGGTGTGAAAGAGGCACGAGGGGTGCAGAAAGAAGCAAGAAAGGTACAGAAAGAAGCAACAGAGGTGCAGAAAGAGGGAAGAGTGGTGGAGAAAGAGACAAGAGAAGTGCAGAAAGAAGCAACAGAGATGTGGAAGAGGGGAAGAGGGGTGGAGAAGGAGGCGCGAGGGGTGCAGAAAGAAGCAAGAGTGGTGCAGAAATAAGCAACAGAGGTGCAGAAAGAGGAAAGAGGGGTGGAGAAAGAGACAAGAGAAGTGCAGAAAGAAGTAACAGAGATGTAGAAAGGGGGAAGAGGGGTGGAGAAATAGGCAAGAGGGGTGCAGAAAGAAGCAATAGAGGTGCAGAAAAAAACAAAAGAAGTGCAGAAAGAAGAAACAAAGGTGCAGAAAGAGGCAAGAGGGGTGTGAAAGAGGCACAAGGGGTGTAGAAAGAAGCAAGAGGAGTGCAGAAAGAAGCAAGAGAGTTGCAGAAAGAAACAAAAGGGGTGCAGAAAGAAGCGAGTGGTACACAAAGAAAGAAAAGAAGTGTACAAAGTAGGAACAGAGGTGCAGAAAGAGGCAAGAGGGGTGCACAAAGAGGGAAAAGGTGTGTGAAAGACACACAAGGAGTACAGAAAGAAGCAAGAGGAGCGCAGAAAGAAGCAACAGAGGTGCAGAAAGAAGCAAGAGGGGTGAAAAAAGAGGGAAGAGGGGGGCAGAAAGAGGCACGTGGAGTGCAGAAAGAAGCAAGAGATGTGCAGAAAGAAACAAAAGAAGTGCAGAAAGAAAGAACAGAGCTGCAGAAAGAGGCAACAAGGGTGGAGAAAGAGAGTGGATGTGTGGAGGAAGGGGGAAGGCGGTGCAGAAAGAAGCAAGAGAGCTACAGAAAGAAACAGAAGAAGTGCAGAAGAAGGAACAAAGGTGCAGAAAGAGGCAAGAGGGGTGCAGAAAGAGGGGAGAGGGGTGCAGAAAGACGCAAAAAGGGTGCAGAAAGAAGTGAGAGGTGCAGAAAAAACAAAAAAAGTGCAGAAAGAAGGAACAGAGGTGCGGAAAGAGGCAAGAGGGGTGCGGGAAGAGGGGTGTGAAAGAGGCACGAGCGGTGTAGAAAGAAGCAAGAGAGGTGCAGAAAGAGGGAAAAGTGGTAGAGAATGAGACAAGAGTAGTGCAGAAAGAAGCAACAGAGATGCAGAAAAGGGGAAGAGGGGTGGAAAAAGAGGCAAGAGGGGTGCAGAAAGATGCAAGAGAGGTGCAGAAAGAAATGAAAGCAGTACAGAAGGAAGGAACAGAGGTGCAGAAAGAGGCAGGAGGAGTGCAGAAAGAGGGAAGAGGGGTGCAGAAAGAGGCAAGAGAGGTGCAGAAAGAGGCAAGAGGGGTGCACAAAGAAGCAAGTAAGGTACAGAAAGAGGCAACACAGGTGCAGAAAGAGGCAAAAGAGGTGCAGAAAGTAGAAGAGATTTGCAGCAAGGGGCAAGAGAAGTGCAGAAAAAGAAAGAAAGGTGCAGAAAAAAGCAACAGAAATGCAGAAAGAAACAAAAGAAGTGCAGAAAGAAGGAACAGAGGTGCAGAAAGAGGCAAGAGGGGTGCAGAAAGAGGGAAGAGGGGTGCAGAAAGAAGCACGAGTGGTGCAGAGAGAAGCAAGAGAGGTGTAGAAAGAAGCAAGAGGAGTGCAGAAAGAAGCAACAGAGGTGCAGAAAGGGGCAAGAGGGGTGCAAAAAGAGGGAAGAGGGGTGCAGAAAGAGGCACTAGGGGTGCAGAAAGAAGCAAAAGACGTGCAGAAAGAAACAAAAGAAGTGCAGAAAGAAGAAACAGAGGCGCAGAAAGAGGCAACAGGGGTGCAGAAAGAGGATAGAGGGGTGGAGAAAGAGGCAAGTGGGTGCAGAAAGAAGCATGAGAGCTGCAGAAAGAAACAAAAGAAGTGAAGAAAGAAGGAACAGAGGTGCAGAAAGAGGCAAGAGGGGTGCAGAAAGAGGCAAAAAGGGTGCAGAAAGAAGCGAGAGGTACAGAAAGAAAGAAAAGAAGTGCAGAAAGTAGGAACAGAGGTACAGAAAGAGGCAAGAGGGTGCACAAAGAGGGAATAGGTGTGTGAAAGAGGCACGAGGAGTGGAGAAAGAAGCAAGAGGAGCACAGAAAGAAGCAACAGAGGTGCAGAAAGAGGCAAGAGGGGTGCAAAAAGATGGAAGAGGGGTGCAGAAAGAGGCACGTGGGGTAGAGAAAGAAGCAAGAGATGTGCAGAAAGAAACAAGAAGTGTAGAAAGAAAGAACAGAGCTGCAGAAAGAGGCAACAATGGTGGTGAAAAAGGGTGGATGTGTGGAGAAAGGGGCAAGAGGGTGCAGAAAGAAGCAAGAGAGCTGCAGAAAGAAACAGAAGAAGTGCAGAAAGAAGGAACAGAGGTGCAGAAAGAGGAAAGAGGGGTGCAGAAAGAGGGAAGAGGGGTGCAGAAAGAGGCAAAGGGGTGCAGAAAGAAGTGAGAGGTGCAGAAAGAAACAAAAGAAGTGCAGAAAGAAGGAACAGAGGTACAGAAAGAGGCAAGAGGGTGCACAAAGAGGAAGAGGTGTGTGAAAGAGGCACGAGCAGTGCAGAAAGAAGCAAGAGGAGCGCAGAAAGAAGCAACAGAGGTGCAGAAAGAGGCAAGAGGGGTGCAAAAAGATGGAAGAGGGGTGCAGAAAGAGGCACGTAGGATACAGAAAGAAGCAAGAGATGTGCAGAAAGAAACAAAAGAGTTACAGAAAGAAAGAACAGAGCTGCAGAAAGAGGCAACAAGGGTGGAGAAAGAGGGTGGATGGGTGGAGAAAGGGGAAAGGGGGTGCAGAAAGAAGCAAGAGAGCTGCAGAAAGAAAAAGAAGAAGTGTAGAAAGAAGGAACATAGGTGCAGAAAGAGGCAAGAGGAGTGCAGAAAGAGGGAAGAAGGGTGCAGAAAGAGGCAAAAGGGGTACAGAAAGAAGTGAGAGGTGCAGAAAAAACAAAAGAAGTGCAGAAAGAAGGAACAGAGCTGCAGAAAGAGGCAAGAGGGGTGGGGGAATAGGGGTGTGAAAGTGGCATGAGTGGTGCAGAAAGAAGCAAGAGAGGTGCAGAAAGAAGCAACAGAGGTGCAGAAAGAGGGTAGAGTGGTAGAGAAAGAGACAAGAGAAGTGCAGAAAGAAGCAACAGAGATGCGGAAAAGGGGAAGAGGGGTGGAGAAAGAGGCAAGAGGGGTGCTGATAGACGCAAGAGAGGTGCAGAAAGAAACAAAAGAAAAACAGAAAGAAGGAACAGAGGTGCAGAAAGAGGCAGGAGGAGTGCAGAAAGAGGGAAGATGGGTGCAGAAAGAGGCAAGAGAGGTGCAGAAAGTAGAAGAGATTTGCAGAAAGGGGCAAGCGAAGTGCAGAAAAAGAAAGAAAGGTGCAGAAAGAAGCAAAAGAAATGCCGAAAAAGGCAAGAGAGGCGCAGAAAGAATCAAGAGTGGCTTGCACACCATTAGTACCAATTTAACAGTTACTTTTAGCAATAAGTAACAGGTGACCATTCTAGGTTTGCAAAGGACCTTTCACCACGCTGTAACACTTGTCGCTGAATTTTTGGTAACGTTTGAGCCGTTTGAGCTGGAAACAAGGCTTTTTTTGTTCAACTCTGTAGATTAGGCAGCAGATGATGGATTATGTGGCTAATGCGGAAAATGTGTAATTGTGCGAAAGTTGGTGCAGCCAAACAGTCGCATAGTTCCAGTGGCCCTGCTCATACCTCTGACTAGGTCCAGAAGTGCTCCTCAGTGATTCCTTCAGTTTTTTTGTCTCATTGAGTTCATAGTTTATCTTCTATGGAAACTAGGAAGACTAAACCTGAGGTTACCACTCCACAACACAGACTACCATACCACATAATTACTTTCCATAACACATAATCCCACTTTACATAATTCCTATACACTAAATACCACATACTTTCTATCCACATAATTTCACTGCTCAACATACCACATAATTCCACTACACACAACATACATCCACTCCACTCCAAAAAACATTAGTAAAAAACTTTTACATTTACAACGCCAATAGCTCTAACTCTTGCAAATGCGAGACCTATTACATTACAAATGCTTCTTTAACTGGTAGTCGCGTTTGCAGAGTGGTGGAGAAAGGGGGATGGGCCTCAAGCCAGCGCTCAGGAATTCCACTGTGTAGGACTTACAGGAGGTACCAGGAGGGCTTCTTGGCCCCCAAAGTCCCTCAGGAGTAAAGTGGACTTCATCCCCCAACCCGCAGTGTGCCAGGAGGCACGTTTGCAGAGTGGTGGAGAAAGGGGGGCGTGGCCACTGAAGAACTCTTAGCAATCCCACTGTGTGGGACTTACTGGATGTAACAGGAGGGGTAGTTGGCCGCAAGGACAACCTTGGGGGCCAATTACCCCTCCTATTACCTCCAGTAAGTCCCACACAGCAGCATTGGTAAGTACTCATAGCAGGCCATGCCCCCTTTGACCACCAGTCAGCAAACGTGCTCCCCGGCGTGCTCTTGGATGGGGATTAAAGTCCCCTGCACTGCTGGGGGTCCTTAGGGGCCAACTAGCCTACTTGATACCTCCAGTAAGCCCCACACAGCTGGATTGCTGAGAGTGGTTCGAGGCCACGCCCCCTTTTTACACCAATCAGCAAATGCGCCTCCTGGTGCACTGCTGCTTGGCGATGAAGTCCACTTTAGCCCTGAGGTCCTCAGGATTCATGTTGTCCTCATCGCCTCACCAGCAGTACACCAAGAGGCACATTTGCAGAGTGGAGTAAAAAGGGGTGTGGCCTTGGACCACCTCTCAGCAATACCACTGTATGGGGCTTATTGGAGATACCTGGTGGGCTAGTTGGCCCCTAAGGACCCTTAAGGATCTAGAAGACTTAATCCTCCAACCCACAACGCAGCAGGAGGCGCGTTTGCAGTGTGCTGAAGGGAGGGGGTGGGGCCTCCAGCGAGATGCTGTTTTTTTTCCCTTTTTTGGGGGGTTATAAGGGGGCTGTGTGGCCCCCCCTTCTCTCAATATTTTCTGGGCCCTGGGGACCCCATCCCCCAGGGCCTGCCACTATTCATTTTTTTTTTAAAACAAAAAAACAGGAAGGGGGCCACGCGGCCCCCCTCCTGAGGCCTTTTTTGACCCTGGGGACCCCATCACCATTGCCTCGTTTTAAAAAAATATATATATTATTTTTTGGGTGGGGAGCTGCATGGCCCCCCTTCCCTGGGCCACTATTGGGTCCGGGGAACCCACCCCCGGGGCCTGGCCAGCCTTTCCAATTATTTTTTTATTTTGGAGGGGGGCCGCATGGCTCCCCTCATGAGGCCAATTATGGCCCCGGGGACCCCATCCCCTGGGGCCTGGCCAGCCTGAATTTTTTTGGGGGGAGGGGGCCACGTGGCCCCCCTCCTGAGGCCACTTATTGCCCAGGGTCTCCATCCCCCGGGGCCTGGCCTTACGTTGGGGACCACAGGGGGAGCCCCGATGCCCCTGCGGTCCCAGCCGGCTCCCCGCCTCCTGCGGGAGCCGGCATTGCTTTTGAACAAGGGGAGCTGCTGACATGCAGCTCCCCTTGTCCAAAAGCAGTCTGCTTTGCTTCGTGGAAGCGAGAGTAGGTTTCCAGCTCTCGCTTCCATGAAGTAAAGCAGAGTTTGTAATGACAGGGCGGGAGCCGTGCTCCCACCCTGTCATTGCAAACTGCAATGTCTCGGGGGTGGGCACCCTGGGACATTTCCAATGCCGGCCCTGGGGGGTGGCGGTCCCCAGGGCCATAGAGGACTCCAGGAGGGGGGCCACGCAGCCCCCCTCCCAACGTGAAAATAGCCCCGGGGAGGTGGTGGTCCCCGGGGGTCTGCAACGGACCCCTGCATTTTAATAATAAGTGGTGGTCCCCGGGGCAGTGTGGAGGGCTTGAGCCCCCCATACGTATTATCATTAATAGCCCCAAGGAGGTGGCGGTCCCCGGGGCTTGGGGGGCCCACGAGGCCCCCCACCCCATAATAAGAAATGCCCCGGGGAGGTAGCGGTCCCAGGGGCAGCGTGGGGGGCAAGAGCCCCCCACACAGTTTATTAAAAAAAGCCCCGGGGAGGTGGCGGTCCCAAAGGCTGCGGGGGCCGCATGCCCCCGCACATTATGAGCAAAGCCCTGGGGAGTTGGCAGTCCCCGGGTGGTGGGGGCCCCCATGGGCCCCAGCTACATACATTTTGATTTGTTTTCCTTAAGCCCCCGGGTGGGCCAGGTCCCGGGGGCTTAAGGAAAACAAAGCGCAGGAGCCTGTGCTTAGTTTTTTTTTCCCCGAAATTTAAAAAATAAAAATGCTTTTTTTGGGCCTGAGGGTCCCTGTGGGACCCCCTGAACAGGCCTAGGGGTTCAGGGTGTTTCTACCCTTTTCTTGTTTTTTATCTTTTATTACAGTTTTTTTATGACTCGGTTTTACTGAGTCACAAGATGGCTGCCAACACTTCTTAGTTTGAAGTGTTGGCAGCCAATCAGAATAAAGCTTGTGATCGGGAGGGTTTGCAAATCCTCCTCGGTCACCACATATCGATATTTTGTATTTTTAAATTGCTCAGGGAATACTGAACAGATTTATGCCATTTAAAGCAAAGAGTGCACTCTGGACCAAGAGCTACCTCTCTGCCAAACTTGGTGGAATTCCATTCAGCAGTTCAGGCTGTAGCCGCAACAAAAGTTCCTATTTAAATTAACATGGAGAAAACGCGTTTTGGGACCCCCCTTTTTTCTCGGCCCCTGCTTGATGAATCACCCCAAAACTTTCAAGTCAGGAGCTGAGTGGAGCAGGCCATTAGTTTTGAAAATTTCGCAAAGATTTGTCCAACGGCGCCAAAGATATTGGCAAATCAAAAAACGTTTTCCTATGGAAACTAGTTCTTAAATTAAACTACCTACTGGCGACCGCCAATAGGTTTTATATATATATATATATATATATATATATATATATATATATATTCACTGAAAAAACCATAAGGTTTTAGGGACAGTTATAGTTAGTTGGACATTGCACTCGTACAAAACCCGTGAAATTCCCCTGTTATAGTTAGTTCAGGTAACTATAACTCGCGCCCCGCAATGCACTGCTGATGACGTCACATATTACATCACTCATGACATGGTCAGTGACATCACTGATGACATCACTGATGACATCTCAAATGACATCACTGATGACATCATCCAGTGACTGTGTGTTTGTGTAAAGTTTAAATATGTTTAATATATATAGGGAAAGGCGTATTGAAGAATGAGTGGGTGTATAAGTGTCTGAATGGATGATTTAGTAGGTGCGTGACTGAGTCTATAAGTGAGTGATTAAACGTATCTTACTGGATGCATGGGTGAGTGACTAAACTGTGTGAATGTCTGTATCCGTCTGTCTGTTGTTGTGTAAGCAGCTGCATGGGTTTCTGACTAGCTAAATGAGTGTCTATATGTGTTATGGATTGGTTCACTGAGTATCTGTATGGGTGCCTCAGTGTTTGTGTGGAGTGGGGTGAGTGTGACTCTGTGCATAGATGTGTGAGTGGGTGATTCACTGGGTGCATGGTTTCAAGAGTGCGTCTGTGATGGACTGTATGGGTGGGTGAGTGTGTGTATGGGTGTGTTAGTGATTGAATGTATATCTCAGTGGTACATGTGTGAGTAACTACATATGTGAAAGGCAGTATATATGTGTGTTGGAGTATATAAATGGCTATAAGTGAGAGTGTGTGATTGTGAGAGTGGCTATATGGATGAGTGTGTGCTTGCATCAGTGATTGCATAGGAGCATAAGAATGTGCTAGTATTTTTATGAGTAAGTGAGCTGGTGTGTATAACTGTATAGGTGAGTAAATTGGAGAGTGATTAATTATTTGCATGACTGACTAGGTGCGTGAGTACCTCTATGGATGAGTTGCGTTGTGTGAGTGTTTATATAGGTGTATGAGTGCATATGATAGTCCTGTACTGAGTGACTGTAAGTTTGAGTGACTGTACGGGTGAGTGAGTAGATGTGTGTGTGTAGACCTAACAATCAGTGAGTGGGTATGTACTTATTGGTATTGGAGTGTGTATGGTTTTGAGAATGGCAGTCTGTAATTTAGAGTGGGTGTTTCAAAACTTATATTAGGGTGTGAGAAGATGCATTAAATTCTCACATGGATGATGTCATCAGTGATGTCATCAGTGATGTCATTTGAGATGTCATCAGTGATGTCATCAGTGATGTCATCAGTGATGTCACTGACCATGTCATGAGTGATGTAATATGTGACGTCATCAGCAGTGCATTGCGGGGCGCGAGTTATAGTTACCTGAACTAACTATAACGGGGGAATTTCACGGGCTTTGTACGAGTGCAATGTCCAACTAACTATAACTGTCCCTAAAACCTTATGGTTTTTTCAGTGAATTTCTAAGGTTTTTTAAATGCAAATTTCTAACTATAACGTGCCTGAAACCTATGGTTTTTTCAGTGAATTTCAAAGGTTTTTAAATGCTAATTTCTAACTATAACGTGTCTGAAACCTATGGTTTTTTCAGTGAATTTCAAAGGTTTTTAAATGCTAATTCCTAACTATAACATGTCTGAAACCTACGGTTTTTCAGTGAATTTCAAAGGTTTTGTAAATGACAATTTTTAAATGTATTAATTGTTATATTTATTTTTTCATACTGATTTACTACATTTTTAGAAACATTTTTTTTTACATATTTTATTTTTAAATTACATTGTAATTACATTATACATTACAAAAAATACTTTCTCAGAATGAATTACTTTAGTTTAAATACTTTGCACATAGGCAATAGACTTTTAAGTACAGTAGTTACAGTTGTTGCAATGGGCAACACATTTTCAAACACAATGCAACATTCAGCTCAATGTGAATTTCTAGTTAAATGCAATTAGTTACTTTATGGATTACTTTTCTAACCACAGGACTGGATCCTAGATTCAGTCCTGGGACATCTCCTGTAAACAGTTGAGTAAAAGCGTTTTGGTTACAGTAGTGATTTTTAAGGAATATTATTGTATTTTAAAAGTTGACACAGAAACTTTTTCTCATAGAATCACCAATGTTATCCTATGGAAGGAAATTCACTTAGCAGGTAAAAACTGTTATCGTTACTTTTTCTTACTCAGTGTTGGATCCTGGATCCAGCACTGGTGCATCTCCTGTAAACAGTTGAAAGAATGCGTTTAAGTCATACAGGCGATTTTTAAGGAATATTTGTAGTTTGTAAAAATCGACACTTTGAAACTTTTCAGCTGAAAACCAGACAATGGATTCCTATGGAAGAAAATATAAGTTACTGGTAAGTACGGTTAAAATTACTTTTCAGGGTCAGTGCTGGGCTAAAAGATGCAGCACTGAGGTCTCTCCTGATAACAGTGAGTAAATCGGAATTCGTATTTCGGCTGATTTTAGAGGAATATTTTAAAGTTCCAAAACTCCACACTTAGAAGAATTTCCAAGTGAAACCAGTCAATGTTAGCCTATGGAAGGAAATTCAAGTTACTGGTAAGTACGGTTAAAATTACTTTTCAGGACCAGTACTGGGCTGAAAGATACAGCACTGAGGTCTCTCCTGATAACAGGTGAGTAAATCGGAATTTGTATTTCGGCTGATTTTAGAGGAATATTTGTATGTTTCAAAAATCAACACTTAGAAACTTTTTCAGCAAAAAGCAGACAATGATATCCTATGGAAGGAAATTCAAGTTACTGGTAAGTACGGTTAAAATTACTTTTGAGGATCAGTACTGGGCTGAAAGATGCAGCACTGAGGTCTCTCCTGATAACAGGTGAGTAAATCGGAATTCGTATTTCGGCTGATTTTAGAGGAATATTTTAAAGTTCCAAAACTCCACACTTAGAAGAATTTCCAAGTGAAACCAGTCAATGTTAGCCTATGGAAGGAAATTCAAGTTACTGGTAAGTACGGTTAAAATTACTTTTGAGGATCAGTACTGGGCTGAAAGATGCAGCACTGAGGTCTCTCCTGATAACAGGTGAGTAAATCGGAATTCGTATTTCGGCTGATTTTAGAGGAATATTTTAAAGTTCCAAAACTCCACACTTAGAAGAATTTCCAAGTGAAACCAGTCAATGTTAGCCTTTGGAAGGAAATTCAAGTTACTGGTAAGTACGGTTAAAATTACTTTTCAGGACCAGTACTGGGCTGAAAGATACAGCACTGAGGTCTCTCCTGATAACAGGTGAGTAAATCGGAATTCGTATTTCGGCTGATTTTAGAGGAATATTTGTATGTTTCAAAAATCAACACTTAGAAACTTTTTCAGCAAAAAGCAGGCAATGATATCCTATGGAAGGAAATTCAAGTTACTGGTAAGTACGGTTAAAATTACTTTTCAGGATTAGTACTGGGCTGAAAGATGCAGCACTGAGGTCTCTCCTGATAACAGGTGAGTAAATCCAGATTCGTAGTTCGGCAGATTTTAGAGGAATATTTGCACAATGGTGAAGGTAGGGGCGGGGCCTGAGGTGACATCTGTGCAAACGCGCCTCGTGGCGCGTTTTAAGTTGGGGATTAAGTCCCCTTGAATCATGAGGGTCCCTAGGGGCCAACTAGCCCACCAGGAACCTCCAGTATGCGCCAGGTGGCTGCGTTGCAGAGATGTGTAGAGAGGCCACACCCTTTTACACCTCTCTGCAACACAGCTCTGTGGCGCTTTCTGGATGTACCTGTTGGGCTAGTTGGGCCCCAGGGACCCTCAGGATTGAAGGGGATTTAATTCCCCATCTTAAAACGCGCCACGGGGCCTGTTTGCACACATGTCACCTGAAGCTCCGCCCCTCCCTTCACCACTGTGCAAACGCGCCCGTGGCGCGTTTTAGGTTGGGGGATTAAGTCCCCTTGAATCCTGAGGGTCCCTGGGGCCAACTAGCCCACCATGTACCTCCAAAATGCGCCACAGAGCTGCGTTGCAGAGAGGTGTATAAGGGCGTGGCCTCTGTACACCTCTCTGCAACGCAGCCCTGGCGCATACTGGAGGTTCCTGGTGGGCTAGTTGGCCCTCAGGAACCCCAGAATTGAAGTGTAATTACTTCCCCATCTGCAAACGCACCAGGGGCGCGTTTGCAGAGTGGTGAAGGAAGGGGCGGGCCTGCGGCCCGATCGTTTTTTTGGTTTTTTCCTGAAGGGGGCTGTGTGGCCCCCTTCCTTTTCATATTTTTGGGCCTGGGGACCCCATCCCCCAGGGCCTTACCCCTTTTTTTCAATTAAAATTAAACGGGAAGGGGGCCGCGTGGCTCCCCTCCCGTGGCCGAATCCTGCCCCGGGGACCCCATCCCCCGGGGCATGGCCACACTTTAAATTAATTTTTAAGGAGGGGGCTGCGTGGCCCCCTCCTCAGGCCTCCTTTGCCCCAGGGACCCCATCCCCCGGGGCAGGCCTTTTTATTTTTATTTTTTAATAATTTCTGGGGAGGGGGCCGCGTGGCCCCACTCCCGGGCACTATGGCCCGGGGACCCCATCCCCGGGGCCTGGCCTCTGCTTGGGGACTGTGGGGGGTCCCCAAACCCCCACAGTCCCGCCGGCTCCCCGTGTCCTACGGGAGCCGGCATTGCTTTACACATGGGGAGCAGCTAACATGCTGCTCCCCATGTGGAAAGCAATTGTCTTTGGATATTGGAGCGAGAGCAGGTTTCCTGCTCTCTCTTCCAATATCCAAAGCAGTTTGCAATGACAGGACGGGAGCCGCGAGGCTCCGGTCCTGTCATTGCAAACAGCAGTGTCCCGGGGTAGGCACCCGGGACACTGCAGGAGCCGGCCCTGGGGGTGGCAGTCCCCAGGGCCACCACAGGCTCCAGGAGGGGCCGCGCGGCCCCCTCCCCACATCAGCAAAGCCCCGGGAGGTGGTGGTCCTCGGGGCTTCGGGGTCCAAACGGACCCCCATTTTAATTTGTTAGTGCCCCGGGGAGGTGGCGGTCCCTGGGGCATGTGGGGCTCGAGCCCCCCACACATTTAATTTTTATGAAAACAAAAAGAAGCCCCGGGAGGTGGTGGTCCCCGGGGCTGCGGGAGGGCTCAGAGCCCTGCTGCACGATTGTAAAAAGAAAGCCCCGGGGGGTGGCGGTCGCAGGGGCTTGGGGGGCCCTTTGAGGCCCCCAATACATAAATTTAATCCCCCCACCATGCCCCCGGGACTTGGGCCACCCGGGGGCAAAATACAATCGAAGCACGGGAGACCACGCCTGATTTTTCGGCAGGATCCGCGCACCCTGAGCGCATCCTGCCGATTTAAAAAAAATTTTTTGCCCAGGGGTCCTTGTGGGACCCCTGAGCAGACCTAGGGGTCAGGGTGTTTCTACCCTGCCCCCTTTGTGCGCTTTGCGCACTTGTTTCTGTCCCTCGGTTCTACCGAGGGACAAAATGGCTGCCAACATTTCCTGAATCGGAATGTTGACAGCCAGCTGACAGCCAATTAGCATGCAGCTCGTGATCGGGACGGTGCGCGCAGGGTGCGCTCAGGGTGCGCGAATCCTCCGTGCCCATAGATATATATGTACTTTTACTTTTGATTTTCTCAGCAACTACTGAACGGATTTACACCATTTAACAAAAAGGTTCTTTCTGAACCAAGAACTACCTCTTTGCCAAATTTGGTGTAATTCCGTTCAGCAGTTCGGGCTGTAGCCGTGTCTAAAGTTTCCTATGGGAAATTGATTTTTGACTCTTATTTTTTAATTTCTCCGCAACTACTTAACGGATTTACACCATTTAACAAAAGGGTTCTTTCTGAACCAAGAACTACCTCTTTGCCAAATTTGGTGTAATTCCGTTCAGCAGTTCGGGCTGTAGCCGTGTCTAAAGTTTCCTATGGGAAAATGAATGGGGAAAACATGTTTTGGGACCCCCCTTTTTTCTCGGCCCCCGCTTGACGAATCACCCTGAGACTTTCAGGGTAGGAGCGGACCGGAGCGGGCCATAAAGTTTGAAAATCTCGCGAAGATTCGTCAACCGACGCAAGAGTTATTTCAAATAGAATGTCGCGGATTTCCTATGGAAAATAGGTCCTAACTATAACTATCTACTGGCGACCGCCAGTAGATAATATATATATATATATATATACGTGGGTCCCTTGCTCACTTTGCCACTGGATTCAAGCTAGCCTGGCTGATGAGGACTGTTAGTCCGAAACCGGTCCCAGGATGCTTGTTTCCGGTCCAGGGAAGACATGGCTTGGCAGTTTGGGCTGGTATGTTCCCATAAGGCACAGGGTCAAGACTGATTTGAATATAGCTGTGTCTGAACTGGGGTGGCGAAGTGAGCTAAAGAACGATGATGGATTCAACCCAGATCTGTGACTGGGGGTGAGTGTCTGAAAAGTTTCAGCGCTCCATCCATCATCTCCTTGTGTTTGCTTTGTTCACCCTAAGTTGGCAGGGTATGCCCAGACGTTGGTCCCTTGCTCACTTTGCCACTGTATTCAAGCTAGCCTGGCTGATGAGGACTGTTAGTCCAAAACCGGTCCCAGGATGCTTGTTTCCGGTCCAGGGAAGAAATGGCTTGGCAGTTTGGCTGGACTGTTCCCATGAGGCACAGGGTCAAGACTGATTTGCATATAGCTGTGTCTGAACTGGGGGGGCGAAGTGAGCTAAAGAACGATGATGGATTCAACCCAGATCTGTGACTGGGGGTGAGTGTCTGAAAAGTTTCAGCGCTCCGTCCATCATCTCCTTGTGTTTGCTATGTATATATATGTACATATATATATATATGTACATATATATATATGTACATATACACATACCCACACACATCCGCAGGCTGTCAGTGTGTGACGGCATGCTCACCAAAGTGTGTCTGCCTGCATGATATCAGGTAAATCCAAATTCTTTCACAGTATGAGAGGGACATCACTCAAGGCATGATTTGTTGAAATATCATAATACTTTATTTCGCTGACACACAACACGTTTTCTACAGAAAATTCTTTTAGCATAGAATTAGCACTGTGCTATCCATGACGAGCTATAAAATGATAAAAGTGTTTAATGACTCCAGGCACACCAATCCAAAGCTGTAATGCTATGCCTGAAGTGGTAAAAGGCTTTTTTGTCTTTTTACAGCTTGGCACGGATAGCACTGTGCTAATCCTATGCTTAAAGACTTTGCTTTAGAGATGGTAAAAGACTTTGTCCCTTTCTATCTCAGCATGGATGTCACTGTGCTAATCCTATGCTTAAAAACTTTGATAGAAAAGCAGACTTTTGAGGTGAGCAAATTCAGAGTGTTGCTTGTATTGTAGGGTGCTCTATACAGGAGCTGCTCTTCACCTAAACTTGGGAACTACCCAGAGATCTCTGTATCTTTTTGCTTCAATCTGTCTGAATAAATTGAAGCTCCAAAAAACTGTGTATGCTCTGATATTTTCCTGTGGGGAATGTTCTTGTCTTGGATTTGTACGTACAGCCACAAGCACAAAGAGCACCCATCCTTAAGTAGTTCAGCAGCAGCAGTAGCACATTGGAGTTTCTCCAAAGTTTTTGGAAGCTGCCTAACCGCCACAGCCTGACAGAAATGTGAGCCTGCTAACACAAGTTGGACTATGACTTCATAGAAAGGCACAGGTTACTGAAGGTGTGCTTTCAGGTAGGATATCTGAAGGGGCAAGAAGTGGTTATATGAGGGTTCCAGAGCCTTTTAATTGACTTTAGACATGACATTGGTGCGATCGGAGGGAAGAAGGAAGCGCCACCCACTGTTGGAAAATATTAGGTACTTACCATGAAGCACTTGTATGAATGAACTCAGAGTACCGAGTTTGTGAAGTCTTTCCACGTTTGCTATTCAGTATCCCCCAACAGCAAAGAGGCAACACTCGAATAGAAACTGTGGCATTTGAAACACCTGTGTCTTTGGCATGTTTCAATAAATTGATGCACCACGAACCAGCGTGTGCTCTGGTCTTTTTCTGTGGGGAATGATATGTTTTCACTGAAAAAACCAAAGGTTACAGACACGTTATAGTAAGGAAATTAAATTAAAAAACCTTAGAAATTCACTAAAAAAACAAAGGTTACAGGGACGTTATAGTTAGGCTCAGGATTCACTCGTACAAAACCAGTGAAATTCAGCAGTGATAGTTAGCTGAGCTAACTATAACTCATGACCCCACAATGCACTGCTTATGATATGACTTCACATATTACATAACTCATGACATGGTCAGTGACATCACTGATGACATCACTAATGACATCTCAAATGACATCACTGATGACATCATCCAGTGACTGTGAGTTTTAAAAAAGATTATGAGTGTTAAATATATATACCAAGGTGATTGATGAATCAGTGGGTGTATTAGTGCCTGTATGGATGATTCAGTGGGTGCGTGACTGACTGTATAAGTGAGTGATTAGGTGTCTCAGTAAATGTATGGATGAGTGACTGGTTGTGTGAATGCCTGTATCTGTCTGTCAGCTGGTGTCGAAGTGGCAGTATGGGTCTGTGAGTGGGTACATGAGTTTCTATATAGGTGACCGATTGGTTGTCTGAGTTCCTCTATGGGTATCTGAGTGTCTGTGTGGGTGAGTGCTGGTGTGTGTGACTGCCTGTATGGATGAGTGAGTGGGGGAGTCAGTGGCTGTATGGCTTAGTGAGTGTGTGTGTGTGAGGGACTGTATGAGTGAGTGTGTGTATAGCTGTGTGGGTAAGTGAGTGGATGTGTCAGTGGTATATGGGTAAGTAACTGGATATGTGAAAGGCAGAATAGGTGAGTGGTGGGGTATATGAGTGACTGCATGGGTGAGTGAGTGAATGTGAGAGTGGCTTTATGGGTGAGTGTATGCTTGTATCAGAGACTGTATAGGTGAGTGAGTACATGTTAGTATATGTATGAGTAAGTAAGTGGGTGTGTGTGTGTAACTGTATGGGTTAGTAAGTGGCAATATGATTGTATGAATGAGTGACTGTATATGTGAGTGAGTGAATGTGAGAGTGACTGTATGGGTGGATGTGTGCTTGTGTCAGTGACTGTATACTTGAGTAAGAATGTGTTAGTATCTGTATTAATAAGTGAGTTGGCGTGTATATCTGTATAGGTGAGTAAGTGGCTGTGTGATTGACTCTATGGGTGAGTGAGTAGGTGTGTGAGTAGCTCTATGAGTGTCTGACAGTGTTTGAGTGGCTTTATGGGTGTATAAGTGGATATGTCAATGGCTTTAATAGTCAGTGAGTGGGTGTATGAGCGGCTGTATGGGTGAGTAAGTGGATGTGTGTGTAGATCTATAAATCAGTAAGTGGGTGTGGAAGTAATGGTATGGGTCTGTGAATGGGATTGTGAATGGTTGTGTGGGAGTGAGTGTATGAAAGGCTCTATGGGGTGTGAGTGAGTGCATTAGTGATTTTGTAGGTGATGTCATTAGTGATGTCATCAGTGATGTTACTCACCATGTCATGAGTAACCCTGGGCGGAAACAACCGCTCCGCTCGTGGAGTTTGCGGATTTTTGGCATCTCCATGTTCCGCGCAGAATGCGGAGTTACCAAAAACGTTTTTTGTTCGTGCGTTCAAAATGCATTTTCTCGCACGCGGGAGCGACTTACCGGGATGCCTGCGTTCGCCGATGAGATTTCCTACCCGTTTGCGTGCACCACGAGATTTGGTAGCCGGCCGCACGGTCCACGAGAGTGTGCGATCACGAACACGTCATTCGGACGCACCATCGGACTTTTGGCAGAAGTTCCGTGAAGATCACGATGCCGAACACGCAGAATTTGCAAGCTGGAGAAGAATATCTCTCGAGCAGCATAAAACCTTCTCGAAATGATGATTTGGATGAAAAAAACTCCTCAGATTGACATTTGGCTGTACTTTTTTGTGAAAGGAGTCTTTTTTTACTTTTTTTTAAGAGGAAGGAAGTGCCCCAGAGTCTCCAACTTCCAGTTCCTGTCCAGCAGGCTCCTCCCAGTGCTTTGTCCATGTCCTGTTCACTTTTCATTTGGATTTGGAGCTGGAAGGATCACTCTTTGTGTCTGCTGCATCATCTGCATCATATATCATATTGGATTTGAGGACTTTTGGATTTGAGATTTTACAAGTAAGTTGGAAAATTGGTGTTGTTTGTTTGATTGGGGCATTGAACATACATTTTTTTGTACTTTTCATCGTTTTTTTTAAATGTATTGTTGTGGGTGGCTTGTAGTTTCAGTAGGGGCCTAGTTGTTTTTCTTTGTATGTAATTTTTCTACTAATTTTCTTTTATAAAGGAAACATGTTACAAAGTTCACTACATTTTCTCCAACTTTTGTAATCAATTTGCAACATTTATTTAATTCACTAGCCCAGTAGTCTGCCAATAGGCCTTTCAGCCAGTAGGCCCAGAGCTACTCATCTGTGCATGAAACAACTGTTTCTGTGGTGTCTGTTGAATTTAACATCATTTAGGGCATGGATGGCTTTGGATTGAATTGCAAAATGTGGTTTTTTGGGGTATTTCACTTTTTTTGTGTGTGTTAAATAAATGCTTTTGTTGGATGTGTGTGGTGGTCTAGTTGTTGTGTAACTTGCAAACTTTTTTAGCCCTGTGAATTTTTGTTCTTGCATTGTTGCATTAAAGCTGTGTTGTTTAGCATGCCTCCTTTGTCTGGCCATATAGGCCTGCTTGAGTTCACTGTTTTACAGGCCTCCTGCTTGTTGTTGTGTGAGTGACCATGTGGCTGGTGGCCATTTTGTGGTGGTAGTTAGTCTGCTACTTTTGCCATAGGCCTGCATGTCTTTCCTTTGTTCCTCTTGGCTTACTGCTTCTTGTTGTTGTAGCCTGGCCATGTGGCTGGCGGCCATTTTGTTTAGCCAGTCATTGTGCTTTTGCCATAGGCCTGCATTGTCTGTCTTCCCTTTCTTGTTGTTGTGGTGGCCTTGCCATGTGGCTGGCAGCCATTTTGTGAAGCCAGCCAGTGTGCTTTTGCCATAGGCCTGCATTGTCTGTCTTCCCTTTCTTGTTGTTGTGGTGGCCTGGCCATGTGGCTGTCGGCCATTTTGTGAAGCCAGCCAGTGTGCTTTTGCCATAGGCCTGCATTGTCTGTCTTGTTATGTTATGTTATGTTATATGACTTTTATATAGCGCAAATCACCTTCAGGTCTCTAAGTGCTTCTAGAGAAGAGTGAGCAAGTCACTGGGGCAGAAATAAAATAGCAGCGGCGGTGGCAGAAGATTACACGGTTGTTAACGCCTCTCTAAATAGGAAAGTTTTTTAATGCTTCCTAAAGATGAGCAGAGCCGGTTCCCTGCGTAAGTACTCCGGCAGATCATTCCAGATCTGCGGGAGAAAAACAGAGAACGCTCTACCCCCTTTAGATTTAGAGATGTACCTGGGGGGAGCCAACCTGCAGGCCTCAGAAGATCGCAGAGTCCGGCCAGGAACATATTTCTCCAAGCGATCTTTTATAAACTTGGGTGCCTGACCGTAGATTGCCTTGTGGGCAATACATAGACCCTTGAACTGTGCTCTCTGTTAAATAGGGAGCCAATGTAATTTATGTAACAGAGGGGTAGCGCGTGTCTTTCTGGGAAGTCTAAAAATAAGCCTGGCCGCATCATTCTGCACCACCTGCAATCTCCCAATAAGCTTCTGGGAGGCCAATGTAAAGGGCATTCCCGTAATCCAGCCTGGAGATGACAGTGGCAGAGACAATTGACTGTAGTGAAGATGTTGACAAGAGAGGAGCAAGTTTCCGTAGCTGCCTGAGTAAGCCAGTACAGGTTCCTACTACCGTGGTGACCTGGCAAGACATAGATAGTTCAGAGTCAATTTTCAGCCCCAGGCTTTTTACAACCGGGACTGGTACCGGGACTACACCTAGTTCCGGAGGCCAAAAGAGATCACACCAGGGGCTATTACTTGTTGGAATGACGAGCAATTCGGTCTTATCCGGATTTATTTTCAATGAATAGGCCGTCATCCAATTCACAGTGAACCTGAGCAACTTTTTGGCCGACTCCTGGGCCTGGTGGGAGTTGTTAAGCCGGATAAGAAGTTGAGTATCATCGGCGTAATTAAAGACCTGACAGTCCATGTGAGTCAGAGTCTCCACAAGGGGTTGCAGATAGATATTAAAAAGAAGTGGAGATAGTGCAGAGCCCTGGGGTACCCCACATGCCAGAGGGCCCAGATCCGATATCTGCTCACCCAGCTGAACTCTCTGAGTACGGTCAGACAGAAATTACTTTAGCCATTGGTATGCTTGCCCGCTGATACCCAGATTGGTGAGACGGTTCAGCAGTATGTTATGGCTGACCGTATCGAATGCCGCTGACAGATCTAGTAAAATCAGGGCACTCGGCTGTTTATCGTCGGCCATAACCCTGAGCTCATCCAGAACAGCCAACATCACTAGCTCTGTACTATGATGAGCTCTGAAGCCCGCATGTCTAGCTTGGAGTAGCTGGTGGTCCTCCAAATACTTCGAAAGTATCTTTAATATGTGCTGTTTCAACATCTTGGCTAGAAAGGGGAGCTGAGAGATGGGTCTTTAGTTCTTTAGAGTCAGGATATCTTTCCTTTCTTGTTGTTGTGGTGGCCTGACCATGTGGCTGGTGGCCATTTTGTGAAGCCAGCCAGTGTGCTTTTGACATAGTCCTGCAAGCTTTCTTTGTGGTGGCCATGCCTTGCCCTTGTTGTTGTTTTGCATGCAATTATTTTCTTTTTACCCAGCAAAAAAATGCAGGACAGTTCACTACATTTTCTAATACATTTGCAATATTATTGATTTGAATTGATTCACTTCACTATGTATCCTAGTCTGCCAATAGGCCTTTTTCAGACAGTAGGCCCAGAGCTACTCATGGGTGCATGAAACAACTGTTTCTGTTGAATTTGAACATCATTTAGGGCATGGATGGAATTGGATTGATTTGCAAAATGTGTTTTTTTGGGTATTTCACTTTTTTCATGTGTGTTAAATAAATGCCTTTGTTGGATGTGTGTGGTGGTGTGGTTGTTGTGTAACTTGCAAACCTTTTTTTAGCCCTGTGGATTTTCGTTTTTGCATTGTTGCATTAAAGCTGTGTTGTTTAGCATGCCTCCTTTTTCTGGCCATATAGGCCTGCTTGAGTTCATTGTTTTACAGGCCCCCTGCTTGTTGTTGTGTGAGTGACCATGTGGCTGGTGGCAATTTTATGGTGGTAGTTAGTGTGCTGATGTTGCCATAGGCCTGCATGTCTTCCCTTTGTTCCTCTTGGCTTACTGCTTCCAACCCCATTGCCAGCTGCAGCTTCCTGAATGATGCTGCATCCCACGTGTTACACAATCACATTCACAATGCCAAACAGGTTCCATTACATTTGTATTTTTGTTTTTGTTCTTCTTCTTTCCTATCCTTCCTGAGTGTACACAGTACACCATGAAAGCCCTCGTTGTCAAAGTCTCACAAATGGCTACACTGTTGTTCTGTTTTTTTAATAACTGAGCTAATACAATTTAATAATATTAATAATAACACTAACAAGTGTGACCAAACACTAAGTTATATATTATATTTGTTTGTTTGTACTAGTAGTAAATTGAACCACAACAATAAATGCCACTTTTCACTGATGTTCTTCTTGCTTCTTTGCATTTAGGTGTACAAAAGAGGAGGAGGCGTCATCACCCATTGTACTGCCAGACAGAAGTCCTGCTGTGCACGACGTCACGTGACGTGTGACCACAGACATCTCTTCAACTTGTGCCACTGCGTGCTGCTGACATCTGAAGAAGATGGCCCCAAAGAAAGGTACCAGGTCCTCCAGTACCAAGAAAGTTGGCAGTGAGGAGAAGAAGGAAGTGCCACTTACCACTTCTGGTGTGCCGACCAAGATCTTTTTTGGGAAACCAAAAATTGTGCCTGTAGCAGCAGTGTCTGGGGATCAAGCTGTGAGCAGCACCCCCGCATCAGTGGACCTACCCCACCAACCTAGGCCCAACCCCATGTCTGTCGCAGAGGCAGCCAGTCTCATCACGACAACGCCAACAAGCAGCGATGTTGAAATTGACTTATCGTTATCGCAAAGTAGTACCCAATCAACGCAGGAAACTCAGATAAGTGGACAACAACAGCCGCAACCACCGCCCACAATAGTAGTTGTTCCTCCTGAAGTAGGGGCAGTTCAGGAAATCGAGCTTCCTGCAGAGGAAGAAGAGCAAGCCACTCTTTCAGAAGATCCATTGTCTTCCAGATCCCCAGCAAGGAAAAGGAGGGTTAGTCCACCGAGTTCTTCTGCAAGCCCCCATTCTGATGATCTAGATGCCACTTGGAAGCCACCACCTCAGTCTGAGAGTGAGAGATGCCATGAGACAAGGCTAGGGAAAAGGAAGGTTCCAGAAAGCCTTAGAGTTATGGAGGTAGATGTAGAAGAGGAGGATGATGACGAGCCAGTCATCATGGACATCAGTCCCGCCCCAGTGGAGAGTGAGACCGACATTACCCCATCCCAAATTGCTGTGAGGGATGTGGCATGGATACCACCAACACAGGTAACACCAACACCACCTCCACCAGCTTCCATATTTGCATTTGCAAAGGCCTGGCAGCGACCTACATCCAGCACAACCACCTCAGTAGCAGTAGGTAGTGGTAGTGCACAGAGTCAAATTCCACGCCCACCCTCCAGTTCATCCGGCATTGCAGGTGGCACCTCCAGCAGCTCCAGAAAGTTCACCTCCCCAGTTTGGGACTTCTTTTCGGTTAGCAGTAAGAAGGAGAACGTTGCTATATGCTCCATTTGTAAACAAGGTGTTAGT